>CAWUFW010009252.1:0-600000 GCA_963921515.1 Calotriton arnoldi | reverse complement strand
TCGCCGACGCGATAAAATTCCAGAGATAGCGTGGATATCGCCGTTTTCCATAGTGGAAAATGGCGATATCCTAGATGATAGGGCCTGTGGCCTTAGCCACAGAATCCACCCCCCATGTTAAGTATGCCTTAGTCAGGAATTTAACAGACGTTAAATTCCTGCGTTAAGGCATACTTAACGCGATTTAAAAAATCGCTAACCCTCCTTGATAATATCGCGAAGCTGCCTTCGCGATATTATCCCTGTTTGCTTTCACAGCCACACCTACTTTGCATCTCATTAGCGATGCAAAGTTAGGCGTGCTGGGAACGGGCGCTACATCAGCAAAACACGCGAGAGCGTGTCTTTGCTGATAAGGCGATGAAATTATCGCCGCTTTTCGCCCGAAAACGGACGCAAAAGCGGCGATAATTTCATATCGCCGCCTTGTTAATATGCCCCTATATTGCTGCGTTTGGCCTTAAAAGTGCACCTGAGCGGCACCTGTCCTTTGTACATGGACATGTGAACCTGAGTGCGTCACCCTACAACAGTTTAAAGTCTGTTCTCTTGTGTTTGGCATAGAGTGTGTGGTTGGTCGTGCGTTCAAGATCATACACCGTGCCAAGGAGCAGAGCCAGGGCTGAGCCGACATAAAATGAAAAACAAGCATTTGCAATGCAATAGGTCTTGCATTACTAAAAGTTTGAGCTATTGCTGTTGCAAATAATAATGCAACGCCAATAGCTCAAACGTTCTGTAATGCGAGACCTATTGCATTGCAAATGCCTGTTTTGCCTGTAGGTACCCAGATGTATTCATGACATGTTTTTAGAGTTATATTAATTTTAAAAAAATGTAGATTACATTTGATTGGGTTGGGTTGGGTTGGATCTAGACTGATTTCCCCAGGAATGGATTTCATTTAATTAGATTTGATTGGAGTGGGGCTTCTACAGTGAAGCTGCACACAATGTGATGCTGTTTGCTGTACCCAGAAATTTGTCATGTTTAACATCTACAACAAAAACAAGGTGATGTATGAAATGCTTGAATTAATGTCAGCCCCTGGCAATCACTTGGCCCACATCCCAGTCCACAATTTTTCACCCACCATGTCACCTTGCTTTGGACCCAACCATATGCAAATCAGTCTTGACCCTGATTTAATGGAAACAGTCCAGCCTAAGCTGCCAGGCCAGGTCCTCCCTGAGCAGGGACATACGCAACCTAGGACCAGTTTCGGCCTGATTGGGGCTCATCAGCCATGAATAACTAGGTTCCAGTGGCACACTAAGCACGGGACCCACGCATGGTGCTAGAAATGGTCCTCTCTGCAGGGTCACTCCAAACGTTTTGCCTTCCTTCACCAACATTTTGCTGAATTCCTTGTTGTTGGCCTTAGTACTCTGTGCACTATACCACTGCTAAACAGTGCTAAAGTGCGTGTGCTCTCACCTTAAAACATGGTTTAATTGGCTTACACCTGTTTGGCATATTTAATTTACTTGCAGGTCCCTGCTAGATGCTATACTTTATACCCAAAGTCTGTAAATTTAATGCTAATAGTGCGTCTGCAGCACTTATTGTGCCACCCAGTTAAGTAGCCCTCTAAAACATGTCCCAGGCCTGCCATTGTGCCCTGAATGCAGTGTCACACTGCCATGAGGACTTGGCATTTAAACCCACTTACCAAGCCTTAAAATCCCCTTTTATTACATATAAGTCACCCTCAAGGTAGGATCTAGGTAGCCCATAGGGCAGGGTGCTGTGTAATCAATAGGTAGGACATATACTTTTAAGTTTTACATGCCCTGATAGTGAAAAACTCCCAAATTAGCTTTTCACTATTATAAGGCCTACCCCTCCCATAGGAGTACATTGGGGATTCCTTATTACATTTAATAAACTGTAAGTATTTAATTGAGAAGAGGTAGATATTTCATGTTTGGTACCCATGAAATTGTAATGATAAACCTTCTTTAATGGTAAAGTCGATTTTATCATTACAAATCTGAAAATGCCACTTTTAGAAAGTTTTGCAACAGGGGAGTTCGGCCCAACAAGGGACAAGGGTCAGGTAGGGCCGGAAAATTATACACATGGGGAGTAAACCTAACCCTCGTATCACTTAGATGCGTTTATCCAATTCACACTAAGATCAAACAATGAATTACTTATGTATGATCGGATCTTTTTATTTTCCTTTTTCTTTATAAAAGTTCAAAGAGATTTTTTATGGAATATTCAAAACATATGAAAAAGTACACAATGCAGTCATAACACATTTATATAGGACAATGCAATATAGTCATTCCAATCATGTCCAAACAATTACACATAACAAAAACAATGCAACATATCTAAACGATTCGAATCGAATAGCGACAAACAAAACAACACTATTTTGTATGTCAATATTGAATGATATAGAAAACATTTACTCATCCTACAACACCCTGAACTATCAATAGAAGGTGTCTAGGACAAACATTGGGAATACTTAAAAGTCCTACAACAGGGGTGAACAGAATTTATTATAACCCTCAGTGAGGAAAGGAATTCAATTCAACACTCCTCAATGTTTGATGGATTGCCAACGCGTTTCGAGTCCCGGGCAATACGTACAGGGGCTCTCTTCAGGGCTTCTTAATTTTAAAAAACGATGGTGTTGTCTGTAACAAGTATACAAAAATTGGATTTTAGATTGGTAACTATCAGGGCTCCCACCATTCTAAACATTTCAAGTATATTCATTTATTTACCCCACTGGAAGTCTCTGGTGGGAAGTATTTCTTCTGTCACGCTCAATTTCGCAGAGAAAGTAGATGGAATAATTTCTGTCAAAGACGGAAAAAATTGGCTACTGAGATATTTCATCTTTATTGTTCCACTAATCTGTATGGAATATATTTGCAGCAGAGGCCTACCTTTTTTTCTTCTAAGTCAAGGTCCTTCGCTGTTTTCATGATTGATGACTGTGTGGGTCACTATGGGAAATGGGCTAAGTTTTATTCATGGTAATTTTAAACTCACTTGCAACACAACCCGACATGGCTCTTTTCAAAATAACATACCTGGCGGTAAAAAGTTTTCATCCGCCGCCGCTTTCGTTAGCAACCAGTCCGTCGCATGTCACGCGGCTGTTTCCTTTAAAGTATGCTGTGAGGAATGAGACGCTTATGAGCGAAACTTTGACCACGATTCAAAGTCGCCACCCTCCCTCCACAAACACAAGAGAGTTAAGGGGGCATACCTGTCAAATGCAGTAAGCGCAACAAATGCGGCTTCCGTCTTACTCTTCAAATAAACTTTCATAACTCCTCACAAAACTGCAAAAGGAGGATAAAAATCAGCCCGGTTTAGTTTTCACTTTGCGACATTTAATTTGATTCAAGTAGACGGCTTGCTCGATCGCGTACCTGCTTTTGGGTCATTCCTCGCTGCATCTTACTTCCTGTCAGCTGTCTGTCTCACAAACAAGGTGAACAGGCGTAACGTCACAAGCTCACTTATATAACGTTCCACTATAGAGTACTTGGGAGTTGTAGTTTAGAAGCTTAGCCAATGAAATCATTATGCTTATTTATGAGCACTCATCAACATCTGTGGTGCATTCTGGTTATTGTAGTTTTCTAAGTTTTTGACAGCTCAGTCATACTATTAAGGCCAGTCAGGACACTATTAAATTTTAGAATAAGGTATGCTTCTTTTTGAAGTAAAGCATTATCAATATCCATCAAACGTTGTGATGTATTGAAGGAAGCCAAGACTGTCCATTTGAACTGATTTTCACTATGCGATTTTTCAACAAAATGCTCAACCATGGGAGCAGTTGTGATCTTTTTCTTAATTCTAGAATGGTGTTGTGTGATTGTTGTGTTTATTTGTTGGTTTGTCTTCCCTATGTATATTTTCTGGCAAGGGCAAACAATTGCATAAACACGTTTTTGGTTTTGCAATTGGTAAAGTCTGTGTGTTTCCATTTGATCGCGTTATGAGTAAACTCGGTTCCTTCAATTGTTGTGGTGCACCACAAGCATACCTTATTCTAAAATTTAATAGTGTCCTGACTGGCCTTAATAGTATGGCTGAGCTGTCAAAAACTTAGAAAACTACAATAACCAGAATGCACCACAGATGTTGATGAGTGCTCATAAATAAGCATAATGATTTCATTGGCTAAGCTTCTAAACTACAACTCCCAAGTACTCTATAGTGGAACGTTATATAAGTGAGCTTGTGACATTACGCCTGTTCACCTTGTTTGTGCGACAGACAGCTGACAGTAAGTAAGATGCAGCGAGGAATGACCCAAAAGCAGGTACGCGATCAAGCAAGCTGTCTACTTGAATCAAATTAAATGTCGCAAAGTGAAAACTAAACCGGGCTGATTTTTATCCTCCTTTTGCAGTTTTGCAAGGAGTTATGAAAGTTTATTTGAAGAGTAAGACGGAAGCCGCATTTGTTGCGCTTACTGCATTTGAAAGGTATGCCCCCTTAACTCTCTTGTGTTTGTGGAGGGAGGGTGGCGACTTTGAATCGTGGTCAAAATTTCGCTCATAAGCGTCTCATTCCTCACAGCATACTTTAAAGGAAACAGCCGGGTGACATGCGACGGACTGGTTGCTAACGAAAGCGGCGGCGGATGAAAACTTTTTACCGCCAGGTATGTTATTTTGAAAAGAGCCATGTCGAGTTGTGTTGCAAGTGAGTTTAAAAATACCATGAATAAAACTTAGCCTATTTCCCATAGTGATTCACACAGTCATCAATCGTGAAAACAGCGAAGGACCTTGACTTAGAAGAAAAAAAAGGTAGGCCCCTGCTGCAAATATATTCCATAAAGATTAGTGGAACAATAAAGATGAAATATCTCAGTAGCCAATTTTTTCCATCTTTGACAGAAATTATTCCATCTACTTTCTCTGCGAAATTGAGCGTGACAGAAGAAATACTTCCCACCAGAGACTTCCAGTGGGGTAAATAAATGAATATACTTGAAAAGTTTAGAATGGTGGGAGCCCCGATAGTTACCAATCTAAAATCCAATTTTTGTATACTTGTTACAGACTACACCATTGTTTTTTAAAATTAAGAAGCCCTGAAGAGAGCCCCTGTACGTATTGCCCGGACTCGAAACGCATTGGCAATCCATCAAACATCGAGGAGTGTTGAATTGAATTCCTTTCCTCACTGAGGGTTATACTACAATTCTGTTCACCCCTGTTGTAGGACTTTTAAGTATTCCCAATGTTTGTCCTAGACACCTTCTATTGATAGTTCAGGGTGTTGTAGGATGAGTAAATGTTTTCTATATCATTCAATATTGATATACAAAATAGTGTTGTTTTGTTTGTCGCTATTCGATTCGAATCGTTTAGATATGTTGCATTGTTTTTGTTATGTGTAATTGTTTGGACATGATTGGAATGACTATATTGCATTGTCGTATATAAATGTGTTATGACTGCATTGTGTACTTTTTCATATGTTTTGAATATTCCATAAAAAATCTCTTTGAACTTTTATAAAGAAAAAGGAAAATAAAAAGATCCGATCATACATAAGTAATTCATTGTTTGATCTTAGCGTGAATTGGATAAATGCATCTAAGTGATACGAGGGTTAGGTTTACTCCCCATGTGTATACTTTTAGAAAGTTGGCATTTTCTTGACCTCAGCACATTTGTGCCTGCAGCCTGCCTTAGGTCACATGCCTGGGTGTATCTAACAATTAGACTTTTTGAATTCCTCCCAGCCAGTCACACAGTAGTGTGATTAGCTGAGCCTCAATGTGCCATCAACTGGCAGGACGGGGGGCTGATCACAACCCCACTTGCACCTGAATAGGCTGTGTCCTTTCTCCTCACAATAGACCTAACAACCCTGCATTGTCAGTGCAGCTAGCTTGGAGCCAGGGTGGGGGGGGCGACAAATGTCATAGAACTTCAAAGGATCTTTCTAGAAACTTCTCCCACCTTCTGGGAGCAGGGCACCAGGGAAGAAGACCTGGATCTCAGACCCACTCTGGCAGAACTGCTGCCCTGCTGTGCTGACCGGCTGCCCACTGCGGCTGCCCTCCTTATCTGGGTGAGAAGGACTGGACCCCAGAACCCAGAGTGGCTTCAAGGGCTAGTTGGCTGGCCTCCTGATCTGAAGTCTCAGGGGCATAAAAGAATTTCAACCACCCAGCTTCTGCACCTGGACTCCGCCATCTGTGAGTCTGCCCTGCCAAGTGGTGCCACCCCACTCCTAGACCTTAGGAAGTGGACCTAATGTGCTTGCTTCAGTAGGACTGATGCATCTTCTGTCAACCTGATGCATCACCCCTGTGGGATCAGAAAAGATGCATTGTGCTGGTTCTGACTCAACGCATCTCCTTCAGAACCACCACTGTGCAACGCTCATCCACCCAGAATTTGCAATAGGGACTGAAATAACTGATCGTATGGTCTAGTACTATTTTCGAATGGGTTATAGAAACTGACTAAGGACAACCACGCAAAAGAGATGGTCCAATTAATCCAGCACCCTGTGGCCCTGCATATCACTTGCCCAATCATGGATCTCTGCTTTCAAATTTCTAGCTATAAACATGGAGACACCACGATGGGGCACCGGGGCTGTTGAAAAACCTCTAAAACCAGCCCATTTCTTAAACAATGAAAATGTAGCCAGCTTAGTCAATGCAATATGGGTTTCCTGCAACAATCATGTGGATGGGTTATGCTCCACAATCCAAGCTTCAATAGTGTAAAGTTTCATTATATTATTTAGCCCGTTAGCATTGAATGAAATAATCTTCAATATGTTTTTTTAGGATCCTGATCCACTGATATCTTCCTTGAACATTATAACCAGATTTTTAGCTATAGTCAGAGAGTTGATAAAGAGGCAGTAGAGGTGTTTTTGGGAGGCCTAGACATACCTGCCCTCTTGGGGGAAGATAGGCAAAAAATAGTTACTCCCTTTTGTAAGGAGGAGTTGGAAGTGGTGGTTTACAGTTTACCAAACTGCAAGGTTTGTAGCTGCTTTTAGTAGCCAATTTGATCTTAAAAGGAGGCCCCATCCCACTTTTCTCTAACCTAGACAATGTGGTTAGCTTTTTTAAAAAAGGGAAAAATGTTGAGCATCGAAGTTCATATCGTCCAATAACATTGCTGAATTCGGATTATAAAATAATTATGCAATTATAATGACAACATGATCACAATTGCTTTATTGCTGGCTGCCAACTAGAAGCAAATTATTTTGTAGGAGATCTTGATTACCTATCTGTAAATCAAGTCCCTTCTGCAATTTTTTTATTGGATGCCAAGAAGTAGGCCTGGGTGTAAAACTCTGCTCCACTCGAGTTTTTTTTTCTTGGCGTACTTGAAATATTGTTTCCCGCATGTGGGAGTGACTTGCCGGGCACTCGCGAGCACCCACAAACTTTCCTTGCCATTCGGGAGAGGCATGAGATTTGCTAGCCACCCGCAAGCTCCCTCGAGATTTTGCGGCCACTAACACAGCTTTAGGCCGCGCTAGCAACATCCGTTGGATTTTTGGTGACGTACACGAACGTGAACGCGCATGATCTACCGCGGCTGCAACCTGGGGAAGATTCTGTCCTCGAGAAGCATCTAAATCTTCCCAAAATGACAATTTGGAGTAAAAAAAACCTCCTCAAATGGGCCAGGTGTCCTTTTTTTTAATAAATATTTTCCGACAGGAAGGAAATGCCCCAGAGTCTCCAACTTCCTGTTTTGTTCCTCTCAGTGCTTTGTCCATCTCCTGGTCACTTTTCATTTGGATTTGGAGCTGGAAGGATCACTCTTTGTGTCTGCTGCATATATACCATTGGATTTGAGGATGTAAGGTCTTTGTACTTGAGATTTCACAAGTAAGTTAAAAAATGTTGTGCAAGGGGTTTATTTGTTTGCTAGAGGGCATGCACCAGGATTTATTTCTATTTTATTCGATTTTTTAAATGTATTGTTGTGGGGGTGGCTTGAAGTTTCAGTAGGGGCCTAGTTATTTTTTTGCATGCAATTGTTCTTATTTTGTAAAGGAAATATGTAGCGCTGTTATAGTATAAGTATATTGTCTCCATGTTTTTTAATACATTTGCAAGATTCTTGTTATTCACTATGTGGACTAGTCTGCAAATGGGCCTTCCAGCCAGTAGGCCCAGTACTAGTCATGGGCGCATGAAACAACTGTTTCTGTGGTGTCTGTTGAATTGAAACATCATTTAGTTCATGGATGGCATTGGATTAAAAAATAAAATGTGTTTTTTATTGGTTTCTCACGTTTATTTTTCCTGCAAACAGTGTATAGGTTGGGGTAATGCCTTTGGAGGATGTGTGTTGCTGTAAGAAAACTTTTAGGCCTGTTAATTTTTGTTTTTGGCATTGTTGAATTAATTTTAATGCTGTGTTCTCTGTGTTAATAACATGCCTCCTTTGTCTGGCCAGTGTGTGAGTGTATTTGGCATAGGCCACCATTTGTCTTTGTTCCCCATGCCATGTGGCCAGGGGCCATTTTGTATAGTCAGTGTCCATAGGCCTGCATGTTTTCTTTGTTTTCGAAGCTGCTGCTAGTTGTTCTGACCATGTGGCTAGCGGCCATTTTGTGTAGGCAGCCAGTGTGCTTTTGCCATAGGCCTGCATGTCTTCTCTTTGTTCCCAATGCCTTCTTGCTCAGTGTTGTTGTTGTTGACCATGTGGCACTAGCTGGCAGCCATTTTATGCATCTAGCCAGTGTGCCCCTTTGCCATAGGCTTGTATGAATAGTTGAGATAGCAGTTTAATAAATTATATGCTTGAGGATAATGTCACTTATTTTGTAATTTTAGGTTTTTTAATTTACATTTTTTTGAGTTGTTTAATTTAATTTTGTAAAAAATGTTTAATAAAAAATAATTGTATTTTTAAAACTTTTGTAATTTTTCTTTTAATTTTTTAATTTTTTTTAATTGTATTTTTTTGAATAGTTTACATTTTTCCAATTTTCTTTTCAATTTTTGCCCCATTTTCCTAACATTCAGCATCAACCCAATGTTTGATATAGGCACACTACATCCAGCATCAACCCCGTGTCTGCTATAGGCACACTGCAGCATTCATTGTCTAAGGATTATTCCATTGTCACCTGCACCTCCTTGAGTGCCACATCCCATTCCCAACTTGATGCACATAAAGCAAACATCTATATGTTGTTGTTGTTGTTGCTCTTTCTTATCCTTCCTGAGTGTACATCATGAAAGTTTATGATGGTGTGGTTTTGCAAATGGATACATTGTATTGTTAATTATTTATAACAACTTAAGTAACCAGTGACCACACTAAATGATATTGTTTGTTTGTACTACTAATTGAACTGCAACAATGCCATGTTTCACTGATGTTCTTCTTGCTTGTTTGCTTTTAGGTGCACAAGAGACATCACGCACAGTACTGCCAGACAGAAGGCTTGTGCATGACATGACGCGTTACCATACAACACAGACATCTCTTCAGCTTGTCAAGCTAAATGCCACTTCCAACTGACAGCTTCAAGATGGCCCCAAAGAAAGGTGCTGCCGAGAAATTGGCCATTGGGGAGGAGAAGAAGAAGCTGTATTCCACCACTGGCATGCTGGCCAAGACCTTTTTTGGCAAACTTGAGCAAGCTAGGAACAGCACCCCTGCATCAGCAGACTCACCCAAACCTAGGCCCAAGCCCATGTCTGACACAGAGGTAGCCAATCTAATCACATTGAAATAGACATCTATTTTGCAAAGTAGTGCCCAATTGTTGCAAGAAACTCAGATAAGTGGACAACAAGAAACGCAGCCAGCAATAGTAGCTCCTCTCGAAGTAGGAGCAGTTCAGGAGAGTGAGCTTCATGCTGAGGAAGTAGAAGATGCTACTCTTTCAGAAGATCCATTGTCTTCCAGAGCTCCAGCGAGAAAAAGAAGGGTTACTCCACCATCTTCTTCTCCAAGCCCCCTTTCTGATGATCAAGACTCCACTTGGATCCCGCCTCAGTCTGAGAGTGAGACACACCAGGAGAGGCTAGGGAAAAGGAAGGTTCCTGAAAGCCTTAGAGTTATGGATGTAGAAGAGGAGGATGATGACTAGCCAGCAGTCATCATGGATGTTAGGCCAGCCCCAGTGGGGACTGACTGTCATAAGCCACCTACCTAGATCCCAGATGATTCCAATGGGGCGGCGACGCTAGTTCCCGAATCCTCCCAAAACTTGCCTTTGGTTTACAGCTGGAGACACTGCTCCAGTGGAAAATCCTAGGGGGAATGGGATTGGGATGGAGAGATCGTGCAGAGTCAAAGATGCTGTGGTTCATCTACTTAACAACAATACTGCAGCAGGCATTCACACCCGTCTGTTGAATAGTACAGCAGATATGGTACCTATAAACAAACAAATAATAAGGCTTTAGTCTAGTATTAACTCTATCTCTTAAGGTATCACCTCACAAAAGCTTTTCAAATCTCAATCAACCTTTAGTTTTGTTGCTGTTTTTGTTTTCATTTAGATTGACCGTAGAGGCTCCTTTATCAAAATTTTCGAAACTGTAATGAGTATGATTTCAGCATCAAACCCACATTCAAATTTGGAAGGGGTTAGCTTCTTCCAAGTTGTCTCTGGCAGAGCCCTGCCAACAGTATGTACAAGTTGAACAAAAACACTGGTTACCTTTGTTTACAGCAAGATGTTGCGACTGAGCTCAGCGCGTTGTAAAATCAAGTCTGTAAATGCGTCTCTCCTTTTCTTCTTGTTCTTTTTTCCATCCAGGTGCGAGATATTGCGGGACGTTCTTTGTGGTGAGGTTGAAGCGGGAGGATCAAGGGAGCTGGCAAGACAGAGTCCTGGAAGCCGGGAAACAGGTAAGTGGCAGGCGAAGAGGCTAAGCGAAGGGGAGGAGTGTGGACGGTCCTTAAAAAAGACTGCTTTAGAACGTTCATAAAGGTCACATTCTAATTGTTTGCAACAAGGAACAGGTGCAGATAATTAACTTGATGAGGCTGCCTTCTAAAACATGCTTTAGAATGTTCACAAAGGTCATGTTCTAATTGCTTATAGCAAGGAACAGGTTCAGATAATTAATTTAATGAGGCTGTCTTCTAGAAGGTGTTTTGCAATGTTCACAAAGGTCACGTTCTAATTGCTTATAGCAAGAAGCAGGTGCAGATTATTAATTTGATGAGGCTGTCTTCTAGAAGGTGTTTTAGAATGTTCATAAAGGTCGCATTTAATTGCCTATAGCAAGGAACAGGTGTAGGGGATTAATTTGATGAGGGCTGTCTTTCCGGAAGGTTCACGTTGAGGTAATCTATGCCGGTTGCTTTATACTTATCCTGGTGGATATTCTGGATGTTTCATTGGCACCTGAAACCTGACTTTGCATATGCATGGTATAATATTTGTAAAAGCTATTAAGCCTTACAAACAAATCGGGGAACACCAGCTGCAGCTAGCTATTACCATCAGCATGTAATATGGTCAAAAGTCAGGGTACAAGATGTTTGCTCATTCATAAGTGTTGGGAGGAATGATATGAGTCATGCTGGAATATTGAGATAGTCAAGAGAGGTGAGCTGTGGCAGGAATCCTGACACCGAGGTTACCTCATCTCAATCTGCTCTGAGGGATGTGGCACAGATACCACCACTGCCAGCTGCCATATTTGCAAAACCCCAGCAGTGACCTACATCCACAACCACCTCAGTAGAAGCAGGCACTGCAGAGAGGCAAACTTTAAAACGCCCACCTACTGCCAGTTCATCCAACATTGGCAGTGGCACCAGTGTCAGAAAATGGACCTCTCCGGTTTGAGACTTCTTTCTGGTTAGCAAGAAAGAGCTGAACATTGCCCTTTGCGGAGCAAGTGTTAGTCAAGGTAAGCTTGGTACAAACTATGGTACCGGAGGCTAAACAACCCATTTGAATAAAGATCACACAATGCAGTGGGAGGAGCACATTAACATCCAAAAAACTGCTAGTGGTGTTGGTGAAGGGGGTGAAAGGTGGGGGAGCGACTCCAATCTGATCACGGTGGAATGTGAAAAAGAGGAAGACATTTTTGTTACGCAAATCAACCATGTCCCCAGCAGTACAGACTGATCAATGAATATGACACGCAAAGAGAGTATGCTACTGTGAAAGGCATGTTCATTGAGATAGACCACTGGGGCCTAGTCAAATGCCTGACAGAGATGCTGCTTCCTTTGGAGGTTTTCACACGGGAAGTCAGCAAGGAGACCAGTACCATGGGCCAAGCTATCATATTGCTGTATATGCTACAGGAACAGCTAAATGACATGTCTGAATTGTACACAGGTATGGGCGAAAAATAAAGATGTGCATGAGTTGGTGGAGAGCTTAATCCTTCGCTTACCTATTAAAACAAGGGTGCAAAGAGATATTGTTTCATCCAAGTTACATCTGTGCCACAATTCTTGATCCACTGTACAAACAATTACTGGCCACTTTCATTCCTTTTTCAGACGGGGATGTTTCAAACTACAAGATGTGGATTGCTGAGCAAGCCAGTGACCTAGAAAAAGAACGGTTGGGAATTAAAGGCCCCCTCCTCCAGGGCGCAAGTTCTGCGGTACAGCCTTCAACTTCAGAGCCTGAGGGCTGTGCAGTTGGCTCTCAGCAGCCAAAACTAACAATAAGAAGTCCAGCAACAACAGGAAGAGGAGCATTAGCCCCCAAATCTGCATATGATTGGTTTCTACAAGCAGGGCTTAGGTTCAGTGCAGAGGCAAAGGCAAAAGAGGTCCAGCAAGGTGGAGCACAAGTGACTATTGAGAGGATGGTCCAGACCTATCTGGATGACTCAACAGAGGTCTATCTTGATCAAAACCCAGTGGTATATTGATATGGGAAGAGGCGCCAATGTCCAGTGCTCAGCAGGCTGGCAATAAACTATCTGGCTTGCCCGGTAGCCAGTGTGTCTACTGAGCATGTGATGTGTTCAGTGCAGCTGGTGCTGTTGTCACAGTGAGAAGGATATGCCTCTCACCCCAAAATATGGAGAGATTAACCATGATCAAAATGAATCAGCACTTCATACCACTGAATTACACCATACCTGAAGTACGACAGGAGGGTGAGGGTGATTGGCCAGACTCAGGTCATGGTAGTAGTGTGTTAGCTGACCTACTTCTGGGTGAACCACCTGTGTTTGAGGATGAACTCTACTTCCCTGACTAATAGGCCTGAGCCATCAACTGCAGAACTTTCTATTTCTATTACCGAACTGCTTTGACGACAAACAAATATATATATATAGCTAGGGGACAATATTTTATTTTGTTTGTTTGTGTCTGACTAATGCAGCCCCACCATTTTAGACACATTTTATTGCCAGATTGGAGTAGGACCAGTGTGCAGTGAAGAAGCCCCCCATCCCCTTTAAGGACATTGGAGAGACAAATTTGTGCCTGCCTCCATCCCATGCCTATCTATCCTTTCTTTATTCCCCTAGCCAGACTGCCTAACATTATTTGATTTACAAGATTGAACAATGTGTGTTTCACGAAATAATGGATCCGCAATGTACCACCGTTTTAGACACATTTTATTGCCAGATTGGAGTAGGACCAGTGTGCAGTGAAGAAGCCCCCCATCCCCTTTAAGGACATTGGAGAGACAAATTTGTGCCTGCCTCCATCCCATGCCTATCTATCCTTTCTTTATTCCCCTAGCCAGACTGCCTAACATTATTTGATTTACAAGATTGAACAATGTGTGTTTCATGAAACAATGGATCCGCAATGTACCACCGTCACCGTGCCTGAATTAATACACGTAAATGGCATGCATGCACCAAAGGTTGATATATATTAAGAGTGATTGTGAGTGTGTTGAGATGATTCATGTGGTGGCAGGCAATGAGACTGGGTGTTTATTGTTTAACTGTAACTATTAAGCTTGATGATTAATTTACACTGTTGGTGGCCTAACAACGTGTGATCATTTTTTTCCTAAAGTGATTTTATTTCTTCCCCTTTGACACTTAGCAAGATTTGTTTGTTGGTTCCACCACACTGCTTTGTTTTCTGCTTCACACTCCTCAAAGACTGAACAAAACCAGTCACTTTAGCTAACAAACACAAATCTAGTCTACACAAAAAATGACTCAATGTTTCTCTTGTTGTTCATCAACAGCATTGTACTTCGGGTCGATCTATTGCATTTGAGTCGGGACTCAGTCCGTACGGAGTTGGACAAGTTAGTTACTCATAGTCAGGAGGATGATGGAAGGACTCGGGGTGTGATTACTTCAACAACTGCCACCAGAAGAAGGAAGTTATCAACATCACCAAAACTAACATTTGGTGATGACTCTTAGAGGCCTTCTCAACTTTGTGGAGTGGTGGTGAGAGATGTGCGTTGATTTTATTTGATTTGGGAAATGTAATGTTGCTGAGTGTGTGTGCTGGTGGCTGGCTCAAATTTGAAACTATGTGGTGGTTGGGTGAGGGCCTGTTGTTGTAGGTAACTGGAGACAGATGGCGGTGAGCATCACAATATGCACGTGCTAGGCTACATATTATTATTAAACTGATGATCATGACAGTTGCAAGTTTGATCAGCCCGATATCTCATGCGCCCACTTGTCTGTGATTGTTGGTTGTTGTAGTGCTCTCACCTAATTCATTGATCGCACATCAGTCATAAAATGAATGATTGCAAAAAGGACTATTCTTCTCTCTTGCACTGCCTCCGAGTCTTCTTGGTGCACTCCTTAGGAAGTTTAACTTCTATCCTTGTCCTTGATTCTACAATATCATTTTTGTTTTACAATCCACAGGCCTTCTCTTCTCCTGCACAAAAAGGCTAAAACACCATAGCACTCGCGCTAGCCTAACAGGACACCATCAGTCAGGCACCCAAGATTGACGGACAATGCAAGAAGAATGCAGATGCGCCTCCCAATTTGGCAATACAGCATCTTCTTTCTTTTAATAATCATTTTTTAGAACTCTGTGTGTTGTTTGTCTCACTCCTACATAATTTCTATTTACTATTTTTCAAACCTAGGTGACAGAACATTTAGATGTATAATAATATAATAACTTGGGTCTCTGGAGCTGACGGACTGTTTGGGTTGCACTGCATTGATTTAAGTTAACTGTGTCATAATCATTCCTTCATTTCTTTTTCCTCCCTCAACAGATTGATGATGGTTGGCTGCTCATTGCTCAGATGAATATTGTCTTTGTGTGGTGTTTGTCTTTGTCAGACCTTTCCCCATCCATTCATCAAACCTCTTCCCCCGGGCTGTGTGATTTATTGAGGTGTGACTTTATAATTTACACCATTAATTGATCACACACTTGGTGGGGTGGATGTTGTGAAAGCAACACCAAGATCGTCAGTTCTACTTCTTTTATTGAAACAATAGCCCACATTGGCCCCACTTACCCACCCACTCATAAAAATGATCGATATTTTAGATATAGAAGAACATCATTCAGCAATATCATCATTCAGGCATTGTGTTTCGTAAACGCGTCAACTTGTCCCTTTCATGATCTGAGTATTTACTACTTTAGTTTTAATTACAATATTAGCTCACCATTGCTCTGAATATTTTACTACTGCATGTTATATTTTCACTATCAGGTTTTCTTTGTTGCGTAGTAGTCTGGTCTCAATTGTTTGCAAAGCTATAATATAATAATATATATAACCCATTAGCTCAGTGTTGAAAGTAAGAATACCGGAATCAGAGTAAGCATGAGTTCTACTTTATTGACCATCCACTCTCCACAACTAAGAGGTACCAACATTCCATTGTGAACTCCAAAAGGGGAGAAACCAAAGGGAGGGGAAAAGGAGGGGGGAACGGAGCATACCATTATAATGCAAGGAAGATTGTAACACACCTCCCTCCCTATACATAACAGATAACGCAATAATGAAATACATTACGAGTCCATTTGGGACTTAACAATTTTGTCACAACTCCACCATTGTCCGTTCTCTAGGAGAACAACATTGTTGAACGCTTTCATAATGTGGCATGGAGGGTAGAACTTACTCTGGCTGTGAGGTTCTTTCACACTTCTCTTGACCTGCACCACCTCCCCTACTTTCCACTTCTGGTCTTTGACCCCATTCCTCTTGTCATACCATTCTTTGTATCTAGCTTGGTGCCGGTCAACCTTCCTACCCCCCTCCTCAGGCCTGGGGTGTAACGCCCTACCTCCGCCCAGCCAGCTTGGATTAAGTTTGGTGCAGGGTTCTCTCCCCCTGAGGGACACAAACGGGGAAACTCCTGTTACCAGGTTAGGCGTGGTGTTATATGCCCATACACAGTCACGTAAGGATGATTCCAGGTCATGTCCGTTGGTAGTGGCCAATTGTATATGCTCCTTTATCCATCTGTTGGTTCTCTCAACCAGGCCGTTGGCTTTGGGACAATACAATGTCGTCAATTCGTGTTTTATGTTCAAGTTTCTTAAGAATTCCTTCATTAGTTGAGATGTAAACTGTACTCCGTTGTCGGTGACTAGGGTGGAAGGTATGCCCTCTTTTGAGAATACCTTTTTTAAGAAATCCAAGACCGTACTTGTGGTTATGCGATGAACGAATTTCTGAGTAACCCAATGTGAGGTATAATCAACCAGGACTAACATGAACCTCTTTTGTACGCCCAGGTTGTCCATGGGACCCATAATGTCCAGGGCTAATTTGTCCCATGGTTTTTTGGGCACCATGACTGGGGATAACTGTGCCTTATGCACGACTTTAGTCTTGTCACTTCTGGCACAGCTGACGCAGTCCTTCACCAGCTGTTCTGTCATTGTATCCATCCTGGGAAACCAGAAGTTGGCCCGAACTCTACTCTTGGTGACACTGCGTCCCAGATGGCCTTCGTGCGCCAGATCCAATATTCTTCTTCTGAGACTCATGGGTGGAACCACTTTATTTTGGCGGTAGATTCTGTCACGTAAGATGCTCAACTCGTTCCTGACTTCCCAGAAGTCTCTGAGTCCTTCTTCTAGATCACCACATCTGTTTGGCCACCCTTCTCTCAGCTTACTTTTGAGCCTTCCCAAAACCTCGTCCTCTTCCATGCTTTTCCTCCACTCCTCTTCTGTAATGGCCGGGTCTTCTATAACCAAAATTGGACTGTCCAGCATTTCTTCGGGTTGTTCCATTTCCAAAGGTGTCCTCGACAAGAAATCAGCAATCCTATTGTCTTCACCAGGGACATACTCGACCTTGTAGTTGTAATTCTCTAATCCCAGGATCCACTTCCCAATGCGAGGTGTACAATTTTCCATGCCCTTCACTGCAAAAATTGAGGTAAGAGGCTTATGGTCTGTACGGATTGTGAAATTAAGCCCCCACAGGAAGAATTTGAAATGCTTCACTGCCCAGAAACATGCCAGGGCCTCTTTTTCAACTACAGAGTAATTCTTTTCAGCACTTGTCAGGCAACGTGACGCAAAGGCAATAATCTTTTCCTCTTTGCCCTTCCTTTGGGATAAGGTGGCCCCCAGTCCTTTGTTGGATGCATCGGTCGTGAGGATGGTTTTGTTTTGTGGGTCGAAAACCCCTAACGCTGGCGAGGTTAATATCTCTTCTTTGAGTATATCTACCACAGAAGTATGATGTTCATTCCATTCAAACTCCTTGTTTTGTTTGAGTAGTTCTCTCACCGGTTCACATTTGGAAGCAAAATTCTTTATGTACTTGGCCATGTATTCCATTAATCCTAAAAATTACTTGAGCTCCTCTTTGTTTTTTGGATATGGGGCATCTCTCACCGCACTGAGTAGGTTGTTTTTTGGTCTAAAGCCTTCTTCTGAAATGGTATGCCCCAGATAGTCAACCGAAGTCATCCTTATTTTGCATTTGGATTTTTGCACTGTTAACCCTGCATCCATGAGCCTCTTTAACACTAGTCTGAGGGTATTATCATGATCTTCTAGGTCCCGTCCGTACACCAAGATGTCATCTTGGAAGCACATGGAGTGCTCCACCCCCTTCAGAATCTGTTGCATAGCTTTCTGGAATACTGCCGCAGCAGACGCTAATCCAAACGGCATCCTTCTGAACATGTACGCGCCTTGGGGTGTTATGAATGTGGTGAGAGGTCTAGACTCAGGGTGTAGGTCAACCTGGTGGTATGCCATGGATAAATCGATGACACTGAAATACTTCGCCTGTGACATGGTGCTGAGCATCTCGTTTATGTTCGGCAGTGGGTGTCTTTCTACCCATATGCTCTCATTGAGGCTCCTCAGGTCTATACATAGGCGAATCCCCTCACCACTGGCCTTGGCTGCGATGACAACTGGTGCCAACCACTCTGAACATTCTACGGGTTGTATGATTCCCATGTCACACAGTTTCTTAAGTTCTCTATCCAGAGGCTCCTTCATTTGTTGGGGTACAGGACGCAGTTTGTGTACCACGGGTTTGGCGTTGCCCTTAAGTTTTATTTTATGCTGGAAGTCATGTAGAAGGCCCAGTTCTTCACGAAACAATCTTGGAAATTCATCGCAAATTGTGCCCTTGCCCAGGTTATCCGTAGTCAGTAGGACCTGCTCTTCCTTGTTAGGGTCTAGGATGATTCCTAGTTCCTTCTGGTGTTGCCATCCTAACAGGTTGGATCCTGACTCTACAATGTACACTTTACCATACGTATCCCTGCCCTTGAACTCAATGTGCATCTCCTTCATGCCAAGGAGTGGTATAGGTTCTTTGTTATAACCAGTGGGTGTAACATCTGCCTTTTGTAAGGTATTCTTACCGTGGCCCTCCAAACATTCATAATCCTTGATGTTTAACAATGTAAAAGGTGAACACGAGTCGGCAAACATGGTGACAGGTATGTTATCCAAGGATACATCGCACTTAGGGTAAACCATATTTACACTTCCTGAACATTCTTTAACTTGTAATATATACTTATTCCCATCAGGCATTACACATTTAACTTCTTTACCCCAAGACCCTTCCTGTGCCCCACCTTCCTTGACATGGGGGTCACCATCCCTGCACGCCCTTGCAAAGTGTCCCCTTCTGTTACATTTCTTGCAGGTTACACTCCTTGCGGAACAATTAATACTATTGGCAAGGTGATTGCTACTCCCACACCTGTAACATCTGAGGTTCCTCTCACTACTAGGTACCATGTTGTAACTCTTTTCTTTGTTTTTTATTTTTAACACTTCAATTTATTTTGTAGCCTGCAATGAATAATCCTTCTGATTAATCCTACAGTTGGAGTTCACCTAGGTGGGCATGGGGCCTCGCTTCTCCTTCACTGTTGCACTAGCCACTACCACCACCATGGCATCTTGGGAAACCATGCAGCCCGCTTCATCTATTCAGGCAAGAGAACTATGGAGCACGTTGTTGTACTTGTAGGAAATTCAGGCAATGAAGAGTGAAAAGTTGTAACCCCCCCCTCCTGCCTCCCCTTAGTGTTCAGTTACAGACTGCAGAGACTAGGAGAGTAGTAGCATGACATAGGTACCACATAACTGTTATACACTATCATCAGATTTTAAAAACAGGCTGCTGTTGAGGTATAACTGGCAGCAGTGCAAAGTAAAATACCCCAAAAGAGATTTGAAGCATAATAACTATACTTATTACCCTAACAACAACAGTATAAACCCACCCCTTCTACCATAACCACCCCACCTCTCTCCCCAAGCAATTCTCCCAATCCCCAACCAATGATCAAAATGCCCTAAAAAAGTAAAACTTAAGTCCAAACTATCCCGGTCCCAAATCCCATCCCACCCACAGCAAGTCCCAGTCCCACCCATCAAACCAAAGCTTAAAAAAGAGGCAGAAGAGGGCACTAACGGCGGGCCAGGATCTTTTTGAGGTGCCCCTTCATCTTAATCTGCCTGGCTTCCATCTTAATCTGCCTGGCTGCGATCAGGTCCAGCCTCTGTATGTTGCTGCGGAAGTTGCAGTCAAAAATTGAGGGGGGGCAGCAGTGATGAAATGCCGGCAGGCGGCTGCCAGTGGACTACGGTGCAAGTGTTGAGAGGCTGGAGGCACTGGAGGCTGGCTGGGGCCCTGGGCAGCGGCCTACTCCTTCTCCTGGGCCACCAGCCATTGGTACGCATCCCGTATCATCCCTCAGCTTCTGCTGCCAGAGCTCGGCTGCTACATCCTGGCAATTTGGATGAAAAGCAGGAGTAGCTAGAAAGAAAAATGAGAAATTGTAAACAATGCTCTGGCAAAACAGTTAAAACACTTGTTTAAAATTATGTAGTTGGTGGAACAGCAGCATTACATCGCTGGTACCCTAGGGCCATTTGATTTGATGTGATTAGAGTCACAGCCATTACCCACACATGCCTGACATAAAACTAAAGGCAAATGGCAAATGCACTAATTGTCTGAAAGGAATTAAGACAGAATATAAACAAAGCACACCAGTTTAAAACAAATTGGTGCTTTTCTTTCTCTCAAGGATTCTCTAGTAAAAAAAAAACTAAACAGACACTTTGGGCCTGATTCCGATCTCGTTCGGAAAGCATTCCTACCGAATCGGTAGGAGTCCGACCGAGCGATTTGGATGTACCAGATGCCTCCGGATACGATTCGGTCGGACTCCTGTTGACTTCAATGGAAGCCTGTGTTCCGAACGAGAAGGCCCGGGGTAAAGGGGGGCCTGCTATGGGCCCCCAAAAACAGATTCCGGCAGCTGATTCGTTTTGGAAAAAGCGAATCGAAACGGCTGTTCGAATTAGTCATCGTACTTGCTCACTCGGAAACCGAGTCCATAAAACTGTACGATTCGGCTCCGAAAGACGCTACCTGTCCAAATGCCTTTCAGAACCAATTCGGACAGCCCTACCAGTTTCTAGGCATCGTACTCGGTCATTGGGAAGTGTGTACGATTCGGTCGGCAACAAGGGTTCCGGATCGAATTCGGCAAACCCAAATCGATTTCGGAGCCCTTCCGAACGACATCGGAATCGACCCCTTTGTGTGGAAAAATAAAAATCAATTACCTCTCATTAATGAGTAAGGCATTATGCACTATGGAGTACAAGTATTCTTTCTCTTGTTGTGCTAAACTAATGGAGGCATGCTAGCTCAGCTGGCGTCCTAGTCATACTTGTCACTAGTCATACTTTGCTACTCTCTCCAGTCTGCGTCTGGGGCTGCTGTAATAAACAATTATCTTATTCCACTGGCCCTGCTCTACTCCAATATGCCTTTCAATCTTAACCTGACTACAAGGCAGATAAAAATTGATACACAACACATATCAATCATAAGTAGATAGAGGGAAAAGTGATGCACTGTAGTACCAGGACAGGATTAACGAATGAGATATAGATTGTATTTGACAAGTTCATGACAGACTATGCCATCCGCAAAAGTCAAGGCAGTTACTTAGTCCCACTTTACTCCCTGGTCTCAACATCCACCACACTTTATAATTTATTTTTCCAACAAATGCATTTGCTTGGCAGTAAGGAAATGGAAAGGAAACTTAAATTACACTACTGCAGGGTAATTTAGAGGGATTAGGCCGGGTAAGTAGACGTTTTACTGATCATCATCATGTACCTAAACTTTGGCTTCTGAGTCTCTGTGGTTGACAATGTTGAAAGGGAAGAATTTGAACAGGCGTAAATCAGTTATGGAAGCCAGGATGAAATATATCACTTGGCTAGAAAAATGTGGTGCATGCAAAGAATGGAGTTTTCAAAATTTTGTTGAGGCTGGGGGGACAGAACTTGGGAAAGAATAAAGGAGTGAAGTACTGGTAGGAGGTGACTGAGTGGGAACTGGGAGGGAAGGGTAACACATTTAGTTCTTTTCACATTACCATGCATTGAAAACTTTGTAAATGCCACATTAACTCAAGCAGACGCATGTTACACAGTTAACACTGCAGTGACAAATTGAAGCTTGCAGCGGTTAGGTCATCATGGGTGGCACTGGAAAAATGCCATGGGTAGGGAGGGAAGTGATGATTGACGATGGGTGGGATACAACAAATTTCTGCCGTGCTTAAAGAAATACTGTGAGTCAATGGAGTAGACAGAAATGCCACCCCAATTGTTTGAATCAAAGCTTTGATAAAATTATTATAAGCAAGTGAAGTAGGTGAAGTAGGTGAGCTCACCCCTATCCAGATTGAAGAGCTCCCTTATTTCGTCATCCAAGCAATTATCCATATATCATTTCATTTTTCTAGTATTGCCCACCCGTGGCTTGGATACACACCATTTAAGCTTTACATACATTCTCTCATACAGTCTTTAACCCCTGAAAACCATCCACCCACATATGTCCATCCATCCATACATTGCTCTCATTGCACCTTTCACCAACATTCATTTGCCCACACATGCATCCTTTCACCTATACACACCATCCTGCTTTAACCCACCAAGCATTCCTTTTACCCACCCAAGCAGGCATCCTTTCACCCATACCCTTTTACCCACCCAAGCAGGCATCCTTTCATTGTGTATATCCTTTCATTCATCCTTCAACCACCTATGCATCGTATCACCCACCTTTATGCATCCTTTCACCACGTAACTATTCACCCATGCATCCTTTCACTCATATTACATTCCACCCATCCTTTTTCCTTCCATCCTTTTTTCCCTTTTCTATCAACCCATTGATGTCAAACTTCATTTATTATCAACTTTTGTCTGCTGAGTTCCAAATAGAAGAGGCCATAAACTACTCAACTCCCGCTGCATTGCAGTGAGTATATATTACTAATTGTCAATCAGCAAGCAATGTGACTTACCACCACCCATCCCTGCCGCCGCTGGGACTCCTCCTTCATCTGCTGCTGCATCCGCTCCACTGACAGTGGTGCCTCGCTGCAGGCTCTGGCACTTGTGTTCTGTGCTGCTAGAAAAAACATTACTCATTTGATTTTAGATGCCAGATATGCCTCCCCCATTTTTTTCTTTTTTTAGCTAAATACAACCACAATACATCACTACAGTTCGGTTACAGTATCTTTTATCAAAATATCACGTTGGGCATTTTGTTAGTTGGCAATGTTTGAAGAGCCAGGTAGTCAAGCCAACCAAAATCATTTTGTAATAATGGAGTGGCAGAAGTTACTATGATGAATCCTAGTCAATGGAGCGCAGTGAAGGGGTGAAATAATTGATCAATGAAGGAGATATTGTCTTTGTTTGCATATGCAATGGAGCCATCCCCATTCTTCGAGCCATGCTGCACTGTCAGCAACTGCTGATATACTATAATAATAATACATATACAACATTAGGGGGTTCACCATGACCACCGACGAATCGCTCAGGTGCACCCCGCATCTTGCTGTTGTGAACAGGATCAAGGTACTTTGTTAAGCAGGCCTTACAGGGCTCCTGTATCCGTCTTATGCTCCATCACGGTCGACTTGAACTATTGGTCCAGCGTGACCAGATAAGCCCATAGGCACTTTTTGCTTTTAATCGCAATTGGCACCGACGCACGTGGAATGGCACTTTGAATTGTGGAAGTTACCTGAGCGGGATGCTCTTTAAATAGATCGCAGGCCGGGACTTTGAAGTGTGGCAGTAACCCAGGTGTACAGAAAACTAGCTAAATCTCTAATAACTTTTTGGAGTGAACACATGCCATCCAGTGCTTGCCAGCATAACTCCTTTTGATGGACTCGTGAGATGAGCTTGCATTTGATTGATTCATTTAATACGTATACAACTCTTGACAACCTTACTGTGTTTCCAGATTTATTGATAGGTATTACGCCCTGATGATGACCTCTTAAAAACACGAAACCCCCAATGAATACCTGAGGTCAAAAGGCATTGGGAGAAGCTTGAGGAAAGATGGGGAGCATTTTCCGCATATTGAGTTAAAAGATGGCAATTTAATTTGAAAACCATAAACGAATTGTATAATGGTTTTTTGAATGGACCAAGCAAAAAGGACACTATGTAAAATTGTTTACCCATCCTCATGTTATTATAGGGGAATACATTGTATGTCTTGAGTATTAACCTGGATTTATTACATCTAGCTCATATATTTGAAGAGGGTTCTGGATCATTGAATTCTTTTTTAATGCCTTTTTTAATATTTATGTTGAATTAATGTTTGTACATTATGGTGTCCAACTGTTTCCTGGAATGATGAGGTTTTTTTTCAGACTTCAGGTAACATGTTTGTAATGAATTGCAAAAACAATAACTTGATAAAGTCACGAAACACACTGGATTCATGTGTATGTTGTGTTGTTTTGAAATAAGCATTAATCTATGGCCAAGTGTGATCCTGTTATGCAATGTATATTTTGAAAGAATATAGCATATATTTTCACATCTTTAATTTGGCAAGATAAAAGCGCTAGACTAGAATATTACCATGCCTCTTTTGTACAATATATTTTTAGATTTTATACAAAACCTGAACTATATGTAATTTTTAAGAAAGGCCTGATACATTTGCTTTTATAAGACTATAATATAATTGATATTTTAAGATTGACTAAATCCCCCCAAAAGGTTGGTTATAAGACCCAACATTGTTTTTTTTTTAAAAACCAGAAGAACTTTTATAGGTATTATTTGATTCCATATATTAATGCTGCTGCACGTTTGTTTGATTTGGTCTGGGGGTCTGAGGGAGAAGGTTGATCCAAGCACTGTATCTAAATGTGGGGCGAACGGGTTTCTCCAAGGTGATAGATTTCATGATAGGGGATATGTGGAAAGGTTGTCCTTAAATAAAGGCACAGGTAGGGGAAAATTGTTGCAGTGCTCCTATAATATTTTAATCTCAAGATTAAAGTCAATCGATATAAGTCCACTACTGAGTAGCAAAAATGTAGTTCTTAATTTATTTGATGCCATAGCACAGAAGCAACTGGGTGGCTGGAAAGACCTTCTTGTATTAAGTTGAGGAACTGATACCTATCAAAAAGCTTTAAATAAGTATTTTTTTCAAATAATTTGTATTAACAAGGGAATTTTGGGGTACAGTTAATAAATTGAATTTCACAGTGCTCGGGGGAGCCAATTGGCACAGAATGCAGTTCTGCGCGAAGTGGTTGATTTATTGAGCTGCACAATTTCCTCATGAGATGAACCCAGTATTGCTGGTATGATGTTTTAGATGCAAATTGACTGAAGTAGCAAATTGGTCTCATGTAATCTGGCACTGTGTAGCTCTTTGAGATTTTCAGAATGCAATTTTTCAGTATTTGGAGTGGGTCTGGCAAATACAGCTTCGTTTGCATTATTGGGACATGACTCCACTTTAAAACTAACCTCGAGATACCAAAAGCAGTTGTATGTGTCAATGCTGGTGGACAGAGCACTATTGTTGCAAAGGAGGAAATCGCAATTAATCCCTTCCTTTGGAGTGTGGATTGGCGAAAAAATAAAGGGGCATATTAGCAAGACCGGCGATACAATTATCGCCGTTTTAGCGGCAGGAAACTGCCGCTAAAACGGCGATAATGGGCTTGCTAATATGCGTTATAGAATTCCAATAGAAGCCCAGGTTAGATGTGCAGGACATCTAACCTGGGCTTCTATTGGAATTCTATAACGCATATTAGCAAGCCCATTATCGCCGTTTTAGCGGCAGTTTCCTGCCGCTAAAACGGCGATAATTTTATCGCCGGTCTTGCTAATATGCCCCAAAGCAAGTAAGAGCGAAATAGATACTATATTCTGTTTAATATTGGAGGAATTGTAAAGTTTAATATAATGTGGGCCCAATTTTTGGTTAATTAAAGGCTTTGGTAGGGAGGGTGTGTAAAAGGGAAGTTTGTTTTGTTGTTTATGGTTCTGGGGAGAGTAATTATTTAGAGTTATCTTGTTTTGGTGAAAGGAGGTATGTGTTTTTGCTTAGTTTAGAATGCTCTTTTGGTGTATTGTAACCTTGTTTTTAGCTGGATCTCTGAGAAAAAAAGGAAATATCGGTCTGTAATTCGAAATAAGTATTGGATCTTTTTCTGATTTAGGAATAACAACAATAAAGGCATCTATAAAGGAAGCTTCAATTAAAACATTTTGTTGAAAGTGTTCAAACAGTGGTATTAAATGTGCTACTGGTTGACATCTAAAAAGCTTCTATATTGTGGTGAAATTTCAGGTAAATTAAATGACATTCTTCTTAACATTCATGTGGAGATAAAATAGTTTTTTTTAATATAAATTGCTGTAGAAAGAAAAATATTTGTCAGTAATATACTATGAATTTGTTAATAAATCTCCTTGTGATAATTGCGCAGCGTGGATTTGAGACTTTGCTTTTTTAATATGCAGTTAGTTGGCTAGGAGTTTTCCAGATTTGTCTGCGTTATAAGAAAGCAAGGCTTTTTCGTTAGACAGTTATATACCTGCTCTTTTACTGAACATTTATGAGGCCCCTTGCCCCCCCGTAACGTCACTTTTTTGTGACGTTCCGTGGCACAGGAGCCTGCTCCATATTTACGTGGCAGCACTAAGCCACTTTTTTTGGCTTAATGCTGCCTCGTAAATATGGGTCCCTTTTTTCTGCATTAAAGTGGCGTACAATGGGTGTTTTGCTGGGGGTGTTCCCAGCAACATCCATGGCTTTTTGACACTGCCCCAGATCTACGAAAAATCGTAAATCTGAGGCAGCACCAAAAACTTATGCCTCCCCAGGGGAGGCGTAAGGGAGGCACAACGAGGAGAAATATCTTTATTTCTTCTCGTTTTTCCTTTTTCTATGTGTTCTGCATTCTGCAGCACACATAGAAAGAGGAAAAAGCCTCTTCTGATTGTTTCTGTGCAGGAAGGTTTCTCTTCCTTCACAGAAATAATCATCCATGGTGCAAAGGTGTCTGCGTTGGCGCCCGGCAGCCCATTGTGCTCCGGCGCAGGGGAAAAGGACAGGAATGCACCGTATCTGATAGATACAGTGCATTCCTGCCCTTTTCTTTTACCGTAAAGCAGTGCAGCAGGAAGGCCTGCCACGCTGCCCTACGGTAAAACCTCATAAATAAGGCCCAGAGTGTTAAATATATAGCGTAGATCTTGAAGGTATTTTATTATTTAGTATCATTGGAAGAGATAAAAAATCTCTAAAATTTGGTTATTTGTTTAGTAATATCAGAAATTTATATTTTGAACTGTCTGTTTTCATGTGACATTGGAGAAATTAAGATACCTCTAACAAATCTTTCAAATGCATTCCAATGAGTTCTTTAAGATGTATCTGAAGAGCTATTACCACTACACTAAAGCTTCCATGAGGCAAAGTTGTAATAAAGAGAATTCTTTTTGGGTACATACTGTTTCAAAATGTATCCCAGTGGGTTACTTTAGATGTATCTGAAGAGCTATTAGCACTAAACTAAAGCTTCCATAAGGTGATATCATTATAACGAAAATTCTTTTCAGGTATTTACCGTCTCCTTAGTGAAATCTTGATGTATGAAAATGTTGTCTCCTTCTACACCAAGTGATGGAATTTGGTGTGCTGCCTTGCATATTAAAACCAGATAATGGTAGATAAAACCTTGTAGATAATATGTCTGGGTTTTTCTAATATTTGGTTTATGCTAAAGTAGCATTTGATGAACTTTATCAAATTGAGAATTTTCTGTACACAATATAGTAATTAATTTAGGTAGGAGGGATTCTAACTATAATTTACAACTTTGCCCTTCTACATTTTCTGGTAGATTGAAAATACGAAGATTGTGTTCTCTGTTTGTATTTTCCAAATCCAGGAGCATTTTCTTCACAGAGATAGCTACATTGATAATAGGTGCAAATTGGTCTAGACTTTTTTATGCTCTGCAATTTTAATATCATTACCTGAAAACATCATGGATAATCCAGTCAATGCTTTATGAATATTTTTAATGTCAATGTTAATGCCTGCAGTTTTAGAATTTTTGTGATCGAGGTGTCTTGTGGATCAATTGCTTTTGACTTGACAAATAAAGGTGAAAGAGCCTGTTTGCATTTGTTTTTGGGAGTTTTGAATCAGCTGCCAGCAGTAATATTTTTTAGACTTTAAAGAAAAAGCTGCATAAAATGTAATCAATCAGTAAATGCCACTGTGGAGAATGTAATATGTCAGAAACATGATATATTGAAGGTTTCAAGCATATATATTGTATGTATGGTGAGGTGAGATAGCTGGCCAGAGAGAAAGTGGAAGGGAAATATTTTAAATGTAATTAAACAAACCAGTAGCCTTAAAAGTTTAGGAATCCTTTGGTGCTGTAGCTAAAAACGAACACTAGCGTTGTGCTTAACCAAAGTTCAGCCCTGCCACATGACAAGTGAAGGAAAAGGAAGGCTTCTGTCTTTCCCATAAAAATTAATGTCATGTTGCCTCATGAAAACGGTTACTGCCAGTATGACTTCAGCAAGAAAACCCCAAGGAAAGTGGCAGGTCCAGGTGACCAAAATCGTACAGTGGAGCAAGAAAAGAGGATCTAGCAATCTCTTTATAGTTGCCAGAGAGTCGGTCGAAAAAACAGGTGAGACGGAGGTCACGGGGTAGCGGCCATCTCAGTGCGCTCATGCCCAGCCATTCCCTGAGTACACTACTTTTCAGATAAATTTGGGTTTCAATTAAGGGTTGGCGGGGAACGCCACTCCGCTGGTGAAGTTCACAGAGTTTTGCCCACTCTGTGCTCCACTAGGAGTGCTGAGTGGGCAAAAACAACTCTATGAACTCCGTGGCAGAGCAGAGTTTACCGTAGTCTGTAAATTAAGTGAATAATGCGGGACGATGCTCAGGGGAAAGCAGTGAAGGCTCGCATAGGGCGTGCTGCGGGGCGGTGGGGCGGGACGGGGGAGGGGCAGGGTAGGGGGGTAGTAAACTCGGACATACGACAGAACGGAGGAAAGTAATTATTACGTTCCTCCGTTCCATCGTATGTCTGAGTTTACTACCCCCCCACCATGCCCCGTCCCACCGCCCGCAGCACGCCCTATGCGAGCCGCCACTGGGGGAAAGACATTATTACTCACTGTGACATGCTGGTCTACTCGCAGCACACAAATCTAGTTTCTGGGTGTGTCCTGTTTTCATCTCGCACCAGTCCCTTTCCCTCTACGCATGCGCTAAAGAGACTTTTGGGCATGCCTCGAAGAGCGCTGTTTCGCTTTCTTGGCATGCGTTTTAATTAGTCAAGGAAATTACATCACTGTCTTTGCTTTGGTAACGGTGCCTGGCGTCTTGTAAACATGGAGTGCTTTTAGCACCAGGCCTGTGCAAAAGAAGACCTAGACAGCTGATACTGAGCGTAAACCTGCTCTCTATTCACAAAAGTATGCGTCTCCTGTGCGAGTTATACCAGACCCCCACCTCCCTGCTGTGCCCAGACTGCTGTGTCACCTACTACTGCTCATCTGAGCACCGGCGCAGTGACTTCAAGTCCGCAGCTCTGCCACCTACTCGTGCCGCTGCGCACCCCAAAGCCCGCACTCTGCAGCAGTGGCAGCTTGCATAGGGTGTGCTGCGGGGCGGGGGAGGGGCAGGGTGGGGGGATAGTCAACTCGGACATACGACAGAACGGAGGAACGTAATAATTCCTTTCCTCCTTTCCGTCGTATGTCCGAGTTTACTAACCCCTACCCTGCCCCTCCCCCACCCCTCCCCAACGCCCCGCAGCTCGCCCTAGTTCCTCCGTTCCGTCGTATGTCCGAGTTTACTACCCCCCCACCTTGTCCCTCCCCACCCCGCCTCACCACCCCGCAGCACGCCCTATGCGAGCCGCCACTGCTCTGCAGTGAGATGGAGCGGCAGCATAGTGCTGAGAAGAGCCTTCAGATCAGGCGGCATCTGCTGGACATCAGCCAGCAAGCAGCCGAGTGGCTGTCTTCTGGGCGGCACAGTCAGTACTAGTCACGGTCTGCACTCCCTGCAGCTGATGCCCGCCTACCTGCTCCTCACCGAGGCCAGCACCAGGATGGGCCACTTCACACAGATCAAGGAATATACCTCTCACAAACTAAAGAACCCCAACTACAGTCGTAAACTGTTGGCCAAGCTGCACTGCAGTCACGACACATGACACAAATTTTTTCTCCAAGGGAAATTCCACATGGCTAACACTTCCTATGACAGAGGAAGGAGGATACTGCTGATTCATTTTATGTAGAGGTCACTGAGATCTGGCATGTACACCATAGATAGGGACTCAGACTGCAATTCCACTGCTAGGGAACTGTGCGTAGTGTTGCGGAGTGTTTTTGCACTTTGCGGAGTTCTGCATAGCACAGCTCCGCGGACTCCGCCAGGGCCTGCAGCTGCTGTAGATATCTATAAGTATGCAGCACACCTCATGGTATGATAATTAGGTTGATTAATACATAGTTTGAATAGACCTGTGTCTAAATTGCTAATGACAGAATTGATTTGTCATAAAATATCTTAGAATGTGAATGTTTCTGCTGCAAAGTACTGTTTCTACTCAGGACTCCATTAGTTTCTATGCCAATACAACTGCTCTGTGGGTTAGTGTCGGTGCATTTATTACAAAGATCCTTGAGTTACCTGGTGGCAATGATTCTATTCCAGGGAAAAAAGCCCATTGTGTCATGTGCCCGCTGCAGGTATGCAATTGAGTTGTTGAAAATGTTATAGCTTAACCTTACATGAAGGCTGGGAGGTACACATTATACCTAATACTCCTGTTAGGTAATTAAAGGAATATTATACATCTGAATTCTGCTTCTGTGCCTTTCATAAAAATCTACACTCTCTCTGTGCAGCCTGGGAAGGAAAACACCAATTTTCTTTCTCTAAAACAGCGAGTGATTCTTAACATGTAGTCTGTGGACCAGTGGCAGCGGGACCAGTGCTCAGGAGGTCTGAAACTGTTTACCAAATTAAATAATAATTAGACGACGTATGCACAAAAAAAGTAAATTACACATTTTGAAACAGTCGGTGAATGTGACACTTGAATGCTAAACATTTTTAGCTGGTATACTTAGGTTGATTTGTGGAATCAGTGCAAGTACAGCAAACAGAATGTAGTACAGCTGCTTGGTGACCTCAGCTGAATGTAGTACAGCTGCTTGGTGACCTCAGCTGAAACAGAAGGTAGTACACCTGCTTGGTGACCTCAGCTGAAGCACTGGTAGTCTCTGACAAAACAAGCATTTGCAATGCAATAGGTCTTGCATTTATGAGAGTTTGAGCTATTGGCATTGTAAATGACAATGCCTTTTATTTATGTATTGTTTTTAAAACAGATAAATAAAAGACATTGGCATTTACAATGCCAATAGCTTAAACTCTCGCAAATGCGAGACCGATTGCATTGCAAATGCGTTTGTGCTCTAAAAATAAAAATAAAGCATTAGGAGAGAGCGTGTCCAGCCTGCAATAGCAGGCAGGACAAAGCTAATTGAGAAAATAGTGCTCGGAGGTTGTAATTAAAGTCTACTGAGTAACAACACACGTAACTGGGGGTGTCACCATGGGAGGTTACAAAATGAGACAAGGCGGTACTAAGGAGGGACTAGTAAGCCTCTTGATCAATGAACAGCCATAGTTTACAATGGACAATGACACAAGCCAATGAAAAATATGGGCGGAGCTTCATGTCCCTACCTAAATACAGCATGCCAAGCAGAGCAGCGCATGCGCTGCCCAGGCTCGACCTAAAAATGGAGCATGCATTCAGAATAAACAAATGCAAAGTGAGTAAGTGACATGCTAGAATCTAGCATATCACTTCATCTTTTAGAAATAAAAATGAAGTTTGAAATGCTCCGACCCGCTCAATGAAATTAAAATTTCCATTTAGTATATTTTTGGTTTCTGAATTAAATGATCTCATAATTTGTGTATTTGTTAGATCTACACTTGTTTCTGTATTTCTGTGTATTGTTTTACAGTTCAAATTGTAGACATTTCTTAAGCCGGGTCCCTGACTTCCATTAGTGTTTCAATCGAGGTCCCAAGAGGTAAAAAGGTTAAGCGCCTCTGCTATCCAGCTCACAAAATGTTAGGTAACTTTGTTACAGGGATCACAAGATTTCCAGTCCTAGAATTTCTTTTTATACAGTGAGTGTTTTCGAGTCTGTAAATATAATCGGTTCAATTAATCAGAGCAACTACTCAATGTATAGGACACAAGGTATACTGACAACGTAGCGGCCTCATCTAACTCTAATATCAGGGGTACCATTGATTCGGTAGCAATTCGCTCTAATACTTTAGTGCTAAAACGTTTTCCTTTGAAATGTGTGACATTTAAATGATCATTGTTAGAAATGGGGGTCTCTAGTTGGCAGAGGTAGGTAGCTTTGTTCAAATAGGGACCCTTGCTTCTAGTCAGGGTAAGGGGGATACACACTTTAGATAACCCCTGCTCACCCCCTGGGTAGCTTGGCACGAGCAGACAGACTTATCCCAAAGGCAATGTGTAAAGTATTTGTACTCAAAACACACAGTATTACAGTGATAACACTACAAATGAACACCACACCAGTTTAGAAAAATAAAGTATCTTTATCTAAACTCAACAAGACCAAAACGACAAAAATCCAACATACATGTACTAAGAATATGACTTTAAAAAGGTTTCAAACAACTTGGTCCATAGAAAACTATGGATGCGTGATTTCTCACAAAGTACCTGTAGATGCGTCACAATTCACAAAGCCAAACAGTCGTAGAGCTGGGATGTGTCGAGAAACAGAGAGATGTGTCAGTTCCTGCGACCATGGGGAGGTGATGCGACAGTTCTGCTGCACGCAGGAGAAGTGATGCTCCAAATCTGGTCTGTAGGGGAAAGTAATGCGTCGATTCTGAGACGGTTCTGGTCCGGGGTAATGCGTTGGGAAAACTTGCTGCACAGGTACGATGCGTGGAAATCCGGGATGCGTCGGGGATCGATGCGGCGGCAGTGAGCGGCGCTGCATCGGTTTGTTCAGCCACAGCGCAGCGATGCGTGGAGATTCTGCTCACACAGCGGTGCTGCGTCAGGAAAACGGCCTCAAGAAGAGCGATGCGTCGATTTTCTTGTAGTTACGTTGCTTTTCCAGCTCCCAACAGCAGGAACAACCTCCAGAGGCCCAACACAGTCACAGGCCCCTCTTGGCAGGTCAGAACTCCCAGCAAGGAAGTTCAGGGGAGCTGGAGGTGAAGTCTTTGTGTCCCTGAGACTTCAGAACAGGAGTCCAGCACACACAAGCCCTTGGAGATCTTCCTCAAGCAGGGGAAACAGCACACAGCAAAGTCCTTATCCTTTCCTTGGCAGAATCAGCTACTGCAGGCCAACCCCAGACAGCACACAGCAAAGGGGCAATACTTCTCCTTCAGTTTCTCCAGCTCTTCTCCTTGGCAAAGGTTCCTCTTAGATTCCAGAAATGATATACATTTATGGGGGTTTTAGGTCTTAATACTTATACCCCAAAATGTCTTTGTTCTCTTTGTGCAATGGTCTCTGAGCCCAGTCCAAACCAGTTCTGTCCTCACTGGTGCAGTATGACCACACAAGGTGGAGACAGCATTGTGCAAGGGAGACAGGCCTTATTCAGGTGCAATGAAATCTCCTCCCACTACTCTATATGCAGCCAAGACCCATTCCGCTCAGCTCTGAGTCATCCAGGAAGGGCCAGGCACACCTCCACCACCCAGTGGCTGTCTACAGTGAATGCACATCCCCATCCCCTCTCACTCCAACACCAGACAGTCAATACACAAACAGGCAGATGCACACAGAATGGTGAAACAAGAAAAGGCCTACTTTCTAAAAGTGGCATTTTCAAACACACAATTTAAGAACCATCTTTACTAAAAGATGTGTTATTAAATTCTGAGTTCAGAGAGCCTAAACTTCATTTCTCTATCTTGTCCCAATGGGAAGTTATATTTATAAGATGTTATAAATAAGCTCCCATTCTATCCTATGGGGCAAGATATCCTTTCAATAGTAAAAAACGAAATTGGCTGTATTTCACTATCAGGACATGTCACACACACCAGTACATGTCCTACCTTTCACATACACTGCACCCTGCCCAGGGGGGTACCTTGGGCCTACCATAGGGGTGCCTTACATGTAAGAAAAGGGAAGGTGAGGGCCTGGCAAGTTGGTGTACTTGCCAAGTTGACATTGCAGTTAACAACTGCGCACAGACACTGTTGTGGCAGGTCTAAGTTACCGTTTCAGGGCTACTCATGTGGGTGGAATGATCAGTGCTGCAGGCCCACTAGTAGCATTTGATTTACAGCCCTGGCACACTTCAGTGCACTTTACAAGGGACTTACAAGTAAATCATATATGCCAATAAGGGAGAACCAATTGTAACCACAATTTACACAGGGAGCACTTGCACTTTGAAACTGATCAGCAGTGGCAAAGTGCCCAAAGCATCTAAGCCAGCAAAAACGAAATCCAGCACAGCATCAAAAATACAGGAGGTAGAAACAAAGAGCCTGGGGAAACCATGCCAAAGATGCCAAGTCTAACAGTCATGATTAGTGTAACCGCACACATAGCTAGCATATACTTCATACACAGTTGGAGAATATACAATGTTTCATACCCTGGTTCATTTCTCGGCATGTGAACTGGCATTACATGGGTAACTTATTTTCTCGGGACTTACTGCTAAATCTTGAAATGAGGGGTGGGCATAAAGCAGCTGCACTTTCATTGACCTCAAGTTGCTTGCCAACCCAGGACACTGCTCGGACACATTTAATTTTTGAACTTAACCTCTGGTGTGGCAGAGGGGAGGGGGGTCTCCTTGTGCAGACTCCATGTAGGTTGTAGCTCCAAAGGGTCCAACACACACTGAGAGTTCATGGGGGCTACTTCTTATGTCCCTTTGTCAGCCCACTGCACTAGGATGAACTCTAAAGTGTTTGTGTGAATCAGATTCAGGAAATGGATGCTAACAATACCCGTTGGACTGGAACCTGGCTAGTTCTGACTGTATTCCTGTACGGATAAAATCAAATTAACACATTTGGACGTTTAACAATATTATCTATTTATTCACGTTTACAGAGCATTTCCGTAAATCGCAGCCGATATTGTAAGCCTCAAATTCACGTTTATCTTTAGTACGAAAGCAAAATACTTGTGTGATGTAATGAGTCATTTCCATAAGCTAACAATAGACGTGTTGTTTCAATTGCTTGTCAATAGTTGTAATATATTTTGCTAATGTTTAATACAGCTGCTGGGCACTGCTGCCTGGATGGAGTTAATGTTGAACAACTAAGATATGTTTCTGGGCTAACAACACAAAAAACCAAAACGTGAGCTGCTGTTGTTTGTGGAAATTGGTTTTCTGCGATATTTTGCTAGCGCAAAATGTATCCTCAGATCACAAATTGACTCATGGACACATTTCAAGGCATTTTTGTGGGTTTAGGCCCAGGGCTGCCCAGCGTCAAAGTGAAAGGGCAGGAGTGTGCTGTATCAATGGTATAAAGCGCATTCCTATTGTCTCCCACTGTCCCTGCGCCGTTTCTGCAGCCTAGCTCCAATGTAGGCACCCTTGCACCGTGGTGCAAGGGTGCCTCTGTTGCATGCAGGATTGGTTTTGTGCAGGAAGGAGGACTTTCCTGCGCAAAAACAATCCTGGGATGCTTTTTTCTCTTTCAATGTGATGCAGAATGCAGCACACATCGAAAGAGGAAAAAAATGAGGATAAATAAATAAACATATTTCTCCTTGTTGCGCCTCCCTTGGGGAGGCGTAAGGTTTTGGCGCATTCCCAGGTTTACATAGTCTTGTAAATCTGGGGGGGTGTCAAAATCCATGGGTGTTGCCTGGGAACACCCCCTCAAATGCCCATGGAATGCCTACTGAGCGCAGAGTAAGACAGCGCAGTGATTTGCATTGCCTTGCCTTATTCCATATCTATGAGGCCATTTAAAGCCACAAAAAAGTGGCTTTGCTTTCCTCTTAAATATGATTTGGTGGTTTGCACTGCTCTTGCATCATGAAAAGTGATGCAACAGTGGAGCAAGGAACTCGTAAATATGCCCCTTCATGTTTAAATATAACAATAAATCATGAATTTGCATATAACTTAATTATCCCAAACCAAAGAACGCAAATTTCGCGCACCTATACACCACACCTGGCTGAGATCACAGAGAGACATACCTGTAAAACTGTGAAAGAGATCAGATACATCCATTTTCTTTTGATCTCCTTATTCACATGCCTGAAAAGTATCTTGATTTGTCTTTGACGTGTATTGGCCCTTCCCACAAGTCTGAAATTAGTGCTTGCAGCGGAAAGAGGCATACAATTCTCAGTCAGCCACGTGTGATGAAATGAAAATCGTGATGCTTGCTACGTCCAGCAGCTGACAAAATTTCAAGGATAGTGTCATGTCTTTTAGGATAGCCCTGTCATGTGTACTCCATTTTACATACATTATCCCATCCACATGACTATAACAATTCTAAACAGTTGACCTTTTACCTAATAGCTTGCTCCTGTCTCTTCGACACCAGGCTCTTAGACTTCTATCAGAATCCCTGTACCTGACGTACATCAACATGTCCCCAGGCACAGCAGGTTTATTCTGTATAAGGGTCACCACTTTTTTTCATCCTTGGCCAACAGCCAATTTCTGCATGATCACACTTATTTAGAAAAGCATCAGTAATTGTTTTCAAAACGTCCATGGTTGTTTTAAAAACATATCGATTCTAGAAAAAACCCTGGAGTGACCACTTTAGTATAAAAGACCCCTACAAATTAGAGGAGAATTCCTTCCATGCTGAGACTGGGGTCCTGCATGCCGAATCTCTGACAAGCAGCGGTCTGACATCCCTTGCGGGTTGTCATCCTCGACGCGGGGATGGGGTCCTTCATTCTAAACCATCAGGTGAGGGGGCTGGTTCTTTCCTAGGGGTTTCTTGGCTACAGATACACATAGCGATACCCTTCTACACCTGCACATCCAGGTTAGGCTAGGTAAATTTTAGAAAAATTACTTAGGGTGCGCATTTTAGGAATATGCAAGTGCTACTGTTTTTATCGGAACTGTTTCTGTTCATCTTATTAGCACTATGGTAGAAATGTATCTACTATTCACTATATTGGTACTAGCCATCTCTTTTCTATGCTTCTGTCTCCTGATTGTCGCAGCACATAAGTTTTACACAAGGCTGTCGCTGGATCAATAAATTCTTATTGAAACGTCCTAATCGCCATCCTGTGTATTTTCTGAGAGAAAGCAAGCACAAGTGTCTGTGCGAAACGTACTGTACTGTTTTCCACGATCCCTGAGGAATCAGGGTTGTCATATTCAGTGGTTGCCAGAGACTACATACACCACTGTAGAATACAGGGGGGTGGTGGTGGCACTATTCACTATATTGGTACTAGCCATCTCTTTTCTATGCTTCTGTCTCCTGATTGTCGCAGCACATAAGTTTTACACAAGGCTGTCGCTGGATCAATAAATTCTTATTGAAACGTCCTAATCGCCATCCTGTGTATTTTCTGAGAGAAAGCAAGCACGAGTGTCTGTGCGAAACGTACTGTACTGTTTTCCACGATCCCTGAGGAATCAGGGTTGTCATATTCAGTGGTTGCCAGAGACTACATACACCACTGTAGAATACAGGGGGGTGGTAGTGGCACTGTAGAGCTATCTGGTCTAACGGGTAACAGATCTTGTGGGGGTGTCCGGAAGTGGTTGGGACACCAAGCCCTCAGTTTAGGTCATCCAAAACGTGCAGGTCCTGGGGGACTCCTAGAAACTACACGACAATAGAAATCTTATTTGGACCAAACACATTTAATTTTTTTTTTATAACAGACCTATAGAGGTCAGGCGCTAGCTTAATAAATAAATCTGTCATATGCGAATATACATGTAAATCATGGATTTCGCACAATCAATTCAATTTGATCAGAAGGGAGCTACCATGTTAATACTGAGTGCCAGAGTTTTATATCAGTCTCAGAAAATATAAATATATATATTTGGAAACACGTAGAATGCATGTTGTTAATTTAGTTTATCTCAGATAAATCAAATTTTGCACAGGAACAATCAGTGCTACTTTTTATTAAATTTGTACATAAGAAGGAACGCCAATGATTCACATTTTTATCTGGTATTTCCTGCAAGCTGAACCCATTTATTAGAGCACTGATTACTTAACCTAGATATATCTTTGACATTTTTGGTATCACGCAGTGTCCATGCAGCACCGAGTCTGAAATTCATGAAATGCTAATTCAAAATCCAGACGCTCAGACACACGAACAGATTTTCCCCTCAATGACTTTTTCTCTTAAATCCAGATCAAAGTGCTTAAAATAGTACAGTTCATGCGTAAGTTTCTCTAAATCGCTTTAATTTGACAGGCGTTTAAATTAGGGGATTTAAAGATATCCCAATGTATGAAAGGCGATTGTCCACTTTAGAGAACGTATAGCCAAATATATTAGCCAATGAAAAATATATTAGCTTGAAAACAAATATTGAACATAACAGAACATATTGTAACAACATCATCATTTAAAATATCTCTTTGAACATAGTTTAGAAAGGTAACTTTCAAGGAGGCTTTTCTTAAAACTTAACTGAGTTTTAGAATCTTTTTCCTGAAAATGGAAGTAACTCATATTTAGCTGTCAGGAACATCAGAATACTATCCTTATGTCATTACTGTAGCAGGAACACTCGCGGCCCTGTACAGAGAGCAATTTGGTGCCAGGGGACTAGTTGAGAGAAGCAATACCATCCAGGAGGTAATGGCAGCGGTAAACAGCCATTACAACGAGGCTGTAACCACACAAGTTGTTACATTGCATGCGTAACAACGCATGCGATGTAACAACGACTACCATTACAACGCAAACCATTATATCGCATGCGCTTTTAAAACGCATTCGATGTAATGGTTATCCACAGAGTTGTGAGAAAACTGGGCTGTTCCGTTTCCTCACAACGACGTGCACCGCCCCTCTGTCGATGCTGGAACCAGGAGAGAAGAACCACGAGGAGAGAGAGGTAAGGGGGATTGTGCTTGGGGTGGGGGTTACGTTTTAAGGGTTTTGGGTAGTGTCGAAGTAGTGTAGTAATGTTTGTGTAGTGTAGTGTTGTGTGTAGGGGGAGGGTCGTGCTGGAGGTAGTGTTTTAGGGTTTAGGGTAGTGTTGTGGTGTTTGTGTAGTGTAGGGAAGTGTTTTTGGGTTTAGGGTAGTGTCGAGGGGGTCGTGTAGGGTAGTGTTAGAGTGTAGGGGCCGGACTGGGGGTCGTGCGGGGGGTAGTGTTTTAGGGTTTAGGGTAGTGTTGTGTTGTTTGTGTAGTGTAGGGTAGTGTTTTAGGGTTTAGGGTAGTGTTGTGGTGTTTGTGTAGTGTAGGGTAGTGTTTTAGGATTTAGGGTAGTGTCAGGGGTCGTGCAGGGTAGTGTTTGAGTGTAGGAACGGACTGGGGGTAGGGGGAGGGTCATGCGGGGGGTAGTATTTTAGGGTTTAGGGTAGTGTTGTGTTTGTGTAGTGTACGGTAGTGATTTAGGGTTTAAGGTAGTGTAGGGGGGTCGTGCAGGGTAGTATTAGAGTGCAGGGACAGGACTGGGGGAAGGGGAGGGTCGTGCTGGGGGTAGCGTGTTAGGGTTTAGGGTAGTGTTGTGGTGTTTGTGTAGTGTAGGGTAGTGTTTTAGGGTTTAGGGTAGTGTCAGGGGTCATGCAGGGTAGTGTTAGAGTGTAGGGACAGGACAAGGGGGTAGGGGTAGGGTCATGCAGGGGGTAGAGTTTTAGGGTTTAGGGTAGTGTTGTGGTGTTTGTGTAGTGTAGGGTAGTGTTTTAGGAATTAGTGTAGTGTCGGGGGGTTGTGCAGGGTAGTGTAGTGTTATTGTAGGGAGAGGACTGAGGGGGAGGGTCGGGGAATTAGTGTAGTGTTGGGGGGGTTGTGCAAACATTTACCATGAGTATACCTTTACCACGCATGCCTTGGCGTTGAAATGGCATGCGTGGTAAAGGTATAGTCGTGGTAAAATTTTGCGTTGGAATGGTACTCGTTGTAATTGACATCGCGTAGTAATACCCGCGTTGTAAAGGCATGCGTGGTATTTCTATGCGATGTAACGAGTGCTATTCAATGGCAGCACGTGCCTGGCATATTGCAAGATAGCACACTGTACAGTGCTTTTTATTTATGTTATGCAAGCTGTACATGTTAACATCCCACAAAGCAGTAATCTGCACTGGCAGATTAACCCCTTGACCGCGATCGGAATTCCGCTCGTGTGCTGGACATTCCGATCGCGGGTGGGGTCGTGACGAGCTCAGCTCATCATGCGCACAGCGCTACCGCGCAGCATGACGAGCTGAGCTCGTCATGAGCACGGAAGGGGTTAACACCTTTGTTCCTCTGTAGGTTTACTACCTTATGGAATTCACAAACGTTCCCAGGATTAAGCAAAGACAGAAGTGCTTAGCACGAGTTCCCATTTGTATTTCTGAGATGTTTTAGTGTCATTCCCGGAGGGATCCTTTTCCATCTGTGTTGCATGAAAGGCATCTGGGCAAAACACTGGCCAAGGGTAGGTCTGTCTCTGGCCCGCCAGAGACCACAGAAGATTGGATGGGGCCACCTGCCTCTCAATCTTCAAACAAACGCACCGCAGCAGCGGACCTATTTTAATGAGGCTTGTCTCCCACAACAAGAGACACATATAGCAGAGGAGAGAGCACCAGCGCAGAAGAGAAGGCCTCACCCGCAGACTATGGTACTCAGTGAATCTGGGGTCTGCAGAGATCCCCACAACAGCTGCATGACTCTTGTAATAATAAGGAGTATTATAATGAGACCTGTCTCCTACAGCGTGGGAGGCATTATGGGCAAAACAAAGGCCAAGGCAGGCAAATCTGCAGCCATTGAAAGGCCAGAAGAAGCTGGCTGGGCTGGGCCTCCCCTCATGGCCAGATGAAGTTGACACTGTATATCTTTTTATTGCAATCACCTTTAGCCCAGGTTAGTGGAAAGAATCAGAGGGCCCGATTCACATAATTATACTGAGACGAAAGTCTAACTTTTCGACTTATGGTATTGACAAAGGGCATTTGCCACTCGTAAATGCCCTTTGTGAATGCCAAAGTGGGACTTTACGACTTTAGGTATTCACAAAGGACATTTTTGAGTAGTGAATGCCTTTGTGTATACCGAAAGTCATAAAGTTAGACTTTTGTCTCATTTTACCTTTGTGAATCGGGCCCAGAGAGTCTACAGATAATATTGATGTGGTGTGCACCAGCACTAAAGATAGTGCTATCGCAAAGGAGAAACCCAAATACAAATTTGCCAATGCAAAACACATACAAAATTCATTTTTAACAACCAACATATGTATGTTGGGGCATGAGATAGTATTTGGTCTTAATATAAATAACTACTGCTTCCTCCTAAATATAATAATGATTGTTTACTTCCTAGAGAGGATTCCAGTCTGAGGACTCACAGCTGTCCATAACTGTCTCATGTTCAAATTATCATAATCCCCTGTGCAGTTCACAGTGAATCACAGAAGGAGGAAGTACCATCAAGAGACAAGGGAGCCGAACCTAAGCAGCTGGAATCATTTGCTATAGGGTACAATAAGGTCTCTTGAATTATTGCAAGCCCATCAAATCAAAGTGGTGAACCCAACTGCATAGGCAGCTAGCTGACTGAATTAAAGGCATGCAACAATTGTGATTCCATTGCTTGTTTGATGAATTTAGAGACGGTATTGACTGAGCTCTCTTAGAGGGTGACGACTGCAGGGTATGTTCGAGACAACTCACAAGCTGATTACACTACAATTACATAATAGTGGTTCTATTAAAAAACAAATATGATCATCAGCAATTGATTACATTTAGCAAAGCCTTGCTCAAGAAATTAATTTGTGATAACCTCTCCCACCTGATTGAAGTACTCAATCTCTGCAATGGGAACCGAGGTGTATGCTGTATGGCACTTGGGCCGGTTAAGTGCAATGAATCAAGATCAGACTGTAAGAGGGAACACCTTTTAAGAAAACATATTGAAGCAGATGTTCAGATGGGGAAGTGCCCATGTATTTCAGTCCCAACAAACCATTTCGAATAGAAGGCATATCGCTGTGTCCTAAAGACCCAAAGCTAGTTTACGAGATATTTATGTGAACGTTAGCCACAGGAACACACGACGAGACTCAGGCTCCCCTGATCAACAAAGTGACACATTTGATCAAAGAAGTGAAACATTGATATGAAGTCATACATAACAACTTCTTGAGAAGGTAAGACCATTCCTTAGCCATCCTTACTTAGAGTAATCCTCCTCCATGCGGATGCTTCTTTCTTTACAGAGTTCCCAGATATGACTGGGAAGAGAAAGGAGAGGAGCCCACAACTTGTCAAGGGGGAATTTAAAGGGGGGGAGGAAACTCCCTCATCTGAATGGGGGACACCAGATTAAGAAATGCAATGAACATAAACATTTGGTCAGACATTGACAGCTGGTCCAGTGGCGTGGGAGTATACATCTATCAAGTCAGTGAGTATTGCAAGTGCTGGGAAGACCTTTTTTGCTGGGTACAAATGAAGGAAACTTATGTGCTTGGAGTACTCGCTCAACACCATAAGCAGTACCTCTGACTCAGTCAACTGCCCAGAAGGATCCTCAGAACAGCTTTGCTGGATCTCCATGCTCAACTCTAGGCACATGAGCATGAGCATAGAGGTACACCGTTGCACACAAAATGTTTTGTACATTAGCAGTGGATTACACGTGTTGTTCTGTTGTGTCTTTTGCTTAATGGATTTTTGGAGTCCATGCTAGTTATGTGTAGTGATTTCATCCATAAAGTGTAATTGAGAGCAATTGGTGGTCGATGAAACTATTGACTGGATTTGTCACTTTAACAATATTACATGCCATACATTTTGTTGAATCTTTTTTGGCCTCCAGGAGCTTAGTCATGATAGATTGTGTATCTTTCAAAAGACTGTCACCATGGTCATGCGCCCTAATTTTCTGACTCAGGCACTTTGAATTAGTGAATCCATATCCTTTATTCGCTTTGGATGTTAATAGAAATTTGGACATTTGGACATATTTCCTTTAATGTCCCTGAAATATTTTCTGGTTGCACATCCCCCTCCAAAGTTGTTCTGTGTCCCTGCACTCGGGCTCTATTTTGGTTCTTCCCTCGGCTGACATGCTTATATCATTACTAGACCCCAAGCCCCAATTCATGTTTAAAAAAATATATATACATAATTTTAGCTTGTTTGAACTTAATTGGATGTGTTGTTACTCAGCTCAGAGTGTGAAGGCATTCCTGTAGACTGATTTGTGTGGATTGACCAAAGGGTTAATGGCACGTTATCTCGAAACTCCACAGCCCTCCATGACATTACTCACATGCACCCATCTTCAGGTTCTGGTGCGAATGAGATGATACACAGGTGGAAGGTAGGTGCAACTGTGTGTACTAACAGATTTGAACTAAGATTTAACAAACACGTTTTTTATTACATCTTCAGTGGTGGGATTGGTGAATACAAAAGTATGAGTGTATTGTGTTAAGATGGGTCAGAGACTAGTGAGTGAAATTTTGAAAAGAGATGGTGCTTGCTTGCCGTGCCCATAGGAGGAGTGGTGCAGAGGTTGTTCTTTTCCCCTGGTATGCAATACTGGACGATTCGCATTGGGTTGAGGATCAATTGGGAAATTGGAAATAGGTGGGATGGTGGTGGGATGGTGGTGACAGCTGGTGTTTTTATGGGGTTGGTCCTGTAGGTGGTTGTTGACTCCAGTGGGCAGAGGTGCCTGACTTGGCCCTGCAGTTTGAGACATGCCTATGTGTTAGAGGGCCTGGATGAGCTTTATGACCACGACATGCCAGCTTGCATTCTCCTTCCTGGAAACCCAAAGATGTTCCATGTGCAACTTCACAAAACATTTCCATGTTTCCCAAGAAACCAGTCTGTCCCTTTATCAACCTTTAAAGACCTGGTATCCTTGGCGTGGTTTTCCCCTGACTTTTTGCCTTCAGACCACCTGTTTTTTTGCTGATTTTGTTTTTGCTGGCCTTAGGATTCTGCGTACTTTACCACTACTAGCGAGTGCTGAAACGATCAGAATACTCTCTGGCACCTACCTGAGGTCAGGGGACATTTTCCTTGTGGTATGTGTGCAGCCTGCCCACTCACAGAACATACCACTTCTCTGGACATTGGAACTTCACAACCATGGACTCTTTCCAAACACACAAATTGTAATAGTGATAGGCTTATCTACTTAATCACGTGCCCGTGTGTTTTACGTTACGTGGGCATGACAACCCGGAAGGTGAAAACCCGTATTTTAGAACACAAGAGCACCATCCGCTGTAAAAAACTGCCACTAAACTCACAAGCCACTTTCTAGAACAGAACCATTCCCCTGAGGACCTGAAGTGGATAGTCTTAGAGAAACCGGCCATTTCTGCACATATAACTGACATCTCAACATATCTCTTTAGGAGTGAACAACGTTGGGTACACAGGCTCAACACCGCTGAGGTGGGATTAAATGATGATATCCCGTGGGTCTCTCTCTAAATGCCTTGTGCCTTTACAGTGGATATAAAGCATAACATCTAGCACAACCAGATGTAGAATTGCCCCCATCGATCTCTACATACAGAAGGAGTCCCTATACTAGAATATATAAATATAGCTATCTGGACCTGGTAGTCTTCACACATTCGTGTTGCCCTGCTTAGTGTAAGACATTAAGCTGAATATAACACTGTACATCATGAGTTACATACTTTGTGTTTTTCCCACGTATGGCCATTATGCCTCTTGTACCACCTAATGACAAGGCCACATGCTGTTTCAGAGGTATTTTCCCTGAGCACGGTTATTTACATAAGCAGAGCACTTTTATTGGAGTCCTGGGCAGTAAGGTTCTTTCGAACGCGTTCCTACAGCAAGAATGCTCCCGATAGATCCGCGCATGCGCAGCAATCGCCTACCACCTTAAGACTACAATTCCCAGGCAGTTTGATTGGCAACACACATGCGCGCAGGAGTAGCGTATGCTTCCACTGCACATGCGTGATGGGAGTGCCGACCAGCGCTGGCTTTCTGCATCATGATTAACTGCGGCATTTTAGGAGCGCTCCTACACCAGCACACTTACCTCCAGTGATAGACTCCACCCGAACGGGGTACCGACAGAGAGGTAAGTGTTTTGCTGGTTGCATTCTCATCTTCCTTTTTTATGACCTGATGAGAACATCTCTTTTGTGTGTGCACGCAATTGATCCTCTCCTGATAGTGAGTGCCCTTTCACTCGATTCAGCAACCATGCAATAGGCGCAAGTGGGGATGATGGTTTATGAGCAGTCCTTCTGGTATGCCATTACTATGTAGCCATGTAATGATAATTTTGATTAACATTTTAGCGCTGTTAAGACAGTTTAAGACTACCTGATTTCAGCATTCAGGTGACATGCGCAAACTGTGCTACGGGTTGATATGCAGTCCATTCGGTTTTTAAAAAAAAACAAACAGCTATGTAATGTCACCTTTACTCAACATAATAGGGATGTTCAGTTAACTGGGGCACACGGTTGGTGTTGTTTACTTTCTTTTTAGAATTAGGTTTTCTACCTCTGAGAGTACAGTCCTTTTCTCTGACACTTACTGGATAGAGGTTGCCCCTGTTTTAAAACTAACCATGGCCTGTTTAGCATATCAGTGTACCCCGTTTGAATTATTCTGAGGGTGCATATGGTTTTGTCGCACATATGTTGTTTTTTAACTGAGTCTGGTGTTCTTTCGACTAGATCTAGTAACTACATGCCTTAACTGCACCAGTGTGTTATAAAATGTGTGATCTTATCTGACACTAGCACACTTTATATACTGTTCCTTTATAGAGCGGTGCCTCTCCTCTGAGCTGTTGCTAGGTTGAGGTTTGCAACGTACCCAGTCGTTACAGGTAAGCATGACACTGTCTATGTGCAGACACTTTTGTGGTGCAATATGCAGGAGGAGGCATTTTGTTCCTTCTTTACTGCCTCGTTATCTGATGTTTTTTATGTGTTTTTTTATGTGTTTCTGTATGTTTGTTTAAGGCCTCTGAATGTTTCTTTCTGCATTTATCTTCATCAGGTACTGTTGCCTTTCGCAGAAAAGGAACCGCAAGTATTCCTGGTTCCTTTTGTCTAGAATAGTTTTTAACAATTCTTTTTTTGTCACATATTTGACTCAGCAGCAGCATCTTTGAGGTCCTGAAGAAAGCCTGGTCCAAGCTAAGGTCCACATGGCTGAAACATGTCGACCATAACTTCTCACTTCACACTGCGGTTTAAATCCATACCGCAGGTGCACTGTTTTTTAATCCTGACAGTGAGAACTCTTAAATAAAGTATGTGTTAGTTTCTCTCTAGCCAGTTTTAGCATCACGTCACTCACTTTAATTCTTCTTTTGCGCTGCGTTTTCAGTCACACTATAGGTCTCATTTGGAGGATCTAGCAGATCCAGTTAGAGCAGTTGAAAACATCCCTGAGCTCCTCCCTCTTAGAGAGGGGGTTGTAGCCCTCAGAGGAACTAGGTTTTTCCTCTGGGAGGAGAATCCCAAATGATGAAGCATGCCACCATAGGTGGGTGAGGGATTTCGTCCTAAAGGGATTTATCCCCCAGTTAGGCTTACGGGGACTTTAGGGAGTGCCTTTACTTGTGTTTGTCCTTTCTGTTCAGATAACTTAGACCCAAGGATTTCTGTTGTGTTTCTTTGATAGATTGGGGATATAATCCTTTGCAGGTCTTTAAAACTTTTCCCTAGGACCCCCCCTCCATTGTATTTGTTTAGCACTTCCCAAGATGCCACAAATTCTCTGTCAAGTTGGGGTATGCACACATCGACTTCCATTTACCCTGAGAGCCACTGCTGCATGCCCACTAGGCCCCTGGCAAAACAAGACGTGGAACTGTCGTGTGGTTCCTAAAAATACATAGGATCTGCACGTTTGTTTGGACAACATAAACAAAGGGATTGTTGTCTAGACTGATTCCTGACACCCCCACAGGATATGTCAGCCTATAGACCAGCTAGCTCACAGTGCCACTATAAGCCCCTGAACTCTACCAAGGAGCAAATAGTGTGTGGCAACCATTGACCCTTCAGGGATCGTGGAAACAGTACAGTACTTTTTGCTCAGTCAATCGTGGTCACTCAGTAGAAACATTTCTACCATGGTGCTAAGCAACAAATATATGCAGGCATATATAAAAACAGTAATCTTAGTGTACTCCTACTATGTGTACCTCATGTACCTAGCATGTATGTGGGTGTGAAGCCAAGAATCCCCTAGGAAAGAGCCAACCCTATTACCTGATGGGAGAGAATGAAGGACCCCGTCTTGGTCACGAGTTGGACAACCCGCAAGAGATGTCAGACTGCTGTGTGTTGAAGCCTCAGTGTGCAGAGATGTCCGTGTCAGTGTCAGCATTGAAGCATCTACTCTTCTTACCTAGTAAAGGTGTGGTTCTTTTATACCAAAAAGGTACCCTCGGGAGTTCTACCACATTCGGTATGTTGTGAGTACGATTATGTAGATGAGCCTAAATCAATAATTGTAATCATGCAAAGTAGCCCTGTCACCCGAGGATGAAGATAGCGATGTCTTTTGTACAGACTATGTTAATCCTGTAATGTAGGTCATGTGTAGGGGATTAAGATTTGATGCTAAGAATCCTCATGCACAATAAATGAGGCAAGTTTCAAGGAAACCAATCGACATTTATTCAGCACATAACTGGGTAAAAGGCCATTGCTAGAACCGTTATGCAGAGCAAGGTAGGACAAATGTAGGTAAAAGGATGCATTGCTACTTAGCGATACAAAAGGGGATGATGGACGGAACGTTTGAGCCAATCAAACACTCACCCCCAGTCAACTGATCTGGGTTTAATCCATCATCATTCTTTAGCTCACTCCACCACCCCAGTTCAGACATGGCCATATGCAAATCAGTCTGACCCTGTGCCTCATGGGAACAGTCCAGCACGAACTGCCAAGCCATGTCTTCCCTGGACCGGAAACAAGCATCCTAGGACCGGTTTCTGGCATTCCAGCCGTCATCAGCCAGGCTTGCTTGAATCCAGTGGTAAAATGAGCAAGGGACCCACGTCTGGGCATACCCCCGCCAACTTAGGGGCGAACAAAGCGATACAAAAGGGGATGATGGACGGAACGTTTGAGCCAATCAAACACTCACCCCCAGTCAACTGATCTGGGTTTAATCCATCATCATTCTTTAGCTCACTCCACCACCCCAGTTCAGACATGGCCATATGCAAATCAGTCTGACCCTGTGCCTCATGGGAACAGTCCAGCACGAACTGCCAAGCCATGTCTTCCCTGGACCGGAAACAAGCATCCTAGGACCGGTTTCTGGCATTCCAGCCGTCATCAGCCAGGCTTGCTTGAATCCAGTGGTAAAATGAGCAAGGGACCCACGTCTGGGCATACCCCCGCCAACTTAGGGCGAACAAAGCGATACAAAAGGGGATGATGGACGGAACGTTTGAGCCAATCAAACACTCACCCCCAGTCAACTGATCTGGGTTTAATCCATCATCATTCTTTAGCTCACTCCACCACCCCAGTTCAGACATGGCCATATGCAAATCAGTCTGACCCTGTGCCTCATGGGAACAGTCCAGCACGAACTGCCTGCATTGCTACTTAGGCCTAGGTTAGGAAAGATAACACCCACTCCTCATCTGAAGGTCGACAAGGTCAGCTAAGGCTAAATTCAGCCTGCTAAAAAGCATAAAAACATTGTCATAAGACCAGTATCTAAAAAACATCTAAAAACATGTTAGATGTAAAAAACGGAAAAAAGATGCATTTAAAATTCAAAAGCTCTACAAGTCCATTAAAGAATCAATATATGATTAGACTGACTGAGCACAGCGAAAGCCATGGTGCTCAGTCAGAGCAGAAGAAAAATAAAACAAAACAATGTTTCTCATTCCAATTTGGCTTGTTTTGGAAAAAAGGCAGAATTGTTCCCATCACACGGAGAGCCAAATGTTTATATGTCCTGTGTGGGAGACGCAACATCACTGTCACTCGCATTCACAGATGACGGTCCCTGTAACACCTCTTCTATCAGGTCAATGGAGCAAAGGTGATCTTCTCCTGTTCCCACAGCAGCCGCTAAGGAAGCACTCGTCACCTGTGAGCCTGTTGTAGAGCCGTTGTCCATTCCACCAGGAGCTGAAGCATCCTGTGAAGGCTCTAAGAATGGCATCATCATTATGGGAATACGCTGAGGATACCGATACACGTGGGCCTTTAAGGAGTCCAGTAGTACGTATATGTCCAGTGGCGCAACCGATGGAAGGGTCAGACACAAATCCAACAAGCATTTGTATCCGCAAAATAGGCAAAATGCAGTCAAACCAGAGTGATCTGTATGATAGGAGCCAATGCTCGCTTAGCTCCCGAAGCTGAGGTGTGCCCATTTGAAGCACCATGCATTCACAACAACGTCACACCAGCAGTGCTTTTTCCATCTCTCGATGAACTGGGCCGTCCATTGCGAAGCAGGAAAACTAAAACCAGGATGCCCACTACAAGTAGTTGGACCAGCGGAAGTGCTCCAAAAACGCTTCCCACTATAGAGTGTATGAATGCAGGAATGACTCAGAAGATTGTCTGAAAGGTGCTCAACAGTCTAGAACCAATACATTTAATTAGGTGCACAATTTTCCTCGTATCAGACATGCTAACGACACGATGAAACATTTCCCTTAAATGGAGTGGGAAGTTCGTACGGACTAGTGCCTGTGTCTCAGATATAGACCTTGTAACCTGAAGGTCAAACGTCTCTCGGGCTGAGGTTAAGGCTACAGCTTTCCTGAAAAAGCATGGCTTTCAATCTGCTCAGACAATCAAACTGTATAAAGGAAACATTCAATGAAGGCCATAGCGTTGCCTCTCTAACTGTGTGGGCCGGTGGAAACAATACATGCATGCAACAAGTAACCCTGGAACTTACTGTGACCAGATATGCGATGCCTGGTACCATCCCACAACAGCCCTAATCACTTAGCATCATATAGCTCCCATTCAAGAGCAGCTCGAACATCGGATGAATCATGGCAGCCGGGGAACCCTTCAAATAACAGGACAAGTTTGCAACCGAAGTATTACATTCCCAGTGAAGTGAAATGTCCTTGCAAACTAAGGCCCCGCTTAAAGCACTTTTGCAGTTTGAACCGCTGGGAAAAACTTCAGTGTCCCCATTCCTGCATCTAAATCTGTACAGTAATTTCCAGTACTCGTGTATGAACCCTTCTCCTAGCGCTTCATATCTGCCTACCTGATGGTATTTGAGACAGTATTTAAATTAGAATGTCATGACTGGCAGTGTAATATAGCCATGGATTAACCATTCTGTGGAAGGTGACTCAGCCATGTTGAAAGGAAGTTGGTCCAATTTTTCAATGTGCAACATGGTATATTTTGCATCTCAGCGTGCCATAACCATCTGTCTTTCAGTTAGATTGTATACAGAGAACAGACTTGTGCTGTTGATGTAACACCAGGGCATGTGGCCAGAATGCAATGATTGCAGTGTCCAGCTTAATAATATAGTTGACCGCAATTGCGATTGTCCATGCTGTAGACTAGACGAATCCTGTTCCAATTATATCTATTGCAGAAGACACATTGTTGTCCTGTGAATAATTTCTCCATGATAGTGTGGCCATACCATTGTCGACCACAGCCAAACCCTTTTCAAGGTTAACCCTATCTATTTCATGTACTCTCTCAGCAGCCTCCTGTTGAGATATTTTCCATAGCTTGTTGTAAATAGTATACAAGAAGTGTTTTTGACATGGCTGCTGGGGGCCTAACAAACAATCGCTAAAATCCATTTCATTTGAGAGAAAGGATAAGGGTTGTTTCACTTGGGACATTTTCAAGGTCTTTAGCCACTTTAGGCATAACTTCCCAACACTGTAAGATGTCCCCACCAGAGTGTTCTGATTGTACATAGCGCTGATCAGGCTTATGGATACTAAACCCTTCGGTGGTACCCTTGAATCTTGACTGACACCTATTTGTGTCAATAGGCCAAACCAACCATCCCTTCCAACTGGGATCTGATGAATTATAAGAACCATTGTGTAGCAAGGCCTCTAAAGTGTCCTCACTGTGTCATTGTGTAGTGTATAGTTTTGCCAACCCTCAAAGTGTGTAAGAGAGGGAATCCGAGGTTTGTTCAAATCCTTGATCTTGGCTAGCCCAAGACAGGAAGTCTGTTGCACAGTCCTGTTTAGGTAAATCATTTGATGTGGTATGAGGCATTCTCTAAATAGGGCCTCAATTCCCTGAACCTGCCAATCTTTAGTCCCCAGACAGATTTTGTGTCTATAGTGTCCCCGCAAAAGTCAAAACCCTGTAAAGACAGTTGGGAAATAAAGGAAGCAGAGTATATCAGCTTAGTGTAAGCCAGCATATTTTTCTTTGCAGATGTAGGTGCAAGCCTACAGTAATAAGAGACCGGATCTGAAGTGTTAAAACTCAGAAAAATAAGCAAACTTCTGTGCAAATGTTGTTGAGCTACCTTTTGGCGGTGTTGGGCAAAGTTCCCATTGATGGTAAGTGAAAACATTATGTGGGATACTTGCTTTGTGCAAAAAGTGGTGACCATAGTGTTGGTAACAGAACATGTCACCAAAATTAGATGTATCATCATACAATTAATCTTTTGAAAATGCAGCAGATTGTTCTAAATCAGACAGCATAGTATGCACAGTTTCAATGTCCCAGTCATCAATGAGAGTACTAGAGGTGATGATGTCACTAAGAGAAATTTTGAACAAATGAGGTATTCTTAAGAGTTCAGTAGGACCATACACATTCCTTCAGGAACTGGAACTGCTGTAATGTTCCCTAAGGACAGGTCCCTCTGGTCACGGTGTGATGATGCATGTGGTTTCAGGACAAAGTTCACATGTTACACTGCAGAGCATTCTGGGAGGTAATGCCCATTCAGGAGCAAGAAAGAGACAGTCACTATACCAATCCAAAGGACTAGGAGCAGTAGACCAATTGCATTCCAGAGCTGTAGCCAGGGAAAAAAAGCAAGTCTTTCTAAGCCAAATGTAGAAATCAAGAATTTGTTGTTTGTGGGGAACAGGCGGTGGCAGTAACTCGGGTTCCCTTGGATCCAATGAGAAATCGTCAAAATCGTTGAAGTAGCCGGACGCAGTCTGATCTATCTTTGGTAGCTTAGCAGGTTTTGTGGAATTGGCAGATGCTTCCTTTCAAAAGATATTCACATAGACGTCGGTATTTGGCCAAATTGAGATCCGTGTGTCATTTGTAATTTGATGTTGCTTAGTTTCAACAGGTACAAGTTGCATTCCATTGTTGGTTACTCCTTCACTTCGCGGAGTGGAGTCTTCAAAAGTTATTAATTTTTCCATCTGAACTTCCTTTTTGGTAACAAGAGGAGATTGGTGGCTACCCAGGAGCCCAAATGGCCTACTGTTGAGTATCGGCCACATAGTGTGGTTTGATCAGATCATTTGAGGCAAAACTTGTCTTTGCAGCCGGCAAGGGGCGGAAGAAGTACTGTTCTCGTTCCTTCGACAGCCAGGACAGGTGCTCTGTAAGATGGCCCAAATTATTTTTTGTCCACAATCTTTTCTCTGACCAGGTCCCCAAGGCAGGTCTTGCCGGAATAGCTTTCACTTCTCTAGTGGTGGTGCGTTTTATTTGGACGTTGCTTTGTAATGCCCGGAATTCATTGAGTTACTGTAAAACAGCCAAATGATCATGGATCTCAAATTGTTTTTCATCCACCACTGTGCTGCCACAATCGAGGTCTGGTACCCACATTCTTATCCCGAACAGGACTTCATATGGAGTACGGCCCCCCAGGGATTTTCTTGGCATGTTGTTATGTGCCCTCTGGACCCCATATAGGTGATTGACCCAACTGCCTCCTGAGCCTAATACCCTAGCTCTTAAGGAATGCTTTAAGTCCCGGTTCTTCCTCTCCATGGTCGAATTTCCCTCAGGATGATATGGGGAAGAGTACTGCAATGCTACAATGCTACACCCAAACTTCCCATGGCATCTTTGTAAGTCTGTGAGCTAAATGCAGGGCCATGGTTGGAGTGTAATGTGCCAATTGTGTATGTCCCTATGAAGAGTCACAAATCCTTTATAACAGTTTAGGTGTCAGCTGAGCGCTGAGGCCAAACCCACAGGAATGTAGAGCATGAATCCACTGCCACCAAGATGTACTTGTAAGCCCCGTCAGATTGTAAGGGGCAGCAGTGGTCCAAATAGACACATTGTCTGATGTCAGTAGTGGTGCTTGAGGTGGGCGTGCTAAGGTGGAACCTTTCATCTGCTGACAGATGTCGCACTTGAGGACAAAGGCCTTGGTCTGTTTAGCAAGACCTGGCCACCAATAACGCTGCTTTAGTAGTGAAATAGTCGCAGTGATCCCTGCATGTGAGCAACCCAGACCCTCATGTGCAGCTAGAATTAATCATAATCTGCGATCCATGTTTGGTATTACATTATCTCCCACTCCTGGAATTTGAGCATATGTAATGTTTTGCGCATCTAACTTGTAGGAGTACTTGAGTGGAAAACCTTTTGGCAAGTCTGAGCTGTTGCACGTGGCGTTTACAGCTATCATTATTTGTTTGTCTATCCTCATGCTGGAACGAGTGATTGCAGCAACTGCAGCACTTCGCACTGTCACCTGGTTGGCTTAATCAACCAACGAATTCCCTTCAACGTGCACGCCAAGACGCTGACGACTCAATGTGTGAATTACATGAGCCCATGGCAATTATTCTTTCAGCTTTGCCACTTGTTCCCAAAGCAGCTTGTGCTTTATTGTACAACCTTTGTAATCTCTAAACCCATTCTGGCCCCAATAGTGAAGATATTCATTGTATGACAGGACAAAATAAAATGAATTGCACAAAATGAGTGTGGGGAATTCCCGATCCGTAATTTGTAGTGCCAGTATCAGGGCTTTTAGTTCTGCCAGCTGTGCAGTGCAGTCCCCAAGGGATTGCATGTGCGTCTTATCAGGTTGGAACTTTCCGTCATGCATGTGCCCTTTAACGATTGCAGAAGCAGTGGAGTATTGCTTTTTAGTAACTATGGCAGGCTGAGCAGATCCATCAGTATAAATGATCCATTCATACTGATTGAGAGGCAGAATTTCATTCGGGAGAGGATATTCTGGCTCGTACTGCAGAAATGCTTTTGCTTTCAGTGTAGGATCATATCTGTAATCTACAACTGTTGCAGTGAGAGAGTTAGCCCATTATATCCATCATGGATGCAGTGCTTTTGCATTTGGAATACTTGCTTTGGTAACAGACTCTAAGGTTGGTACTGAAGTCATGACAATTATGTGGTTCCCCTGTGCTATTGCTCTTTCTCTCACTACAGCAGTTTGTGCTGCTGTCAGTATCTTTTACATGGATGCAAAATGCATTTCAGCGTTTGTGTACAAATGTTATTTGTATGCTATGGGTACCATTTCGCCTTCATTGAAGGAGATGTAAGTGTACATTGATTGACCCGCGACTACACGGATCACCAAATTAGTGAAATTTACACGTGTGTAAGTGTTTGGAAGCTATCATATCAGCTTGTATGGAACAGAGACTTTCTGTGTGTTCCTGTGTCCAATGTTGGACTGAAAACTCAGGTCTGATTTGGTCGTAGAAAGGTTTAACCCTTTCAGCGTAATCCAAAATGTATGTTAGGCCAAAATTTAGGAATCCCAAAATGGATTGTAAACCTTTCAGAGTCTTTGGAGGTTGGAGCAGTGCACATTTTTCAAAAAAATTAGCTACCAGGCTTTTCCCTTGACGTGATAGCTCATACCCCAAAAAAAGGACATTGAGGGGGGCAATTTTTGATTTTTTAAAGCTTAATTTGTACCCCATCTTGGCGAACCCCAGAATTATGGTGTTCACCCTGTTCAAGTGTTCCAATAACTCAACGTCCGTCAGATAAATATCTTCTATTAAGGACAATGCCTCCTCATCACAATTTTGAAGTAACTCTGTTACTCTTGCTAAGAACAACCCAGGACTATTACTCTTGGGGCAATCTACAGAATTGCGGTTGAGTGCCTAGAGCAGAGAATACTGTCAAATATCTGCATCCAGCTGCTGTGTTTTGTCAGAAGAAACTATTTGAGATATCTAGTGTTGTTTTGTATTTTTTCCGCACAATGTTATTCATTAATGCAGCGCTGTGTGCATTTTGTACTGCAAATGTTCATGTACATGTGTTCAACTGCCTGTAGTCTAAAACTAGACAGTATGAATTGTCGGGTTTCATTACGGGAAACAAAGGATAATTCATGGAAGAGGTGCAGTTTTCAATCACACCTTGGTACACAAGTTGATCTAAGATCTCCCTGACCTGTTTCTTCGTATCATGTTTTATTGGGTACTGCCTCTGTCGAGTAGGACTAGATTTTAATGGTATTTCATGGTGAGGTGACTCAGCATCCCACCCTGCATGAATGCGGTAAAGTGCGGGAGCTAGCGCTAATGCCCACTCCTGCGTGTATGAATTTTTATGTGACTCTGGAACGAGGTCGGAGAAATCTGGTAAAATTACATCTTCCCCTTTAGGGCACTCCATAACAAACTCAGGCGGCCAATCTCTTTCAGCTAAAAGGATGCCTGTCCGCTTTGAGATGAGTGGTGCCTTTTAACTGTGTTCAAACTGTTTTAATTATGTATATCGTTTTTAACTGTTTTTTAACTGTGCACCTCTTTTAGCTAGACAATACCTGGCACTGCCAACTCGTGGGGGGATATTGTTTCTGGGGGACGCTACGGGAGCATTTAAACTTGACTCACCTGTCTCTCTGCACTGATTTGATGGCGGGTGCTCCCCTGATTCTCTAGTCCACCACTGGGTTTTTCGGATTGTGTGGAGGGAGCCGAGGGGAGGTGGATACGTCTTCCGCTATGAGCCCCACTTCCGACCAGACAGGGCCGACCACCATCTTTTGGGGTTGGCGCTCTAGTCCCTCTCCACTTCCTGCCATAAATGCGGGAGAGGGACCGGCCGTGCAGCGGATCCAGTCCGCTTTGAGGCGAGTGGTGCCTTTTAACTGTGTTCAAACTCTTTTAATTATGTATATCGTTTTTTTACTGTTTTTTAACTGTGCACCTCTTTTAGCTAGACAATACCTGGCACTGCCAACTCGTGGGGGGATATTGTTTCTGGGGGATACTACGGAGCATTTTAAACTTGACTCACCTGTCTCCCTGCGCCGATTTGACGGCGGGTGCTTCCCTGGTTCTCTGGTCCACCACCGGGTTTTCCGGATTGTGTGGAGGGAGCCGAGGTGAGGTGGATATGTCTTCCGCTACGAGCCCCACTTCTGGCCAGACAGGGCCGACCGCCATCTTTTGGGGTTGGCGCTCTAGTCCCTCTCCACTTCCTGCCATAAATGCGGGAGAGGGACAGGCTGCTCAGCGGCCGCGCGCAGTGGGCGCGCCTCTGGCGCACCAAAGGCAAGCCCGTCTGCGCCCGTCCATGCCTGGACGGTGCCAGGGGCCAGGACCCCTGTCTCTTACATGGGAGAGCATCTCCTTGCCCTATGCTACACTGGACCTAATAGCCACTGTCTCCCCCATGATTTGTGTGGCAGATCCAAGGAGTATATTTGTCGTGCGTGCAACTTCTCCCCCTATAGGAGGGTGGGGCCAATGCCTGGTGCCCCGAGAGCCCACAGTAGTGAAACAGCAAATGGGCAGAGGGGGGCCAAGACACACCACTGTGTGCTCCTTAATACCAGGTCACTCATCAAGAATAAATATGAATTTGCAGATTTCATGAGCCAGCATAATCCTGATATCTGCTTTCTAATGGAGACTTAGGCTAATAGCGGGTCTGATCCAGATATTAAGACTGCTGTCCCGGAGGGCTTAAATATCGAAAGGCTGGACAGAACTGGGAAGGGGGGGCTGGCAATTGTATATCGCAACACGCTTGAGGCGAGTTTCACCCCAATGTTTCATCTAGACTGAGAAGTGCTTAAGTTTGGCATTAAACTAAATAAATCATATACGTTTCATGGAATGCTAGTCTATCGACCCCCAGGCCCAGGTATGGGCTTAATTGATAAAATCCAGTCTTTTATGGAATCCTGCGTGACTCATGCCAGCTTTACGCTGGTAGGGGACTTCAACTTTCACCTTGAATTGTCCTCCAACAAGGACTCGGGGCACTTGGTTGATACGCTCAATAGCTTCAACCTACACCAACTAATAGATGTTGCCACTCACACGGCAAGCCATACGTTGGATGGAGTCTTCAACAGCAATGCAGACTTAGTCATAGACAAGCTTCTGCCACTCCTATGGTCGGATCACAAGGCCATTTTCTTCGCAGTCACAACCCCCGGTAACAAAACTGATAGAACCAGGGCAAATAGAACAATTAAATACAGGCCCTGGAAGCATACCAAAGTGGCAGCATTATGTGAGGCTCTCTCTCAATCAGCTCCTTTGCCTGAGAGCAATTTAGATTGCGCTACTATCAGCTTCACACGCTGGCTTGATGCAGCTTGTTCCAAAGTGGTGCCCGAAAAAACGCTAAAGACTCACAGGAAAAATACATCGGCTTCCTGGTTCTCACCAGCACTAAAAGCAGGACAGCTTAAATGCAGGGTGCAGGAGCGCATGTGGAGGAGAGATTACGGGTCGGAGGAAAAAATCAAATATAAAAAATGTCTCCAGGAGTATAAACAGCCAATTAAAGCAGAAAAGATTAAATACATCTCAGATAAAATCAGGCTTGCTGCTAGCTTCACTAGGGAACTTTTTAAAACGGTCAAAAACTTGTCCAATTGGAATAACAGTAATGTCTTCTTACCGGATGTACCTTTCTGCAACAAGCTGGCGGAGTTCTTTCAATCTAAGGTCAACACTATCTTTCAAGCATTCTCTATAAATTCTTGTATATCTGACCTTTCTCTTCATCAGGCTGAGGCCGTGACCTCGGCAGCATCCTCAGGGGATGGAGCTCCTCCGTTATTCGTGGAGTTCTGTCTTCTCTCATGGAACAAAACTATCAGTCTCATGAGGTCCATCAAATCAGGTGCCCCTTCGGACCCTTGCCCCCCTTAATTTTTAACAAGGTGCCCAGCACGGTGGTTGGACCGCTTAGAGTCCTATTAAATGGGGTGCTTAGCTCCGGGCACTACCCAAACAGCTGGAAAGAAGCTTCCATCCTTCCCCTGGTGAAGAAACCCTCCCTGGTCCCTAAGCTTGTGGAAAGCTACAGACCAATTTCTCGACTTCCTTTCCCTGCTAAACTGCTAGGAAAGGCCATAAATGAAGAAATTCTAGCGTTTCTGGACTCGCATCAACTGCTAGATTCTGCCCAATATGGGTTCAGAGCTAACCATTGCAAGGAACCAGCTCTGGTAGCTGCAGCAGAGGTGAGAATAAGGGTGGACAAAGGCGGCAGAGTGGCTCTAATCCTCCTAGATCTCTCCGCCGCCTTTGATACGGTCCACCATGCGCTACTTATTAAGCGTCTGTTTGCTTTAGGTTTTAGGAATCCTGCACTAACACTGCTGAGGTCCTTTCTGACAGACAGAACTCAGTGGGTGGAGATGGGAGACGCAAAATCAAACCCTATTTTCGCTCCCCTGTGGGGTCCCGCAGGGCTCGGCACTCAGTCCCACTCTTTTTAACATGTATGTTACCCCAATGGTGCTGTTGATCCACAGTTTCAGTTTGACCGTACTGTCCTATGCGGATGATACACAGATAGTGGTATCCATTTCATCACAGGTTAAGAAAGATGCTGTAAATTTTTGCAGTTGTATGACGGCAGTGGCGAGTTGGATGCGGAGCCACTGCCTCAAATTAAACTCGGACAAAACGAAGGTATTACTCTTTGGGAATGAGACCTCCTTCTGGAATGCGTCCTGGTGGCTGGCAGAGTTGGGCAACCTTCCAAAGCCTGTGCAGAAGGCAAAAAACCTGGGAGTCATTTTTGGCACTAAACTGTGCTTCTCTGCTCAAATCAATGCAATAATGTCAGGAGGTTTTTTCATGCTGCGTGTTCTCCAAAAAGTCCTCCCGTACATTCCATTTGACTTGCAGAAGACGGTGTTGATGGCCCTCATCACATCTAAAATGGATTACTGCAACTCACTCTATCTTGGGACCTCCAAATATCTGATAAAAAAATTGCAGTCTCTTCAGAACGCTGTAGCTCGGACACTTCTGAAAATTCCCAAGTTTAAACCAGTGTCTCATTTACTGCATGGTCTACACTGGTTGCCTGTGGAGAAGAGGGTGTCTTTTAAAGCACTGTGCCTTATGCACAAGGCGCTTCACAAGACTGGTCCGTCCTATTTTCAAGAACGGTTCGCATGGTACGTGCCCAGCAGAAGTCTTAGATCTAGCTCTGCGTTCATGGTCACGGTCCCAAGAATCAAGCGAGCAAACTGGGGTGGCAGAACGCTAGCCTACCAGGGGGGAAAGCTTTGGAATTCTCTCCCCTTGGCTCTCCGCGCACAGCCGGCACTGCAGGTATTTAGAAAGCAGCTAAAGACTTGGCGAATTCCACTTTAATTAGTGGGGTCACCCAGGTTTGCTTACATTTTCCCCTAAAACCTACGGCTCCTTCTCTTGGCCTGGATCTGCTTAGCGCTAAGACACCCGCGCTTTATAAAACTATTTCATTCATTCTTATCCATATGTCAGGTTCTCCCAAAAGAGACCTTTCTTTTTCCTGGGTATGTCCCCTTCCATTTGGAGCATAATTCGTATAAATGATGCAGGACACTTACCCTTGTATCCGGTGTCTCCACCGTGATATGTTCATTCAATGCTGCTGTCACCAGAAACTCCATCAGGTTCTGGCGAGCTATTGTTACTTCTGCTGCACTGTCTAGCATTGTCAGAGCCCATTCCACATTCAGAAGCAGAATCCTAAGTAGCCTGGGCATTTCCTGTTTTAAGGCCAGCTACCTTCTTCTTTTTAAATTGAAGTTTAGTTTTGGGTTTATCTTCTTGTTTGATAATGTAGTCTGAAATGTGATGTGTTCCCACTTTTGGCTTGACTCGCTCCTCTGATCTGTATTCTGACCTTCCTTCCCTCTCCGAGTGTTTTGATGAACTCTGAAAGGAACAAGGAACAAGAGAAACGTGTATCAGTATCCTGATACATGTCAGGTTTTTTAATAATGTCACGGTTTCTAAAATTGTGTCTTTTTTTAGAGGGCTCCTGTTGAGGAGACACACATTCTGATCGTGATGCATTCTGCGTATTTTTATTTGATTGTTTGTTATCCCATTTCTTTTTAGAAGAATCAGGTGCTTGCTTCGAGTTATCCTTTTCAGAATTACCCACCACTTGTAGTTTCCCAGGTCTGGCTCCCAAGTTATCTCTAGGTAGTTCTCGCTCCTGCTGCGCAGGAGTGAATTCCCTCAGGCGTTGGCGTATAGCCACCGCTTCTGCCTCCCCTTTTATGTTACCTAACATAATTGCTGATACCTGGGCAAAATTGTCCATCAGTATCATCCCCAAGTCCAGAGCAGGTTCTGTCCCGTACTCATTCTGTGTTTATTTCACCACATCTGATAAAACTTCTATTGAGGGGGTACCATGAGTTCTGGTATAAAACAGCACCAAAACTGTACCCCAAGTGGAACAATCCTCTATCAGGGGAGCCATCCCCATTGGCAAGCAAATTGTTAGTATTCTGTGTTTTTCCTGCGGGCCCGTAGGGGAAATACTTCTTCAAGCTGTGCTATTTTCTGTGCTATCCAGAATGGTATTTGCTCCCGCTTGGTGGGCATTCTTCCCATAACCGCGTTCAGAGTTTGTGGGCTGATAGTTGGTGCAGTCAATTGGGGTTGACCAGCTTGAGCAAACCTCGCAGGTTGAATTGTAAGTGTTCGCATTACGAACTGTGTAATGTTTCTGTATAGTTTTACTATGTCTCTGTAAAGTGTACGTAATTCTGCTGCTGACAGTGTATCAATGTCTGGATATGGTGTGTAAGCAGCTAGGACCAGCCAGGTTGCTCCTTTTCTGCCGAGTGGACCGAGACTCAAATTTGTTGTGTTGTGGGGGAGGGCACCTTAAACCAATTAATATGCTCTTGGAATGTTAATGGGACTTCTATGTCCACGTATGGAAAGTATTCTTCAAGTGTGTCATCTTCAATGTAAGCATGAAACAACTGTGTGCGTGCATCTGCAGGTGACACTCTGACCTCAAAATAGCATACCTCTGTCCTGAATGCTTCGTGCCTCTATCACGAAGGTAATAATACCACCCGTTGTCGGGAAGCTGTAGTGTAATAATTTCATAGTAACTGCATGTCTGCAATTTTCTGTAATGTTAAGAGCAACTTCATGCTCTTCTTCCCCTGTACCCGCAACGCTGCCTCCATTAACAGACATTGTGAGAGGAAGTAGTAAGGAAAAGAGATAAAGTTTTGCAGGGTGTAGGAAAATTTAATCCTTAAAGCTTGCATAACCTACAGCCAATACATAGGGTTTACCTACTCAGCTAAGGTGGATTTCCCTTCCCACTACAGACGTCTCTGGTTAAATGTGAGTAGGGGTCTCTGAGAAAGCATGATTGAACTACTCAGATTTGACCATTAAAGAAGAACCAAACCAACGTTGGCGGCGCCATATGGTGCACTTCCTAAAAATACATAGGATCTGCACATTTGTCTGGACATTATAAACTAAGAGATTGGTGTCTAGACTGGTTCCGAACACCCCCACAGGATATGTCAGCCTATAGACCAGCTAGCTCATAGTGCCACTATAAGCCCCCGAACCCTACCAAGGAGCAAATAGTTTCTGGCAACCATTGAACATGACAACCCTTGACCCTTCAGGGATCATGGAAACAGTACAGTACTTTTCGCTCAGTCAATAGTGCTCACTTAGTCTCAGAGAGATACACAGAATAAATGTTGGGGACGTTTTCAATAAGCATTTATTGAACCAGGGTAATTCTAGTATAAAACATGTTTGCTATGACAATCAATAGACACAAGCAAATGTAGGAGATTACAAGCACCAACAGAGTAAACAGTAAATACATTTCTACCATGGTGCTAAGCAATGAATATATGCAGGCATACATAAAAACCGAAATCTTAGCGTACTACTACTAATTGTACCCCACCTAAGTGTACCTCAATGTACCTAGCATATATGTGGGTGTGAAGCCAACAATCCCCTAGGAAAGAGCCAACTCCATCACCTGATGGGAGAGAATGAAGGACCCCGTCTTGGTCACAAGTTGGACACCCCGCAAGAGATGTCAGACCGCTGCGTGTTTAAGCCTCAGTGTGCAGGGACCTCCGTGTCAGCTTACAAGCGTCTCCTCATCTTACCTAGAGAAGCTCCGGAGGTTCTACCAGAATCGATATGTTGTGAGCATGATTATGTAGATGAGCCTAAATCAATAATTGTAACTATGCAAAGTAGCCCTGTCACCTGAGGATAAAGATAGCAATGACTTTTGTACAGAGTATGTTAATCCTATTATGTACGTCATGTGTATGGGATTAAGATATGATGCTAAGAATCTTCATGCACAATAAATAAGGCTAGGTTCAAGGAAACCAATCGAGATTAATTCAGCACATAACTGGGTAAAAGGTAATTGCTAGAACCGTTATGCAGAGCAAGGTAGGACAAATGTAGGTAAAAGGTTGCATTGCTTAAGCATAGGTTAGAAAACATAACAGAATGTGCTGTAGAATGGTTAGATAGAACCTTGTTTCTAGTTCTTGATTTCGTTTTTTTAAAGTAATCAAAAGAAAGAAGCTGTAGTCAAAAGAGTAGGACAAGACTACTGTGAAGGTAGAAGACAGACTTATGGAACCTAATAAATCCCATGCTTGCCTTACTGAGAGTACTGAAATGCATATTAATAGCCCAATTACATCATATTACCCACAAGATTCACAACATACAGAGCGCATAACATTTTGTTTTCAAAATCGCATGTTTGTCGAACTCAGGGCATTAAATTGCATATTAATGCACCAATGAGATCACCATACCCATAACGGTTTCAGCACTATTAATGCACGATATATAGTAAACTGAAAAAAAACAGACCTGCATATAATGACATACAGATATAACCCATATTTGTAGAAAGGACTCAAAGTCGTCTCCTAGAAAAGGGTTAGCCTGTCTCCTATCTTAAGTTGAATTAAGATCATGTCCTGTAGAACCAACACAGACTATCCATGTCATTTCCATTCTGGGAGTTCAGCAGCTACGTTACCTACCCCTTCTGTGATTTGGCGTCACATGTTTTATATCTTGCTCTCTTGTGTCTTACATCATATGCTGTTTACTTATAGTTGGTGGAGTTCAACCAATGGGGCTCCGTTAATCCAGTTCCGATGTTGTAGGATTAGAGTTTTGATCTTCTGATTCATCTGACATGTATAGATGTTGTCATAGACACCATATTGTATCGCAGAGGCCGTCCCCGAAGGGGTCCTCGAGGGCTGGCACCATAAGGGACGCCAGATCCCTGCAAGGAGCTGGTTTTAGCCGCCTGGCAGCGCCCGATGCAGAAGGGGCACTTCCCTCGCACCAAACTCGAGCCAGAGAGGTGCCTAGTCACCTGGCCAATGGGGGGACCAGGTGATGTTTGAACCCCCCAATCATTGTGTAACCACCAGTAGCTGTGGGAACTGCCTGGGGGGATATAAGACGCCGCTCCCCACATTTCAGCTCACTACTACATCATGGAGCTGTGGAGTGGCGCCAAAGGTTTTCAAGGACAGCGTGGGCGAGCTTCGTGGATCAACGGCTTACCGGTTTCCATCCTGGTGCAACTCTCCCCAGGTGCTTTTCTTCTAGCTGGTTTGATGTGGCGGTTTGGCTCGAGACCCCTTTTCCCCTGCTCCATCACGGAAGACATTGAAGGTTCAGAAGGAGAAGGCAGTGGGCCGTGAGCAGGCCCTCCCTGTCCCCCGTTACACTGAGAAGGACAATCGGCTTCCTTTGCATCGCGAAGCAGCAAAAGGCAGGAGGCAGCGAGCAGGATCCCTTCTCCCCCGCTCCATCACGGAAGGCATCACGGCGGATAGAGGAACAGGCGGCGAGGAGAAAGGTGAGCGAGTAGGTGCCCCCCCCCAAGGCATGGTCAGGCGTTGAAACCGGCCCCGCCTGCAGAGTGCAACGACATAATCAAAGCAGTCAGGTTGATCCGGCTTTAATCAACGAGGCAAATCTTGACGGCTAGGCGGCCCGACCTCACGAACTGAGTTAGAGTCCAGTGAGAGGCTCAAAGGATTGTTGTTACTTTCTTTAAACACATACACAATTTTTCCGTCGATAATACAACTGGGGATTGTGTAAAGCGCTCTGATACTCCCGGGTGGATTTCAACAGCTGCAACAGTGGTGCTCCAATTTTTGAAAAGGAAGAAGAGGGGTGATCATCGGACACAGGGGCCTTTGCCACGGCCTCTGTCTCTCGGTCGTCAGTCCACAATTTATTTATTACTTCGTGAGTTATGATCCTCTGGTATAAAAACAATTGAGCAAGTGTTTGTGCATACTTAAGGTGGCAGCACCCCACTGTATTGAATGATACAGCAGCATTTAAGTTAAAAGACACCGGTTCTAGGATGGCGAACCGCAGCAGGGGGGACCAACCAGTGGAGCTAGGAGACTTGCTGCGGCAAATCAGGGCAGCATCTGAAGCACATAGGACCAGCTGGCTGCAGACACACATGGAGGAGGTGGCCGTGGAAGGAGCTAGACAACCAGCGGCAGCCACGGGTTGTCCAGTGCCTCAGAAGAGGCAAAGGGCCCCAGCAAAGACACCACAGAAGCTGGCAGACAAGAGAGGGTCCGAGAGGGATGGCCTGGCGCCTGTAGCCATTCCGGCAGTGGCAAGGCTGAGTGGAAATGTCAACGCAATGAGTGGTGAGCATATCGGCACAATAGTACAGGAATGCTTGAAGTCATTTTTTCTGTTGTTAGTTAGTAGCCTGGACACACAGGGGTTGGGGGCTACAGGCACTCCACATCAAGGTGGGGTGTCGGGCTGCCATGGCATCTTATTGACCCTGGCAGCTCGCGACAGGAACGGTTATGGAACCAGCCGGGTGGGTCAACCGATCCCAGCTCCCAAGCGCAGGAGACAGAGAGGGGGGATGGCATCCCCCATAGAGGCATGGGGAAGTGCAAACAGAGCGAGCAACCAAGATAGAACAGGTCAACCCCCTGAGGCATACATAGGCCATCACCGGGCCCCGCATCCTTGACCACAAGGGCCACTGGGTTAGCGAGCCTCATCCCTTTAGCAGTGAAAGAGAGAATATTGAGAAAGGAGTTCATGGATATTTTCTCATTGTTAGGGATTCAATTAGATGGGCTTGACCTAACAGTGTGCGATAAGAAGGATAAGGACAGGAGAGAAAGGAGAAAGGAGATGAAAGAAAGAAAGAAATTTCGATAATTGGTTGGATGCCTTCAGAATAATGGCCTGCATTATTGTTGAGAAATTTCCGCAGAAGGAAGCGGACCTTTGGCTGTACGAAGCCAATATACACGGGGCACACAGGCAGTTACCAGGGGAGGCATGGTTGGAACATGATAAAGGTTTTAGGCTAAAAATGCAGACCCACCCTGAGATGGAATGGAACGAGGAGGACGTGTCCGGTTTTATACATAAAATGATGGTGGCAAAAGAGGTCAAAACATGGGCAGGAAAGGTCGAGCAGCCCTTTCGGGGTTCCTTCCACAGAGGGAAGGGCAGGTCATTTCACAGGCCCAAAACGTATAATAATTGGCAAACACCACCCACCGGCGGACCGGCCGCCATTTGCTGGAAGTACGAGGCCAATGAATGCACATGGGGAGCCTCTTGTAAGTTTCAACACATATGGTCCATCTGCGGGGGGACACACCCAGCAGCAGGGTTCAGACGCAGGAAGGAGCAGCGGGGGGACAAGAAAGAGTAAAAGACACTGACACAGGTGGTGCAGGGGGACTAGAGGAACTGAGCAGTTTTCGGCTAGCCGCATCCCCCATTAACACGCCCCAGCTAAGGCGGCTAGCTAACAAATACCATAACAAAGAGTGCGCACGTATGCTAGTGAAAGGTTTTGAGGAAGGTTTTGTTATACCATGTGAAGGCCCCCTACCCACGGGCAACAATCTAAAATCAGCGCTGCAGCACCCAGAGATAGTGCATCAAAAAATAGAGAAAGAGAAATCCCTAGGAAGGATTGAAGGCCCCCTGACCCTCCCGGTACCAAAGGGATTGGTGATCTCTCCATTGGGGCTGGTGCCCAAGAAGGAAGCAGGTCAGTTCAGACTCATTCACCGCCTTTCCTTCCCTGAAGGGGAGTCGGTTAACGATGGCATCAGCTCAGAGATATGTTCAGTGGGCTAAGCGACAGTGGACAATGCCATTGACCTAGTAAGGGCTGCGGGCCAGGTCGCCCTCATGGCGAAAGCAGACATTGAGTCTGCATTTTGCCTCCTCCCGGTTCACCCGGTTAGCTTTCACCTGTTTGGCTTCCAGTGGGATGGGGCAACTTATTTTGACAAAGCAATGCCAATGGGATGTTCAGTGTCCTGTGCATATTTTGAGCAGTTTAGCACCTTTTTGGAAAGGGCTTTGCAGGTCCGGCACCCCGCGGGGGGCAAGCTGCACTACCTCAAAGACTTTTTGTTCGTAAGTCCCGCCAGGTTGGCGGAGTTATGTGAGACCTTGGCAGCATTCCAAGAGCTAGCAGGGGAGCTAGGTGTGCCACTAGCAGCAGACAAAACAGTAGGTCCCTCTACCCGGCTCACACTTTTAGAGATTGAGCTCGACTCAATTTCATGAACGTCCAGGCTCCCAAATATTAAAGTATGAGAATTTAGGGATGACATGCGAAATTTATGTGGAAGGGAGAACGCAACCCTCCGCGAGTTACAACAGCTTATTGGAAAGCTCAACTTTGCAGCCAGGATCATCCCTGCCGGCAGGGTCTTTGCCAGACGCCTAACTCAGTTAACTGCTGGGCTTACGCACAGACACCACCATGTCAGGTTGAGGGCAGGGGTCAAGCATGACCTCATTATGTGGGACACATTTCTGGCTGAGTTTAATGGCCTGTTAATTTGGAGAGAGGGCTGGGTAACGGCCAGGCAGATAGCCTTGTTCACAGATGCTTCAGGTAGCACAGGCTGTGGGGCAATACTAGGTGACAAGTGGTGCGCAGGGCATTGGCCAGACAGCTGGCATAGACAGGGCGTCACCAGCAACATCACATTTCTGGAGTTGTTCCCCATTATAGTGGCCCTGGCAGTCTGGAAGCGGGATTTGAGGGACATGAAGTTGACTCTCTGGTCCTATAACAAAGGAGTAGTGCAGGCAATCAACAGAGGCACAGCCAGGTGCCCTGAAACATTGAGGCTAATGTGTCGCTTGGTTCACTTACATTTGGAAGGGAACATAGAGCTGAAAGCATGCTATGTACCTGGGGTGGAGAACGCAGTGGCAGATGCCCTCATCCGCGCACAGATGAACAGATCCAGGGAACTGGCACCAAGGGCGGAGAAGGACATGACCCCCTTCCGAGAGGACCTATGGTCCCTGGCGGAACGGACTTGTCGATTCTAGTGAGCCAGGCCCTTACCCCCGACACGGCCAAGCGCTACAAGAAATACGCAGAGACAGTGATGCAAATAGGTAATATCCAGACACTGGGCAACACAGGCGAGACACAGGGGGCAGTGGAACAGTTCATTCAGTGGGCATTTTCGAACAGAAGGTCAAGGTCCTGGGCCTAGGCCCACCTGTCGGCAGTAACACATTTCTCCAAGTTTATCATGGGACAGGATCCTGCTGCTTCCTACTACATCAAGGCAGCGATGAAGGGTTGGAAGCGGTCAGAAGGGGTAAAAGCAGATAACCGGAGACCCATAGACTTCAATAGATTGTCTTTACTCATAGATGCGCTGGGGGAAATAGCAAAGGACACATACGAACTGAACCTGTTCAAAGCATTTTCGCAACCGCATTCTTTGGGGCGTTTAGGGTTAGCGAGCTAGTGCCCCCGGCTAGGACAGGCCCTGCGGGGCACTGCCTGCAAGCAGCCGATGTCAGACCCGGAGTGATGGTAGTAGAACTGTGGCTGAGATGGTCAAAAACTGACCAGGTGGGCAGAGGGACAGTAGTAAGGCTGGAGTGCATCTCAGACCCCAAATACTGCACAGTATGCGGCCTGCTGACCTACATGGCATCACGTCTGGTGGTGGAGGGCCCCCTGTTCCAGCACAGAATCTCCTAAGTAAATTCCAGTTCACGGCTGTGATGCACCAGGCCCTGGTTAGGGCGGGCCTCCCACCAGCCTCCTTTGGCTCTCATTTATTTAGGATTGGGGCGGCGACCACTGCAGCCCAGCATGGGTTGTCCGAGGTGGGGATTAAGGTCATCGGGAGGTGGACGTCCAAGGCATACAGGACCTACGTGAGACCCCAGCTGCCGTAGGCAAACCTGGCAACACAAAGACACGGGGAAGGAGCGCGAGGGGGGCATGACCACAGGAGTATGTGGTTGCCTGACATGCACCTGACATTGTGAATTTTGCGGTGCCCCTGGCTGGTATGGGTGATCACCCATTAGTTTCTCGGATGAACTTGTGGTGGCAGCTGGGAGGTCACAGGCAGAGAGGCGGGCGGTCAACTCATGCGTCTGATGGAGGGGTCACCCAGGAATGATTTGGGACCAACTTCCAGCAGTGCTCGTGGAGCTGCAAGCAGTTGCAGCCTGGCACCCAGACGTGCTGAATATCCATCTGGGTGGGAACGACTTAGCCCGGCTGGGAAGAAAAGAGCTACTCCTCACCATCCAGGCATACCTAACAGAGGCGGCTCGGCGCTTCGGGAGCACCATCATTGTTTGGTTCGAGCTGATTAGCAGGCTGGTATGGCGAGGGGCAGAGTCGCATAAGGCGGTCGATAACTCAAAAAGGAAACTGAATACCGCTTTAAGCAAATTTTGCAGGACCAATGACTTGGAGAGCATTAGGCATGGCATCATCCACCCAGGCCGCCCGGAGCTCTACGAGCGGGGCGGGATGCACCTGCCTGTCAGAGGAAGGGATGTGTGTATTCTGGAACAACCTGTGGGGTGCAATGGTTTTAGCAGGCTGCACCTAACAAAAGACAAGGATGAAAAACTGACAACACAGGGGGAGCCGCAGGAAGACGTGAGCCTCCCTGGTGGTGTGGCGGATAAGAGGGGTACTTTTGGTTGGTTATTGAGGCACACCGACAGGGCGGTGTGTAGAAGGAGGGCCGCTCACTTTGGAATGCCTTACGGCAGAGTGAGTAGGCCTGACAAAAGGGGGTAGCAAACAGAGACGGCACTCGCAGTCCAGACTCCGCAAGATGGCAGGGCACAAAAAGAGATTAGCAAGGTTGCTAGTTGGGGCCTAAGTCTGGGAAGAGGCTACCCCCCACACGCAAAGGGGCGTGGAAACCAACAGAACAAGGTTTGACCCCAAAAGCGGCAAGGAAGGAGATACGCCTGCAAAACAGCAGAATAACGAACTGTCAGGGTGATTTATGACTCTATGATATGCAAATGAGTTATGACAAGCAAGTGATTTATGACCAACAAATGATTTAAGACACAAATGATTTACGATGCCCGAATGATTTATGACACTTGATTTATGATGAGCAACTAAATGATTTATGACACCCCATTGCATGGTAGTTCATGGTAATGATTTATGACCCTGGCCAAAAATGAATGTCCAGGGGATTGCAAAATAAGTATGTATATAAGGGTAATAAAACTGCGGCCAACAACGACCACAAACTACAACGAGAGTTGGCTGTCCTTTGCTAATTCACATATCAGAAAGTTTGCATGCCGTCCTGGAATGGGCACAGTGCAAGTGTTATCGCTGAGGCTGCCCCGAAGGGGGCCTCGAGGGACGGCACCCTAACGGACAACAGAGCCCTGCAAGGAGCCGGTTTTAGCTGCCTGGAAGTGCCCCGATGCAGAAGGGGCGCTTGCCTCATGCCAAACTCGCGCCAGAGAAACTTTCCTAGTCACCTGGCCATTCGGGGGGTCAGGTGATGTTTGAACCCCCCAATCATTGTGTAACTCCAGTAGCGGCGGGAACAGCGTGGGTGGGATATAACGAGCTGCTCCCCACATTTCAGCTCTCTACTACATCGTGGAGCTGGCGCCGAAGGTTTTCAAGACCCACCAACACCTATGCAGCAGCAGTGTTGCAGTGCTGGTGGATAAGGGGGGTACATTTGGTTGGTTATGGAGGCACACTGACAGGGTGGTGTTTAGAAGGAGGGCCGCTCACTTTGGGATGCCTTACGGCAGGGTGAGTAGGCCTGACAAAAGGGGGTAGCAAATGGAGACTGCGCTCGCAGCTCAGACCCATCCAGATGGCAGGGCACAAAAGGAGACAAGCAAGGTTGCGAGTTGGGGCCTAACTCTGGGAAGAGGCTACCCCCGAAACGCAAAGGGGCATGGAAACCAACAGAGCAAGGTTTGTCCCCAAAAGTGTCAAGGAAGGAGATACGCCTGCAAAACAGCAGAATAACAAACTGTCAGGGTGATTTATGACTCTATGATTTGCAAATGAGTTATGACAAGCAAGGGATTTATGACCAACAAATGATTTATGACACAAATGATTTACGATGCCCGGATGATTTATGACACGTGATTTATGATGAGTAACTAAATGATTTATGACACCCCATTGCATGATAGTTCGTGATAATGATTTATGACCCTGGCCATAAATGTATGTCCAGGGGATTGCAAAATGAGTATGTATATAAGGGTAATAAAAATGCGGCCAACAACGACCACAAACTACAACGCTTGTTGGCTGTCCTTTGGTAATTAACATATCAGAAAGTTTGCATGCCGTCCTTGAATGGGCACAGTGCAGGTGTTATGGATAACATCTTTTGTGAAAGACAATAAATCATTTGTATTTAATTGAGCTTAAAGACTTTTGTATCAATACTGTATTTGCAAGCTGTACATTGGCCACGTTTGAGATGCCCCACCAAAGGCGGTAATCCCCCATTGAGAGTTCAGTGTGACAGGTTTCACTGTGGGTTAATTCTCCCTCACTACTATGCCCTTGATACTTGCCCTTTGCTTCAATGAAAACATTGGTTTGTCTAGGTTGGGTAATATCTTCTTCATTAGGTCATGGTGTTTACGTATAATCTTTTTAACTACATTTATTGTTGTGCTAAATGTGTGCAGACAAACAGGGTGATCAATCTTATCAGAATGTTGTTGTGGTTCTGGTAATTTTTTCCATGGATTGTATCAGGCACTCTTTGTAGCTTGTTTTATTAATTTTTTGGGGTTGCCTCTAGTCTAGTTGCAAGTGTATCAGCTTCTATAGATCAGTCCATCTTTATGCAAAAGTTCCTCCGTAATCGGAGAAACAGTTCAAAGGGCAAGTTGTCTCTGATATCTGAGTGTCATTTGGTAGAGCAGAAAGTGCATACAATAGCATTGTTAAACAGTAGAGTTCTGATAGTTTGACTGAGTGCAAAGTGATAGGTGTGTGACAGGTGTCATTGCTGGTAAATGTAAAAGATATGCTACATTAACTTGTAGAAATTGTTAAATGAATAGACATTTGGTAAAAATTGAAAAACGAAACTTCTTTGAAAATTATTGTAAATAATAGCATGTGTATGATGGTCACAGACTTCTCTGACCGATAGATGGCAGAGGGCTGAATTACTGCTTGCAGGATGGTCCCTGTTATGACCTGAAGGGTGGAGCAAAGTGCAGGCACTAATGGCCATTGCATCTGTGCAACTTGGACATATAGAGGTGTCTTGATTTTTAACTTGCCTGGCATTTGGATTCCCCAGAACCGGCATGCAGTACAGCAGGTTTAGGTTGATAGTGAAGGAGATATATTCATTGAGGCGGTGAGATGGAGGTGGTGTGGTGTTCTGTATTTATCCTTGATGGAGTTGTGTTGGTTTCTATGTGATGATGCAAGCAGTCAGAATGTGGGTGGTTGTCAGATTGGAATGTAGATTTCTGAGAGAGTGTCAGTTGGAGCTGGCTACTTGGCGGATGAGTTCTCTACAATTGATACTACAATAAGTCTGCGTCCATCACCATTTCTGAGAGATCTGTCTCATTTCAAGAAAGGAGCAATTTCCACATTTTGGTGACAAGCGAAAACAACAATCTATTGAACAAGAATGGAGACCTCAACACCATTCATTGTCTATAGGACAATGGTTGAAACAACTGGAGAACAGAAAGCTGGGTGTCTACTTACCTCACAGCCTCCAATACCACATTGGTGCCTGTGCTGTGAGATACCACGGTAGCGTTTGGAGTCAGCTGCGAGAGTTTGAAAGCTGCTGGTAGGAACCCGTGTTGCTGGGAAAAATTGGTGTCTGCAGCCTCCTTTGTGCCTCCTCGCATCAGAGAGTTTCCCAGCTTTGGTGTTTTTGGCGTGGTAGTGAAAGCGGGACATCTTGGAGCCAGTGGTGAGTGGAGGCCCAGCTTGTGCTCAGCGAGTTGGTTTTCACCGGCTCTCAGGAGTTCTCCATGTTGGTGGCTCGAGCCACTGTTATTGAGGCGTTTGCGCTAGTCGAGTGATAGGCAAGTTTGTCTCCAGCGGCTCTCACGACTGGTGCTTGCAGGCGACCTGAGCAACCCTCCATATCACACGCGCACCTGACGCACGTTACGTGACGCATGCAGCGGCCATTTTAGATCGGGCTGTTCGTTACTTTGAAAGTTGGATTCATTCATTTGTTAAAGTGCGCCTCACGCTTTTACGCTGATGCGCACAGCTTTCATTTTATTATATTTTGAAGTGCATCTTGCAGACACGCTGATGCACACAGCATTCTCTGTGAGGATTTCCATCTCTTGAGATTCAGCATGTGTACACTGCTTACACCTCTTGATTTCAAGTGTGTGTCACCTTATCATGCTGATACGCACAGCTGAAAGGTTTCCTGTGGTCGCAGCTGTCTGGAGTGTGTGTGGGTTTCTAGCGATGATGATACACACAGCTTTTTTTTTTTAGAGGGAAAGACATTCTGGGAGACCTTAAGTATGAGAAATTGTATAAATTGTTTGTGGGTTAGATTCAACTTCTGTGTAGTGATGCAGCGTTTACCCAGAAATTATCACCAACCCAGGGTCCGGGTCACTCCGGTGGGGCCCATAACACCGAAGTACACACACCCTGTCACACACACCCCCCAGACCCTTGCTAATAATCCTACAATGGGTTGCATGAATTATTTTCTATCACAGGATACCTTTAAGCACAAATTTTTACACCAACATTTGTTTTCATCACCTAATTTTACTAACTAATCTATGCATCAATGTACCCCGCCAATTAGGTCGATGGACCAATTAGTTGAGCAAGTTGATGGTGATTGTCAAGACCAGCTTAACCTCACTACAACAATACATTGATTTGCATAATTAATTGACTCTAAAAGAATCACAAACACCTGAAATCATTTAAAAGATTTTATATAATTAATTTGCATAAAGAAAATTATCATTTATTCTCTCACTATTAATTCTCACTGAGCATTGCCATTTATTCAGGAAATAAATCAAGAAACTGTTTAATAAAAGTCATGAAGAGAAAATGTAAGTTTGCATTCATTTAATTATTCTTAAAAATGGTTAAAAATCAATCCTTGGGCATGTAACTGACAGAGGGTTCCAAAAATGAAAGATCAGTGAACCATAATTAAAAACATGCATTTAATTCTTAAGATTTCCTACACTAAAAACCTTCCTAACCAACACTAAACCCCAACTTTCTTAATAACCCTGGCCTCCTAGACGCATCTCTCACCCAGGCTAGTGTCCCACAACGATCTCGAACCTACAGGGGTCATCAGTGCGCATTCTGGCATGGTTTCAAGCTCCCAGCATCTCTGCAAACAGCTTCTCTGACAGACAGCATCTCTCCAACCAGCTTCTCTCTAAAAACCCCCAATTTTGGTCTGATATTTATACTGTGTTTGCTGGCTCTCTACCCACAAATGTTTCAACTCTTGCCGTTTCCCTTGCTCTGATTGGTCATAAAAATGCATTTCTTAGCTCTCAGGATGTCCGTGAATGACAATGTATTTCTCTGCTTCCAGGATGTCTGTGAATAACTTTGTATTTCTCTGCTCCCAGGATGTCCGTGAATAACTTTGTTTGACAAGCTGATAGATACAAATTCAACTGTCCCATAGTTCATTAGCAGGCATTCAAATGTTCATTGGCAGGGATTCAACTGTTTATTTTCAGCTGTTTCCACATGGTCATTCTTTGGCAGGCATTCCACTGTTCTCGTGCTATCATTCTGGCTCTCAGCCACTCGCCGGCATTCATACAAATGGCCTCGAACATAGTCAGCTGGAGTTGCAAAGTTCAGTGGAGCACAAGGCATGCGCGAGGTTCTTCCAGCCAGATGATGCAAGCATTCTCTACTGCGCAGAACCGGGAAAAACGAAGCCATCTTGAAACTAGCCACCAGCCAAAACTACGATAAACACAAAGAAAATGTAAATACACAGAAAATAAGTGTTTTCTGTCCCCCCACCCACCAGTACTAATATTTATCCCCTAAAACTGTTACCTAGCGGAAAAGCATCACACTGCAAGCCATTATAATAAAGCAAAAGCAGCATGTAATGCACAATGTACACTACAGCATAGACATGCACTATTACACTACTTAAATGCGCAAAATAGATAAAACATGCGTTTTACACCATTAATTAATATGTTAATCAAACCTGTTAATGCAGAGCATTTCCCACATGTAATGTGTGTGTTTGGTTAATACACAGCAATCAAAATTAATATATTACTTTGTTATGGGGGTGATTGGTCTGAACAGGGTACACACAAAATCTTCTGTACTTCGCTCCATCAATCCCCCTTTGATGATTTCATCATCACCAAATCCCAAACCACCCATTCATCCCACTAAATTTTATTTGATCAGACACTTCTTCTCAATAATTTTGTTAGTTCAGCAAATTTCTTTCTCATTTCCCTTGTTCTCGACAAAAATGTTATCTTTAGTTCTAAATCTGAAACTTACTTATCCTTGCGAAGTGCAGTTCTATCTACCTGTGCAACTTATTTGTACATTATTAACAGCATCCTTAGTAAAATGGTACAACATAAACACATCTTACACCTAAAGCAAACATTTTATATCTATTTTTAGGACTGTTCATATCTGCTATAGTATCTAAGTTATCCTATAAATAAAATCTACCAAATATGTACCGTATGTACAAAGTGTGTTTCCACACTTGAATGACTTTCTGTCCTTTGCCCCTTCTTTTATTTTAACTACTTGGAAATGGTTAATGAAAAATCGTCTTCGTCTTGTGTGCTAAAACCCAGAAGTGTTTTTTGCAACACTGTTAGGGTGGCCTCAAGTCGTTTTCTTTGTCCTGCTCACTGTCGTTGTCACTGTCCCTTTCCTTTCTAAAATCTACTTCTTCTATCTTTTGTAAGACTACGTAAGTCCACTCAGGTGGTCTATCCAATTTCTCCTGTTCTAACTTGTTTGTTATTTCAGAGATCTGGTCTTCAAGAGCTTTTGTTCCTTTTCTCACAATCTTATACTTGAGTCTCTTTACTCCGTTGGGCCACATGTGTGAATCATCCTTATCCATAGGTTCACAGTCTTTGTTCAGAATTTCCTGTTCTTGCCTCTGCTCTTGACTTTGTTCTTGTCCTAGTTCTGTAGTACTGTCTAAATCGTTGTCAGGTGAAAAATCGTTGAGTCTTACACCTTGCTGTACACTCGCAGAGTCTGTTGATCTAGTCTCACCAGTTTCACAGTCTGCTTCTCTTCTGTTAACAGCTTCTGGTTGCTCAGCACCTGATTCAGAACTTGTATTCGAAATCTGTAGTCTATTTCTCAGTGGCCTTTGTTGTGGATCAGGTACATATGCTTGTCTCATGGCTTGTCCCATTAGTATCTTGTAAGGATTTAAACATGTCCTTCTGTCAGGTGTACTTCTCATGGTTATTATAACTAGGGGCAAAGCATCCGGCCATTTCAAGTCAGTGGAATCACACATTTCTACTAATTTAACTTTCTTTGTGCCATTCACCTGCTCACCAACTCCAGAAGCTTCTGGACAATAGGCACAATGCAGTTTCTTTTTAGTGCTCAGTTTTTCACAGCTCAGACTGATAACTTTTTTGTCAAACTGAGTTTCCCTATCTGTGTGTGCCTGTCCATGATACATGCGTGCAAAATGGGCAAACATACCATTGGGCATAACAGCTCTTTCATCTTGGTAGACCCAAACATCATCCTCTTCTTTTTGTGTGCAACATTCTTTTACCCACGTTTCCTTTTCCCCATTGCTTGCCTGAACCTGCAACTGCCTCACTTCTTTCCATGTTTCTACTGTGTTAGTAAGCATGAGATATTGGGAAAAAGTGTCTTCCTTCGCCCGTGCCTGATTCAAAGAACAATCCTGTTTTGTGCAATATTTTGCCAATTCATCTGCAAACAAATTCCCTCTGGTAATGTAGTCAGTTTCACATTTGTGAGCAGCAGGAAATGCTAATGATCCCTTATCAGCTATTCGTTTTTTCTTCTTTCTCCACCTGCTTCTCCATTTTTCAACATCCCTCCTTTTTCTCAGCAATATCAGCAATTCTTTAATTTTAGCTCTTCTTCCAGTAGTGTTTAACTTTTCTATGCCTTTTCCTGTGAAATCTAATCTATATTGTTTCTGCAAATCCCTATATTTAGAGATATCCACTCCTGTTTTTGGTCTGTTTATGCTTACCGTTCCAAAATTTAATTCCTCCATGTCTACTTTTAATTCTGCAATATCTATCTGTTGGCGTTCTGCATCTTTTCTATAGCCACTTCTTTCCCTCTCTCCCAACTCCTCACTTGTCAGACTCAAAGAGACTTCGTTTAATCTTTCTCTAGGTTTCGTTCCCTGCAACCATCCAGTCAGTTTTTCAGTCAGTATCTGAGTTCCAACCGTGTAAGTCGGAGCTTTTGTCAGATCTTTCGGTGTATCCAATCGGGACACACTAAGCTGTTTATTCCTGACACTTTCAGAGAATAACTCTCTTCTAGGATCAGGTCTTGCCTCATTTAACGGTATGGTCAGTGAATGTTCTTTCTCTACCTCATTTTTGCAAACAGAAATTTCAGAATCTATATTCATCGGGACTGTTAAAGTTTCCATATTCATAGGCAGTTCTTTCAATCTTTCAGACAATTCTCGTGTCCTGACTGCTAACTCATTTTTTTCTTCTTCATAATTTGACCTATTTATCACTTGTGTTTCTTGCCAAATAATCGTACTGCTCATTGGAAGGAGTTCTGCCTTCGTTACTGTACTATTAATTTGAACAGGTTCTTGTCTATTTATTGCACTACTCCCTATGGGGACTGGAACAGTTTGGAAAACTTTTGTAGTTTCTGCTGGCGGTGCCTTTGGCACCACTGTCGCAAACTCCCCTTGATATGGAGGTGGTCTGTTATCCAGAATGTCATCCAGCAACTCATCTTTAGTATCACTGTACCTACAGCCTGAAATTTCAATATGCTTCTTTTCCCTTTTCTTTTTACCTCCTGTAGATCCTCCCATACTCCTGACAAGAAACAAATCATTTGGTACATCCACCTGTTGCCTTCTACATATTTTGTCCTCAATATTCTCATTCCGATATTTATCCAAACCAAAATCATAACCTCTTCCTGATCTGTGTCGTTCTTTCTCATTCACCTCATTTTCCCAATCCATTAATGCTTCAAATTGCGTAGGTCTAACTTTAGGCTCAAGTTTCCCCATTGTTTCTCTCAAATGCCGCAAAACCTTTATGTTAAAAGAACCTTCTGGAGGAAATGCAAGCGCACCATCACCTTTCGTATATAGCACCCAATTCTCTACAAACACGCAAGTGTGATAGCCATGCTTCATTATCATGTGAAATACAGGCGTTCCCGGGGCAGGGAATAGTTTCCACTCCTGTTTTACTGCAGGCTTGTCTTTCACAAACAATCTTTTTACCTTTCCAAACAGCGAAACTTTCTTCTTCTCTTTACCAATATTATACATTTTTCACTTAACTTTTTGTCTTCGCATTCAGCTAGAAACGTCAGTGCAACACAAACTCTCTACCAATCAGCTTCCTCTGCGCGGTTTCCTTTCCAACCAATACCACTGTGGAAACACACTTGTAAGCAAATCAGAAAGCTCTACGTCACTTTCGCATCCACCTATCTCAGCGCGACTCTCACTAACGCACCAATCCGGAGCGTCTACGTCACTCTGGTGATTCTCTAATCCCAGCACGTCTCACACTAATGCACCAATCAGTGAAAGCTTCGTCTTTCTACAGCTGACCAATCTCAGCACGGTCTTTCTGAAGTCAGCCTTTCCCACTACTCCTGCTCTTGCCAACCCCTCCTTTACAAAATTTTATGGCAAACTTTTCTCAACAATTCTTTGTTAGTTACAACATTAAAACATTTCCATTGTCTGATTCGCTAAACAAAAGTGACAGCTTTGTCCATTTACACAAGAATACTGTATTTCCAGTAGGCAGCGCTTACCTCTACCCTACCACAGAATTATTAACTTTCGCCAATAAAGTAGCACTTCCCTCTACCTTACCCTTCTTTCAAGCAAACAGTTAACCCGTTTCTCTGGGGATAAAACACATGTGGAGACTATACTGCTCCTGAGAATTAAGGCCAGAGTTTCACAAGAAAACGTGATTTGCTATCTCAGTTACACACCTTTCGTACAGAAAATCCCTAACATAACACAACCTGTGTTATTACCAAAATGAATTCAGACCATGTACCAAATTCCATGTGACTTCTCTTGCCACACGTGTTCCACTTCCTACATCCCAGAAGCGTGAAAACTCACATATAACATAACGCGACTCAACATATAGTGTTAGTCATCAAATAATCAATAATCACCAAACTTGTCAATAATAACCATCATTCTGCTACCATTTAATTGATGCAGCGTTTACCCAGAAATTATCACCAACCCAGGGTCCGGGTCACTCCGGTGGGGCCCATAACACCGAAGTACACACACCCTGTCACACACACCCCCAGACCCTTGCTAATAATCCTACAATGGGTTGCATGAATTATTTCCTATCACGGATACCTTTAAGCACAGATTTTTACACCAACATTTGTTTTCATCACCTAATTTTACTAACTAATCTATGCATCAATGTACCCCGCCAATTAGGTCGATGGACCAATTAGTTGAGCAAGTTGATGGTGATTGTCAAGACCAGCTTAACCTCACTACAACAATACATTGATTTGCATAATTAATTGACTCTAAAAGAATCACAAACACCTGAAATCATTTAAAAGATTTTATATAATTAATTTGCATAAAGAAAATTATCATTTATTCTCTCACTATTAATTCTCACTGAGCATTGCCATTTATTCAGGAAATAAATCAAGAAACTGTTTAATAAAAGTCATGAAGAGAAAATGTAAGTTTGCATTCATTTCATTATTCTTAAAAATGGTTAAAAATCAATCCTTGGTCATGTAACTGACAGAGGGTTCCAAAAATGAAAGATCAGTGAACCATAATTAAAAACATGCATTTAATTCTAAAGATTTCCTACACTAAAAACCTTCCTAACCAACACTAAACCCCAACTTTCTTAATAACCCTGGCCTCCTAGACGCATCTCTCACCCAGGCTAGTGTCCCGCAACGATCTCGAACCTACAGGGGTCATCAGTGCGCATTCTGGCATGGTTTCAAGCTCCCAGCATCTCTGCAAACAGCTTCTCTGACAGACAGCATCTCTCCAACCAGCTTCTCTCTAAAAACCCCCAATTTTGGTCTGATATTTATACTGTGTTTGCTGGCTCTCTACCCACAAATGTTTCAACTCTTGCCGTTTCCCTTGCTCTGATTGGTCATGAAAATGCATTTCTTAGCTCTCAGGATGTCCGTGAATGACAATGTATTTCTCTGCTTCCAGGATGTCTGTGAATAACTTTGTATTTCTCTGCTCCCAGGATGTCCGTGAATAACTTTGTTTGACAAGCTGATAGATACAAATTCAACTGTCCCATAGTTCATTAGCAGGCATTCAAATGTTCATTGGCAGGGATTCAACTGTTTATTTTCAGCTGTTTCCACGTGGTCATTCTTTGGCAGGCATTCCACTGTTCTCGTGCTATCATTCTGGCTCTCAGCCACTCGCCGGCATTCATACAAATGGCCTCGAACATAGTCAGCTGGAGTTGCAAAGTTCAGTGGAGCACAAGGCATGCGCAAGGTTCTTCCAGCCAGATGATGCAAGCATTCTCTACTGCGCAGAACCGGGAAAAACGAAGCCATCTTGAAACTAGCCACCAGCCAAAACTACGATAAACACAAAGAAAATGTAAATACACAGAAAATAAGTGTTTTCTGTCCCCCCACCCACCAGTACTAATATTTATCCCCTAAAACTGTTACCTAGCGGAAAAGCATCACACTGCAAGCCATTAAAATAAAGCAAAAGCAGCATGTAATGCACAATGTACACTACAGCATAGACATGCACTATTACACTACTTAAATGCGCAAAATAGATAAAACATGCGTTTTACACCATTAATTAATATGTTAATCAAACCTGTTAATGCAGAGCATTTCCCACATGTAATGTGTGTGTTTGGTTAATACACAGCAATCAAAATTAATATATTACTTTGTTATGGGGGGTGATTGGTCTGAACGGGGTACACACAAAATCTTCTGTACTTCGCTCCATCAGTAGAAACAGAAGGGGTATGGGAGCCCACTGCTTCACCTCCCAGCACAGCTCACCTCTTAACATTCTGGTAAATGCAGTTACCTTTAAACGCTTACTTGAGTTTTTGCTGAAATGTTTCACCAATGTTGGTGCACCTTAGTGCTGTGAATCCTTGGGCATGTGTTTCTGAATATTTTCCTTCATCAGTAAAAATAAAAAACGAAATTCATCTGCGGTTGCTGAGAAAGCTGTCACAACCCTCTCAGGTCTCAGTATCTCTCTCTAGTGCACAGGTGCATCTCCAAAAGCTCGTCAGCTCAATGGCTCAAGGGAGCCTTTTCAAACTCACACTCAGGGCAGACAAGTGTAGATTTAATTTTTGAGAAATTGAGTATTTAGGACACTTGGGTGCATATTCTCAAGGACTCATCGCCGATTTATCGGCACTTTAGCGCCGCAAAAGTGGCAATAGATTTATCGCCCTATTCTCAAGCTGGTGCAAACTGCCGATATTGCCAGTTTTCCAGCGATAGCTGCCACAAAAAACATCGCCACGGATCAGTGCGACAACTAACGCTAATGATATGCAGAGTAGGCGTTCCCGTGCAAAAACACACGAAAAACACCACTTCGCGATATTCACAACGACCACTCAGATCTGCGATGCGAACCAAGAACAGGCGATAAGGCGCGTTAGTAGCAGGGATTTAACACCTGCCTTTTACTGGTGTTAAGCAGGACGACCAACTGCAGTAGAAAGGGAGCCCAACCCAGAGCCACATCTGAAGACCAACAGATGCCATGGAGACACTGATCATGCAGCTCGGAGACCCAAGAGGGCCACAACACCCACCGCCACCACCCCCAGGCCCCCCCCCGGACCCTCCCCCTAAGGTCATGAAGTCCAGTAGTCAACGGTAGTGGAAAAACAGAACTTTATTACAAATACATAAATCAACAAAATGAAAAGTTCAGCCAACGCGTTCCATTCCCAACGGGGAACTCCAACAGGGCAACGTGTCTTCAGAAACCTGTGGGAAAAATGGTGACAATGGTCAAACTTCAGTATAGTCACATGCCTAATCTGGTACAGTGTACTGCACTTGGACAAACCGGAATGCTCACAGGCCAGATAAACCATGCATGAGAAGACCGTAACAGAAGTTTGTGTGGCCGTAACCGTCGTAGGAATGAAAAGGAAGGTAACGACCACACGAACTGCTGTTACGGTCACATCATGCAGGACTCATCATACCTGAAAGCATCACGGTGTGTGTCAGCTCGATACCCCTGCCCCTCACTCCACCCACACTGCGCAGGAACAACTTGAGACCACACAAGGGAACTACGCCATAGCTGGCATCACGCACGTGTTGGGGGCAATTCACGGCACACGTGTATGACTTGTGCCCCCTGCCAACACTGCACACAATCACCTCAACAGCAACCACACGCATGCCATCACTGTGCATACAAAAGTGGACCACCGTGGCGTGTCCACCAATGTTGTTGCAAATACCCCAGGCAGTGTGCATGATCCCCACATGTCTGCAAGTCCGCCACAAACCAGCACTTTGAGGATGGCCCCCATGGAAATGAACAGCCCAATCAGCAAGTACCAACTGAACACATCACACACCTCAACTCCACTATCCCCCAACTCACAACTGTGGGAATGCACACGTCACCAATCCACCACCAAAGTGACTACTGCGTGTGTCTCAGTCTCCGCCACAACCTGCCCATAGGCCCACACACACATGGCCGACCACCTCCAACTGGCACATTCACACTGGAGACGAGGTGGCTACGTCACAAACCAACCCGCGCACATCACGAACATCGCATGCAGGGCCGTGTCAGCAAGGGCGGCGCCCCCACCCAGCCACGAGTCCGCCGCCATGACCGGTGGTGCCTGCGCGATCCTGTACGCCTGATGCACCCCAGCCCAGGTCCCCAGACCGGTCCTCTGCCCAGCGATGACTGGCCGCCCCTGCGCACCCAGGCCTCAATGCTCACCTGCTGCCACCGGCGTGTCCCCAAGAGGGCCCACCATGTGCCGGTGCATCCTCCTCAGCCGATCGCTGGATTCCGCGCCACAGGCCCCCAGCGCACCCTGCGGCACTGCACCGCGGAGTCATGTGTGTGCTGACTGCTGCCTGCGCATACACTGCGGTCCAGCAGGGCACCCTGTTCAATTTGAGTCTTGATTCGCTGGACGCCGTATCGAGGCCAACGCATCATCGCAGGCTGCACACCCGCTCAGCTCTTCAGGTGCCACTAACCCTGTGCAGCGCAAGTCATCATCACGTGGTGGTAGGCCCCTGCCAGCCGCAGTGCAGCGGGTGCCACTGACCCTGTGCAATGCAAGTCATCATCACGTGGCGGTAGGCCCCTGCCAGCCGCAGCGCAGTGGGTGCCACCAACTCAGTGCACTGCAAGTCATCGTCCCGTGGCGGTAGGCCCGTGCGGGCCACAGTGCAGCGGGTGCCACCAACTCAGTGCACCACAAGTCATGGACCCTTCATGATTGGGTCGCGTGGTGCGGACGCCATCATGTCATCTCCGGCAGTGGGGTATGTGACGTGCTAGTACCCTTTTATTGGCAGGGTCACATGTCCTGTGACGCCTGTGCTGGATGGGTGTGGTGTGGGTGTGAACCAGCCCTCAGGGAGTGGCTGTGGCATGCTGACGACTATACCAGTGATCAGCAGATCACTACAGGGAAGACCTGGGACATGTAGCTTTGTCGTCGTCCCCCTGAGCGTAAGCGGAGTGGACTGGCCTGGTGTATGGCAGGCCAGCGTAGGGGTGGGAACAATGAGCCTGGGGCTCTGGGCATGCTTCAGTTCTGGGCTGGACATGGAAGTAACTGATGCTTGTGTCTCTGTTGTAGTGTCTACGCCACCCGGACCACAATCGGCACTGTTGCTCCCTGTGACTCAAGTCCCATGACATGAGCAACATGGACGTAAGGGGGAATCACTGACCCTACATTCATCCATACTCTCATACTTGAATGATCAAAGGCATGACACATCTGTGCGATTCTGAATGTTTAATTCACATCCAGTGGAGTGTTGCAGCTGGAGCAGTACAGGGCCATGCAAACCCCACTTCACATTATTGGCCCGTGGAGGGCTAGCCAGAGTCCTTCAGGGAGCGACAAGTACATCGGAAGGGGAAGAGCTCAGTCTGCAGTCTGATCGCTGTGTCATTGGTAACCAAACAGAAGATGGCAGTCCATGTCGAGGTCCAAGGTGAGTGTCGTAGAGTGTATCGGGGGACAGTGGAAGGTGATGATGCAAAGGGCAGAACCAAGCAGAAACAGGCCATTTGGCGGAGATGAATGCTACTGCCTCCTCCTTACCAGTAAGGTTGGTTAACCCGCATCTTCGTCCTCTGATGTCACATGTGTCTCACACGTGGGTGGTGGTGGATTGCCTGCCGCACTGTGAGGCACTGACACATCAGGTGGCTGAGATGTGGATGTAGAAGCAGCAGCAGCATTCATCTGCGCAAGGCCTTGAGGCAGCAATGCCATGACGATGTGCTGCAGGGCATGGAAGGTCCCAGCCACATCTCGCTGGTGTGCAGCTGTGGTAGCCATTCTTTCCACCGCCATCCGCTCCATGTTCTCCATGAGCCCCCGCATCTGTCCCAACTCCCGGCTGACATCGCTGGAGCCACTCTGACTGGACAGTTGTCCGTGTCTCAGTATCATGACTCCAGCGATGTCAGCCATGGATCGTTGGAGAGCATGGAGCGGACTGTGGGTGTCCGTTAGGGACTGTAAGTGGTCCCTGATGGGAATCAGACACCCATGTATGGCATCAAGTTTGGCTGCCATGAGGTCGAACCGCACCTGATCAGCCATCTTCTCCTGGCCCTCTAACACATGTCGTTGGAAGGCCATGTGTTGTCTGTGGGGGTCCTGGGAGACAGCCGGGGTGGTAGGTGCTTCCTGCTGTGTGGTCTGTGCAGGGGGTGGGGTCTCCTCGATGCAGCTGGGCTGCCCTGCTCCTGGAGGTGAGGTGCCGTAGCTGTCCATGAACTCTTGGAGGGCATCGGTGTCGAAGGTGTGGAGGTCCTCTTCGTCATAAGTGAAGAGCTGTTGGGTCTGCTCTGCAGGAGGTGTTGGTTCTCCCTCTGCAATGTGAAGGGGAGATGCAGTTTAACATTTCGTTAACATGTATGTTGACGCATTGTACAGGTTTACATACAAACTGCATGACAATGTACATTGTGACTGTTTGGGAGGAGCTGCCTATTTGATGCGTGACAGTGGACATTTCGACGACATCACAGATGTGTGTTTGTACTTGTACATTATCATCTCACGTTTCCCTGCTATGCCAAATGTGATTGACCAGTTTCTACACACAAGCGGCACCAGTTGTGTCCTCTGTTCTGTTGTGAACGTGTTGCAGTTTATACCACATTGTTGTCAATGTTGATGTGCTCTGAATATTATGTGTGTGTGCTGCATTTTGGGAGAGTCGCCCCTGCAGCTCTGATTTGGCTGGCCCTTATCCCTTTCAGGCAGTGTGCCTTTGACTTCTGTGCTTCCTCAGTGCTGAGATGTTGCATTCTTAGGGAAATTGGGCTCTTGATGGGATTTGGGACTCTGGGGCATGGTTTGTCCGCAGTTGTGTTGTTGAGGTCAGGGGTTGTTTGTGCACGTGGATGTGTCAGAGTGTGACCTGCTCCTTTACGGATGTGGTCCACACTCAGCCACCTCAGTGTTGTGGCGTGCAACATGTCATGATATATTGACTGCAGCCATGCTATTTGTCATGCAGTGTCACTTACATTGTCAGTGTGGTCCACAGACACGCCGCTTTGCTGGGTTCAGCACATGTGCATGGGTTTATTGTGATATTAGTGATGTGTGGGGAGTGATCTGTGCACATTGTCGACGGGGGCCTACTTGCTGTTTCTATGTGTGCTGCAGTATGCAAAGGAGATCAGGGACATGATCCAGAGTCATTGTGGGTGTGCACTGTGCTATACTTGATTGTGCATGTGTGCCATTGTGCCCATCTCCCCCCGTCCCCCCAGTCCCTGGTGGTTACTCACCCTGTTGCTGTTGTGTCAGGTCATGTTGAGCGGTGTCCGGTGCCCCAACTCCTGCCACCGTCTCCCCACTGATGACTGTGGACACCATTTCCTCCATCTCATCTAGCTCCTCCTGTGGCGCTGGACTCCCACCTCCAGTCTGCATTGCTGCCTTCTGGTTGTTGCCGAGTTTCAGCTTGGTTTTGCGCTTCACATCATTCCAGCGCCTCTTGAGCTCTTCCATTGTCCTCCTCAGCACTCCGACCGCATTCACCTTGTCCAGGATCGACTGCCATATTCAATTTTTTGTTGCCAATGACACAGTGGAGGTGACGAACAGTTGTTGATGGTGTTCTACCACCTCCGTGATCAGGATCCTGTTTTCCTGCGGACTGAACCGCGTCTTCCTCTTCTTCTTGTCCTTGCCCTTCCCTATCCCCGAGGTCCCAGGCTGGTCCTCCGTGGGGCTTGTGGGGTTCTGGCTGTCCTCTGTACCTGCTCCGGCTGCCTCCATTGTGCTTCGCTGTTGTTCGGTTTTTGTTTGTTTATTTTTTTTTCTGCTTTTGTAGTGATTTTTCCTGCCTGACGAGTGTGATTTGCAGGCCTGGCGCTGCTTTTCGCTGATTGTCTTATCACGGTTGGGCCCATCGCAACTTTTTTCGCTTTCAGGTTTGGATTTTCATCGCGATACCGGTAGTGTTATCGCGGACATTTGCCGCGTTATCGGGGTACTATCGCATGTTACCGCCGTGTTGTGAATGCCACGTTAACATGGGGTTATTTTCCCGCGATAGACGGCGATGTGTAAACTTGCGTTAACCTATTTTGGCAATGTTTATCGCACGTTCTTGAGAGTATCCCCCTTGGTGTCTGCATCTGGGATTAGACCCAAGTCTTTATTGGTTGACGCTAACGGTAATCTTCTTCCTCCCTAAAACAAGGAGGAGCTGGTAAAATTTCTGGGGATGGCTGAATTCTAAAATAAGTTTATTCCTAATTTTGCAGAGAAAACTGGATGTATGAGAGCGCTACTCAAGAAAGGGAGTGAATTTGTGTGATGCCAAGCTTGTGACAGAGTTTGTGCATATTAAGAAACATTTGAGCGAAGCTCCAAATCTAGGAAACTTTGATCCTACAAAATTCTCTTATGTGATGACTGATGCAAGCTCGAAAAGGTTAGGTGCCGTTTTGTTGCAAAAAGTCGATGGGAAGGAGAAAAACATTTTGTTTAACTCTAGACCCTTGAGAGGAGCTGAATGCAATTATTCGGTTGTGGAGAAAGAAGCTCTAGGTGTTTATAGGGCTGTGCATAAGCTGAGGAAATTTCTGTGGGGTAAGAGCTTTGAGGCATTATCTGATCATAAGCCATTGAAAGAAGTTTTCACCAAGAAAGGCATTGATTTTGTATTGCATCGGATAAGAAAGTGGGTGGTAGCTTTGCAGGAGTTTGATTTTAAGGTTTCTTACTTACCTGGTTCTAATAACATTTTAGCTGATTGTCTTTCCAGACCGAGTGGGAATGAAACCGAGGTATCTGAGGAACATGACTTTTTTGGTGGTGAAGAATTTGAGGAGGAAGTCAACGTTTGTGAGATCGGTGAGGGTTTGATTTCTGAAAGTGAATGGCGAGAGTGTTTGAGTAATGATCAAGTATTGCAGCAGATTATGGGGACAGTTAAAGGTGGCTGGGGTGAGAAGAAGAATTGTGAGAGGTTTTTCTGGGAGGTTATTGGCAGGTCAAGGAGGAGTTAGCTGTGGTTGATGGTCTTCTTATGCGGGGTAGCAAATTGGTCTCCCCTGGTAGTCTGAGAAACAAATTGGTGAGTAATGCTCATGCTAGTCACATGGGTATTGCCAAAACGAAAGACAGCATCAGAGAAGCCTATTGGTGGCCCACCAAGGATATGCATATTAAGAGAGTGGTTTGTGATTGTACACAATGTTTGTTTAGTGATAGGATTTTGAAATGCAGGACCCAGACTATGGTAATAAGAGAGCAAGCTAGTGGTCCGTGGTCAGACATTGCAGTTGAAATTTTAGGTCTAGTCAGTTTAAATTTTCAGGACCGCCATGTGTTGGTTTGTCTTGATATGTTTTTTAGATGGCCTGGGATCAAGGTGGTCAATTGGGTTGAGGCCCGAGTAGTGACTGACTTTTTTGAGGAACTTTCTGAACTTGAGAGTTTTCTATCATCCATTTTGTCAGACAATGGAGTTCAGTTTACCTCTAGGGTGGTAAAGGAGTTTCTGAGAGAGAGAGGGGTCAAGCATAAGAAAGCAGCGTTGTACCATCCAGAGAGTAATGGAGTAGTAGAAAGGTTTGTTAAAGTACTTAAAGAAACTTTGCAACAAGCCGTTTTGTCTGAAAGTGATTGGGAAGATGCCATGAGGGAAAAGGTATGAGAATACAGATTTACGCTGCACTCTTCCACTGAGGTGGTTCCCTTTCATTTGTTCAAAGGCAGTGTTGCCAATACTGAAGTGACTCCATTGTGGGTCACGGTGAAAAGAAGGGTTGTGGATGATAGTGTGGATAGCACAGAGGGATGGAAAGAAAGAGAGAGGGCAAAGATGGAGAAGAGAAAGGTGTGGTATGATGAGAGAAAGGCAGTGAAAAGGACCGTAGTGAGTGTGGATGATTGAGTCAGAATCAAGTCACCAAGGAAAGACGGGAGGAAGTCCAAAATCAGTCAACCAGTGAAGATTATCAATATGTTTAAGAACGCAGTTAAAACAAATGATCATAAAATATGGAATCTTAGTAGAATCGCTAAATGTCAATCTATTGGAGCTTGTGGTGCAAATATACCTGTTGTACAAAGGGAGGTCGGTAGGCCTCTTCGTGCAAGAAGGATTCCACTTTGTTTGCAAGACTTTGTCTGCTAAAATGTTTTCAGCATACTTGTTTTCTTGCCATGCTTTTTTGTTTTTGCATTTATTTTATTTGTTGTGTTAATAAGGCGGAGGTGATGTGGTGTTCTGTATTTGTCCTTGATGGGGTTGTGTTGGTTTCTATGTGATGATGCAAGCAATCAGAAGGAGGGTGGTTGTCAGGGTGGCTTTAGATTTCTGAGAGAGTGTCAGTTGGAGCTGGCTACTTGGTGGATGAGGTCTCTACAATCGATACTACAATAAATCTGCTTCAATCACCATTTCTGAGTGATCTGTCTCATTTTAAGGAAGGAGCAACTTCCACAGGTGGGTTCTTTGTTTGCCTACAGGAAGGGCCTTTGCTACCTCTAACCTCTATATGGCGATACTGGAAAATGCTCCTTTGTCTGCCTCCTTTGCTTTTGCAATTTCTTTTGGAGATACCCCATGGTGAATACATCCACCCCCAGTGCATTACTTCAGTCTATGATGTCCTGCCGCATGGGCGTCTTCTACACATCACTTAGAATATGTGGAGGCAGATCATGTAGTTCCATGTAGTGATTCATTACAAAGGAAACCGCAGGTTTTGTCTCTTTCTCAGGGAAGTACATCTTTTTGATTGGAGTGGCCTACATCCTGGAGTCTGTATATGGTGTATAGTATGCACAAGGTCAAGCAGTACAAGGGGAAGAGGGAGTGCCAAGGATATGGACTGTGTTTATGAGATTCCAAAGTTATTGTTTGTTAGGTGTGGGTGTGGTTTTCCTTGGGTGAACTACTTTCACTATTCTTTTCCATTACTTGTTCTAGATAGTGTATGCAGAAATCTCTTTCTACACTGTATGGAACTATACCTATTAGTGTAAAATTCACATCTTGAAACTTTAGAGTCATAAATGCAGTCCAACAAGTCTCTTCCCCTCATTTAAGTGGGTGGAGATATGTATTCTTTCTGCTGGGCAAACAAATCTGCCTCAAGTTGCTAAATTGCACCTAGGCAGTATTTCTGCCCATGCATTGGTGGGGACCAATGTTTGTCGAGATTTTGGTATTTTGTGAACAGGGCCCATATTAAACCATGGGCAATTGTTAATTCATAGTGAACAGTGTGCTATTCAGAATACAAATATAATACAAAAAAACAAGACAACAGACCTTTAGTATTTGAACACACACGTCTTTAAGGAACATTACATCTTAATGCATCTTAATGCAGTAACAGTCCTCAAACGAGCTGCTGCTTAAATCACTTCTTGACTGTGTCTTTTACCCTGTACAGCTTTCTGCAGCCTTTGATTAGGTTTGTGATATACAAACGTAAATACATATATACTTGAAGGAACATAATTCTCCTTGTTTGCAGTTGGCATATGATGCAAAACACCAGAAAAGTTGGGAAGCCACATACTACATATAGACCAAATAGTAGGGGAGAAAAAACAATGTCATAGTATTCCACAGTCAAAAGGTATCGAACTGCAAACATATGTGTATCTATTGATTTAGCGTGTGGGCCTGCCTATTGCCTAAAGTGTGTATTATTCATGGTCTAGGCTCCCAGCAACTCTAAGTCAATGAAAGTTAGGGAAATCTGGGCACTGATGGAGGACAAATGGCTTTCAGAACAGCAGGGAACATCAGTGTGCCAGGCCATAAGCACAATAGTGCCATTAAGACAGAGAGCACACTTCATTTATCTTGGTCCAGCTGGTCCACACGCAAACTCATTGCACAGTTAAGCCAGAGCGCAGTCTTCAAGCCATCTCAATCCAGCTGGTGCTGAGGCCAACTGAATGCTGGACATCTATGCTACAAGGCAGAATTAGGAGTCCTTCCGTGTTGGCCCAGCGACCCTTCTTCAAGCAATATTGGCACATCCAATATCACACAGTGGATCTAAAAGTTAAAAATACCAACTAACAACATTGAGGTAGTTCCTTATTCAGAAAGATTTATGTGAAGGGTAGGTGTAAACCTGTTTCCAGAATGAACTCTAAAGTGAGTGCCTCAATGACACAATATAAATACAATAACCAGTCCTTTGTTGTGCTGGAGACAAAAGATCTTGGAATAGATAAAGTAGTGGTGGATATGTCCTTTTTATTTCTCTGTAAGCTGCAAATATCTTTTATTTAGTGCTCCCAATTTCATGTTAAAATAATGTTAATGATCTATTCTGGATAGTATTAGTAAGAAATGCAATTCTAACTGTGACTCAGGAACACTTTTTCTAGGACACAGCTATTTCGGCGGGGCATAGACGCATTCTCACACCGTGCTCTTGAGCGTTTAGTGGATACCTGGAATTGATATGTGGGAGGTCCCATAAACATGAAGGAAATATATAGTAAGAAAAAGTTTGCAGAGAGAAGGAGCAGGCTCTCTCCAAGCAGAGTCACATATCAGCTTATTTGCATTTGAAGATTCTTGGCCTCGGTGTAGGGTAGAGAAGATCTATTGATACTCTGAGTGCACATTTGTGGTCTGAAGCGTCTGGCTGTTTCCACAAAGGCAAGGTCATCAATAGTAGCAAGCAGACTTTCAGTTGGGAATCATACTTGGAAACAGCTTTCAGTAAATGAGCAACACACAACTCCTTGTTTAGGGAGAACTGTAAAAGAGAGCACAATGGTATTTGTGAATGCAGGTCTTCATTAACCTGGAGTAGTGCCCAGGAGGGCCAGCACATCTAAAAACATGTAAACCCAACCAACCAGGTTGGAGTAGAATTTCCATCCATAAAGGGTTTCAGGAAAGTGCAGGACTTGAGATTCTCCTATCATTCCATGTAGGGACTGGTCTCAACATGTCACAAGACAGGTACAATTTCCAGGGATCTGTTCTATGGGATGAATTGTGGAATCCCCTTCCACTGACAGTCAAGACAAAAGAAAAGGAAAGCAGTTAGTGATGGAGTTGTCCTTGTTGGTTCTCTATAAGCAATACTAATGATTCATCTGGGGCTCAGCATTTTTTATAAAAAAGATATTAATGATCATCTTAGGGTAGCCCTAATATGAGGTGCATCAAAATTGATTATGATCTCTCTCTCAAAAGGTACACTTGTTCTAATGTTCACAATCATTACAGTACAACTAATGAACAACATATTTGTGATCATCACATTCACTAAATGTACAAACACACACTCAGAAAGGAAACCTGCTTGCCACAGACCACTGACCTTCATTTATATGGAGAAGGGCAGAGGCACCAAACTCTATGTATAGCTGCCATACCATAATATGTAGAACAAGATTCAACCAGCAGCAAGTTCCTGGGCATAATTAGTGAGGGACTCTACTCCTCCAAAACTACATGCTAGGAAAATCAAATTAGGGTCTTCCCAATTTGAGGGTGACAGAAGGACATCCGTAAGAAGCGCCAGATTGCAGTTGAGGGTTTGCTTGGCATAAGGGGCACCCGAAAGGGAGCAAAAATGCAAATAGACATATAGACCACCTAGACAAGGAATATTGACAAGCCAATGCATTTTGCTCTAAAATATATCCCTTAAATGACACGTGCATTTTGTGTATTATCCCGTAATTTCCCAACATTTCTTGTAATTATGCAAAAGATAATCAGTTGAATTTCATTCATCCGTTTACATTTAATAAGCTGCAATTTCCAATCGGGAGCAGGAAGCTATGTCATGTTTGGTGTCTTTGGAACTGCAATGAAAAACCCTATTTATGGTAAAGTTGAGTATTTGATTACAATATTTAAAAAATGCCACTTTTAGAAAGTTGCCATGTTTCTTCTCTTTGCCCTTTTGTGCCTTCAGCCTGTCTTGGGTCACATAACTGACAGTTAGACTTTGTGAATTCCTTTCAGACAGTTATACAATAGAGGGATTTGGTGTGACTGAATGGGCCATCAACTGACAGGATGGGGGGCGGAGCTGAGCACATCCCCACTTACAACTGAATAGGGAATACTCTGCCTTTATACAAGGGCCTAATACCTCCACATTGTCACTTCAGCTAGCTTGGAGGCAGGGAAAGGGAGTCAAGAAATTACATACAGTTCAAAGACACTGTCTAGAAGCTTGTCCCACCAGGGACACTGTCTAGAAGAGCACCAGGGTATAATAATGGGACCTTAGATACCAACTCTGTAGTACACCTCTGGACCTGTGGATACTCTCCCAGGAAAAAGGACTGATATGCTGGTGAAAGGACTGCCACTCTGCTGGATTGCTGACCTGCTGCTGCCTTGCTGAATTGCTGCCTTTCTGCCCTACTGCCCTCTTGCCTGGGGAAGAAGGACTGGACTTGCAACTTGAACCCAGGGCCACAGGAATGACTCCAAATGACTAGTTTGCTGGCCCTCTGTTCTGAGCTACAGTGACAAAAAGTCTCCCTTCACCTTGGACCCACACCTGAAGCCAGCCTGAGTGAGTCCTGACCCTTCAGGTGGTGCCTCACTGGTCCTGGATTCTAGAAAGTGATGTTGCAGGTAACCAGATAGCCAAAATCCAAAAGTGAGGACTTAGAAAATTGTTCGCTACAAACTATTTTGGGAACCAGAAGAAGACTGGGACCAGTCCACTCACCTATCCTCCTGCCGTGCATCTCCAGTCAGATTGGCTTCGCAGCTATTCCCGCTACGTTCTTCTCCACTGCAGCAAATCCTGTTCAGCAGTCCTTTGCCAAAGCGGTATCCGGTCTTGTGCAACTGTCTTCGGCTACAGCCCTCTGCCTCATTACGCAGGAGATTTTTTACTTTCATTTTGGAGACTAAGCATGAACGTAAAAATCTGCACCGCGACTTTGACCCAAGGCTATCCAACGATGACACTCCCTCCTCGGACACCTCCTGCAGCCTTGCCCCACTGAACTTTACCTTCTCAGAACATTTTTCGCAGAAATTCTGCTGAGTCCGAAAGTAAGCGCTAACTGGGCCCAATCCACTTCTTGTATCCGAACCACGCTCCATCCATTTTTTGCCCGGTCTCACGTGACTAGATGTCCGTGGATCATGGTTTGATCTTTTAGGAGCTAGTTTTTACTAAAAACCTTTAAAAAATCATAGCTGCGGTTCTACTGATTGAATTTTTACCATTTTGGTGTTAAATAATTTATCAAATATACTCTATTTTTCTAAATTGGAATGCAATTTTTCTTGTGATTTCACTTTATTGCTGTTTGTGTGCTGCATAAATACTTTACACATTGCCTCTAAGCTAAGCCTGACTGCTTTTTGTGCCAAGCTACTCAGGGTTCAGCACAGGCTGGTTCACCCTGCAAGAGATTATGGCTGTTGCATCACCAGGGCTCACACCCCACTCAACCAACAACCCACTTTCTCACACTACAAATACACAGACATACACATTTTGGTACAATAAGCTCCGTGTTTTTAGGGCTAAGCTTGGAACAGGTGGTATTTATTGCATCCACTAAAGTCCCTCTCTTGGGCATCGGTTTGACTTCCCCTCTAGCATATTCGTAATCAAGGCCTCAGGGTCACATTATGAGTGCTCCGGACTTTTAGTACTGTAATTCCATCTGAAGAAACATCGATTTCATGAGCTGTAGTGGCCGGTGTTGAGGAGGTCGAAATTAGTTATGTCATGCAGTAACCAGTTTTGTGCACCTGATTGTTGTATGTTTTCTCTCTTTTGACCTGGAGTTCTGTGACTTTATAAAGGAACTGTGCCTGCAGTAACGTGCTTGTTGTAAATGTTCGCAACACTTAGATGAATGGCAACACCCTTATAATGTACAGTTGGAGGTGCAGTATGCTACAAACTGTGCCTATGTTCACTGAATAAGTCTGTTGGTGTTGTAGAATTGAAATACAAAATTGTCGGCAATGGGTTATTATATGTACTTACACAGTCAGGTCTTTAACATCAATCAAAACCTGATATTAGCTCCCTCTAGCCCCAGGAGGGTGGGGCAGCGTGTTTCAAGATAAGGCATAATGAGATTAACTTTTGTCTTCATATTGTGATGTTTGCTAGTTTTTCAATCCATTTTTACACTTTCATATATTGTACCCGCCTTCCTATGCCTACTAACGACATCACCAAAACCATTAACGATTCCATGTAATTTTATTTGACATAATTGGCAAAGCTGTATACTGTGTTGAGCTATTACTTGAACATGCCCTCACATTTTGTGTTTTCAGTTAATATACGTAGAGAAAATCAGTGAGCCAAGGAAGATCAAATAAGGGGTAATATTGATTGGATGTGAATTAAAAATAATATGCACAGTGGCATTAAAATTGCTGCAGCATTAAATAAACATACCGATTTTTTTAGAAATGGCTGAATGAACGGTGCGCAGAGGCTATAGATTTTACTTCCTGTTAGATACCCAGTTGGGATTTGCAGTGATTTCACGGTTCCAAGGCTAATGCAGGCTGCGCCTTAGCCAATCGTACCAATTAAAATGTGGACAGTAATGACAATGCGCCATTTACTGCAAAACGGCCTTGAAATTCCTTCTTCACAGAGAACTAGCGTCCTTGAGGAGACATCTGCTGCTCGTGAATATATTCAAAAGGAGGCGTTTATCGCAAAGATAAAATGGATGCTGTTAGATCACATCCGTAAAACAGGCTTTTCGTTCTTTGTGAAGGTCTGGTGTAGTCTAATGGCCTGATTTAAGGTTGGGGGTAATGGTAAATCATCTTGGTTTTGATATATGAACCTTTTTTACCTTACTAATCCTCATTTAAAAAAAAAAAAAACAATTAAAAAAAATGCCAGTTAAACATTTTTTATTGGATTTCAAATATGTTGCTGCTTCACAATGTAATGGTTACAGTTCACTGTGAACCTGGAAAAAATGGGAAGTAAAGGTGCATTCCACTCCCTTCCACAATCTGTCACTTTTCTTTGATTACAATCCATGCGCCTTGAAAGGATTGCAAAACCAGCACTGGGCAATTGGAGAGCTTAGATGGGCGGAACTCACAGAGTTTTGCTTCGCCTAATTCCGCGGAGTTAGATGAAACTCTACGAGATTCTGCAGCGTTCCGTGAGCTGGTGGGATTGGCACATTACGCTTCTCAGGCTGATTTTTAGTGCCAGGAGCTTGTTCCATGCTGAAAAATCAGCACGAATGGCATCACGCGGTGGGACAGAGGGGGCTGCTTCTTTGCTGCTGCTCGAGTAGATTTTCTAATCGAGCTGCAGCTTTCTGACCCCGAACGGTTTCGATCGCCCACAACCACCTGCGTTGAGACAACCTCTATCAGGGCCGTCCTAGCTCTTCAAAATCACGCTAGGGGATGCCAATTCTCGTTTGCGCTTGCCAACTTACCATTGCATGAACATCGTCTGCGTGCAAATTAGTGTCAGCCTTCAGAAGAAGTCAACCTTAAACCCAAAGACACTCACAAAATGATTGCTTGGTATTTAAATTTGAAAATTGCACAATTGTAAAACTTTGTGTTTCATAACCACAAAATTTCACAAATGAAGTTCTGAAAAAGAGAGAGAAAAGTGTAATCTTTAATGGCTCTCGATGCTAATGCTTAACATTTCGGCTGCCACTCAGGTCTGTGATCTGAATAAAAATAGGATTCGCAATAAATAGAAACAGGAAACCCTATAGAAATAAATTAATTTAAATGTGCTCCATACAAATGCTACTAGCATCACATAACTTAAACCACCAATGGATCAGCCTATTTTGTGTAGGTCTCACACAGCAGCAGGGAAAGGTCTCACTAGGAACAAATTCATGTAAAACGATTTGACATTACTCCTGATAAGATTGTTTTCTCAAAGTGCCATAAAAGTAAGCTTGTTAGTGGATTGTAAGTCTGTTATCTATTCAAAAAGATATACGATACTGTGTTTAACGACTTCAAGTCATGAACTTGCTTAAGCACATCATTAAAAGTAAAATATAAGGCCTACTTTAAATTGTAATTTGCTTCATAGATTTGAATTGATTACTTATCGTTTTGTTTCAATAATCTTTATTCAGTCATGATACTGACCATAAAAGCACAAGATAAAAATACATTCTGAACAATCAAGAAGCATAAATTGTACATAAATATTTCTAAAAGTCAATCTCAAACAACTGTCATGTTTAGAAACAAAAATGTAACATTTTATAAAGATTGTCTCTTTCTGAATTTAATAGCAGAAATAATATAATTGAGAACAGCAAAGCAGATTTGGGAGAAGCTAAATGTTTAAAAATATCATCCCTTCTTGATAAGATGTAAGTGCTCAGACTTCAAAATTGGGCATAAAAAGCGGGCTGTTAAGGTGTGGTACAAAGTGCAAAAAAGCATAAAGTGAGCCATGGATTGGGTGGAGGAATGGTCACATGGGCAGCATGGTAGGGATGCAAACCAGTATCGCGTGAGGGGGAAAAGCAATGGATTGTGTTTAATCTTAGCCTTGTTAGACAAAATCTATATTCTGGGTTTTCAACCCATATTAGTTAGGGTTCCATCCCAAGGCTGGTAGAAATTGGCACATAATTAAGGACTGAGGTCATGTTCAATGATCTCTCTATTCTAGCCTCCTCCCTGTAAAGGAGAATTTTTTATTTTCCCAGGGCCTTAGTTTGTGGCCCGATGCTCTCTGGGAAATCAAACAGTGCCCTTAAGTCCAAGTTGTTTAAGGTGTTTCTGATATATACCAACCATGGGATGGAACTGCTGTTATTCAGATTTAAGCAATCCCCCAGGATGCTCCTGGAAAAACCAGCCTCAGGAGTGCCCCATATTTTAACCCAAAGTAAAAGAGGGGCAATTTTTACTGGTTCTTCCAAAACGTCAGTGCCCAATTCGCTGTGTGAGATGAGGCTTGAGCTAGATTTGGAGATAGCTAAGAGCCTACAAAAGAACTTATTTTCAATTGCCTGCAATCGCTCCCAAGCTCCATAACCCCACACACCTGCTCCATATGTTCCTGCTGCAAGTCTTTTACTCTTTTGATTATGGATTTCCAGACTACCCCCATTTTCCATATTTTTGGGGTTATTAACCTGTCTTATGTCAAATCTACTTCAAACAGAATTACCTGGGTAATTAAAATGAGAAATCTTGGCAATTGGAGTTTCCCGATTAAAAAAACATTTGGATTTAGTATTTTTGGGGCCAGAGGTTAGAATGAGCAATTTTTGATGATTCACTTTAAAATTTAAATTAGTCATAAAATCATTAAAACGATTTAAAAGATTCTTAAGGCCATTTGCTGTTGGTGCTATTAAAAATGCATTGCCAGCGTAAAGAAGAACTGGGACTTGGCGGGTGCCAATTCTAGGAATATCGTTAGTGCACAAACCCAGGGCTGTATCTATGGTATTAATCTAAAATAAAAATAGGAACAGGGCCAATATACAACCCTGCCTTACCCCTCGTGCTACCTTTATGGAACATGTGCACTCTCCATGACGTGTGTAGTGTACTTTAGTGGTTGTGTCCCAGTGTAGACGCCTAATGAGGTTCAACAATGGGGTTCTACTCCTGGAAGCTCCATCAGATTCCACAATTTTCCCTGTCAACCAAGTCAAAGGAATGGGAAAGGTCCTTAAAAAACAAGTCGAGGGCACCTCTCCTGGCTTCGACGTACTTTCCCACAATAAGGGATACATTTAATGCTTGCTCAGTGGTCCCTAAGCCCCCCGGGCCAAAGCCTATTAAACCTTTGAAATAAAGGAAGCTGCTTCAGCCCATTCTTCCAATTTACCCAATATAATATGCCCCAATATTTTCGCTGTAGCATCTAACAGTGAGATTGGGCGTTAGAATGCAGGAAGGTTCCTATCTCCCTTTTTAAATATTGGCACTGTGATGGATTCCCTCCAGGAATGGATTGGAGCCTCCCTGACAACTGCTCTGAGTACATTTGTGACTAATGGCACCCAAAAGGCTGGGTTACACTTAAACATGTTTATGAGTAGTCCATTGGGGCCTGGAGCCTTTCCTGAGCCGCACTCTGGATAGCCTTAGTGACTGCTGTTATATCAATGAATTAATTTAACCAATTTTTGTTAAAAAAGCAAAGGTCAATACCAAGTTCCAGAGAAGGTACATCCGGCTGGTTACTGGAAATGAAAATTTGAGAAAAGTGACTGATCCAATCTTGTTCTAAATCATTTCACTCTTTGCCATTGGTCGGGCCATCTGAAAAGAAAGTGAGGTTTATGACTTCCCAGAAAAGCCTGATTTCTTTCAAATGGGCTGCTTTATCCAGATCTTCCCAGGCTTTGGCACTGACTTCTCTTTTTCTGACTTCTATCGCCTGCTTATAATTCTTCCTGGCTGTCCGGATTGCCTCAGTGTTTTGTGGGATCGCGCTAGTTAGCTTCTTAAGGACTTTGGGGCATATTAGCAAGGGCATTATCGCCGCTTTAGCTGCACTTTTTGCCGCTAAAGCGGCGATATTTCTATCGCCCTATAAGCAAGCTGTCGCTAACAGCTGTTAGCGACAGCTTTATGGCGAAAGCGACCGTTTTGGTGCCGCTTTGCATGTCAGCGATATTTATCGCTAATGACATGCAAAGTAGGCGTTCCCAACTAAAAGCGACTGCAAACACTCGCAAATACAACTTCCACCTATTACCAATGCCCGCGAAGCGATAAAAAAAGTCGCGCTAACCGCGATTATCGCTGGAATTTAACACCTGATAAAAACTTGACTTAACCATCTTGTCAATGGGAGGTGGATTGTAAGGTTAAGTCCTCACCTGCCTATTAGCGAGCTTTTCATTAGCGCAGTGAATTTATCGCTGGTTCTCGCGCTATTGCTGTGTTTCGCCGCTATCGCTGGATTTTTTTATCGCCTTGGAGATAAGCGTTGATAATAACGCGTTATCTCCGTGATGAAATCCAGCGATAGCCGGCGATAAAAAAAACAGCGCTAAGCACGCTTAGCGATAATTATCACAAATCCTTGGTAATATGCCCCTTTAAGTGCTAAAGTGAAATGTGGGTTAAACCATGGATTAAAAGAATGTTTTTTAGATAGGTTATTTTTTGTTAACAAATGAGCAGCAGTACCACAAGTTGCTATGTAGCTTCCGTGAATCTTACTCTGCTCATTATTGATAGAAAGACAGCAAAAAATGTTCTTACTAACTTCTGTGATGAAGTTCTTAAAAATGTATTAGGGTCAACACGATCCCATTTTATCCGAACCCCCTTGTTTACAGAAAAACATACAGGGAGCTTAGATGTATCAGTAGAACAAGGATACAGTGACATGTCGAAACTTAACTTGATTAGTTTATGGTCACTATGAGGGAGTGGGCACACTTCGTACTTTAGTAATTTCTGGGACAGGTCTTTTGATACTAATATGAAATCTATTGTACTACACTTTCCTCTTAGTACTAATGTGGGAGGGTTGGCAATGTTTGGGCTTTGGATATCTGGTGAAAAAGACAAATTATACAATAATACAATCTTATTTAGGGCATCCCCTTAGGCGAATGCAAAAAGTGGCTAACATCTTCCCTCTCCCCATCTGTGACCCTGCATATGCGATTGCCACTATGAGTGTATTGTTCAATATTAAAATCGCCAACTCATGTAACAGATCCATAGTTCCCCTGCTATGCGTAAAATTCATTAGTTATTTTCCCAGTTCTTCAATGATGCCTACGGGTTGTGCTGAGAAAAAAATAAAATTAAAATTGACTAATATAATAATGGTTAATTTGGGCCATTACATATTTGAAATCTGGTAACATGGCTTGGCTTCTAATACTCTGATATTCAGATTCCTAATATTAACAGATACAATAATGGCCACGACCCCTTACCCCTTCCCGCTGGTGATGGAATAGAAGGAAAACAATTGTATTTAAAGCCATTAATATGTATAGAATTGACGGCCCATGTTTCCTGACAACATAATATATCAAAGGTCCGGAAAAAGATAACCAATCCTTGTCAGCCAATTTATGGTGGATACCAGCAATGTTCCATGAGAACAATCAGAAATCTGGCCACGTTCATTTGTGTTTTAAGCCACGTTAGAACTCAGAGTCAGCTGGCCACTAAAAAGGGAGTTCGTGGTGGGGTCAAAAATGGCCAGTTGTTCTGTGTTTCTCCTCCTCCTGTCTATCCTGTTCATATAGGAGGGTCAAAGGGGCAAATCTGTTTGATATGGTAATAGGGTAAGGATGATTACATATCTAGGTGTGAAACATGTCATAATGATTTTCCCATGACTGATGAGCTCTATCTTCATAAGGATGTGGCACTGAGGTTGCTAATATGAGGCCCCTATTAGGTCTATAGAAATTTGCCAATTGAAGGGCTTATATTTCACTCATGCGGGGTGTTGTATGGACAAGGCGCTGCAATAATCATTCTACAATTTGGGGGCTCCTATAATTTATGATAATACAATTCCCTGGTGTCTCCTTTGTGTGGGCTCTCAGCCATGCAATCTTTCTCACATGCACCCTTTCCTGTGTCAAATCTTCCCTCCAGCCTGAATTCCTCCTTAGCCAATGTAATGACTTGTTTTTCAAGGCCATATAATCCTCCCAATTTTCAGTGGATAGCACAGGAACATCTTTCAGTATAATTATGTAGGGGGAACATTCTGGGGGTAACTGTGGATAGCCTTTTGGAGGGAGTTCAGTAATGTTCAGTTTCTTGCTCATGGTATCAGCTTTTAAAGTTTGTGCCTTCCCATGGACTTTTCTTTGCAGCTGTGGGTTACCATTTGCTGTTCTACTATGCATTACATACCGTAGATGCGTGCAAGATATAGGTTTGAGTTCCCTGCCACACGTTTTGGAGCCTCATTTATATGCGGCCCCTCCATCTGTTGCACCGGGCAATCTGGATTCAAGCTTACCAAGGCGGTATCCACAACAGTTCTGTTTCTTTCCCCTTGACTACAGGCTGGTGTGCTCTGTAAGGTTATAAGGTGGGACTCCATGGTGTCCATACATGCATAGATAGGGGTGAGTTCCTGTTTTATTTTATTATGGCTCTAAGTTGCTCTATGCACTTTTTGACAAAGGGGTCTACAATACCCTGATCAGTAGAGCACAATTCCTTACCCCCCATCATTTGTGGTGAGGTAGCGATGTCTCCTTGCAGCTCCCTCGTTTCTAAGAGGTGTCTCTTCCATGATGATTTATACACTCATTGGCTCCTGTCTATGGATTTACCTCTGGTGGAGGCCATAGTTTTTTTGCTCGATGTAGGGTTTGGACTTTGGCACAGTTTGTTAGAAAACTCTGCCCTTTGGAGCGTGTTATTAGAATCACTTACAAAAGCATTAAGACGTAGAGTAGGCACAGAGTCTTGCTCGGGCGGGGCTGGAGATGGTCATTTGTGAGCTGTCCTGTTCCAGGAATAATTTGTGGGGGGGATATGCCAAGGTTAAATGATAATCTCCTCTACAACAGCTCTATTCTAGGTGTTTACCACCCCTATGGTTCTTTCCAGCATAAAGTCGATAGCTGTGTGCTTTGCAGGAGGGCTCACAGTGGGATACCCGCCGGAAGCTTTCTTTTTTCCACATTCCTGCCGGATTTGGCAAGTCACAGATATCCAGGTATTCCCCTTAGTTTTAAAAAATGAGCAGGAAAAGTATAGGGTGACTGAAATAATGTCTTTGTTACTGGTATTGCTCCCACTTCCTTACATGCCAAAATCTTACCCCAGGAGATCGATGACAGAGGGGTGACCAACCACAACCTTTGACAGTCTATGATGGGCTAAGATGGGCCTATCTTGGCATGGTATTGGCCTGGGCGCATGGCGCATGACCCATGTGTGTCACATGCTGTGGGACACCACCTGCGCTTTCAGGCCCACCTGCAGCATACAGAGGTCTGGGGACATAGTCCGACCCCACACTAGCTGGTAACTGGAAAGTTCAGGCGGGCAGGGAACCACCAAGTACACCCATGCTGTGGGACACCACCTGTGCTTTTCAGTGCGTCTCCTCCCGGGCCCTGCCTGCAGCACACAGATGTTTGGGGGACGTTGTCCCACACCAGACTAGCCGGTAACTGGAAAGTTCAGGCAGGCAGGGAACCACCAAGTGCACCTGCACTGCGGGACACCACCTGCGCTGGTCAGTGTATCTCCTTTTGGCCCACCGTCAGCACACAGAAGTCTGGGGAACATAGTCCCACCCCAGACTAGCCAGTAACTGGAAAGGTCAGGTGGGCAGGGAACCGCCAAGTACACCCATGCTGTGGGACACTACCTGTGCTTATCAGTGCGTCTCCTCCCGGGCCCTGCCTGCAGCACACAGATGTTTGGGGGACGTAGTCCCACACCAGACTAGCCGGTAACTGGAAAGTTCAGGCAGGCAGGGAACCACCAAGTGCACCTGCACTGCGGGACACCACCTGCGCTGGTCAGTGTATCTCCTTTCGGCCCACCGTCAGCACACAGAAGTCTGGGGAACATAGTCCCACCCCAGACTAGCCAGTAACTGGAAAGGTCAGGTGGGCAGGGAATTGCCAAGTACACCCACGCTGTGGGACACTACCTGTGCTTATCAGTGCGTCTCCTCCCAGGCCCTGCCTGCAACACAAAGAGGTTTGGGGGACGTAGTTCCACACCAGACTAGCCGGTAACTGGAAAGTTCAGGCAGGCAGGGAACCACCAAGTGCACTCGCACTGCGGGACACCACCTGCACCGGTCAGTGCATCTCCTTCCGGGCCCCACCTGCTGCACATAGAGATCTGGGGGACATAGTCCCACCCCGACTAGCTGGGAGCTGGAAAGTTCAGGCGGGCAGGGAACCTCTAAGCACACCCGTGCTGGACCACATCACCTGCACTTAACAGCATGTCTCTTTCCATGTCCTGCCTGCAGCACACAGAGGTCTGGGGGACATAGTCCCACCCAGACTAGCTGGTAACTGGAAAGTACCATTTATTATTTATCTAATACTCTAACTTGCTAAACATAGAATGCATTCTAATGATAATCTTATTGTATAGCGTTTAACAAAGTGGGTTATATGGTTCGTAACAGTGAGGTCACAATTACACATTTATGAGTACAATAAATAGTATTAGAGATGGACTCTACCTTTGTAAATCAGCCCAGAAAAGTCCAAATTCATAACAATTAAAGTACAAAAATGGCACAGTTGGCACAGTCTTTTCTGATTAAATTAATTGTGTGTGTATATATATATATATATCATGGCGGCGGTGCAGGGGATCTAATAAAAACTTAGCACCTACTTTTGGGTCCGTATTCGTCTGTTCCTGCTATATGGATGGTGTTAGACGAAGTGTTCAGCATATATATATATGTATAAATATATATATATGTATATATATATATATATATTACCTACTGGCGGTCGGCAATAGGTAGTTATAGTTAGGACCTCGTTTCTATTCAAAAAGCATTTTTTCTTTTGCCAATATCTTTGGCGCCGGTTGACGAATGTTCGTGAAATTTTAAAAACTAGTGGGGCGTTCCGGTCAGCTCCTGTCTTGAAAGTTTCGGTGTGATTCGTCAAGCACGGGCTGAGAAAAAAGGGGGGTTCCAAAACGCGTTTTCCCCATGTTAATTTCCATAGGAAACTTTAGACAAAGCTACAGCCCGAACTGCTGAACGGAATTACACCAAATATGGCAAAAAGGTAGGTCTTGGTTCAGAAAGAGCCCTTTTTTTTAAATGGTGTAAATCCATTCAGTAGTTCCAGAGAAATTAAAAAAAGAAAAATATCGATATCTGAGCACCGAGGAGGGTTCGCGAACCCTCCCGGGCACGAGCTTCACTCTGATTGGCTATCAACACTCCAAGCTAGGAAGTGTTGGCAGCCATCTTGTGACTCGGTAACCAAATCACAAGAAAACAGTGAAAAAAACATAAAAAAACAAGAAAAGGGGGCAGGGTACAAACACCCTGACCCCCTAGGCCTGCTCAGGGGGTCCCAAAAAAGCATTTAAAAAAAAAAAAAAAAATCGTCCGAATTCGCGGTGGGGTTGCGAATCCGTCCGAGAAATTTTTTAAAAAACGAAGCGTGGGCTCCCGCGCTTCATTATTCTTAAACCCCCGGGTGGGCCAGGTCCCGGGTGCAATGCCTATTTAATTAGCGGGGGCCGGCGGGGGCCCCTGCAGCCCCGGGGACTGCCACCTCCCGGGGGCTCTCTTTATTTTTTAAAATACATGTGTGTGGGGGGGCTCGAGCCCCCCCACACGCCCCTGGGACTACCACCTCCCCGGGGCTCTCTTCATTTTTAAAAAACGTGTGTGGGGGGGCTTAAGCCCCCCCACATGCCCAGGGGACCACCACCTCCCTGGGGCACTAAATATGCAAATTCGGGGGTCCGTTACGGCCCCCCGGGGACCACCACCTCCCCGGGGCTTTGTACTTGAAGGGAGGGGGGCCGCGCGGCCCCCCTCCTGGAACCCTTGATGGCCCTGGCGACCGCCACTCCCCAGGGCCAGCTCCTGCAATGTCCCGGGGTGCCCACCCCCGGACATTGCTGTTTGCTATGACAGGGCGGGAGCACAGCTCCCGCCCTGTCATAGCAAACTCTGCTTTGCATAGGAAAACCTGCTCTCGCTTCAATGAAGCAAAGCAGGATTGCTTTTGAGCAAGGGGAGCTGCATGTCAGCAGCTCCCCTTGCTCAAGCAATGCCGGCTCCCGCAGGACGCGGGAAGCTGGCGGGACCGTGGGGGCATTGGGGCTCCCCCCACGGTCCCCAACGCAAAGGGCCGGCCCCGGGGGATGGGGTCCCCGTGGCCATAATTGGCCTGGGGAGGGGGGCCGTGTGGCCCCCCTCCTCAATTAAAAATGTTTTAATAATGGCCAAGCCCCGGGGGATGGGGTCCCTGGGGCCAATAGTGGCCCAGGGAAGGGGGGCCATGCGGCCCCCCTTCCCTTAAATTATTTAATAAAAAAAGAGGCCATGCCCTGGTGGATGGGGTCCCCGGGGCCAAAAGTGGCCCAGGGAAGAGGTGCCCCCCTTCCCTATAAATATATGAAAAAAATGAGGCCATGCCCCGGGGTATGGGATCCCCGGGGCCAAAATTAGCCCTTCCCGTTTTTTTTTGTTTTTTTACAAAAAATGGGTCAGGCCTTGGGGATGGGGAACCTAGGGCCCCAAAACTAGTAAAAGAAGGGGGGCCATACAGCCCCCCTCTAAAAAATAAATTAAAAAAAAAAGCCGGCATCACGCCGGAGGCCCTGCCCCCTCCCTTCACCACTGTGCAAACGCACCCCCTGGTGCGTAGTAAGTTGGGAAATTAAGTCCCAGTGAATACTGAGGGTCCCTGGGGGCCAACTAGCCCACCAGGTACCTCCAGTATGGGCCACAGAGCTGCATTGCAGAGAGGTGGTCCGAGGCCACGCTCCTTTTTACACCTCTCGCAACGCAGCTCTGTTTGCACAGTGGTGCAGGGATGGGGCGGGGCCTGCACCACTGCAAACACACACCCTGGCACGTTGTAAATTGGGGGATTAAGTCCCCTCAATCCTGAGGGTCCCTGGGGGCCAAACAGCCCACCAGGTAGCTCCAGTAAGCGCCACAGACCTGCGTTGCAGAGAGGTGGTCCGAGGCCACGCCCCTTTTTACACCACTCTGCAAACGCGGCTTCTGGTGTACTGCTGGTGGGGCAATGAGGTCCTCTTGTGTCCTGAGGACCTCAGGACACAAGTGGACTTCATCCTCCATAGACACACCAATACCAGTTACTACCTACCCACTCACTGATTCCTAGCTCTACACACACGTCCACTCATTCACCCATACAGCCACTCATAGATGCAGTCACTCATTAATACAGCACTATCATATGCACTCATACACCTATACAGACACTCACACACTGCCACTCATCCATAGAGTTACTTACACACCTAGTCAGTCATGCAAAGAATCAATCACACTCCCATTTACTCACCTATACAGTTATACACACACCACCTCAGTTATTCATACAGATACTAACACATACTTACTCTCTTATACAATCACTGATATAAGCACACACTCATCCATACAGCCACTCTCACAATCACTCACTCTCACATATAGTCATTTATATACTCCAACACTCACATATACTGCCTTTCACATATGTAGTTACTCACACATGTACCACTGAGACATCCATTCACTCACCAACACAGCCATACACACACTCACCCACCCACACAGCCCCTCACAAATGCACTCTTGAACCCATACACCCACTGAATCACCCACTCACACATCCGTGGAGAGAGTCACACACCCCCCACCCACCCACACAGACACTCGGGCACCCATACAGATACTCAGACAACCAATTAATAACCCATATAGACACTCATGTAGCTACTATCCATCCCATGCAGCCGCTTACACACCAACTGACAGACTAATACAGACATTCGCACAGTTTAGTCACTAACCCATGCATTCAGTAAGACACGATTAATCACTCACTTATACAGTCAGTCACGCACCTACTAAATCATCCATTCAGACACTTATACACCCACTCATTCTTCAATACACCTTGGCATATATAGATATAAAACATTTTTAAACCCTACAGAAACACACATTCACTGGATGATGTCATCAGTGATGTCATCAGTGATGTCATTTGAGATGTCATCAGTGATGTCACTGACCATGTCATGAATGATGTAATATGTGACGTCATCAGCAGTGCATTGTGGGGCGCGAGTTATAGTTAGCTCAACTAACTGTTAGGCCTGGGCGGTGAACTCCGCTCCATTCGCGGAGTTTGCGGAGTTTTCTGCACTCCGCACTCCGCGGAGCTCACGGAGTGCAGAAAACTCCGCTTCGCGATGTGCAGCAGAGTTTTTTCCCCGCTCGCGATCGCGAACGGTAAGTTTGCGAGCGCGAGCTGCCGCTCCGGTAGAATTTCTACCCGAGCGGCAGGAATACCAGCGCAAACTGCAGTTCGCACTGCTCTCCGCCACTCGCGGAACTTCGCAGAGTTTTTTTGTAAAACTCTGCAAACTACGCCCAGGCCTGTAACTATAACGGCTGAATTTCTCTGGATTTGTACGAGTGAAATGTCCAACTGACTATAATGTCCCTGAAACCTATGGTTTTTTCAGTGAATTTCTATGGTTTTTTAAATGCTAATTTCTAACTATAACGTCCCTGAAACCTATGGTTTTTTCAGTGAATATATATATATATATATATATATATATATATATATAGATATATCCAAACACAGCGTTTCCTGTTCAGTATCAAGAAACCATGGCACTTTGGTTGCAGTTGAAAAACCGTGTTTAATAGACCAGCAGAGTCACAAACACCAACGCATTTCGGTGCCTTACAGCACCTTTGTCACGACTGTAAGGCACCGAAACGCGTTGGTGTTTGTGACTCTGCTGGTCTCTTAAACACGGTTTTTCAACTGCAACCGGAGTGCCGTTGTTTCTTGATACTGAACAGGAAACGCTGTGTTTGGATTTTAGCAGCGCGCGGCGAAGTGCTGCATACGCGGCACCACCGGCGGTCTGGCAGCCGAGAGGAAACACGCCGATCACAGGAGCATATATATATATATATATACACACACCCTGGATATTCTTATTTTAGATGGTTTGGGACAATTTACAAAGGTAAATAACAGTATGCAAAAGAATACTGCTGGAGTACTACTTTACCTGCTCCAAACTGCCTTTGTGAATAAGCCTCTAAATGAGAAAATAAACAATAGAATTTAGGACATGGGATGTATTAGAGGCAAGATGGCGGCCGTAGCGTTGGCCGAGTGAGCTGGCCGATCGTCCTTCCCTGCTAACCTCTCCCCTCCCGTTTAAGATTGGAATTATGTAGCGCGGCAGTAAAGTCATCGCTTCTCGGCATCGGTAATGATCTGGCGCTCGTGGCTTTGGTTGTGGGGGCTACCATTGCCTTCAAGACTGGCGTGTGCGAGGACCTCTTCTCTGATAACTACCCCCGCTCGGCTTACCTGCTCAATTTTTCCAATGCCGCCAAAGGCGTCCACCAGGGGTACCAAGACTCGCAGGCCGCTTGCTTGCTCTGGCAGTCCGGGGAAGTCTAACTCGGATGGAGATGGAATTATTTCTGACGCTGGAGGACGCCGGTCTGCTATATCGACTGGATTACCTGGAGCAGGGGATCAAACTGGGAAAAGCAGCACATCTGTTCGAGGGCGACAGACGGTTCCTGCTCTCTTTAAAGCACAGAGTGGGAAGAACAGGATGCCGCGGGACCCGGTAGCGGGAGCAAAGGCTCCCCTTAAATCTGGAACGCTTCAGTCTATGCCTGCGGCACCCCTCGCACTTCAGGAAGACACATTTCAAGGTACTGAACTATTCCCTGTTGAATCTGCAGTGAAAGAAATGAATGTGGAGACATCTGGTCGAGGGGATGAACGGGAGTCTGAGTGCGAAGATAACTCTCCTGATGGCAGTGGGGAGGTTGTCAATCAAGAAGCCCTGATTTCAACTAGTAGTCTCCCGGAGGTTGCAGACGGTATAGCGGCTAAACAACCAGGCAAATGCATTATGGGACCTGGAGTTTTGTCCAGCACTGGGCTGGAAAAAGTGGCAGCCGATCAGAACAATACCGATAAGGGGGTTGGTAGTATGGAAGTTAATCTTCAGATACATCAAGAAGAGGGTGTTCCCTCAGGATCAACGAAGGAGGCGGACTTAGGGGACAAATTCTATTCTATTCTATGTCAGACCATTCTAACTCCTCAGGCGATGATAGTTTTGGTAAAGACTGGGCCGATGAAGAGAGCGATGGTAGCAACCAATGTTGGGTAGAAGATGGGGATAAGACTCCACATAATTTTGGTACGGTTCGCAAACAGAAAGATCAAGCTATTCTCCCTGAGCAGATTTTAGGTTCGGCTGGTTCAATGATATGGGACTACTCTTTTTCACCTAAACTGGACTGGAAGGAAGCACTGGATGGGGGGGCACCCTCAGGGAGTGCCAGTACAAATCTGAGTGGATCTGAAGAAATCACGCTTTCTACAATATACCAGAGTATCATGGCTCATCATGTGGAGACTAGAGCAGAGTGCTCCCGTACCCAAGGTGCGTGTTGAAAACTGCAAAATTCTATACGCAGGGTTGCAAAGACTTGTTCTGACTTTGCAGTGAGGATTGGCGAAGCGGAAGATAGAATTTCTCTGTTGGAAGATGAGTTGGCTGTACAAAAAACACTGACTGAGTCCATGAAAACTGAAAAATGACACAGTGTGGAAACTGACCGACCTCGAAAATCGTTCAAGGAGGAATAATTTGTGAATTTTGGGCATCCCTGAGAGCAAGGAGGGTGCGGATACCCGGCAGTTTGTTATCGAACTTTTCGAGGAAGCATTCCCAGAGCTCAATCATTTGGACTGGAAAACTGAATTGCAAAGGGCCCATCGGTTCCCTTTTAGTCAACGTAAAAAAGGGGGGCAAGTGGACAATCGGCCACGGGCTATTCTCATTTGCCTTAACAATTTTCTGGCCCGAGAGGCCTTATATGATTTGGCTATACCAGATCGGAAAAGGAGGGGCAAGGGATGCGATTTCTTTGTGAGACCTGTTTTTTGTCAGGCGACTGTCGAGAAAATATGGCTACTGCGCCAATTAATTCCTCTGTTCCAGGCAAAGGGGGCCCAGGTTTTTTGCTTAACCCTGCTAAACTGAAGGTGGTGTCTCAGGGGCAAACACCTTTTTTTCAGTCTGAAGTTCAAGCCAAAGAATTCATGTTATCATTGTAGGTGATAGGAAGCGATGGAACAACAGGCTTAGACACTCCGTCTTCCTTTGTAGGGTCAATCTGGGATGTTTAAGATATGGGTATCTGGTCCCTGAGGCAACCTTTCTTTTTTTCTCCCCTTTTTTCTTTTTCTTTTTTCTCGTCTATCTTCAATGGCTTCTCTCTGCTTTAGCATTCTGGGGGGATTTTTAGTATGTTTGATATTTTACCGGAGGGGGGGTTAGCTTCGTGGAGGGGTTGGTGGCCTAGCTCTTCATCACCAGGGACCGTTGGTCCTTATGCCTCATATGGTGGGTGGTTGGGGGGAGGGTGACAGGGGGCCTTCAGGATGGTGGGGTGGGGGTTGGGGGGTAGGGGTATGGGGGTTAGGGTTGTGGGCGAGGGTACACAATTGTCGTTTCACATGTATTGCCATGGCAGTCGTTTCTATGTTAAAATGAAAGCATTCAACAGTGGTTTTTCTAAAGCTTATTTGAATTGTGTGTATTATTTTGGGAATTCTGTTAAGGAATCTGCACCTTATAGGGATGATGGATAGAAAGGGCAAAATTCGTATCTGCTCCTTAAATATTTGTGGTCTTAATGACAGAAAAAAAAGAGGCTTACTGGCTAAGCTCATAAGATATATGCAGATAGATGTTTTGTGTCATATACCCTGGAGTAAACGTAGCTGGTTGAAGGACTTGGGCCTTGACTCTTTGGCAAGTACTCGCCAAGGCACTACTACACGGGGGGTAGCTATTCTAGCAAAATATGGCGTTATAATATGCAAACGAACTAAGGAGGATAAATTGGGACGATGGGCGATTATGGAAGCTGTAATTAATGGTACCCCGTTCTCAATTGTTATTTGTATGGGTCGAATCTGGATGATCCAGAAGTGGTGAACTACTTAAGCATAGAATTGGCCTTATGGCCTTCTCCGCTAGTCCTTTGTGGTGATTTTAACATTCATCTTGATAGCAGTTTTAATCTTCTTAGTAATCAACCGTATCAGGGAAGAAAGGGTAGGACCTTCAAGGCGGTACAGGGGCTAAGGGAACACGGTTTGGCTGATGTCTGGTATAGACATAGGCAGGGGGATCCAGGCTGTACTTTTTTTTCGGCTCCCCACAATAAATTTGTCCGATTGGGCTACTTTTTTATGTCAAATCCAATTGCCGAGAAGGTCAGCATTGAGCTCCACCCTAGGATAATATCAGACCACAATCCGTTAGTAGTGGAATTTGTATTAAGTACCCCCCCTTGACCCCAGACGACATGGACCTTTGAGAGGAAATTGTTATTAGACCAGGCATATTGTGTACATATGGCTAAATGGATTACGGAATTTTTTAATATAAATAGAGGTACCGCTTCTGAAATTATAGTGTGGGATGCTTTTAAAGTGGCCGTGCGGGGTGAGACCCTTAGCTTTTCTTTGTATCGACAGAGGGTGGTAAAAGAAAAGATCAGAGGATGGGTTGAACAGCTCAGGTTGGCTGAGGTTGAGCTTATGAGGTTAATAGGGGAGGCTCAAGAACCAGATGAGTGTCTGCAGCTCATTGCGATCATTAAAGCTAGGATACAACAATATTTCGGGGATGAACTCGCTATTAAATTCGTACAACACCGGGCGGATATATATGAACTTGGGGAAAACACCGGGAGACTTCTGGCCAAACGTATACAACAGAGGGGAGTATCGAATAGAATCTGTAGGATCAAAGATCAATTTGATCAGGTCCAGGATTCTCCGGCAGAAGTTTTGGATGTATTTAAAAAATTTTATCAGCAATTATACACAGCGGAGGGTGATGTGGAAGCGGAATCTTTAGACAAATTTTTTAGTGATCAAGAAACAGTGAAGATCACATTTGAACAAAATGAGAATCTCGCAGTCCCGATTACATGGGAAGAGATCGAGTATGCAATAACCTCATTAGCCGCCGGTAAGGCTGTGGGTCCAGATGGGATACCTCTAGAATTATATAGGACATTCCGGCAAGCACTTCGAACAGAGTTTGAGTCTTTATTCCAACTAGCCCAAAAGGGTCAGTCGCCCGAGTCCTGGCGGAAGACCACCATAGTAGTCTTTAAGAAAAAAGACAAACCTGAACTTAGTCCATCATCATATAGGCCTATCTCGCTGATTAGTGCTGATAGTAAGACTTACTCAAAAATTATTGCCTCTAGGCTGAGTAAGATCATTTCTCCATTGGTGTCTATTCGCCAACAAGGGTTTATCCCTGGTCGGGATACAATGGATCATGTTAGGTGCGCTATCGCCATTTTTGATTGGGCTCAGGCCACAAAGTCACCGCTCGGGATGATCCTGTTGGACGCAGAGAAAGCGTTCAACAGGGTCTCCTGGAGGTTTCTTTGGTCTGTCCTACAATGGAAGGCATTGTCTTTAGAATTTGTCCAAGCAATTCAGGCACTTTATGTACTACCTGAAGCTCGAATTCGTATTTCTGTACAAGAATCAAAATCATTTGGTATTAGCAGAGGCAATGGGCAGGGGTGCCCCTGCTCTCCGCTGCTATTCTCGTTATATATTGATCCTTTTCTAAATAAATTGGATGCGAATACGAATATTAAAGCAGTCAAGGTTAACAACACTGAATATAAATCATTGGCGTTTGCCGACGACATTGCGATATTTACAATTGACATAAGATCAGCTCTCCCTGTAGTGAAGGATTTAGCTGAACAATTTGGTACAGTATCAGGGTATGAATTAAATATCGATAAGACGCAGATTTTGCATGCGGATACCCTGTTCCCGGTAGATATCCCAACCGTCCCAGTAGCTACTTATCTGGGGGTTAAGATCACAGCAGTTCTGGATCGCATACCGGAGTTAAATATTCTGCCAGTGATTGGAAGTGTCAATAAGACACTGGAGAGATTAGATCACCTACATCTATCAATGCATGGACGCAGCAATGTCATCAAAATGTCGATTTTTCCAAAATTTCTATATTTGTTCCGGACTATACCATTGGAAATTCTGGCATTTTGTATCGCAAATGCGGAAAGAGCATGTTTTAGATTTTTATGGGGTTATCGCAGATCTAGACGGGCAATTAAATGGATGATTCTTCAAAGATTGAGGGGTGGATGGGGTGTTCCCTGCCTTCTCTTATATCATTGGGCAGCATTCTTACAACATATAGGGATACTTGTGGTAGGGGCTAAGGCAGAAGTTCCAGTGGCAGCTAGCCCCACCATATATGAAATAGCGCTTGGTGATGATGCTAGACAAAGCTTAGTTAAAATTTTAGAGCCGAGCTATTATAAAAAGACCAAATTCAAGGTAATTCAGTCGGTTTACTCAATTTGGAGGAAGATACGACGTAGGTTTAGGATTTCAAACATTAATGCATATACCCCATTTTCGGCTTGCGGTCTTTTACCGCCAAAATTTCAAGACCAAATTACTTTCAGTTGGGGGAATGCAGGAATTAACGCTTTGGGAGATGTCTGTAGTGATGGTCAAATAGCCTCTTTTACGAATTTACAAGAGAAGTATGGCCTTTCCAGCAGAGATTTTTTTAAGTTTTTGCAGATCAGGAGCTTCCTGGGTAAAATCATGCAAGGGCTGAATGTAAATATGGAAAAAATTCCTCTAGTTGAAATAATTCGGAATAGATCTCGGATCGGGAAAATATATCAAATATTATTGGAAGGTCTCCCTGATGATAAGAGTATTCAGAATGCTAGATGGGAGAGAAAGTTCGGAAAGGAACGGGTGGATTTAGAGGGGTCATTGGAATTAGCTAACCAGATCTTAATAACTGGCAGCTTGAGGACCCAACATTTTATGTCCGCTTTTGATTTATACTACACTCCTGCTATGGTATCTAAATGGGGAAGCTCGCAGGGGAGCTCATGTAGCAGATGTGGGACATGGGCTGCTGATGTCATACATATGTTCTATGCTTGCCCTAGGTTAGCTAAATTCCTACAGGACATCGAATCCTTTCTGAACTTGATTCTTGATATCCCGGTATTATTAACAGCAGACCTAATTATTCTGGGTGTAGAATCAAATGAGGAGGGAAATGCTCGGACAAGGTCTGAGATCGGCTTTGTATTTATAGCTATGGCTATTGTGAGATTATGCTTAACTTCTCAGTGGATCAGCCCTGATTCTCCTATGTTTATCAATTGGCAGTCTAGGATATTAGCTATATATATTATGGAATCTGCTGTATATCGACTGAGAGGGTGTAGGAGACGAGAATTGGGGCAAAAAATATGGGCTCCAATTACTAGATGGCTTGAGTAAATAAGATCTGATAACTGGTCAAAGCCTATCTACTCTTGTCGCTCTTTTTCATCTCTTTTTTTTTATCTCTTATGGTCTCGCGATCAGCCTTCTGGAACTGTATGTTGTATTGTTCGGATATAGCTTGTGTTTTCTTTATTTGTTTTTTTATAATCATGTATTAAGACAATACAAATTTGAATCTATTACTTGATTTTGGTACTGCCATGTGAAACTGAAATAATCAATAAAATTCTATATAAAAAAAAAAAAAGAATTTAGGACATGAATCAGATTTAAATCAAGCTGATCAACACTGACAATTTAAGGGAAATAAGGTGGCATTATTTGGCCAAGGGGACACTTTTCAGGACAAGCTAATAATAATTATGTTTCACATTTAGCTTATTGTTTATTCAGTAAGAAGTACATGATGTTGTGCTGATTAGTACTTTTAGCAATCATTTTCATTTGGCCCAAAATGTGAACTCCACTGCAGCCTTATAGCCCGCTGCCCAGGGCTATACCTGTTATTAAAGGCCCTGAGCCCGAGCCAATAACAAGGGAGAGGGCCTTTAACAACTGGTATAGCTCGAGGCAGAAGGGTTAGAAGGCTATTTGAACATTCTGGTAGTTGTAAAGCGCGAACTAATCACCTCTAAGGGTTTCAAGATGATGGGGCTGTCAGGGAGTCACATGATGCTGAGCTGTCGCAGGTGCTGAGGATCGAACCATGAACCCTGCGCTGTGGAGTCAGTCGCTCTGGCCACTGCGCCACACCTCACTGAGGGTAGAATGTTCTAAATTAAAAAAAGGGAGAAATGTGAAGACAAACATTGGAATGTTGGAGCTCCAGGCTTATACCATCCATTATAAGCCCAGAGCTACACCATTGTCTTCAATGGAGCTCTCAACATTCCAATGATTTAGTAAATAAATATGGAGAAATAGATTCATGCATCCATCCCATTTCTGTAAGTCACATGGACAGCGGCGGTTCCTCTGCAATGGCCGAGGAGCCTCTCCCCACTGGCTCAGAGCCATCAGCTGAAAAATAAAACAATATTTTAATATTGTTTTATTTTTTAACCGCTGGCTCTGAGCCAGCGCGTGCAGGGAGGCTCGGGGCTGGGGTCACATGGAGGAGTGTTTGTGCACTTCTAAGTGTCCATGTCTGTTTGACCGTCTGAGTTAGGCTGGCCAAAGAGACATGTGCAGTTAGGTTTCTCAACCCACAGACTGAGCAGAGCATCTAATTCTAGAGACAACGGCCCCTTAACAAAAAATGAAATACAGTTGTTCTGGATACAAAAATCAGTTCCATAAACAGATTCAATGATCAGAGTTTTCAATTTTATTACCACAATTCGATCAAAAATGTTAACTACCCCAGCCGTAATAATTTCAAAAACCAAAGATCAAGAGAGCGAACAAACAATGAACTGAAACAAACAATGAGCAAAAAAACAATAATGCACATTGCTATCGGGTCAGCATGATACGAATACATTTTCATTCGGGACCATTTCTCTATTAAGGCATTGATTCCCACTTGTGGTTTACTCTTGCATCATATTGAAAATGCCTGTCGATAGAAGCAGCTCTAAAATTGATTGTATTGTTATATGGGCATATATTTGGATTTCCCAAAATCCGCTGCAATTTTTGATACAACAGTGCACTACCTTGAAGGTGCTTCATCTTTGTATGATACTCATGAACAGGCACTAATTGTGTTGAAAAAGCCTGTAGTTTGTCTAATTACAGATTGTTGAAAAATCAGGTGCTTCATGTAATATTTCAATTGATACCATGACAGACAAATGATCCTCAGTCCTGATGATGATTCCATATTTTTACGGGATAGAAACATTGGGGCCTATTACCAACAGCGTGCGTTAATTAACGCAAACCACAGTTAGCGTCGTTTTTTTTATCGCTGGATTCGTTTGCGGAGATAACGCGTTATTAGCAACGTTTTATCTCCAATGCGAAACAAATCCAGCGATGGCGGCGATTCCCAGCATTAGCACGAGAATTCCTTGCGATAAATTCCTATCGCTAAGGAAAAACTCGCTAATAGGCAGGTGGGGACTTAACCGTAGAATCCACCTCCCATAGACTATAATGGCTAAGTCAGGTTTCTAGCAGGTGTTAAAATCCAGCGCTAATCGGGGTTAACGCACATTTTTTATCGCTTCGCGGGCCTTGCTAATAGTGTGAAGTTGTGTTTGCGACTGTCTGCGTGTATTTTTAGTGAGGAACGCCCACTTTGCATGTCATTAGCGATAAATATCGCTGACATGCAAAGCGGTAAAAACGGGCGCTAATGCCCGCAAACTGTCGCTAACTGCTGTTAGAGACAGTTTGCTGATAGGGCGATAAAAATATCGCCGCTTTAGCGGCAAAAAGTGCCGCTAAAGCGGCGATAGTGCCCTTGCTAATATGCCCCATTGTTTTCATACACTCTGACCCGGTACACTATGCTTTGTAGTATTTTTGTTTTGGGAGCAGTAGTGTTTTGCTTTTAATAATAAGTGACCTAAAGGTGTTATATTAAAGTTGGTCACTGTTTGCTTGCCTGTATATGTTTATATGTATTTTATTGTCAGTTTGTAACACCTGGTTTTCTGTGCATTATTGTTTTTTTGCTCATTGTTTGTTTCAGTTCATTGTTTGTTTGCTCTCTTGATCTTTGGGTTTTGAAATTATTCCGGCTGGGGTAATTCAAATTTGTGATCGAATTGTGGAAATAAAATTGAAAACTCTGATCATTGAATCTGTTTATGGAACTGATTTTTGTATCCAGAACAAATGTATTTCATTTTTTGTTAAGGGGCCGTTGTCTCAAGAATTACTCAAGTACCCTTAGTCCCTTACGCTCTTTGGGTTTCCCTTGTGTACATATACCTGAGCAGAGCATCTAAGCAGCCCACTCAGGCCTATCCCGGTCCTGCTCTCATAGTATGAGAGTAGCATCTGGATTGGTTGGGGAGTCTGTCCCAGGGACTGTCAGGACTCCGAGAAGCAGGAGAAGCATGAGGAAGCAGCAGGAGAAGCGCGAAGCGGCCACAGGATAAGGTACGTTTTTTTTTTAATTCACCCCCCACGCCGCTGCCCTGACCCCCGCTGCATATTGGCAGCAGTCGCAACTATATTTCTAGTATAATACATGTAGCAAATTGGTGTCCCAAATTCCTGAATCCCACTTCTGTTTCATCCAAGGCTTTTTTTAAAGGAAGCAATTGAACATGCAAAAGTAAAAATAAGAAACCATGGGCCCAATAACTTGGGTCTACCCGAGACTATTGCGTAGTAAATGTCACACAGACTCCTAATAAGTCAGGGATAGAGAGGAACTCACTTTCTTCTCTAGAAACTTTACTGTGATGTGTTTGGCACATGCCTGCTCTCATTATCCCTGCAAGAGGTAACTGGGAGGAGAGTTACAGGATATTATCTTTGTAAACCACATTTTTATCTAACATGTGCGTCAAGCATACAGCCTTTTAAAGCTGGCATTTTGACTTTTCTACACAAAAGAATACTGTTATGCAGGAAATGGTATTTTCGTGTTATCTCCCCTTCTGCTTTTAAAATACTGAATCCAATAGTATAGTTGATTGCCTGCACTGGGCACCTGTCTGGGAAACAGTCCTTGAAAACAGACTGAATAGCAGTCTTAAGTGCTTGTGCTCTGATCTCTAGGCATGGTAACAGGGTGGTTATCCCCAACTGGCTTGTTTAACATATATGTAAGACCACAGTACAATCATTTGGAAATAGCACAAGTAGTATAAAATGTATCGGTCGCATATGGGCTGCAAGGAAGATTTTGACCACCCACATGAGCGATTTTAAAAGTATGGCTTCACGCCTGCCACTGAACATTTCAGATTAAGCTGAAATAGACATGTGAAAGAAAACCTTTATTGGCATGCTTAAAAGGTTTCTTTGGCACTAGCACAGTCACTCATAAGTAGTACCCTGAAACACAGGTGGTCTTGGTGCATAATGCCCAAAGGCAGGAAATGCTAATATTGAGCATGATATGCCAATGAAAACATACCAGATGCTCATTTTTGCTGCACATGCAGTGGTTGCCTTTCTCCTATGATAAAAGCCTGTTTCTGAATAAAAATCAGATTTCATCCATACAGAATGAAAATATTTTTTAGAAATATAAATCAGTGATGATGTAAAATATACTGCAAAGATGGTTTTATAAAAGTGTGTTTTTCTCTGACTGAGAGTGTATACATTGTCAGGTCTGGTAACACAAAGACTTGGCTGGGTCTGAACCAGCTAGGGGTGGTTTTCAAGGAAAGTCCCATCTTTGTAATAAGGCAGGCCCTGCTTAGACAGTTATCTTGAACTATCTGTCAACAAATGTAAGAAACTCAGACGATTGTCTACAAGTGGAACAATTGACCTTGCCTGCATCAAAAATTCAACACCTATACCTTTGCAACTTGATAAATCCTGGCCATCAACATCGAACAAGATGAACTTGGAGATGTTAACTCGCCAAAACATTGAACACTGAATTTCCAATTATTGCAAGTGGAATGATTGTCAATGAGGAATTGGTGCTTGCAGAGATATATTCCAAAGGTACGGGCCATATTGTTCAAGAACTTAACAGCAAATTGGAGTAAGCTGACCTTACTGTTGTGCCACATGATCAGTGAGCTGTTCGAAATGGTTCCAATTAAGTCATTGTACAGTCATATGACACTGTTGTTATTAATGTGCTAAAAAGCTTTGTTGCAATGTTCATAAGTCAAGGATTGTCAGAGTTATGGATACATTAGGCAACAGGCCAGAAAAGACATGTATTCCTGCTTCATATTCCTTACAAGAAACTTAACCAAGAGATGCCCAGTGTTCTTATTAAGGCACATATTCTTACGGGTAATTACACTATGAGCAAAATTGGAACAACGCTTGGAGCTTTAACTGCTAACCTTGTGAAGTTTCTAAAAACGTTTGCTGGGACAGAAGAAGAATGCAACTTTAAAGACGTAAAAAAAACACTTTGTGCGTGTGTGGAAAACGAGTTCTGACTGTCACACATTTGATGATCTTTGGTACAGTGAGTTCAAGAGATCAGTCCCGCTAAGTGACCTGCCACCGACATCATACTCTGTGCATTCTACTTAATCAGAAGATGTGTAAATGCTTTGGATCATGCATAGGCAGAGATTGATATGTGTGAATTTGGTTGAGAAGATATTGATGGGGTGCTAAAACCAACTACATTTCTAAAGCCTCTACCCACAGAACTTACACGTACATGTACTTGCAAAACCTGTGCTACAACAAGATGTCCTTGTTGATATGCTATTCTTAAATGTTCAACATTCTGCAAATGTACCACGAGTAATTGTCAAAACAAAGACATAAAGTTAACTATGAAAATGTGTCTAAAACATGAGTGATAAATATTAATTTTTTTCATAATCAAATCATAAACATTGTTTGGTGCATACATGAAAGGATTAAAAAACGTTATTTGTTTCATTTCTATATATGTCTCTTCTTCCTCTATTATAGTCGCCATTTTGGAAAATGGCAGAGGGGTTGCTCTGAGGAGCTATTTTCTGTCTCTATAAGACTTCTTGGCCCCCAAAACCTATGTTTTGACTAGGCCTGGGCGTAGTTCGCGGAGTTTTGCTACGCGGAAGGAACTCCATGAAGTTACCCAAAAACTCTGTGGAGTTCCACAAGTGGCGGAGTGCAGTGCGAACTGCAGTTCCTGCTGGTATTCCTGCAGCTCGGGTACAAATTCTACCCAAGCGGCAGTTGGCGTTCGCGAACTTACCGTTCACAATCGCAAACGTACCATTCGCGACCGTGGAAAAACTCCGCCGCACTACGCGAAGCAGAATTTTCTGCACTCCGCGAGCTCCGCGGAGTGCGGAGTGCAGAAAACTCCGCAAACTCCGCGAACGGAGTGGAGTTCACTGCCCAGGCCTAGTTTTGACACTAAAATGAAATATATATAGGTCTCATGGTTCCTGAAATATTGCATCAACAATGCAACACATCCTCCATTTTTAAAAATGCCATCCAGAGAAATTGGGCCCGGATCAACAATCTCTGCCCAAGTTAAATTACTTTTCTAATGAAACAAAAACACAAATCAAAATTAAAATCTCTGCCAACAATTTTTGTACAGAGGTATATCAAGGGGCCAGGACTAGTAAGGCTGAAATTGGGAACATGTCTTAATTTTAATGCTATTTTCTGAGCCAACTGTTGGTTAATTGATCCAATTCTAACCTAATCTATGCTTGTGATTAATTTTGTGGCAGTGTAAACAGCAGCCAGTAAACATTAAACTGAATGTTATTGAGAAAATATTCAAATTCGTCAATCAGTCATTTGTAAAATGCAGTACTGTCATCCCTAAGGGTATATGGGTGCTGAGGCTGTCAGGTCTCCAATGTAGAGCCAGGTCTTGAGTCTCTTCATGAAGTCTGTCAGGGAGGGTGCTGTTCGGAAGTGGAGGGGCAGGACGTTCCAGGTCTTGGCGGTGATGTAGGAGAAGGAGCAGCCCCCACTGCAACGGATGTGGGGAATATGTGCGAGTGTGAGTAAGGCACAGCACAGGTGTTTTGAGGGCAGATGGAAGTTCAGTCGGTGGTTAATGTAGGATGGTCCTTGGTCATGAATAACTTTGTAGGCGTGTGAATTTTCAACTGGCATCTTTTCTGGATGGGGAGCCAGTGGAGGTTTCTGTGGTGAGGAGTGATATGGGTCTGCTTGGGGAGGTCGAAGATGAGTCTGGCTGCAGTGTTCTGTATGGTATGAACTCTTCAGAGGAGCTGTCTGGGGATTACGGCATGGAAAGTGTTGCTGTAGTCAAGGCGGCTGGTGATGAGGGCATTCTTGGTGGTTTTTCTGTTGTTGACTGGGATCCATTTGTAGATTCTGCAGAGCATGTGAAGGATGTGGAAGTAAGAGGAGGCGACTTGTCATTTCATGGTCAGTTGGCTGTCGAGGATGATGCTGAGGTTGCATGCATGGTTCCTTGTTGTGGGTGTAGGCCTGAGTTCTTCTGACCACCAGCTGTGGTCCCATGCAGAGGTGTTCTTCCTGGAGGTCAGTACTTCTGTTTTGTCAAAGTTATGTTTGAAACAGTTGTCCAGTTGTCTCTCAACCAATTAGCTATGTTGGTCATGGCATAGCAAAAGATGGTTTTGGTGGAGAAGGGGGCTTCGGAGTAAGAGAGGATTAGTTGAGTGTTGCATGAATAGGAGATAATGTTGAGTCCGTGGGATCTGATGACATCTGTGCAGTGGGTATGGAGATTTTGAACAGGGTGGGGCTGAGGGATATTCTTTGTGGTATGCTACATATGATGTCCTTGGGTATGGAGGTGAAGGGAGGCAGTTGCATGCTCTGTAGGCATCCTGTAGGAAGGAGGCAATCCGCTTGAAGGTGTTTTGCTGTACACCGATGTTGTAGAGTCTGTTGATGAGGGTGTGGTGGAAAGACAGCGTCGAACGAAGCAGAGAGGTTGAGGAGGATCAGGGCAGCAGTTTCTTTATGGTTGAGGAGAATTCTGATGTCATCTGTGGCAGTGATCATCACATCTCAGCGCTGTGGTTAGAATGGAATCTTGATCGTGAGGCGTAGAGGAGGTTGTTGTGTTCCAGGTATTCAGTGAGCTGTTAGTGTATATATGTCAGCGACGTATGCCACAGTTGGAATGACTTTTGCTATTATTTCTTTGAATATGGGGTCGAATGAAGGGTTGCTTGTAAGTTACAATCTCTCATCTGATAGAACTTTTTTAGTTGACTGAGACAAACCTTTGTGAATCCCATTTGGCCCCACAGTAAGGATCATGAATAAATAATTGAAATTAGTAGTTTTATTTCCAATTAATAGTCAGTCCAATATATGTGTCTGTCAGGAGAATATTAAAAAGATATAGAATTACAGCTGGCAAGCTGAAATATCACAATCGGTTCTGTCTCAATAGGATTATATATAAATTTATCACAGCAATACAGAAGCTGAGAATTCGAAATAGGTGTTCCTTAAAAAAACTTTGATTCTATCTCTCAGACATTAATAAGTCCTAAAGTCATGTAATCAAGGCTATATGTCTAGAATAAGGATGGTTTGTTGATTAGGGTCTTCAGGAAATTTGGAAATGGCGAAAGGTGTCAGTATAGTGAGGATTCCAGTAGAAGTCAATGCAGAGCCTGGGTGTGCAGTTTTAAACTGCCATTTCAACTTGGTAAGTTAACCTACTTGCAAAACACACAAGATGATGGACGGAATGTTGCACATTGGCAAAACATTCACCCCCAGTCACAGATCTGGGTTTAATCCATCGTTATTTTGCTCACCACGCCACCCCAGTTCAGACATGGCCATATGCAAATCAGTCTTGACCCTGTGCCTCATGGGAACAGTCCAGCCCTAACTGCCAAGCCATGTCTTCCCTGGACCGGAATCAAGCATCCTAGGACCGGTTTCTGGCTATCAGCCGTCATCAGCCAGGATAGCTTGACTCCAGTGGCGTAGTGAGCACGGGACCCACGTCTGGGCATACCCTTCCCACATAGGGCGAACAGCAAAACACACAAGATGATGGACGGAATGTTGCACATTGGCAAAACATTCACCCCCAGTCACAGATCTGGGTTTAATCCATCGTTATTTTGCTCACCACGCCACCCCAGTTCAGACATGGCCATATGCAAATCAGTCTTGACCCTGTGCCTCATGGGAACAGTCCAGCCCGAACTGCCAAGCCATGTCTTCCCTGGACCGGAATCAAGCATCCTAGGACCGGTTTCTGGCTATCAGCCGTCATCAGCCAGGATAGCTTGACTCCAGTGGCGTAGTGAGCACAGGACCCACGTCTGGGCATACCCTTCCCACATAGGGCGAACAGCAAAACACACAAGATGATGGACGGAATGTTGCACATTGGCAAAACATCCACCCCCAGTCACAGATCTGGGTTTAATCCATCGTTATTTTGCTCACCACGCCACCCCAGTTCAGACATGGCCATATGCAAATCAGTCTTGACCCTGTGCCTCATGGGAACAGTCCAGCCCGAACTGCCAAGCCATGTCTTCCTGGACCGGAATCAAGCATCCTAGGACCGGTTTCTGGCTATCAGCCGTCATCAGCCAGGATAGCTTGACTCCAGTGGCGTAGTGAGCACGGGACCCACGTCTGGGCATACCCTTCCCACATAGGGCGAACAGCAAAACACACAAGATGATGGACGGAATGTTGCACATTGGCAAAACATTCACCCCCAGTCACAGATCTGAGTTTAATCCATCGTTATTTTGCTCACCACGCCACCCCAGTTCAGACATGGCCATATGCAAATCAGTCTTGACCCTGTGCCTCATGGGAACAGTCCAGCCCGAACTGCCAAGCCATGTCTTCCCTGGACCGGAATCAAGCATCCTAGGACCGGTTTCTGGCTATCAGCCGTCATCAGCCAGGATAGCTTGACTCCAGTGGCGTAGTGAGCACGGGACCCACGTCTGGGCATACCCTTCCCACATAGGGCGTAACAGCAAAACACACAAGATGATGGACGGAATGTTGCACATTGGCAAAACATTCACCCTCAGTCACAGATCTGGGTTTAATCCATCGTTATTTTGCTCACCACGCCACCCCAGTTCAGATATTGCCATATGCAAATCAGTCTTGACCCTGTGCCTCATGGGAACAGTCCAGCCCGAACTGCCAAGCCATGTCTTCCCTGGACCGGAATCAAGCATCCTAGGACCGGTTTCTGGCTATCAGCCGTCATCAGCCAGGATAGCTTGACTCCAGTGGCGTAGTGAGCACGGGACCCACGTCTGAGCATACCCTTCCCACATAGGGCGAACAGCAAAACACACAAGATGATGGACGGAATGTTGCACATTGGCAAAACATTCCCCCAGTCACAGATCTGGGTTTAATCCATCGTTATTTTGCTCACCACGCCACCCCAGTTCAGACATGGCCATATGCAAATCAGTCTTGACCCTGTGCCTCATGGGAACAGTCCAGCCCGAACTGCCAAGCCATGTCTTCCCTGGACCGGAATCAAGCATCCTAGGACCGGTTTCTGGCTATCAGCCGTCCTCAGCCAGGATAGCTTGACTCCAGTGGCGTAGTGAGCACGGGACCCACGTCTGGGCATACCCTTCCCACATAGGGCGAACAGCAAAACACACAAGATGATGGACGGAATGTTGCACATGGTGAAGCAAAATAACGATGGATTAAACCCAGATCTGTGACTGGGGGTGAATGTTTGCCAATGTGCAACATTCCGTCCATCATCTTGTGTGTTTTGCATTTCGCCCTAAGTGGGAAGGGTATGCCCAGACGTGGGTCCCGTGCTCACTACGCCACTGGAGTCAAGCTATCCTGGCTGATGAGGGCTGAAAGCCCGAAACCGATCCTAGGATGCTTGATTCCGGTCCAGGGAAGACATGGCTTGGCAGTTCGGTCTGGACTGTTCCCATGAGGCACAGGGTCAAGACTGATTTGCATATGGCTATGTCTGAACTGGGGTGGCGTGGTGAAGCAAAATAACGATGGATTAAACCCAGATCTGTGACTGGGGTGAATGTTTGCCAATGTGCAACATTCCGTCCATCATCTTGTGTGTTTTGCATTTCGCCCTAAGTGGGAAGGGTATGCCCAGACGTGGTCCCGTGCTCACTACGCCACTGGAGTCAAGCTATCCTGGCTGATGAGGGCTGAAAGCCCGAAACCAGTCCTAGGATGCTTGATTCCGGTCCAGGGAAGACATGGCTTGGCAGTTCGGTCTGGACTGTTCCCATGAGGCACAGGGTCAAGACTGATTTGCATATGGCTATGTCTGAACTGGGGTGGCGTGGTGAAGCAAAATAACGATGGATTAAACCCAGATCTGTGACTGGGGGTGAATGTTTGCCAATGTGCAACATTCCGTCCATCATCTTGTGTGTTTTGCATTTCGCCCTAAGTGGGAAGGGTATGCCCAGAAGTGGGTCCCGTGCTCACTACGCCACTGGAGTCAAGCTATCCTGGCTGATGAGGACTGAAAGCCCGAAACCGGTCCTAGGATGCTTGATTCCGGTCCAGGGAAGACATGGCTTGGCAGTTCGGTCTGGACTGTTCCCATGAGGCACAGGGTCAAGACTGATTTGCATATGGCTATGTCTGAACTGGGGTGGCGTGGTGAAGCAAAATAACGATGGATTAAACCCAGATCTGTGACTGGGGGTGAATGTTTTGCCAATGTGCAACATTCCGTCCATCATCTTGTGTGTTTTGAAGTTAACCTACTTGCCAGGCCCACACCTTCCCTTTTATTACATATAGATCACCCCTAAGGCAGGTCCTAGGCAGCTCTTTGGGCAGAGTGCAGTGTATTTAAAAGGTAGGACAGGTACTTCTGAGTTTCACATGTCCAGGTAGTGAAAAACTGCTAAATGCAATGTTCTCTCCCTCAAGGCCTATCTCTCCCATAGGTTAACATTGAGATTCCCTTACAACATCTTTTAAGTGTAATTTCTAATTGGGAAAAGAGAGAGATTGGAGTTTGGTGTCTTTGGACTCACAATTTTGAATCACAACTTATGGTGAAGTCGTATTTTAAATTGTAAGTCTGAAAATGCCACTTTTAGAAAGTTTGCCTTTTCTTACTTTAACCATTCTGTGCCTCCTCCTGTCTCTGAATACACGTCTGAGCTGGGTGACAGCTGGGCTTTGTGCGTTTCCACTAGACAGTCACACAAAGGAAGCTGGGGTGTGACATTTGCATTCCCACTAGACAGTCACACAAAGGAAGCTGGGTTGTGACATTTGCATCCTGATGGCCCATCACCAGGCTGATGGGTCTTTCAGAGGCGAATTGGGTGGGAGGATCTGATACTTGCACCTGAATAGGGATGTCCCTGTCCCCACACAAAGAGCTGCATACCCCCCTGTAGCGAGTATGGAAACAGGGCAGGAAAGGCAGGGACCTTGTGATCTTCAAAGTCCTTTTTGAAGTCTCCCCCACTTCAAAGGCACATTTGGGTATAAGTACTGTACCCCTGACACCACCAAATCAGAACTCTGTAGCAAGGAAATTCTGTCTGGAAGGAGAGCTGCTGTGCTGTAGGAGGGACTGTCACTTTGGTGCCTGAATTGCTGGGTTGACCTCCTGCCTGCTGATTGCTGTACTGTAGGCGGGACTGCCACCTTGCAGGGTGCTCTGCTGTGTTGGCCTGCTGCCTGCTGCTTCTTGCCTGGGAGTGAAAGTGACTGGATCTGCTCTCTACATCCTTGAACTCAAGATTCTCCAAGGGCTTGCTGGCTTGCCTCCTGTTTTCTGAAGTCTCAGTGACACAAAATACTTCTTTCAACTCTGCTGGACTCTGCCATCTGTGATTCCAATCCTTTCCAGAGGTGCCCCCTCCAGTTCTGGACCTCAGAAGTGGGTCCTGCATCTGTTTTTCTCTAAAACTGGCACATTGACCCAGTTGCGGGAGAAAAACACATGCATCTTTCGCCAATGCTGATGCAGTGTCGATTCAATGACGATATGGATCCCGACTGCGAGGTTGACAGCGACACAGTGCTGATCCTTCGACAGTTTGCAGCTGCCCTGGGGGCAGCACATTCTTTGTAATACGGGTCACTGTCCCTGTTTGCGCCTGGTGCACCTTTTGAAAGATAAGCCGTGGGGCAATCAGGGATTGCGTGCTGTACACATAATGTAGATCCTAGTGTCTGTAAATAAAAGCTGTATTGCATGTAAGATATTAAAAGGGGTATGCCAACTCTTCAGCTTTTTCAGAGAAGATTTCCATTCATTTAATCAAAGCCCATGGCAAAATCTATAAATCAGGAATAGAGGAGCCTGCTTTTTCATTGAGTGATGGTTTATCATTGTGAGAGCAACCAAATTATCGATGGTACTTGTTGTTGCTTGGACGCCTGTCTGATTAAACAGTACCACATTTCTGCTTTGGGACCAGGTCACCAAGTCCTTCAGTCATAGATTGGCAAAATACTTTGATTCTACATCCATCAAAGCAATCAGCAGGTAGCTGCTTGGGATAGTGGTGGGGGCTTAGGTTGGAGTATTGACCCATGCCATGCTGCTTTGGTGAATTGAGTGGTAAAACAAAATGCAAATAGGCCTCACATTGATTTAGACCATACATCATGGTCCTGTTTATAGAGTGCAGCTGGAAGACCGTTTTGTCCATGGGCGCTGTCTACTCTGCTTTTCCTTATACATATTTTTACTTCTTCCATTGTGTAATCGAATGGACACAAAGAGGACTGTTGGATTCTGGATGGACCGGTATGGGAGATTTATGATTCATTATAAGGGCCCTCGTATTGTGATGTGATATGAATGAGCCAGGCATCCTGGGGTACATTGTTACCGTTGGCCTGGAATTAGGAATTAACTTCTTTCATGCCACTCACAATCATCCAGAACTCCTTCTTCTCTTTGTTGTTGCAGGCATCGAGCAATGTCAGCCATTCTTTATCATTTTGTTTCCTTTTTGCCTCCCAAGTTGGTTTTTTGTAGGCTTTGTGTAGTATATTGACCTCACAAAGTTTGTTGGAATCATCTGAGAGTGTTTTGATTTTGGTCTTATTGAACAGGCTGAGTGACCTGAATGTGTAGTCTAAAACTGAGAGTTGTTGATGGAGTCATGAGTGTGTTACATTACGCAGTCTTTGAGTAATTGGCTGCTAAGGGCCCGGAGACCCAGGCTCTCAAGGAAAGATAGAAACAATATTCCTAGTTTCTCTTTTCTCTGTGGTCTAATTTTTGGGTCTGGACTTGCTGTTTTGTTGAAATGTCAAGTTTGTTGAGGCTTAGATTTAAGTTAAAGTCACCTGTAAGTATCCAAGGTGAGTCTCCTCCACGCGTGCTCCATAAGTAGGTAAGATTATATTAAATTATTTTGATGATGTCTTATTTCACCTTAGATGCTTGATTAATGTTTATATTGAATATTAGGTGGCTGCATGTACACATAGTGAGAGACACACATAGAACCATAGTATAATCATTGTATTCTCTCATGCTAACTGTATTCTTAGGTTGCCATCTTTTCTCTTGTGGATGACATGATTTGGGTCAAGGCCTCACTTACTTAAGTTGTTTTCTTTAGTAAATGCTTTGGAAGTTTAATATTTTTTTCTCTCCTATGGAGGGTGCCTTATTGAGGAGTGTTCATTAATAAGAATATAGTAATTGTTTATTGTGATATGTCGTTTCTCTAATTATAATTTGATTGTGAATATCTAGCAAGAAGGAATGGGAAAGAGCCTCCCATACTAGGCAGACTGACTTACTAACTTCAAGGCCACACAGCTGTACATTCCTTGTTCGTTGCTGGGAAACTGGGGAGTGACTGCTCCCCGAGAACTCTACCTTCTGGGACAGAGCTTCCAGAACGTTTTACTGCGTATTAAGTTTGTGTTTTCCTAGAATAGTTAGTAGATCCTGTCCTGACTTTGCTGAGGAAACATCTTTCTCAACTCTGCTGGTTTCCCTTGTCAAAGGTGTTGAGCTTCATGATTGAATTCCCGTTTCAAACACGAGACGCTTAATTTGGTTTCTCTGATGCTGACACTTTCCTCTTTGAAATTCCCCTTGCCGGTTTCAAAACTTTATTCAAATTAGGTAAGTTCCTTTATGGAACCAATCTACTTTATATTCTGTGCTTTGTACCTTGATATATTTTGTATCCTCTCCTTTATATTTATCAAATGTAGACTGCATTCCTATATGGATATGTACTGCCTTTGTATACATTGCATTCATCAAATGCTTGTTGTTTGTAAATTGGTAAACTTTTGCTAATAAACCTTTATGGTTTGGACACCATCCGCTCTGTCGTTATTGTGGAACTAAATTTGAGTATCTGCAATTGAAATGTATTTTCAAGTCTAGCTCCTTTCATGCACTTCTAGTCAACAACCAAATATCCACACGATCAGTAGAAGATCTGTACGATGTCCATATGAGAATCTTCAGGTACAGGAAAATCTGTCCATCATTCTGATCTAGGCACAAAAGTCCCAATTTTCGACAACTATTGCAAGTATGGAGCAATTGTTGCAGATTCTTTTTTTTAATTTCCTATTCTTCTGTGACTGCAACATATTTGGACAATCCTCTTTTTAGATGTCTCTTTTTTTCTCTTATACAGCTCAAACAAAATATTCGCTAACCCTTCCCGTGGTACTATAGACTCCCTACATGTTTCTTGAATACAAACCAAATCATTTGTATGCAGATAGACAATTGTCTCTGGATCTAGCCTAATATCTTTCAAGCAACCCACTTACCAGGATTGTAAAGAGACTGTTGAGTTTCTACTACTTGCTGGATGTTTAGAGTGGTGCTGTGTGAACAGAGCTGTTGGTCAATGTTTTCTGTTTATCTGTGTCTCCTTCAAACTCCTCATCCACGCACACAAGGCACTCCACAAGACTGGCCCAGCCTACCTCAACAGACGACTCCTCTTCTACGTCCCCAACCGCCAACTCCGCTCCGCCGACCTCTCCTCGCCACCGTCTCTCGCATTCGAAGAACTACCACCGGCGGCAGATCCTTCTCCCACCTCGCCGCCAAGACCTGGAACACCCTTCCACTAAGCCTACGACAGACCCAAGACCTGCTGACCTTCAGGAGGCTACTCAAGACCTGGTTGTTCGACCAGTAGCAGCACCCCCCCCTTTTTTTTTCTCCCCAGCGCCTTGAGACCCTCGCGGGTAAGTAGTGCGCTTTACAAATTCTGTGATTGATTGATTGATTGAATGTAAAGCAGTCGAGAGCCATCTCCAGTCTTCCTGGGCAGAATCTCCTTCCTCCTCTTGTCCAGTCTCCTGTGTGCTTGATATAACAATTAAATAGGAATCATTTTGTTCTTTTGGGCAGTTAAGTCAGGGTATCTGGCTTTCTTAAGCATAGACATGCTTTCTTTACCAGTTGTGGATGTTGTCGTGGTTGAGGATGTAAGTGAGGCAACTTTCAGATGGCCTTGCTCATGTTTGGATAGCTTTCTTGTTGGTCTCAGATCCTTGCCCTTCAGTCAATGATTTTCCTCCTTATTATTGTATTTGTCCTGCCTCCAGAGCACTTCTTTACAATGTGATGACCTCAATGAGAACTTATATTCTTCCTTTGCAAATACAATAAGACTGTTTTCATATTTGTCTTTCAGCACTTCCTGGTACTATCTTCCCTTGCTCACTTCCAGAAACCTCTGATTTATTTTTTATTTTAATGTATTATTTTTTTTTTATTTTTTTGTGAGGACATGGAAGCTGCACACTCCTGTGAGGCTGCTCACCTTTGGCCATGTATTCTTGCACCTTTCTCCACACCACAGCTCTCAGTTTTATTTTTCCTTTTTTTTAGATTTACACGTTTAGGGATCAGGCAGCTACACACAGATGCACACAGTTACCAGGTCACTCGCTTCTGTCTTTTGGTGCTATTATTTTCATAAAATACCTCTGCAAAAAAGCAAAATGCCACCTTATAGCAGAAAATGTGAACAAAGTATTAAGAAATCATTCCATCATGGCCACCATGCATGAGCTCACATGGGCATTCACTGACGAGCATCTTGTATTCATTATTGTTCTATAGTAAAAAAGGCATAAACTGGAGTCCACTTTGCAAATATTTTTTACACTTTTAAAAAAGAACCTGCCCAAGTTGTCCACCTATGTATACACAAGCTTGCATACGCACGGCCAGCCTTCCAGGAAAGGGTTTGTGTTGGGATCTCCTTCACATTCTCCCAATGGAATCCCCTCGTGGTTCTGTTCCCTGCGTGGAACATAGAATGTGTTGGTCTGGCAGTTGCTGCCTGGGAGCTGCCAAGATGGGACATCAATAAACGAAGTACTCACCAAACCAGTAGTCGTACTTCTTTTCGTTGGCGACAAGCTGTCCCGCCTTCGGCCTCCCGTTCCTGAGTGGACCTGTGTTGATCTGCTTCCTCCAGCCGACCCCTGGAGCTCCATTCTTCTTGTGTGGCGTTTTCTACTCCACGGCGCCTCTTCGGATTCTCGCCATCCTTGTGGACTCCTGTGGACTCCTGTTGCTGTTCTGCTGCTGTCCCGGGGCTTCGTCATCGATTTTGCTGGTCAATTTCCGACCATTTCAGGTACTGTTTGTTGTTGTGGTGCGCGCACGATTGAAGCGGTCGTTGCTTCGCGCGCTCTTTATCCGTGACGTTGTCTCTCCTCAAGACATGCTGCGCGTCATCAGAGTTCTGCCTGACTTGCCTGACCTGCCTATCATCCCCGCACGCAACGATCTCACATTGCGTGCGGCCATTTTGGATTACTCTGATTCCTCTTGTTTGTGTCGTCATGACAACACCATGCTTATTTTCACGCTGATGCGCACAGCTGCTGATCAGATCACCACTCTAATCAATTTGCGCATCAGTTTAAACAACGCCAGTGTTGTTTCTTCACTGATGCGCACAGCTGTTCACATTTATGATTTATGCGCACATCCTACAGAGCATTCTCTGATGTGCACAGCTTATTCCTGCATTGTTCTGATGCGCACAGCTGTTCATCATTTATAGTTTATGCGCACATCTTGTAAAGTATTTGCTGATGTGCACAGCTCATTCCCGCATTGTTCTTTTTATTCTTTCCTTGATTGATTAACTTTCAACTACTTCTGTGATACACTCACAGTGTGCATCATAAGAATTTACTGTATTTACGTGAATTCATTAATTCCTGCATTTATTACAATTGTGTGGGCAGCAACTCACCCACGCTCTGTTTTAGCATGGCTCACGTGCCAGCTCCGCCACCCTTCTTACACTCTCCTGGTTCTCCTCCCATTATTTGGCAACAATGGAAGGATACGTTTGAAAGTTATCTGGAAGCCATTGATGGTGACACATTCACCACAAAGAAGAAGAGAGCGCTTCTTATGTATAATCTTGGTGCGGAGGGTAGAAGCATTTTGAAAACTTTGACTCTTGAAGTTGTCAGCACTCGTGTGAGTGGCGGTGACAACGGCGACTCCTTGCTCATTGATGACTATGCATCACTGATCAAAACTTTGGACAAAAGGTTCAACCCCAAAAATAATGTCGTACTTGAGCGTCACAAGTTTTTACAACGTGCCCAGGTTCCTGGTGAATCCATTGACGATTTTGTCTCTGCGCTCAGAACCCTAGCTATCACCTGTAATTACAGAGAATTTAGGGATGAAATCATTCGTGATCAACTAATTGAGCACACATGTAACAAGAAGATTCAAGAGAAGCTTTTGTCATCTGACGACCCCGACCTTGAAACAGCTATCACTCTTGCGAAAAGCATTGAACATTCTCAATTGTGCATGAAGGAAATGTGCAATCCTTCTCACCCACCTGAAGTTAAATTGTTGTCATCAAAGCATAGTGTTAAGTCTACCAAGGCCCCCATTGAAAATACTACACGGAATTCTCTACCTGTGCCTAAGATCAAATCTGAAAAAGTACAACTCTTTTGTTTTCGTTGTGGGAGCAAAAATCATTTAGGTAATGCAAAGTTCTGTTTTGCTTTGAACCAGACTTGTTTTAAATGCGGAAAAAAAGGTAATCTTGCACGTCTTTGTAAAGTCATGGGGCCCAACAAAGGAAACACGCAAATCGTCAAGTCCATTGAAGAAGACTTCATTGACTCTAGTGAAGAAAATGATAATATGCTATTAATGCTTACCTCTTCATCGTTACAATCTGAGGGTGTTGTTGAAATTGCGTCCATGGGTGGTTTGCGTAAAAGAAAATCCCCCTCATGCGTTATTTGTGTGAATGGAAAAAATGTGAATTTCTTGGCTGATTCCAGTTCCCCATTTACCCTTATCAATGCTAAGGATTTTGGAGGGTTAAAAGACATTCAGTTGCACCAGTCAAACATTAGAAATTTTGCCTATGGTGGTAAAAGAGTGGAAGTTATTGGGAAATTTGAAGCAAATTTGGAATTCTGTGGGGATCTTGCCACAGAAACTGTATACATTGTAGAGGATGGTGAAAATTTGTTGGGATGGGAGGAGCAAGGAGAACTCGGCATTATTCTTGATCCTAATCATCCTGACATGGTTTTGTCTAGGCGTGAAGCACGCACATTTTACACTCCTTCCTCATCTTCCAATCTACCTAATGCGTTGGTTGTGGGACATTTATCAGGGGATGAGTGGATTCAGAGGTATCCCGAAGTTTTTTGTGACAAACTAGGGAAGCTAAAGGGTTTTCAGCACAGCATCATCCTAAAAAGTGGTGCAAAGGCTGTTGCACACAAGGTGCGTAAGGTACCTCTGAGCTTGTGTGTGGAATTGAAGCATGAACTTGAACTTTTATGTACCATGGATGTGGTTGAAGCCATTGAAGGATCCGAATGGTTGGCCCCCATAGTTCTTGCACGCAAGGCTGACAAGTCTCTTAGGATGTGTGTTGATTTGCGCGATCTGAATGCTAATATTTAGATCGACCGCCAGCCTTTGCCAAATATAAATGAAATGCTCGCGACATTAGATGGAGCCAAGTATTTTTGTCATTTGATATTTCCTCAGCTTAGCACCGGGTTGAGTTAAGCAAGGACTCCAGACATCTCACCTCTTTCGTAACACCGGAAGGAGCTTTCCGTTACAAATGAATGCCTTTTGGTCTGGCATCGGCTTCCGCTGTGTTTCAATGCCTCATGGGGAATTTGTTCAAAAACACAGCGGGAGTCGTGTTTTTCCAAGATGATATTCTTGTGTATGCACAAACTGAGGTAGAGCATGACAGCAGAGTTAAACATGTATTGGATACTGTGAAACTTCATGGGCTAACCCTAAGGAAGGACAAGTGTAAATTTTTTCTGGAAGGTGTCAATTATTTGGGTCACCACATTTCCTGTAAAGGAATTGAACCCAAAATTAAAATTTTAGATGCCATTCAAAATGCACTTTCACCCACTAATAAAGACCAACTTCGCTCCTTCCTAGGTTTTGTGGAGTACTATGCCAAATTTGTGGGGAATTTTGCCAATAAGACCTCCTGTTTACGTGAATTACTTAAGAAAAATGTTAAGTTTGTGTGGTGAAACAAATGTGCGGACCAATTTGATCTTCTCAAAAAGGAACTTGTGCAAGCACGCCCTTTGAAATTGTTTAATATCAATGACAAATGCATCGTCTCTACCGATGCCAGCAACATAGAATTGGGCGCTGTTCTAATGCAAAAGAGAAGTGATGGTCGTGAGGAGATCATTGCGTTTGCCTCCAGGACTCTTCGTGGTGCTGAGAGTTCGTACTCCACCATTGAGAAAGAGGCATTAGCCTTATGGTGGGGTGTCCAGTACTTTCGAAATTTCCTGTGGGGAAATGAATTCATCCTCAGGACCGATCACAAACCTTTGGTTGATCTCTTCACCACCAAAGGTGGTGGTCGTGCCACTCCACGGATTGCCAAATGTCAATACAGACTTCAGGAATTCAATTATCGTTTGGTGTATGTTGCTGGTGTCAAAAACAACATTGCTGATTGTCTATCCCGTTTACCCCTTGTCAAAGACATCAGCGAATCTTCTGAGGAGGATCTTGACATTGTGTGTGCCATTGGTGCTGTTGTTGACATTGTGAAAGGAGCACTTTCTGAGCGTGAATGGTTGTAAGCTCTATCAGAGGACTGTGAAATCAAGATGGTCGTTGACTTCTTGGCTCATGGTTGGCCTATCAACAAGGATTTGTCTCCTGAGTTAATTCCTTTCAAAAGAGTTTGTGATGAGTTATCCTTGGTGGATGGAATTTTACGCAGGGGTGGTCTTTTGGTTGTTCCCACATGCATGCAAAAAAAAGTTTTAGATCTTGCTCACGAAGGTCACCTGGGTATTCGTGCTATGAAACGCAGAATCCGTGAGGACTTTTGGTGGCCCGGAGTGGATAGGTCCATCGAGCATTATGTCAGGGACTGTTGTGCATGTGTTCTCAGTGATAAGACTCAGGTGACTCATCCCTCTCCCATTGATCCTGTGGTTGTCAAGAATTTACCCTGGTACAAATTAGCTTTCGATGTTGCTGGTCCTTTTGGGATTTCTGGTGGTTCTCCTTTGTATGCCCTGGTCTTAGTGGACTATATGTCCAAGTGGCCGGAAATTAAGTTTGTAGAGTGCGTGAATTCTTTGTCTGTCATCAATTTCCTCAAAGAAGTGTTTCTCCGGGAGGGGTTTCCTGAGGAACTAGTGACAGATAATGGGACCCAATTGGTGTCTCTGGAAATGCAAAATTTCCTCAAAGAACATGGCATCAAACATGTTTTAACCTCACTTTATCATCCTCGTAGCAATGGATTAGTGGAACGCGTTATCAAAGATCAACTGCAATTGGCTTTGGAGAACGGTTTACCCTGGTGAATGGCCGTTGCAGACATGTTGTGGGCAATCAGAACTACTCCTCATATTAGTACTGGGATGTCTCCTTTCACTTTGCTTAGGGGAAGAGTTGCTGGTTCTAAGTAGAACAAAGATTGGATGTCCAGGAAAGAAGTCGACCAAGCTAGACTTGGCAAGGTAGCGGATGTGAGAACTGCAGTTCAATCAAAGTACACCACTGTTTCTGATAGAGTTTCGCCTGTGTGTGTTGGTGATTGGGTAAGAATCAAGAAACCTGGCTTCATTCGCAAGGGGACTTCTCGGTTTTCAGCTCCGGCTAAGGTGAGAGAAGTAAGAGACCGTGTGGTGGTGTTGGAGAATGGGAAGATTTGGAATAAGTGTGCCATTTCTGTTGTTCCTCAATCCAAAATTGTGTACGTCGGTGGGAAGATGTGTGTTCATTTTGATCCCACTAATGTAACTCCTGTTCTTCCAAGTTGCTCTTCTTCTGATGCAGTTCCTTCTTATAGGAATGTTCGTTCAAGTTGCCCTTCTTCTAATGCAATTCCTTCCAACAGGAATGATGATCCGAACTATTCTTCTTTCAAAAGGTTTTCTTCCAGGATGAGATCTACTCCTGTTAAGTTCCAAGACTATGCTATGTATTGATGATACTGCGTTTTTCTTCCAGGATGAGATCTACTCCGGTAAATGTTAGGACATGTCATGCATTGTTGATATCTTGTTTTTACAATTGTTTGATTCTTGCTCTATTATTTATCTTATTGTTTTGTTGTATATTTCTCTCCACTTTTCTTCCTTTCTTTTATTGTGTGGGGAGGGAGGTGTGTTGGGATCTCCTTCACATCCTCCCAATGGAATCCCCTCGTGGTTCTGTTCCCTGCGTGGAACATAGAATGTGTTGGTCTGGCAGTTGCTGCCTGGGAGCTGCCAAGATGGGACATCAATAAACGAAGTACTCACCAAACCAGTAGTCGTACTTCTTTTCAGTTTGGTCATAGACTGAGCCAAAAATCAAGCATTGGCAAAGCCAACAGCTCTGCAGCTTCTCTTAAAAGGGCCGACCTTTGGGCTTTACCAGTGCTTGTTTTCTTTTGGGATTTGGCCATGAACAGGTACCCTGCTTGAAAATGACAATTGTGCCAGTAGCCCTGCAAGAACCACAAACCTTAAGTAGCAATTTATACCAGTTACAGATAAAAATACTTATTACTCACTGTACATAGTACAATGACCACCCTACAGTGCTTCATCTTCTATTATTTACTGACCTCCCATTCAACCTCAGTCAAACCCATGCACCTTCCTCTTCTTTCGCTGCCCCTTACTTGCAGCCAGTCTGCCTCCTCTACTGCCTCTTTCTCGATGCTGCATTGCACTTTCCCTTTTCATTCACCTTCTCTGCATTACCCCTTTTTGTATTGCACCTTCCATTCTGCACCATCTGCGCATCCAATCTCCTCTGCAACGTCTCTACCCTTTCCACTACTACTGTATAGCACCCCTTTGCATAGCAGCATCTAGATTTGAGCTACAAAACTCATAATACATATCTACATGCATAAAATCATACAGGAGATTCCTTTATACAGCGAATATTACCTGCATTTTTCATTTTGATGTATCTTATGTAATAATATGTCATGTCATGTTATGTTATGTCATGTTACCCTGGGCTTTATAATTCCCACCTCTTGCAACAAAATCACTTTAGAGTGTTGCTGCAAGAAAAAAATGAATGTTGACTGCTTCTATTCCTGAGTTTTTCAAACACAGTAGAGCCAACAATCCTGCTTCAGGAATTATGCTTTGAGAATAGTGTTTGACATTTTAGAGTTTTAAGCTGCCTTTAAAACGGGAGAGCTTTGTATCCTCCTTAATGCTTCACAAATATTCCATAAAACTGGTGTTTTCATAGCTGATAAATATCAATAACAATGTGGTTTATAGACAATAGCTTGAGGGCTCACAGAAACATCTATAAGTGATTTAGATGGAGTATACTGTTATATTCCATATAGGTACCCCAATATAGGACAGGGTAACATCCCAAACTTTCACCTATATTAGTCCCTACACTACATACATAACGGGCTGCTAGGACTGACCCTTTACCTAGTTACAGTACTGCTTACAGAACGTGGGGTTTTCCCTGAACAATAGCCTCATACATTATGCATGAGGATCCTTGGATTCTTGGAAACTCAGCAGGACTACCATCTCTTGCATAATAACTATGTACAAGGTTCATTCCAAACGTCATCCTAAGTCCGACAGTGGCACAGCAAGGTAGAACCCATGGGGATACCTTCGGGTATATAAACATCACATCTTGCTGAGATAGTTAGAGGAGATCAGGATTTCCCTGCCGACACACACTGACGCGAGACGTTGAGGTTCCTGCATGTAGATACTCCAGCTTGCAGTGGTCTAACATCCCTTGTGGGGTGTCCAGCTCGAGACCAAGACGGGGTCCCACAGTCTCTCACTTCAGGTAATGGGGTTGACTTTATCCTAGAGGGATTCTTGGCTTAACACCTACAAACATTCTAGGTACACTTAGGTACATCTATTTAGGGTAGCATCGTAGGAGTATGCATTTTATTGTCATGTATTTTATATACTTGCCTGTATTTATGATTATATCAAAATGGTAGAAATCTACCATCCTTTTACTTTCCTAGTGCTTCTAATCATCTATATCTGTTACTGTCTAATGATTGTTTCAGCACACCTATTTTATACTAGAATAACGACTGTTCAATAAATACTTATTGAAAAACGTCCATACCGTTTATTCTGTGTATCTCCCTGAGACTAAGTGAGCACGAGTGACTGAGCGAAAAGTAGTACACAGTTTCCACGGTCCTGAGGGATCAGGGTTGTCATGTTCGATAGTTGCCAAGAATTATTCTCTCCTTGGTAAGATGAGTTTCTAGTGGCACTGTGTGCTAGCTGGTATACAGGCCAACATATCCGGTGGGGGTGTCTGGAATCAGTCTGGACACCAAGCCCGCAGTGTATGTTGTCCAAACGCGCAGATCCTGTATAGGTTTTATAGGAACTACATGACAATACCTTTTGTCTTTATTTAAAAGATAAAGAGGTCTTGGGCACCAGATTACTCAGAATAGTAACTATCATATTGAATTTGTGGGGATTTTTTAAGGTGTAATTTCTTTATTTCTACTTTTAAATAGTCTCATGGCTCAAATGCAGTCCTAATCTCACTAATTTATTGCACTTCAATTGCAGATATTTGTTGTGTTTCTATATACATTGAAGGGCAGATTTATCAGTATTTCAGGTAGAGCAGCAAGCCACCTTGCTGCACTGCGTGAAAAGGAAAGGGTAGGATTGTGCCGTATTCTACATCATACTGTGCATTCCTGTTCTTTCCTTGCGCTGGCGCACAATGTGCTGCCTAGCTCTGGCGCATGCACCCTTGAGCCATGGTGCAAGGGGGCCTGCATTGTAGACAAGATCGTTTTTGTGCAGAAAGGGGCACCTTCCTGCACCAAAACAATGCTTTGAGGGATTTCCCTCTTTCTATGTGTGCTGCATTCTGCATTCTGCAGCACACCTAGAAAGAGGAAAAAACGAGGAGAAATAAAGATATTTCTCCTTGTTATGCCTCACCTGGCGAGGCGTAGCATTTTGATGTATTCCCAGGTCTACCAGCAAAAGTTATTCTGGGAGTGTGCCAAAATCCATGGGTGGATGCATGGGAACACCCATGCTCCACCCATGGAATGCCTCCAGCACAGTAACGCAACACCGTGATTTGTGCTGCGTTACGTTACTCCAGATTTATTAAGCCATGCAGGGCCACACAAGTCTAACTTGTGTGGCATCGCCATTGAGACCCCTTTCAAGGGTGAAGCAAATCGCAGATAAATCTGCCCCTGAGTTTGCATAGTCCATGTGACCAAAGATGATTAACAAAGCCATTTTTCTCCATGCGTGATAAACAGGTGGGAATTTATATAACAAATACATAGTTGGAAGCTAGCAGTCTTCCCCAAATGGCTGTATTTGTGGTTCAAAAGGCACTGCATATTCGATAGTAAATACAAATGTTTTTCATCCACAATTATCTCTCTGTAGGTGGCGAGAGACATATTTACAAACTTTCTATGGAAAGAGACTTCCCCTTTAATGGATGCATTCATTTTATGCGCCATCGAAAGCTAGTCAGAATTATTACTTACATGCAATCAAATTGTTATTCAGAGGCTTTATACAAATATGCAAACAATATGTACAGTTATCGTTTTTATACTAACATATTTATTCTACTCTGTTAAAACTTTTTTTACCCTTACCAATAAGCATATGCAGGATTCCGGACATCAAACGTTGACAAGAAATCTCTAGATTTTACAAAAAAAAACACAGTGATGCCTCATCACTGATATACAAATTCATCACAGTGCAAAATTAACTCAACGTACAATGTTAAAGGTAACTAAATGACCACCAGTATAAGTGGAGTTTTGTTCTTCACTTCTACCAGATGAGGTACCCCTTATTTTCTTTTTTTGTGTTTAAAAGACTTTATTGAAGATCAGTAAATACCACATTACAGGACAAGAGCTATAATGATAAAACAACAATGTACATATGGTATTTAAAAACATGGGAGCAAAATACACCAAAATCTTTATCATTTTACAATAAGGGGAAGAAAGGAAGGGGGGAAAGGGTGAAATAACAAGGGGATAAAAACAAAACATAAATAGTCAATACCATAAATATAATCATCTAAGAAAGAATGGTCTCATTTATAATTCAATACTGAAAAAGTGAAAAGAATATCACATATTAAACCTAAGAGTATCAATTTATATACAATTACAATAGAAAGGACAGAGAAGGAGTATTCATGGGGTATAGAAGATTTCTGATAATACAGGGTTAGTGTTAAACACAACATTTCCAACCTGACTAAGAAATGTAGTGAGAGGTAACCATTTAGTAGTATATATAGTATCCAATTTATGATGTAAGCATACCGAATCCCACCACACCATATATGATAATTTAGATGATGATTTCCAATTAAAGATAATTTGTTGAAAAGCAGTCGCCAATAAAATATCTAATAACTTATTTTTAGGAAAAGATGGTACCAGCCGATTAGTTAAAGAGCCTAGAAAAATGTAAATTATATTAAAAGGATGTTCTAGTTTAAAAATCTTTCTAATCTGGGACCAGACCCTATGCCAAAAAGAAAGTGTACTTGGACACCGAAACAGACTATGCATATTATCTGCCTTAGGAAAACCACACGACTAGCAACTAGTAGAGGCATCAGAGGAAAATTTGGAACAATTTAGGGGGTTAGAATGTAATTTGTGATAAATAAAAAATAAGGATTGAGTGATACTTGCTGACCTAGAAATGTTATATATACGCGCCCATATCATATACCAGAAAGTAACTTCCCAAGTAATACCAAGGTCCTGTTCCTATCAGGATTCCAACTTGGATTTGGTTTGAGAGGGGTGCGAAGAGACAAAGTTTGATAGATAAATGATAAATGATAGATAAATATAATATATGATGGATAAATATGATAGATAAATGAAGCTTTTCAGGAAATCCGTAACTCCAGAAGCAAAGGGGATTGAAAGAGTGGACTTTGGTAATGACACATATACATCAAGAATGTCATTAATTAATGATAAATAACGCGGATAGAAGGACTTGTGGCAATGATACTCAAGACAGAATTGAGGAAAAGAGATAGGAGAATTATTATGAAAAAGCTGAGATATCCACATAAGACCCTTATCCCTTCAAGTGCGCCAATAAATAGGATGATTGTTAAGTTTAATCAACAAATTGTTCCATAATGGCATTTTAAAAAAAAGAGAGGGAGTCAAAGTAATGGGGAGAAATGTAGACTTAAATAATGAAGCCATATTTTGAAAAATATCGGAGTGAAGAAGCAACTTTGTGGAGGAACAAGAATGTATCTCTTTGAAAGTAAAAGGAGCTATAAAGGCTTTTTCAAGCTCTAGCCACAATGGAGAGAAAGGCGTAGACAATTCAGAGGTCCAGAGCGCTGCTTGGCGTAGGGCAAAGGCTTTATGGTACTGACAGAAATTCTGAAAATTCACCCTCACGCCGATTTTAGTCTCTGTAAAGTAACTAAGGCTACTTTTGATTTTTTATTGTTCCATAAAAACCTAATAAGAATAGAGTTCATTTTCTTAAAGAAATATTTTTGAATATGAACTGGTATCATGGAAAGGAGATTCATGTGAAACCCCCAGACACAGCAGTGACTGAGGCCCGGTGGGCCTGGGTGCAGAGGCTGAGGCACCGGAGTGTGCAGGGGCACAAGGGCCTAGAAGCAGGCATCAACCCCGGAGAGACCCAGTCAGCCAGCACTGCGCCGAGGCAATTGCTACGTTGCCTCCCCCATGCAGGTACATTCCGGGAACTACTGAGCAACGGAGGCTGGAGGATACGCGGGGTACCTGACGAGTGTGCTGCCCGGCCACTTAAAGTGAAGCAATGGGCCTGTCCTGCACTGATCTGACCTGGCTTGGAACACAGGGGCCTAGTTCGTGAAACCCCGAGGCTCGAGGGACTGGATATCTTCACTGTGCAGCTGATCTACTACCCTGCCTGGTGCACAAGTAACCTACAAAATGTGGTTGTCTTCATTCGCACGGCGGCCGGGTCTCAGGGAACAGTCTCAGAGGATAGCAGCAGACCCGCGTGTGCTGGCCCCTGGGAATCCATTCCCCCTTCGCCCAGATGGCGGCTGCCAGAACAAAAAAGGAACACTCTGTAGAAGATATGCTCTCCAGACCACTAGGCCAGCCTGTCAACCGCCCCGTAGTGCAACACACACCACCTCCATAGGAGTAGGAGGGCCCAGAGGAGCCAGTCACTCGGGCATTTTTGGAATCCCTCTTCAATACACTCAGAGACGATCTGCAAGAGGTCAAGTGCGATCTCTTCTCAGACATCCGCGATATCAGGAAAGGTGTGGACACGCTGGGGGATTGGGTCTCAGCCCTTGAGGATCAAAGCAACGGGCATGTAGAAGACGTGGAAAAGCTGCAACAAGAAATTCAACGGCTCCGAGACCAACAGTAGAACCTCCAGGCCCATGCACCATACCTAGAGAACAGGTCCAGGCATAACAACAACCGGATCAGAGGAGTACCATCTACTTCAGAAGGCACGGATCTCAGGGGCTATGTCTCGGAACTCTTTCGCTTCAACCTGGACGCTCCTTCAACCCTCAAGATCAAAATCGACTGAGCACATTGAGTGGGCCCCCAGCGCTCAGGCTCGGGCCCACCAGCAGATATCCTGGTCTGCTTGCACGAGTTCCTGGTGAAGAAGGACATTCTGCGTAAAGCCAGAGAGAAGCAACCTATCCGCGACCAGCCTCTCTCCCTCTACCTGGCAGCGTCTGTGAGAAGTTGGCCTGGCATATGCTGTCCACTAATTATAGTGGGCATCTTGCACCAGTCCAAACAACCCCTTATTGGAGATAGGTTAAAGACAACCTTTATTGAAAGCTATCCTAGTGGTAGCTATGGAGAGCAGCCTTCAGGCTAAGTCTTGAAGGAATGTAAAGCAGCTTGTTTTGCCAGTCTATAATCTCTTGAGTGACCAAATGAAAGAGGACCACACCAGGTATATATTCAAAATATATGTATTTATTACTAAACACACCCCTCTAGTCTCTTTATGAGGCTAGAGTTCGAAGTACATACGTAACGAGTTAGTTATCTACAGTAACAGCACAAATACACGTTTGAGCCCCAGGGGCGTACCAAACCATATACCAATAAAGTGGTATAAGAACCACGACTGAGCTAGACACAAGGCCTAGAGCCTGTAGAAGTGCTTGGACCACAAGGAACCACCCAAGGCAGTGACACAGGGGACCCACGGGGGACGCGTGCAGTGTATTAACACAACCGCGAACCACCGTTAACTTCTATGGGGAAAGTCGCGATTAGAATTTAAAAGAAAAGGGACACTTAGAGGAGGACTTGGAGCAAACCCTTTGAGAACTAGGCTGTTCTAGTGTCTATACCCACGGGAGCACCGGACTACTCGAGTTACCTCACCCAGGGAAGCCGGGTGCATAGGTGTCTTTCGGGGTCGGGTTTCGTCGTCGCTTTCTATGGCGATCTGCTGCAAAGTGCTGCTGGCGACCAAGTCGAAAGTGTTCGGGTGGATCCAAAGGTGGATCGAAGATCTGAAGAACCTGAAAGCAGAGGGGACAGAGTCTGGGTCACTAGCCAGTGACCAGGAAGGCGATGAGCAGATGCCCACCGATGTCGAGTGCTTCAGGTAGGTTGACGGTCATCTTGACTCTTCAGCCACGAGGTCCAGGAGGCGTCGACGACAACCAGGAGCTGGATTCGAGCTGTCACACAACGTCTGTCCATTGCAGGGGTGTCGGCGACCGGATTGGACCCAACAAGCCTTGGCAACGGCAAGTCTCGTGGAAAGCGAAGAAGAACGATGTTGCAGACCAGCAAGGTCTGGGGGACTCACCCAGCGAAGATAAGTCAGGGCACACATGGAGCAACCAGGGAGCCCAAGCAGAAAAAGATTGGCCTTCGGGAGGGCCTACTAGCCAACAGACTAGCGACCGCGAAGGAGCCTCGAGACAGTGCACGTGGAGCTGGCTCACAGGACACTCGTGGAGTGGAGGCCAGTGATCTTCAGTGCAGTTGGTGCTGGAGGCTTGGGCTACTTGGAGCCCAAAGCACGACTTCGTGGGAGACCCAGAAGAGGATGCACTTGCAAATGCGTTTGGTGTCCAGGGGTCACGGTTCCACGTTACCCACGATAGCTACGGGCCTCAGCTTTGCTAGGGACTCAGAGCAGCCTCGGCGAAGTCTGGAAATCTACCTCTGGTGATGCAAAGACTTCGGCGTCCGATGGGAGCTTCAGCAATGCAGACCGGACAATTGCTTCTTTGGTGCCTGCCAAGCAGGGGAGTCACTCCTTGACCCCAAGGGAGATTCTTCAGTCCTCTAATCTTAAAGTAGAGCGTCGAAGGTCCAGGATTCTGTGTCAGAGTTTCGTCCAGGTTAATCTAAAGTCCGAAGGACTGGGTTCCCCTACTTATACTAAGGTAGGGGTTGGACATACTCTGTGGCCCCACCTATGGGAGGGCCATGGCAGAGGGGTGGTTACACCCCTTTCCCTTTGTCCAGTTTCGCACAGAGCAGGGGCTGGAAGCCCCTGAGCCGGTTTGAACTGGGGTATGCACAGGGACACCAATGTGCCCCCAGTGCAGGACTTCAAAGCACCAGAGAGTGCTCCCGCCCAGCCCCAATACACACTATCCTGTCTGGGGAGGTGGTCACCCCTCCCTGGGACAGGAAACCTATTGTCCAGGCCTCCCCTGCCGGAGTTTCGGTCAGCAGCAGGAGGCCAGACTCGTGTCTGTGGCAGCGGCATCCATTTTGTGATGCCGGAGCTCTGGAAAGTCAGTACCGGGTATACCGGTTGTTGGAAATGGCCCTTTTTGCAGGGTCACCCCTAAACTTTTTGCCTGCCTCCTGTATTTTTGCTGACCTGTTTCTGTTGGTTTTATGACTCTGGGCACTTTACCACTGCTGTTCAGTGCTAAAGTGCATATGCTCTCCCTTTGTAAATATGTCTATGTGAATTGGTGTATCCCTGATTGGCTTATTTGGTTTACCTGTTAGTCCCTAGTAGTGTGACCTGTGTGTGCCCAGGGCTGGTAAACCAAATGCTGCTGGTGGGCATGCAGCGCTGGTTTGCGCCACCCACAGAAGCAGCTTGTAAAGTGTGTCTCAGACCTGCCACTGCAGTGTCTGTGTGCAGTCCAGAACTGCCATCTTGGCTGTGAAGTGCACCCACTTCCCAGCCCCTGAACCTTCCCTTGGCATCTTGTAAGTCACCCCTATGGTAGGGTGCATTGTATGTGTAAGGTAGGACAAGCCTTGGTATGTGTAGCATGTCCTGGTAGTGAAGTACACCCCATTTCGTTTTTCACTACTGTAAGGCTACCTGTTCCTCATAGGCTAGAATGGGCAGTTTGACTATTACATTCTATAGTCCTAACTGACCCCAGGAACATGGTAGAAAAACGAATTTAGTATGCCTGAGCTCAGAATATTAAAATACATCTTTTAGTGAAGTTTATTTTTATATTCTGTGTTTGAAAATACCACTTTTAGAAAGTAGGTATTTTCTTGCCTAAGCCTTCCAGTGTGCTCTGCTGTTATGTGTATTGGCTGTCTGGTTTTGGAGGGGCAGGGCAGGCTGAGTCAGACCTGGGTTGAATAGAGAGAACTGCATTTAGAGTGTGGGGAGGGGTGGCTCCTTGACCTGAATAGGGCTGTGCCTGGCAAGGTGAATGCTGGCTCCACCTCCTACTGTGTGTCTGCTAGCAGACCCCCTCTTTCTGAAAGGAAGAATGCAGCCTGGTAAACAAAGTGCTCCAGGCCTGAGCAGAACTGGTTCTGGCTAGGTTCAGTGACTTGTAGCTTCTGAGAACAAAGACTTTTGGGGTATAAATATCTGTGCTCAAACCCCTACAATTGGTATTGCTTTTGGATCTGGAGAGGAAACTCTGTCCGTGCCACTGGAGGAATCTGCAGGAAGTGACTGTCCTTGTGCTTGTGTGTTGTTTCTTGCACTGGCCTGCAGCAGTGACCACTGGACCTTGAAGAAGAGGAAAAGGAACTTTTGAGAGAACTTTTACTTTTGTTACAGCAATTACCCAAAGGCTAGGAAAAGAGCTAGCCTCCTGCTGGAGTCTCAGGCACATCTGACTCCACCACCAACCTCCTGCTTCCTCCCTGCGAGGATTGCTATCTGCTGATGAGGCTCCTGTGAGTTCCAGGGCCTCTAGTTTTGCTTCAGAGAAAAGAGTGCTGGAAATCGTCGCTAACGCACGTTTGCGAGCCGCTGCAGCCGAGAGCGCTGGAAAAATCATTGCGCTGCTGCTGCTGGGTGCTCGCAACACGAAACCATCGCTAACGCCCCCTTGCAAGCCGCTGCAGCTGAGACGCGCTGGAAAAATCATTGCGCTGCTGTCGCCGAGTTCTCGCAACCCCTAAAGAAATCATCGCTTCAAGACATCGCTTTGCGGACGCCGTGCGTCCGCCATTTTCATCGCATCGCACCGGATTTCGTCGCTCCCTCGCAGAGCGTCATCTCTTCGCATCGCAACACAATCGCACAGCGCAACAGGATCGTCGCATCGACTTCTCCCTCGCGGCAAGAAAGTCATCGCATCGGCGGCCTAGCGTGCAGAAGTTGGTCGCAGTGTCTCCGCACGCATCACGCAGATCGGCGCATCATCCTCCCTTGCGGCAAGGATTTCAACGCATTGCCGGCCTCGCGTGCCGAGAATCATCGCTACCACTTCTTTGCGACATTTTGTTGGTTTTGCTACTAAACCCAGGTACTTTGTGAGAGAAAGGGTCGCAGAGACCACTGCTTTGAATTTGAACCTTATTTTTGCAAACCTTTGAACTATTTTTTGACAGTCCTTCAACAGCCATCCTATTTTTGACAGCCTTATGAGAGGAAGGGTCGCAGAGACCACTGCCTTGAATTTGAACCTTATTTTTGCAACCTCTGAACGAGAAAGGGGCGCAGAGCCCCTGCCTTGAATTTGAACCTTATTCTTGCAACCTTTGAACTATCTTTGACAGCCCTTCAACAGCTATCCTATTTTTGACAGTATTGTGGCTTTTACAGTTATTGGTCTTGTGATAAATCTGCCTTTATATAAAGATACTTATTTTTTATAACTACTTGTGTGGTGTCCCTTTGTAGTGTTCCTCACTGTGTTACTGTGTATGGTCATAAATGCTTCACACCCTGCCTCTGAGATAAGCCTACCTGCTCGTGCTACGTTACCACAGGGTTGAGCAGGGGTATTAAAGAGGGTAGCCCTCTCACTCTGACTTAGGAAGAAGGGTCCCTACTTGGACAGTGGCCAGCCATTGCCAACTAGAGACCCCCATTTCTAACATTGGTGGTCAGCGGTGAGGATCTGGACTTGCATTTATGATCGCATACAATAATTATAGTGTACACTACTAGTGAGTGCAGGCCATAACGCAACCACATACATTTTTGAAGTTTTTTTAAATTCTATTTTTGATTGATATTGCCTGTGATTGTTACAATGGGCAAGCCTATTTTTTATTGATATTGCCGGTGATAGTACCCGCATACATTTTTGAGAATTGTTGGATCCTATATTGTAATTGATATTGCCGGTGATTTTTACCAGCATACATTTTCTTGAGAAGTTTTCTTCTATCTTTTATTGATATTGCCCGTGATTGTTACAATGGGCAAGCCTTTTTTTATTGATATTGCCGGTGATAGTACCCGCATACATTTTTGAGAATTGTTGGATCCTATATTGTAATTGATATTGCCGGTGATTTTTTACCAGCATACATTTTCTTGAGAAGTTTTCTTCTATCTTTTATTGATATTGCCCGTGATTGTTACAATGGGCAAGCCTATGTTTTATTGATATTGCCAGGTGATAGTACCCGCATACATTTTGAGAATTGTTGGATCCTATATTGTAATTGATATTGCCGGTGATTTTTTACCCGCATACATTTTCTTGAGAAGTTTCTTCTATCTTTTATTGATATTGCCCGTGATTGTTACAACGGGCAAGCCTATTTTATTTATTATTGATATTGCCAGTTATTGCTACAATGGGTCTTACTGAAATGAGACCTACCTTTTATATAGATGATCTGTTAACCTACAGTCTAGAGGAGCTAAGGGGGTTCTGTGAGGAGAGGGGCTTAGCAGTGAGTAGGAAGGAGACTCAGCTATCCCTGCAGACATCCCTGAGACTTTGGCAACAAGACAGATGGAGATTCTTGGAGTCCCAGTACACCTACCAAGAGGGTAGTTGGTCTGAGGGTGGCTCTGGAGAGTCTGAAGAGGAGGAAGAAAGTGTTATGGAATATCTCAGAGGTGGGGAGTTCCTTGATGAGTCTAGTGCCTATGGTAGTGCCAGATTCCCCTCAGGGTCCCCAGAGGAGTTGGTGGACAGGCGGGAAGGTCCCATAGGTAGGGAGTCCCTTGCTGGATCTAGTGCACAGGGTAGCACCCACTCCCCTTCATGGTCCCCAGAGGAGTTGGGCAGACAGAGGGAGAGGGAGTACCAGCTGGAATTGGAGAGGCTCCAAATAGAGATTGCCCAGCTGGAGGCGCACCTAGCGCAGATAGCAGAAAAGGAGAAGTTAGCTCAAGAGGGTAGGTTACCCCTGGAGCGCAGTTTTAATTGTCTGGATTCCCCAGAGAGGGTGGGGTCCAGTGGTGGCAGCAAAATTGAAGTATATAGTGATGACAGTGTAGAACACCCACCCAGAGATGTAGCACCTGACTTGAAGGAGGGGGTTGATATACACCAGGGGATTCAAGGATATGAGGTAGCTCCATTAATATGCAGTGTCCCTGAGGTGGATTGGGGAACTAGCGCAGGGGCCCATAGTCCTAGTGAAAGGAGGGATACTCTACCGACTCTGGATGAGAGGTGCAGGGAGAGGGGTTCCCCGTGGTTGAAGTCCTGGTGTATGAGTGTGAGGACCGCCCAGAAGAGTGTGGGTTGAGTGATAGAGACAGTCAGTTAATGTCTCGCCCATTTCAAGAGAGTGGTGTGGGAGTACGTGTGTGAGACACTGGATTATGAGGTAAAGGTTAGCACCTGCGTGGAACTGTGTAATCCAATTGTGGGAGAGCATATTGTGAGTTCCTATTTTCCAGAGCTCAACCAACATGTGTTAGAGTGCGAGTTCTCTGATCCTAGGGAACTTGCGCAGGAGGCAGACCTCTGGGTGAGTACCAGAGGCTCTGTAGAGGCATTAGGGAATGACCCTAAGAGAAGTGGTTCAGAAGTTTTCCAACCTAGAGTGCTGGGAAAGGTTAGGAGTGTTACAGCTGGGTCCCCTTGTTGTGAGGAGGTTGTAGGGCCTCACATCCTGTCTCGTGGGAGCAGGAGTGAGACTGGGATAGGTCCCGAAGTGCCCCAGCCTCAGTCCCCAGGACTGGATGGTTTCATGAGGGAACACCAGGTGGGGAGCCTAGTCTGTCTGGATGGACTGTCCATTGTGGGGGGTACCCCAGTGTTAGGTGAGCTGGGAGTGCCTGTAGTCAGGCCTCCATCAGTTCTTGTGCCTGGCAGTGCCACTCCTAGGGGAGGGTACGGAAGTCCAGTCTGAGGGATGAAAGGGGGAAGGAGTCCCCAGTGGGAGAGCCAGTGGGTCAGGGGCCAGTCAGAAGGGCTGAGCCCCCTAGGAGTGACCATGGTGACACCACTTCAGTCCTGGTTGGCCAGGCAGTTGTTCAGCCACAGGGGTTGGTCCCTGGGTTGGTAAGTCAGATCCAGGAGTTGTCTGCCCTGGAGGGAGGGACAACTGTAAGCAGTGTCCCGACCATTTTTTCTAAGAGCACCACTCCAGGTGGGAGGGTGCAGTATGCTGGAAGGGGGTGCAGAGGGAGGGAGTCCTCGCCTCTGACCCCGGTGCAACCTGAGGGTTTTTCAGGTTGGTAGGTCAGTTGCAGGGTCCAGGCCCTGAACTGGTGGAGGGATGTGTTTCCCTTGAGGGGGCCTGTGTGCTCCCAGGAAGTCCTGGTTGGCCAGGCAGTTGTTCAACCACAGGGGTTGGTCCCTGGGATGGTAAGTCAGGTCCAGGTGTTGTCTGACCTGGAGGGAGGGACAACTGTAAGCAGTGTCCGACCATTTTCTTTTTCTAAAAGCACCACTCCAGGTGGGAGGGTGCAGTATGCTGGAAGGGGGTGCAGAGGAGGGAGTCCTCGCCTCTGACCCCAGTACCACCTGAGGGTTTTTCCAGGTTGATGGATCAGTTGCAGGGACAAGGCCCTGAACTAGTGGAAGAGTGTATTTTCCTTGGGGGACTTGGTGTACGCCCCAGAAGTCCTGGGTTGCCAGGCACAGGCCCAGCCCAAGGGTACAGACCCTAGGTTGGGGGGCCAGGTTCAGGGTGTCCCCCCTGATCTGGAGGAAGGGGCAATTGCTAACAGTGCCCCTCCCAGTTTGTGTTATGGGGCACCTCTCCAGGTGGGAGGGTGCCAGGCCCCAGTAAAGGGGGCGGGGAGAGGGCAGCCTCACCCCTGACCTCCGCCCAATCTAAGGGTACAGACCCTAGGCTGGGATACCAGTTGCAGGATAGAACCCCTGAACTGGTGGGTGAGTTGTGCAGGGCCCCTGCCACAGGTGCCCTGACAATTCTGGAAGGGGGTATCGCTCCAGGTGGGAGGGTACCGAGCCCCAAAGAGGAGGACCGGGTGTGGGAGAGCCCACCCCAGTCTCTGGCCCAGCCGCTGGGTACAGGCCCAGGGCTGGTGGGTCAGTGTCCGGGTGCTTTGCCTGACCTGACAGGAGGGAGAGTGTACAAAAGGTGCCAGGCACCTGGGGTTACTGCCCCTCCCTCTCTGATGCCACAAAAGTTTGAGGGCCCTGAGAGGTATAGGGCTAGGATTTCATCACTGACTACTGTCAGTGATTACTGGGGCTTGTTGTTTATCTGTTGGGACACACCTGGGGGCCAGTTAAAGTTAGATGCTGCACAGGTGGTGTCCACAGGTGAAGGGAAGAGTTCCCCATGGGGTATCTTAGTGGGCCCTAGGAGTGTGGACAGAGGGATCCACCAGGGTTCAGATTGGAGTAGAGCTGGCATATGCCCCTGCAGTTGCGGGCCAGTTCCGTGTTCTATCGCCCGAAGCAGGGAGGCCCATCAAAGTAGTGATTGGTCTACCCTGCGTTTTGGCTGGAAGGGGGTTGTGTTGGAAATGGCCCTTTTGCAGAGTCACCCCTAAACTTTTGCCTGCCTCCTGTATTTTTGCTGACCTGTTTCTGTTGGTTTTATGACTCTGGGCACTTTACCACTGCTGTTCAGTGCTAAAGTGCATATGCTCTCCTTTGTAAATATGTCTATGTGAATTGGTGTATCCCTGATTGGCTTATTTGGTTTACCTGTTAGTCCCTAGTAGTGTGGCCTGTGTGTGCCCAGGGCTGGTAAACCAAATGCTGCTGGTGGGCATGCAGCGCTGGTTTGCGCCACCCACAGAAGCAGCTTGTAAAGTGTGTCTCAGACCTGCCACTGCAGTGTCTGTGTGCTGTCCAGAACTGCCATCTTGGCTGTGAAGTGCACCCACTTCCCAGCCCCTGAACCTTCCCTTGGCATCTTGTAAGTCACCCCTATGGTAGGGTGCATTGTATGTGTAAGGTAGGACATGCCTTGGTATATGTAGCATGTCCTGGTAGTGAAGTACACCCCATTTCGTTTTTCACTACTGTAAGGCTACCTGTTCCTCATAGGCTAGAATGGGCAGTTTGACTATTACATTCTATAGTCCTAACTGACCCCAGGAACATGGTAGAAAAACGAATTTAGTATGCCTGAGCTCAGAATATTAAAATACATCTTTTAGTGAAGTTTATTTTTATATTCTGTGTTTGAAAATACCACTTTTAGAAAGTAGGTATTTTCTTGCCTAAGCCTTCCAGTGTGCTCTGCTGTTATGTGTATTGGCTGTCTGGTTTTGGAGGGGCAGGGCAGGCTGAGTCAGACCTGGGTTGAATAGAGAGAACTGCATTTAGAGTGTGGGGAGGGTGGCTCCTTGACCTGAATAGGGCTGTGCCTGGCAAGGTGAATGCTGGCTCCACCTCCTACTGTGTGTCTGCTAGCAGACCCCTCTTTCTGAAAGGAAGAATGCAGCCTGGTAAACAAAGTGCTCCAGGCCTGAGCAGAACTGGTTCTGGCTAGGTTCAGTGACTTGTAGCTTCTGAGAACAAAGACTTTTGGGGTATAAATATCTGTGCTCAAACCCCTACAATTGGTATTGCTTTTGGATCTGGAGAGGAAACTCTGTCCGTGCCACTGGAGGAATCTGCAGGAAGTGACTGTCCTTGTGCTTGTGTGTTGTTTCTTGCACTGGCCTGCAGCAGTGACCACTGGACCTTGAAGAAGAGGAAAAGGAACTTTTGAGAGAACTTTTACTTTTGTTACAGCAATTACCCAAGGGCTAGGAAAAGAGCTAGCCTCCTGCTGGAGTCTCAGGCACATCTGACTCCACCACCAACCTCCTGCTTCCTCCCTGCGAGGATTGCTATCTGCTGATGAGGCTCCTGTGAGTTCCAGGGCCTCTAGTTTTGCTTCAGAGAAAAGAGTGCTGGAAATCGTCGCTAACGCACGTTTGCGAGCCGCTGCAGCCGAGAGCGCTGGAAAAATCATTGCGCTGCTGCCGCTGGGTGCTCGCAACACGAAACCATCGCTAACGCCCCTTTGCGAGCCGCTGCAGCTGAGACGCGCTGGAAAAATCATCGCGCTGCTGTCGCCGAGTGCTCGCAACCCCTAAAGAAATCATCGCTTCAAGACATCGCTTTGCGGACGCCATGCGTCCGCCATTTTAATCGCATCGCACCTGATTTCGTCGCTCCCTCGCGGAGCGTCATCTCTTCGCATCGCAACACAATCGCACAGCGCAACAGGATCGTCGCATCGACTTCTCCCTCGCGGCAAGAAAGTCATCGCATCGGCGGCCTAGCTTGCAGAAGTTGGTCGCAGTGTCTCCGCACGCATCACGCAGATCGGCGCATCATCCTCCCTTGCGGCATGGATTTCAACGCATCGCCGGCCTCGCGTGCCGAGAATCATCGCTACCACTTCTTTGCGACATTTTGTTGGTTTTGCTACTAAACCCAGGTACTTTGTGAGAGAAAGGGTCGCAGAGACCACTGCTTTGAATTTGAACCTTATTTTTGCAAACCTTTGAACTATTTTTTGACAGTCCTTCAACAGCCATCCTATTTTTGACAGCCTTATGAGAGGAAGGGTCGCAGAGACCACTGCCTTGAATTTGAACCTTATTTTTGCAATCTCTGAACGAGAAAGGGGCGCAGAGACCCCTGCCTTGAATTTGAACCTTATTCTTGCAACCTTTGAACTATCTTTGACAGCCCTTCAACAGCTATCCTATTTTTGACAGTATTGTGGCTTTTACAGTTATTGGTCTTGTGATAAATCTGCCTTTATATAAAGATACTTATTTTTTATAACTACTTGTGTGGTGTCCCTTTGTAGTGTTCCTCACTGTGTTACTGTGTATGGTCATAAATGCTTCACACCCTGCCTCTGAGATAAGCCTACCTGCTCGTGCTACGTTACCACAGGGTTGAGCAGGGGTATTAAAGAGGGTAGCCCTCTCACTCTGACTTAGGAAGAAGGGTCCCTACTTGGACAGTGGCCAGCCATTGCCAACTAGAGACCCCCATTTCTAACACCGGTGTGTACATGTCTTTCCCTCTAGAAGGGTGGAATGCTACCCCCGCCACCAGAACTGGCGGGGGGGTAGTATTCCAAGATGTTTGACACCAAACACGACATGTTTCCGTGCAGCCATCCCAAAGTTAGCATTTAACGCGAGGTTATAATGCGCTTAAGAGTATATGGTCAGGCTGCACTACAAACAGCATCAGAGAAGGGTCTCCGAACGCTGCAGAGGGGCCCAGCTCATGCAGGGGCACCCTCTCACATAGGAACCACGCACTCTGCCTTCAGGATTGATAAGGCCTGCCATAGGAGTGACTTATAGGTTTATATGTGTGTATGTATGTAGTGATATAGGTAGCCTATATCACAGTAAGGGGTGCATGCACCACCTTACCCAGGCTGCAGTAGCAGACCTGTGGTGTCCTTTTGGATGGCCTTCCAGGGGTGGCACAATACATGCTGCAGCCCCTGGTAGGCCTCTGAGGTACCTATGCCCTGGGTACATAGTATACCATATACTAGGGACTTATAAGGGCACTCCAGATTCCAATCAGAGATGTGCCTAAGGCACATGGAAACCATTTTATAGAGGAAGCAGATAGACTGGGGCCCTGAATAGCAGGATCCCAGTCCAACTAAGTCATAAACCAGCAAAACACCAGGAAAAAGTGGGGCAACCATATAGTCAGATTCCACCTTCCTACATAACCCCCCCAAACGAAAGGAGATAAGGCTAACCTTGGCCAGTTGAGCCTTTATTGACTAAGTGGCCATATAAGGAAGCACCTGCACTAGCATGGTTGCCCCCTATCTTATGGTCCACTAAGCAATCCCTCACCCTAAGGGTATGAGAGGGTCTCCACCAGGGGGAATTACTACCTGTGGTGTGCTTTGGTAAAGTACAAGGCTGGTGAGGTGTCTGAGAAGGGAAGTGAGGCCCTAGGAAGGTTGGTCTCAGCTTCCTCAGATCACTGGTCACCATGTATGCCTGTCTTTCCATGACTGAGTTGCACTGTGCTCTAAGGGTCAACCTTTGGCTGCCTACAGCTGGGGGTTGGGTCCCTTTGGATGGACCACTGGAGGGACATGGCAGGTTTGGAACCTTTTGGTCCCAGGTTTGCCCTTGCCTAACAGAGTCCTTCTGGGGGAGGTCCCTACACAAAGGTATGGGGGATCCCTCAGTGGGTTGAGGAATTTTCACCTGGCTAGGGCTACTAGCCTGGGTGCCCCTAATCTGCTGATGGGGGGGTTCCTCTGGACAGGGGGCCCTGGGGGGTCCACTGACCTCCCTGACCTCTGCAGCCCTGGGCTGACTGAGGCAGGGTAGAGAGGGGCAGTTTACCTGCTCCAGACTGGGTACCACCTTGGAAGGGTCCTTTGCCATCAGGGGTGGGGCCAGGCCAGGACTGACTACCTCTGGGGCAGTTCCTTCACTAGGGGTAGGGTCAGTTCCCTGAGGAGGCTGACCCTTACCTACTGTCTGGAGGGAAGAAGACTTTTCTTCAACCCTTGTGCTCTCTTTTGGGGGAGAGTGGGCCATTCTTCCAGGCTCCATCTCTCCAAAGTTTCCCTGGGCTTGGGCTGTGGCCATCACAGCCCCACTAACCTTTACAGGGACGCCCAGCATTCTCAGATGGGTTTGGTGTTCAACTTCAGCCCAGGCTGAAATTTCCAGATCCTTGCCCATCAGGCAATCTACAGGCAAGGTTGGGGACACTGCCACTCTTTTTGGGCCTGTGACCCCTTCCCAGCTGAGATTGACCATGGCCATGGGGTGATCTGTTCTGACACCATCAATGTTGGTTACCTGGTATTTAAACTCAGGTAAAAGCTGGTGAGGGGGACTAGTTTCCCTGCCACCATGGTGACACTAGCCCCTGTGTCCCTAAATGCCACAGCTTTCTGACCATTAATTATTGGCTCCAGTCTGTACCTGCCCAATGCATTGGGACCCATGGTAAAGGTGGCAAATCCTACACCACCATCAGAGTCAGAGGAGTCTGTTGAGGGGGTCCTGTCTAAACTAGGGCCCACCTCTGTTCCTCTTGCAAAAGCACCTAACCTTTTGGGTACACTACTCCCAACTGGAGGATTACTACTGGTAGTACCAGGAGGGGTGGTAGTAGTTGTTGGAGGAACATTTTCTTTATTGCCAATCCTGGGGCAACTGGGATCATTTCCAGTGTCCAGGCTTTTTACAGACATGGCAATAGGGTTTCTTTTCAGGAGAGGAAGGAGTTTGGGACCCACCCCCAGAAGAGGACTTTTGGGGCCCTGTAGTGGATTTATCCTTAGATTTATCCCCACCTTTCTCTTGGGACTTGGTAGAATCTTTCTTCTGGTCACCACCCTGATTCTTAGTCTTTACTCTGGTTCTGACCCATTTGTCTGCCTTCTTTCCCAATTCTTGGGGAGAGGTCAGATCAGAGTCCACCAGGTACTGGTGTAAAAGCTGGTTTTGACAATTATTAAGGATCTGCTCCCTCATAATCAAATTGTACAATCCTAAAAAGTCATGCACCTTGTTGCCATGTATCCAACCTTCCAGAGCCTTAGTAGCACAATCTACAAAATCAACCCAGTCTTGAGTCTGAGCCTTTTGGGTGTCTCTGAACTTCAACCTATACTGTTCAGTGGTTAGGCCAAACCCATCTATCAGAGCACTCTTCAAGACTTTGTAATTGTCAGCATCCTCCTCTATAACAGTGAGGAGCTTATCTCTACCTTTGTCTGCAAAGGAGAGCCACAAGATTGCTGCCCACTGCTCCTGAGGGACCCTCTGTACTTTACAGGCCCTCTCTAGAGCAGTTATCCATGTGTGGATGTCATCCCCACTCTGGTAGGGAGGGACAATCTTGCTCAGGTTTCTATGGTCATAAGACCTTTCCCTATCTTTGGGGAAATTGCTGCCACCATGGGACTCTAGTCCCAACTATCGTCTCTCTCTATAGAGATCTAGGGACTCCCTGTCTATAGCCAATTGCTGTTTTCTGAGTTCAAGCTGGGCTTGCTCATACTGAATCAGTCTCTTTCTCCTTTCATGAGAGGATTCCCTCCTATGAGAGGAGACAGAGGTCCCTATTGAGGTGTCAGAGTGGTTGGACTCCTGAGAAGGAGACCTAGACCTTCTGGGCACACTCAGAACACTTCCTGGGGGACAAAGGGGAGGTCATTCTGATCCTCTCCCTCCTCCTCCTCCACAGGAGGAATTGGGTTTTCCAGGACAAGGTCATTTTCACCTTCCTGGCCAGTTTCAGAGGGGGGGGCCTGGGTTTCTTCACCCCTGGCCCCTTCCTCATCTTCTGCCCCACCCTCTTTGCCTACCCCTTCAGACCCTAGGGGCCTGCTGAGATCATCAGCTAGTAACACCTCCCTGAGGTGTTGGGTGCTGGCACTTTTGCCTGCCTTCAACTTCCTAGTATTGCATAATGCTCTCAATTCCAAGAATGGGAGTTTATCATACTTGGAGGGAAGAAGCCCACTGGCTTCTGGCAAGGACTCACTGGGTCCTGGCTTTGAAGACATCACTAGTGAGGTGTGGTGTATGCACTACCTACTCTAGTGTGGCCTACTAAACTCTCTTGAGTTAACACACAACTCTAAGTTCAGTAGAACTTACTGTATTACTAAGCTTGATTTATATGTACCTTAGGTACCCTTAGTGGTTTTCAGTTGATCAATTCAATTGAGATTATCTGGTAAAACAATAGCAAGCTGGAATCCCACACGCTGCACACCAATGTGAGAAGTTGGCCTGGCATATGCTGTCCATTATTTGTAGTGGGCACCTTGCACCAGTCCAAACAACCCCTTATTGGAGATAGGTTAAATACAACCTTTATTGAAAGCTATCCTAGTGGTAGCTATGGAGAGCAGCCTTCAGGCTAAGTCTTGAAGGAATGTAAAGCAGCTTGTTTTACCAGTCTATAATCTCTTGAGTGACCAAATGAAAGAGGACCACACCAGGTATATATTCAAAATATATGTATTTATTACTAAACACACCCCTCTAGTCTCTTTATGAGGCTAGAGTTCGAAGTACATACGTTACGAGTTAGTTATCTACAGTAATAGCACAAATACACGTTTGAGCCCCAGGGGCGTACCAAACCATATACCAATAAAGTGGTATAAGAACCACGACTGAGCTAGACACAAGGCCTAGAGCCTGTAGAAGTGCTTGGACCACAAGGAACCACCCAAGGCAGTGACACAGGGGACCCACGGGGGACGCGTGCAGTGTATGAACACAACCGCGAACCACCGTTAACTTCTATGGGGAAAGTCGCGATTAGAATTTAAAAGAAAAGGGACACTTAGAGGAGGACTTGGAGCAAACCCTTTGAGAACTAGGCTGTTCTAGTGTCTATACCCACGGGAGCACCGGAGTACTCGAGTTACCTCACCCAGGGAAGCCGGGTGCATAGGTGTCTTTCGGGGTCGGGTTTCGTCATCGCTTTCTATGGCGATCTGCTGCAAAGTGCTGCTGGCGACCAAGTCGAAAGTGTTCGGGTGGATCCAAAGGTGGATCGAAGATCTGAAGAACCTGAAAGCAGAGGGGACAGAGTCTGGGTCACTAGCCAGTGACCAGGAAGGCGATGAGCAGATGCCCACCGATGTCGAGTGCTTCAGGTAGGTTGACGGTCATCTTGACTCTTCAGCCACGAGGTCCAGGAGGCATCGACGACAACCAGGAGCTGGATTCGAGCTGTCCCCTGAAGTCTGTCGATTGCAGGGGTGTCAGCGACTGGATTGGACCCAACAAGCCTTGGCAACGGCAAGTCTCGTGGAAAGCAAAGAAGAACGATGTTGCAGACCAGCAAGGTCTGGGGGACTCACCCAGCGAGGATAAGTCAGGGCACATCTGGAGCAACCAGGGAGCCCAAGCAGAAAAAGATTGGCCTTCGGGAGGGCCTACTAGCCAACGGACTAGCGACCGCGAAGGAGCCTCAAGACGGTGCACGTGGAGCTGGCTCACAGGACACTCGTGGAGTGGAGGCCAGTGATCTTCGGTGCAGTTGGTGCTGGAGGCTGGGGCTACTTGGAGCCCAAAGCACGACTTCGTGGGAGACCCAAAAGAGGATGCACTTGCAAATGCGTTTGGTGTCCAGGGGTCACCGTTACACGTTACCCACGACAGCTACGGGCCTCATCTTTGTTGGGGACTCAGGGCAGCCTCGGGGAAGTCTGGAAATCCACCTCTGGTGATGCAAAGACTTCGGCGTCCGACGGGAGCTTCAGTGATGCAGACCGGACAATTGCTTCTTTGGTGCCTGCCAAGCAGGGGAGTCACTCCTTGACCCCATGGGAGATTCTTCAGTCCTCTAATCTTAAAGTAGAGCGTCGAAGGTCCAGGATTCTGTGTCAGAGTTTCGTCCAGGTTAATCTAAAGTCCTAAGGACCCGGTTCCCCTACTTATACTAAGGTAGGGGGTTGGACATACTCTGTGGCCCCACCTATGGGAGGGCCAGGGCAGAGGGGTGGTTACACCCCTTTCCCTTTGTCCAGTTTCACACCAGAGCAGGGGCTGGAAGCCCCTGAGCCGGTTTGAACTGGGGTCTGCACAGGGACACCAATGTGCCCCCAGTGCAGGACTTCAAAGCACCAGAGAGTGCTCCCGCCCAGCCCCAATACACACTATCCTGTCTGGGGAGGTGGTCACACCTCCCTGGGACAGGAAACCTATTGTCCAGGCCTCCCCTGCCGGAGTTTCGGTCAGCAGCAGGAGGCCAGACTCGTGTCTGTGGCAGCGGCATCCATTTTGTGATGCCAGGGCTCTGGAAAGTCAGTACCGGGTATACCGGTGTGTACATGTCTTTCCCTCTAGAAGGGTGGAATGCTACCCCCGCCACCAGAACTGGCGGGGGGTAGTATTCCAAGATGTATGACACCAAACACAACATGTTTCCGTGCAGCCATCCCAAAGTTAGCATTTAACGCGAGGTTATAATGCGCTTAAGAGTATATGGTCAGGCTGCACTACAAACAACAGCATCAGAGAAGGGTCTCCGAATGCTTCAGAGGGGCCCAGCTCATGCAGGGGCACCCTCTCACATAGGAACCACGCACTCTGCCTTCAGGATTGATAAGGCCTGCCATAGGAGTGACTTATAGGTTTATATGTGTGTATGTATGTAGTGATATAGGTAGCCTATATCACAGTAAGGGGTGCATGCACCACCTTACCCAGGCTGCAGTAGCAGACCTGTGGTGTCCTTTTGGATGTCCTTCCAGGGGTGGCACAATACATGCTGCAGCCCCTGGTAGGCCTCTGAGGTACCTATGCCCTGGGTACATAGTATACCATATACTAGGGACTTATAAGGGCACGCCAGATTCCAATCAGAGATGTGCCTAAGGCACATGGAAACCATTTTATAGAGGAAGCAGATAGACTGGGGCCCTGAATAGCAGGATCCCAGTCCAACTAAGTCATAAACCAGCAAATCACCAGGAAAAAAGTGGGGGCAACCATATAGTCAGATTCCACCTTCCTACAGCGTCCACCCTCCAGAAGAGGAGGGCCTTCAAGCCAGTGACTTCACATCTCCGGAACATGGGGATTCCCTACGCCTGGGGTCATCCCTTCCGTCTGATCTTCTGTTTGGAGGTAAGGCTTCACCAACTCTGCTCCCTCGAAGAAACATGCAAATTACTAGGCATCGACTCAACACCAATGGATCCCGGCTCCCGTTCTCCTGCACGCCTCTCGCTGGCACACCCGTGGATCAAGAAACCAGATTACGAGACCCGGACACCACCGCTAAGGGCCAGCAGGCCACCATCGATGCCACTTCTGGGGCACTGGCGAGCTCGGACATCCCATAATGCAGATGGGAAAGTACATTATCACTCAGAAACGGTGGCGGGCGGGCAGTGGGGCGGGGGACCTGAAGGGACTGTCCCCAATCTGGACTCTTGGACTATAGACTATAAGTTTTGAGTGTTTGTCTTATGTTTTCTACCCCTGCTGGGTTACCGCAGTTGGGGGGGGGTCTGATCTTCTTGGGGATCCACACTCACTTATCGTGCACACTGTTCTTCACACATGCACGGCCGATGACACTCAGGTCTACAAAGGCAGGCCTGAGACGTGGCTAGATCTCCTAGGCAGTATTTCGCCTTTTCCAAACTCCCAGAATAACTATCCCACTCTAGGTCATTACCCTAAATGTTAAGGGTCTAAACAACCCAATTAAGCGCAGGGCTGTCCTATCCTAGCAGCCAAAGCCTGGAACGAGCTCCCCGTCGACATCAGACGCTCCCCCACCCTCCACTCCTTCAGGAAGAACATCAAGACCTGGCTCTTCGACTGAACCGGAGCTGCACCACCCCCCCCCCCAGCGCCTTGAGACCCTCGCGGGTGAGTAGCGTGCTTTATAAACCCCCTGATTGATTGATTGATTGATTGATTGATCCTATCTGGAGAGCACAGGGGCAGATGTATGCTTGCTCCAAGAGACTCATCTCCTCCCGCAGGACTATCATAGGCTTTGATCCCGCTCTTTTCCACACCAATACTTCTCTTCCGCCCGCTATAAAACAGCAGGAGCTGCACTTCTGTTTTCACACACATTCCGTGTGACTATTGGAACAAGGGTAGCCGAGGTGCAGGGACACCTCCTCACACTGCACTTGTCCCTTGGTCTCTGGTCCTTGGTGGTGGCATCTATGCTCCATACGAGGGCCAGGAATCCTTCATATAGACAGCTCTTACAGAGGTCCTTTCGGCCCATGACCGGACAGTCCTAGTCGGTGGGGACTTCAACTTGGTATTAGACAATATCCTCGACAGTTCTACCTCCATATTTGGGCAGACGGGATCACTCACCAAAGAGGGACACCTGGAACTCAGGGCGATGGGCCTTCATGACATCTGGGGGGAATTCCACCCACACACCAGGGATTATTCCTATCTATCACATGCACACAAATCTTACGCATGGCTGGACTTCTTCTTAGGCACAAAGGACATCCTCAATCTCACATCTGACGTTGTGATGATCCCGGCTGCCTTATCAGACCACTCTTCAGTTTTACTGACTCTGAGCTCCCCTCCCTCTCGCCGCCCTATGGGCACATGAGGGCTGCGGGACACCCTTCTGCTGTGATCTGAGGTTGTGGCGCAGACGGGGCAAGCCATTTCCAATTACCTGGAGTCGAATGACTCAGCCGAGGATTCCACAGCAACACTCTAGGAGGTCTTAAAAGCAGTCATCCGTGGGGGATTTATCGCTATCTCTGCTGCGGGCAATAAAATTTGCAAAGAGAAGAGGGACGCCTTGACGAGGCAAGTGAAGGAACTCGAGGGCATTCATCAGTGCACCGGTGCCCCAAGAATATGGCGGCAACTAACAAGCGCGCACGCCCAACTAGCAAACATCGGCCTAGATAAAGCAGAGTACGCTGCTCTTCACCAGCGCTATAATTATCATTTGGGAGGAGATAAATGTGGCCACCTACTAGCTCACAAACTGCGCACTAGGCAGCACAATATGGGGGTTCACACACTGTGAGACGCAAATGGGGCCACTATTTGCGTGCCCAGATCGATGCCCGGATCGCTGAGTCCTTCCGAGACTTTTATGCTGATCTATACTCAGATCAACAGCTGGACCCAGCGGTTAATCGTATCTCAAGGACGCTCAAATCACACCGCTCGCTCCGGAACAAGCAGAAGCCTGGCACAAGACATCAGGGTAGAGGAGATTATCACAGCCATCTCACGATTCAAACAGTCGAAATCCCCAGGGCCCGATGGGTTTTCACCCCTTTTCTATAAAAAGTTCTGTTCTCTACTGGCTCCGCTCCTGGCTCGAGTCTTCAACTCCTTCTCAGCTTCAGGCGCTATCCCTTCCACGATGCTGACCACCTTACTGACTGTCCTTCCCAAATCCGGCAAGGACAGACAGTATTGTAGCTCGTATCGTCCAATTTCGTTCTTAAACATTGATCTCAAACTTTTCACTAGCATTCTCGCATCTAGGCTTGGCCCCTACATGCCAGTCATAATAGACCCAGATCAAACAGGCTTTATTGCCCAACCTCAAACAAGCGACAGCACAAAAAGGGTCTTGCACATAATAGAAAAAGCCTCACACACAGAAGAGGAGTTTATGCTGCTAACAGTCGATGCCGAGAAGTCCTTCAACTGAGTACACTGGCTTTACCTCAAACAAGTGTTGTTACACTTTGGGGTAGCCGATAGATTTCATACCTGGATACTTAACTGCTATCACCTCCTCTCAGCTTCCGTGAGAGTGAAGGGCCACGTATCCACTCCCTTTTCTATTAACAGGGGTACACGGCAGGGGTGCCCCCTCCCTCCCCTGTTGTTTGCTCTATATATGGAGTCCCTCACCCAGAGGGTCTGCAACGACCCTGCAATCACCGGCATAAAGGTCGGAGGCGGCCAACATAAAATGTGTCCCTGTCCCAATGATGTGCTGGCGACTCTAGACAGACCAGCCTCAGCCTTACCCACATTCCTTGCCAAACTTGAAACGTTCGGCCTCGCATCGGGCTTCCGGGTCAATGTAGCGAAATCCCTGGCTCTGAGTCTCTCCCTTTCCCGCGAGACAGAAACCGGACTATCAGCCCAGTTCCCCATTCAGTGGACTAAGACCTCGATCCCATACCTGGGCATTCATCTTGTACCCACTCTCCAGAAAACTATCGATATTAACTATCGAGCTCTGTTTAGACAAGTACAAATAGAATTATCCAAATGGGGCCACTTCCAGACAACATGGCTCGGAAAAATTGCAGCGCTCAAAATGACTATCCTTCCCAAAATCCTTTACGTGTTCCAAACCCTTCCCCTCCCGCCACCGGCCAGAATGCTCCATAAGATTCAGGCAGAGTTCCACCGCTACATCTCGGCCCGGGAACATCCCTAGATGCACAGAAAGGTCAGTTATCTCTCCCCATGAGACGGGGGGCTGGGCATACCTAACCTCCAACTCTATTTCCACGCTGCCCAACTTAGATATTTGGCCAAATGGAATAGGGATGAATCTGAGCACCACTGGTTATTTCAAGATCGGGCGGTGGCTGGAACCTCCTTATGGAAGATCCCCTTTCTGAAGAAACCACATCGGCCCCAGAACGTTTATCTATCATCCATCACAAAGGTGACTATGGATAGCTGGGACCGGTGCAGCACGCGGTAAGGACTGTCATACTTTCCATCCCCGTTGCCTCCCTTATTTGATAACACTGACTTCTCACTCGGGAACATCCCTAGTGCATTTTCAGCGTGGCGGCAAACAAAATGTCGCTCCATGGGGCACATGACAGATGAGGAGGGGGTAATTCCCTTCCCTCAGTTATGTGTCGATTTCAATCTCCCCGAGACCGAGCGCATGCACTACTCACAACTCCACCACTGGATCTTGCACCCAGACAATAAGGCCACCTCACACAGACACCTCTCGGCCTATGAAAAATAGCTGATGACGAAAACCTCGGACAAGAGGATAATCTCTGATCTATGTCTTTCGACTCCAGCCCACGCGTCACACTCACAAACCTAACCAACCACGCTGGGAAAAAGAGATTGGGAGACAGTTGATGGACACAGAATGGGGACAGATCTATCATAGAGCTCGTCACACGGCCACCCACATTGCCCTCACTGAAACATTCACTAAAATAGTGCCATATTGGTACCTCACCCCCGAGAGATTGCATAGGATAGACCCATCCAAAACAGAATATTTCTGGAGGGGCTGTGGCGGGCTGGGCTCTCTGACACACATCCTGTGGGAATGTCTCCAGATTCAACCTTACTGGACACTAATTCTCGATGATATTGACGTCATTTAGACATGCTTCTTCCCAGATTCCCTTCTTACATACTACTAGGCCTCCCTAATCCTCTCACTTACCCTTTGAAATCACTCTTTGGGCATCAAATTATGCTGCCACTGGGGGCAGCTTTACAAAGCATTCTCGCTCATTGGGGCACGAAACAAACACCTACCCATCTCAGCTGGCTCCACCGCCTATGGCACATCCTCGGGAATGGAGAGAATTACCCTTTCTATTAAGAATAGAGAGCTATCCTAGCAGGAATGATGGCAAGTGTAGGAAAGTAGGATCTGCTTCTATGGTTACCCCCACTTTTGGCTTGATGTAATACTGTTTATGATTAGTCTGACTGGGATCCTGCTAATCAGGACCCCAGTCTATCTGCTTTCTCCCTAAATTGTTGTGTTGAGTACTTAGGCACATTCCAGATTGGATACTGGGGTACCCTTATCAGTCCCTAGTATATGGTACTAAGGTCCCCAGGGCATAGGTACCCCAGAGGTCTCTTATGGTCTGAAACATGCATTATGCCACCCATGAGAGATCATGCAAAATGGAACTACAGGCCAGCCATTGCAGCCTGTGTAAGTTGGTCTTGCACCATTTACTTAAGATATATGTTGCCTATATCTAAGGGTCACTGCACTTAAAACCTATAAGTCACCCCTATAGCAGGCCTTTGCAATCTTGAAGGCAGGGTGGTTGGTTCTAAGTGAGAGGGTGTCCCTGCATGAGCAGGACACCCATGCAGCCTATGGAGTCCATTCTTCCGGGTTGTCAGTGAAGCAGCCATATACTATATAGAGGGGCACCGCGTAATTAAGCAATAACCATCTCGAAATCGGCTGCAATGAATCCTATCACGTTTGGTATCAAACATGTTGGAATCATACCCCCACACAAGCACTGGAAGAGCCCTCCGTTAGGCTCTCAGTGTTCCCGGTACCAGCCTTCTTGACCTGGACAGCACAAAATGGTTGCTGCTACCCAGAGACACGATTCTGCCCTCTTGCTGCTGAGCCAAGCTTGAGCAGGGGAAGGCAGAACAATAGGCATCCTGTCACAGGGAGGTGTGACCACCTCCCAGACAGGATTTAGTGTATTGGGATGGGGTGGGTGCGCTTGCCAGCGCCACTCAGTCTGCATGAGGGGCACATTTGGTGTCCCTGTGCATAGTCCAGTTCAAACCAGTTCTGGGAGCTGTTGGCTCCCGCTCTGGTGCAAAACTGGACAAAGGACATGGGAGTAACCTCCCAATCCTCCCAACCCTTTCCCTAGGGTACTTAAGGGCTTACCTGGGTGTAGGTCTCTAAATTCGTCGTGGGATGAGATTCAGATCAGACACCACTGCACTTCTACCGTCTGGACACTCTGGACTTTGCTGGACTTCGTTTGGTCTTGACTTCATCTCCCTTCCAGTCTGCTGCATCGTCTGTGCCTGTGCATCATACAGAAACCTTCCAAGGCCTGTGAAGCATCAAAGACACCTGAAGAAATCTCCCTTGGAGTGAAGGATTCACTCCCCTGCATTTGCAGGCACCGTAACTAAGTCGACCAGTCTGCAGATCCTGAGCTCCTCCATACTCCGTGGGCTCTGCAACACAGGTGGTGGTTTTCCACAGCTCCCGGGGCCTGCCCTGCCCTCTCACCAAGTCTGAGGCCAGTATCCCTCATGGGGGATGCAATAACCGAACTCCTGTGCAGCATCCAACTTGCAGTTGCAAAGGCTTGTTGGCTTCTTTGCAAGAAGATCTTCGGGCTCCAAGTAGACCCAACCTCAACCACCTCCAGTGACCAGAATCTTCAGCCACACCACATTGTGTGCATCGGGGCCTGCCTCTTTTGGTGAGCTGCTTGAGGTCCTCTTGTGACTCCTGTGCCTCCGGTCCACTTGAGGGTCATACTTGTTTCTTTTGGCCTCCCCTGATTGCTCGGGTCCTGCCCTGACTCCCCTGCTTGTGGTGAGTCCCCTGGACCTTGCTGGTCCCGACGTTGTTCATTCTTTGACACCGACCCCTCAGCACTCGACATCCTTCGTGGGACAGCTCGTGCATGGCTCCTGGTCCTCCTCAGCATCACCTGGTCCTCTCAGCTGCGGAGTCAAGGTCATCATCATCCATCCTGCAACATCCAAGTCTCCTGGTCACTCCCAAGTGACATAGACTCTGTCCCCTCTGCTTGCAGGTACCTCTCATCAAGAATCCATCCTCGGATTCCACTGGACACTTTCTTCTCTTCCAGCAGTGGCGCATTGTCTTGAAGTCCTCCTTTGGGTTCGACGGCGGTTTCCGACATCAATTCACACTTATGCACCCAGCTTCCCTGGTGAAGGTAACATGGGTGCTAGGGTATCCACGGGTGGGGTGGCTCTCCAACCATCTGTCTTCCACGGGGTTTCTTCAGGGTCCACTGGAAAGGGTCCTTAAACTGTAAAACTCCAACCGCGACTTGCACATAGAGTTGTACGGAGCACACAGCCGTGTTTCCACACTGCACACGCTCTCTGTGGGGTCCCTATCTACTCAGCTTGGGTGGTTCCTTGGGGTCCCAGCACTTCTACATCCTCTCGACCCTGTCTTGATCCAAGTCGTGGTTCTTATACCACTTTCTTAGTATATGGTTTGGTCCCCCCCTGGGGTCCACTGTGTATTTCGTACTGAGTTTCTCTGCTGAAGTATTGTGTGCATTGTGTTTATCTCCATGTTGGAGATATTGGAACATACTAGAGAGTAATATATAATAAATATATATTTTTATAAATACTTGGTGTGGTTCTTTTTCACTTAATCTATACTATAAGATTGCATTCTGGTAAAACAAGCTGCTTTACACTCCTTCTGGACTATGCCTGAAGGCTGCTCTCCACAACTACCACTTAGAGAGCTTTATAAGGTTGTCTAAGACCTCTTAAATCACCATAAGGGTTGTCTGGACTGGTGCAAGATGCCCACTTACATTAATGGACATCACATACCAGCCCAGCTTCTCACAGCACCCATACATTGCCCTCTAGTCCCAAGATTTCCGGGACCTCACCTACCCTAAATACCTCTGAGTCTTGCGGCTAACTGAGCCTTCTGTAGCTGCCGAGCAGTGACATCCGCATGTTCTCATAGGACAATTAAATTGTACATGCTTCACTATATATTCCATTGGGAACCTACTGGAAGAGGGGCTGTGTTCAGACTCCTTCACAATCTTGGGAGATTTCAATTACCATCTGGAATTATTGGAGGACCCTGACACAGTGGCCCTCTCAGACCTGTTGAAGAGTGCTGACCTGACTCAGCAGGTGACAGGCCCTACGCACTTGGCAGGACACACTCTAGATGGTATTTTCTCAAATCACCCAAACTTGCAGTTCACGGGCACTCTGCCCTTGACCTGGACTGTCCATGTGGGAGTTCAATTTGAGATTCTCCTAGTTACCCATAACAGGGCAGATAAAGGCCCTAAAATCCAGATTCAAAGCAGAGCCTGGGACAGAATTAAGAGTACAGACTTACAGGCTGTACTCATGGCCACTGTCGGCCGATTACCATCTGATCCAGAAGAGGCGGTCACTCAGTATACATCCTGGGTGGAGTCAGCCTGTACCACATTAGCTCCAGCTAAAACGCTACGCCCCAGAAGAACTCATCTCACAGCCCCTGGTATTCAGAGGATTTGCGGAGACAAAAACTTTCCTGCAAACTTCTTGAACGACACTGGAGGAAAGACTATAGAGAAGAGGAGAAAAAGAAGTATAGACAAAGTCTGGTGACCTACAAACAACTCCTATTTGAAGCAAAGAAAAACTTCTTTACAAAGCAAATCAATTCTGCAAACAATTCTACTAAAGAGCTTTTTAAAATTGTCTCAAGTTTGGCCTCCCCAAACATGACAAAAGTTGAGGCAAGTCAGGAACTTTGCGATGATATCGCCAAGTTCTTTCTGAACAAAGTTGAAGCCATCTTCTTGAACTTCAGTCACCCTAATCTGGAGATAGGAGGGGTGCCGTTGGAGGACAGGCAGACAACTGCAGATTCCCCAACTGTTTTTAATATATTTGCGCCGTTGTCCACTTCAGACACTGAGAAGCTGCTCCTCTCCGCCCAGTCAGGCTCCCCCTACGACCCCTGCCCAGTCTCAATAATTAAACAGGCATATGTGCCTGTGGCCTCAGTCCTTACCCCACCGTTCAATACAATGTTTGAAGTCGGGCACTTCCCCAATACTTGGAAGCTGGCCTCAATATTGCCTCTATTGAAAAAGCCTAACCTGGACCCAAAGGAGCCTAATAACTTCCGATCTATATCTCGCCTCCCACTACCTGCAAAACTGGTTGAGAAAACCATGAACTCACAGCTCAGCACCTTTCTAGTTGGAACTAATGCCCTGGACCCAACCCAGTTTGGGTTCAGAGAAGGGCATAGCACAGAATCTGCCCTGATAAAGTCTACGGAGGAAATAAGGGAGGTGGTGGACAGGGGAGGTAAAGCAGCACTGATTATGCTGGACTGGTCCGTAGCCTTCGATACGGTCCATCACGATGTTCTGATGGACCGTTTGTCAGCGTGCGGTATTCAGGATAAGGCTTACGATCTCCTTAGATCCTTTCTATCGGACAGATCTCAAACGGTGGCACTAGGTAATTTTAATTCCAAACCTTTTTTGCTGCCATGTGGAGTACCTCAGGGGTCCTCCCTTAGCCCCACTCTTTTAAATGTCTATGTCTCCTCACTGGGTAATCTGTTCAGGTCATTTGGCTTCAGCCTGACTTCGTACGCTGACGACACGCAAATCGTAGTGGCTGTATGGCCTGGTCTGACATCAGGAATTGAGGACAGGTTCCATGATTGTATGGCAATAATCGGGAGGTGGATGTCCAAATATTGCCTGAAATTAAACTCTGGCAAGACCGAGGTCATCTTGATCGGTAATGATCCCAACTTTTGGACCCCAAGGTGGTGGTCAGAAGGTATGGGGACACTTTCTACTCCTGTTAGGAAGGTAAAGAACCTCGGAGTCATTATTGACCAAAAACTCAACTTTGGGGACCAAATCAATGCAGTGGCATCCTCCGTCTATTTTTTAATCAGAATGATTAAGAAAATACTACCCTTTCTGCCCATAACCTGTCAGCGGACTGTAGTCACAGCTCTTATTATGTCCAGACTCGACTACTGCAACAGCCTGTACTTAAATATACAGGAACGTTTTGCAAACAAATTGCAGCTGCTGCAAAATGCAGCTGCAAGACTGATTACGGGTACTCCCAAATACGCCCCCATCTCTAAGGAATTGAGAAAACTACACTGGTTGCCAGATAAGAATCGAGTGCTTTTCAAATCTCTCAATTTCAAGGCACTTCACGGAATAGGCCCAGAGTTCCTGAAACGAAAATTGCAGTGGTATATACCCGGAAGAACCCTGCACTCCAGAGGAGCCAAGTTGGTGACTGTGCCGCCCGTCAAAAAATCGACATGGGGAGGGAGAAGTTTCTTGGTAGGCACAGCCAAAGCTTGGAACGAGCTTCCCCCTAGTTTGAGAAAGGCCCCGGACGTACTTACATTCCGGAGAGGACTTAAAACCTGGCTTTTTACCCGCTAGTCCAGGTCCCCTGTCAATGCTCTCAGTGAATTAGTGGTTCAGCGGCAGGACACCTTCGGGTAATTGTCGCGCTTTATAAATAACGATAACATAACATAACATAACATATATATTGAGTGTGTTGGGGGTGGGGGGCAAGCTGGGTTTTGTTTTTCTGTTCTTTCAGACATTTGTACTCTGTAACTTGGAGTGCTTTTCCCGTCAGACCAGATGCGTAAAATGTTAATCGCCTGTAATTTACACTGATGGTTGGCTTCCAAGAATAAAAAGATTTGAACCATAAACGTGTCCCACAATAAGGCAGATGAAATCTCCGAAATATCATTGAAAGAGAAAAATTATGAAGCAAAAGAGATAAAAGAACTAGAAAATTGAACATCCTGAAGCAAAAATTATTAAATCTCCATCTATGCAACGGAGGTCCAGGGGGAACCAAATCCAAGTCAGTGATAACCATGGCATGGTTAAAAAGTACAATTGGAGTGATGTGGGATTGCACAAGGCATTGTGAAAGAGATTTAGAAAGAAAAATATGGTCTAGTCGTGACAGTGTACCATGAGTAGCAGAGTAAAAAGTATAATCCCTAACTGTAGGGTTAGACAACCTCCATGAATCAACTAAGGCATTTTTAGAAATGGCAGAAAGAAATTGCTTATACATTTTATGTGACACAAATTGAACTCGTGACTGCCTATCCAAAAAAGGATCCTAAATTTGATTACAGTCACCTCCCAGGATAAAGTATGCATCATAATATTGTGCACATTTTCTTGCAATCGAAAGCCATAAAGTATGATCAGGTTTTGTAGGAGCATAAACATTCAATAGAGTTATATTATCTATCAGGACATTACTAGGCGTGGGCGGAATTTGCGTAGTCGCGTTACGCAAAATTCCGCGAAACGGTAAAAACTCTGCGAGCACGCAGAATTCCGCGAAGACGCGGAATTGCTTGTTCCGCCCGTTCGCGATGCATTTTTCCTGTTCAGGGACGCTGTTTGCGTGCTCGAGGGGGAATATCTTGCGAACTTGCCCATGCGGTCGGCAATTGGCGCGGCCATCTTGTTTTACTTGTCCCGCCCGCTCGCGATGCGTGTTTCCTGTTCGCGAATGCAGATGTCCGATGGCGCGTCCGAATGACGTGTTCGCGATCGCACACTCTCGCGGGATCGCGCGAACGGATAGGAAAACTCGTTGGCGAACGCAGGGATCCCGGTAAGTCGCTACCGCGCGCACGAACACGCATTTTGAAAGCGCGAACAAGGGAACAATTCCGCTACGCCGCGGATCACGGAATTTTTGGCTATTCCGCGTTCTCCGCGGAACGCGGAATTGCCAAAATTCCGCGAGCGGAGCGGAATTTACCGCCCAGGCCTAGACATTACTAATAACCCACCTACCAGTATCATCCATTTCTGGTGCGACCACTGAAAGATTAAGAGACTTATTACATAATATCACAACCCCTTTCTTTTTATTTACAAACATGTGTCCCACCCAGTTTCGTTTAAATTTCAGTGCTTCAGACTGGGTAAGATGAGTCTCTAGTAGAAGAACGAGGTCAGGATTAGACTTACCTAAATGCGATAGCATTCTCTGTTGTATAGCCAGATAAAGGGACCCCTTAATGTTTCAAGATATTACCTGGAATTATATGAAGTGAATCAGGGGCAAAACAATTTAGAACCTTAAAACTTATAAAGGTTGACAACGTTACTATCCAGAAAAAATCAGAAAGTGATGAAGGAGAGAAAGAAGAAAGTTGGAGAAATAAAACACAGAAGGAAGTAGAAGAAAAAAGTGCAAGACAAAGAGAGAAGAAAACCAGGAAAGGCAAAGAGAGAGGGTAACAAGAAAAATTGAGGTACAAAGAGAAAAGACAGTACATATCCAAAAAGAATGACTGTAAGGACACCCCATAGTAAATAACAATAGGAGAAAAAAACACCAGGGTGGTGACGACACATGAACGATGACACACCCAGAGGAAAGGGAGCCCACGTCGCACCCGGACTATACACACTTACGAATAACCCTGGGCATAATACTTCGCTACGCTCACGGAACATGCAAAGTTTGTGCTACTACGTAAATTGCACGTAGCAGAGTGAATAACTGTGCTAATTGACATAGCGTAGCAGCAGTAAAATAAACACCTTCAAATGCTTTGATAAAGCAATTTTCTATGCTAAAAAGCATATAACCAATTCACAAAAATGAACTATGACAATAAAATATCAAGCAATGAGAGAGGTGATGATTTTGGAGTCCCCCTAACCTAGGGGAGGACCAAGCAGATGCCTTGAACACAAAAAGCATATCATGTGAACGATTCAATGGTGGTCCCTTCCTCCTAGGACCACCCCAAGCACAGTTATGGGCAAAAATACAATCCCAACCAAAGGCCCTGCAAAGCATTATGGGGACGAGATTAGCAGTGGGCAGTGAATATTATAGTGTCCAATATCAAAATAATTCTACAAAGAGCTGCAGTTCAACTAGTCGTTACTAGATGTCCCTCACGAGTCAAATGCAAAAGCATTGAAATTATTAATACATCAAGCTGCAGTTCCACTAGTCGTTACAAGATGTCCCTCACGAGTCAAATGCAAAAGCATTGAAACCCTTTCATGAAGCTTCTGCATTTGACTCGTGAGGACACCTAGTAACGACTGAGTGGGAACTGCAGCTCTTTGTAGAATTATTTTGATATTGGATACTATAATATTCACTGCCCACTGCTAATCTCATCCCATAATGCTTTGCAGGGCGCTTGGTTGGGATTGTATTTTTGCCAATAACTGTGCTTGGGGTGGTCCTAAGAGGATGGGACCACCACTGAATGGTTCAAAAGATGTGTTTTTGTTTTCAAGGCATCTGCTTGGTTCTTCTCTCCTAGGTTAGGGAGGATCCCAAAATCATCACCTCTCTCACTGCTTGTTAATTTATCGTTTTCACTTTTGTGGAGTAACTATATGCATTTTTAGCATATAAAGACAGAGATATTTTAGTTTATCTTAACTTGCACTGTACAAGATGCTTTTGGCAATTATTGTACAGTGCAGTCAAGCACACAGCTACGCACTACGCAATGTGCATAGCTACGTGTAGTTGAAAATGTACTTCATGTAGCTACGTGAAGTGCTACTACGCAAACTACACCCAGGCTTACTTACGAGGTAGGACTGCACAAGTTAAACATATATGATGAATTTGTAAAGAAGACGAGGAGAAAAAAGAAAAAAAGACTTAGAAGGAATAATGTACATATCAAAACATTTCCGACAAAAATAAAACGCATTAAAACTTCAAGGAAGCCTTATTAAACTATCATAGAAGAGCAAACCTTTAGACAAAAAATAAACATCAGCCATCGGAAGGACCAGCTGTATCCATAGTGACCAATGTATGAGATTGTATGAATTTTTTAAGTTCAGCTAGATCTTCAAATGTTGTAGTGTTATTCTGGAATGTCACCTTAAAAGTACAGGGAGGAAAGAGACCATATCTGGCGCCAAGGGATCAAAGATGAGTACGAAGATTCAGTAATTCCTTCCTTCTAGCTGCTGTTGCATTAGAGACATCCTGGGAAAGAAAAACTCTCTGACCCAACCAGGAGACTTGATGTTTCGATTTAGCCGCAGATAGGACCATCAGCAAGTCAGTAAACTTAAAAAAAAGATAATAACTCCTCTTGGTTTGCCTGAAGACGATGACAATGCAGGATGAGGACCTAGCCTATGTGCCCTCTGAATGCTCAGTGTAGTAGAGGGAGGCATATCTAACAACTTTGGAAGAAAGGTGGTAAAAAAGGAGACAGGATCACTCCCTTCCAATGCCTCCGGAAAGCCATAAAGTCAGAGATTATTTTGCTTGTTCCTGTTTTCCAAATCCTCTGTATGCTGTTTAAGTCGAAAAACTTCCTTTTCCAGACAATTGATTCTATTAATTTCTTCACCCATGTCTACGATCCGTTGCTCCGCCAAGGAAACGCGTTCCTCCATCCTTGACCATTTATCATCCAAGCTTTGCAACCTGTTATCAGTTTCTATCACAAAGGGACTCAACGCACGGATCTCTTCCAATACTATTTCCAGAGAAATAGGAGACATGGACTTCTCAGTTGAAGGAGGATCTTGTTTAGGTCGTTTAGATACTGAGGAGGGAGATTGATCCTTACGTTGGGAGGATTGCAGGGAGACAGCGCGAGGTACCGTAGCATTGGCCATTTCACAAGTAGATTCGAAAGAGACAATTGATAATGACTTTGATGTAAAAACAACAGATCCAGCAACTGACCCAGGAGACGAGGATTGAGCCTTAGGAGTGAAAACAAACTGCGGTTTCTGTAATTTTCCCATAGGAAAGAAAATTACTGTAAGTCAATATTCTCCACAGAAGCAGTATTATCGCAGTTATTCATATGTGGAGGATTCAATTGCAAAATAAACTCCAAATGTTCACCAGCAGGCAAATATTAAGAAAAATTAAGGCACCAAAAGAAAAAAAATAGTCATACTACACCATTAATAAGCTTAGAGCAGTGTGACAAGGGACATGTTGCATAAAGCCTTCCATATATCACGGCAACAACAAATATCCCCTATAACAGAGAAAAATATATAAGGAACTCCTCTGAGGAGCTAAAACTTAGAATACATCACAGCTTCCAATGTCTCACACACCTTTAAAACTGATGGATATAGCTGTGTTGCAAGCATTCCTCAAAGCCCATTGTAAACAGTAAAATTCTGTCAGCATGAGATCGGACATAAAATGGCCACCGCCACCGGAGGAGACCTCTACATTGGCTCAGAAACCTTCAGAAACGCTCTGATTCTTTTTTAAAAGCAGCCCAGCCGCTACCCTAACTCTTCTCCTGCCCCCGCAGTCACACTCCTCTTTTAAAATCGGCGTCTGAAATGCTGAAAATCCATTCTTCGGTCCACGGTGCTCCGGAGCTCTCCCGCTAGGGGGCCATCTTAGGTGACACCAAAGCCATGTACCTCTTATTTTGAATACAAGATTTGTTTTAGTACATGATAGAGGGCAGTTATGCTTTACTATCTTAGAATACTAGAAATGTCATTTGAGTTCAAATACACCTATGTATTTTGGAGCATACTCAACGAATTGACATGATAATTTCCTTATTCAGTCTTGTTAGCGCAATAATTCAATGAGTATATGAGAATGAAATAATAAGATGAATTGTAAATTAATTCAAATTCTAACAAGCTTTAGCAAAGTTGATCAGGCAGATATTGATGACGTAACACATGTACTCAAATTTTGTGCATGTTTTTATCTGCATGTGTGTTAAGGAATGGATGCAGTGAAGCTCTTTCTCTTCTTTTCATGATCGCCCGAAGACAGAATGACCCCTACAAGAAGCCATAGTGCCACTATGCTTTTAACATACACTGAAAAGTGTAAAATGTCTCCCTAGGATGTCCCAGTTAGAAGCAAAAAGCCCCAAGCCCCAAATCCTGCTTGCCAATTAGTATAATAATTCTTCATTGAAGATGAAGAGATTTGTAAAAGTTGAGATGCAAGACACAAAAACTACCTGGCATAATCTTTTAGGCTGAAAAATGCAACAGAGGAACACGGCTGCAGGAAAAAGAGCATAAATCAGGACAAAAGGTGTCTAGGAGAACAATGAACCTGATGAGAAATAGTTGAATCGAAAGCATTGTGAGGCATCCTTCTCAGAAACAAGCTCCTTTATGCATAGGTAGAGAAGGAAATGATGCCACAGAAAAGTGGCTGAACCCCATCTTGTACAAGGAAGCTGTAGCAGCACATGCTAGAAATTACCATCTTATTTAGTAATGGATATAGCCCTAAGCACACCCACCATCACAGTAAAATGATGCTGTTCTTGTACAGCAGGAAGCAAGAAAAGAGATTAAATGGTCAAAATCCTGTCATTGATCTATCGGATTTCTCTGATATTCCAGGACACCATACTCCTTCTTCCAAGATCCCTGCATGACATCCTGGACCATGTTTAGAGCAGCCCAACACCAGCAGATACCCTTTAGGACTAACAAGGCAGCAGGTATGCCAATACCTGTACGCAGTCCTGGGCAAAGCAGATGGGGACTCCCCCTGCAAGCCAAGCGCATCTCCCTCCTGTCAGCTGATGTGGGACTAGATAGCTACGGTACCACCTCCTCAAAACTTTCTCTCTAGTGGGTTCTGTCTGTGGATGTAACATTGAGTTAGCAAATGAAAGCCAGACCCATTGGTGTAAGTCGGGGGGTTCTCCAAAGTCGGTCCTGGAACGCCTGATCCATGCCCGATTTTTATGATAACTACAATTATCAAACTGGGTATATGCTAAAATTCTGGCATGGATCCGGCCTTTTAGGAACGACTTTTTGAGAACCCTGGTGTAAGTGTGTGTTGGCTGCACACATACAGATGCTAGAAATAAATATCATGTATTTTGTAATACATATTCAGATGCATAATACAGACCAAAATATTCTTCTGGCTATAAAACCTGACAACAAAATTCAAACACATGGCATTAGAATATTTAAAAGGGAGCTTTTAGGAGCGTTCATTTGTCTAAAATTCTACAGCTGAAACAACAATTTCTAGATTGAAAAACAATTTGGCACAAGGGGGCATATTAGCAAGACCGGCGATAAAATTATCGCCGTTTTAGCGGCAGGAAACTGCCGCTAAAACGGCGATAATGGGCTTGCTAATATGCGTTATAGAATTCCAATAGAAGCCCAGGTTAGATGTGCAGGACATCTAACCTGGGCTTCTATTGGAATTCCATAACGCATATTAGCAAGCCCATTATCGCCGTTTTAGCGGCAGTTTCCTGCCGCTAAAACGGCGATAATTTTAACGTGGGTCTTGCTAATATGCCCCATTATCACTCAAGTAGTTCAACTTCGAGTGCAAATGACGTGAATAAATGATGAATAAATAAATAAATAATGAATAAACAATAAAGTCATTGAAGCATAAAATAAAATAATTGCAGCAACCTTTGGAAATTAGCATTTTGACCATCAAAAGAAGTAAGGGGCAGATTTACAAGCCCCCTGCGCCACCAGTACGTCACTTTTCGTGACGTACTGGTGGCGCAGGGGGCTCCTCGATATTTACAAGGAGAGGAAAAGCCACCAGGCGTGACTTTTCCTCTCCTTGTAAATACCGTCCCTTCACACGCAGCACTTTGCGGTGAAGGGGCGTTCCATGGGTGTTGCTGTGGGTGTTCCCATGCAACACCCATGGAACAAGACACATCTCCAGAATTACGAGAAATCGTAACTCTGGAGATGCGTCTGAAAGCTACGCCACCCTAGAGGTGGCGTAGCGGGGCGCACCGAGGAGAAATGTTTTCATTTCTCCTCGTTTTTCCTCTTTCAATGCGTGCTGCATTCTGCAGCACGCATTGAAAGAGGAAAAGCCTGTACTGATTGTTTTTGTGCAGAAAGGTGCCCCTTCCTGCACAGAAACAATCTCCCCATGGCGCAGGCATCCTTGCACCATGGTGCAAGGGTGCCTGCGCCGGCGCTTGACAGCTGTTTGTGCGCCAGCGCTAGGGAGAGCACAGGAATGCGACATATTCTTGTAAATATGTCGCATTCCTGTGCTCTGAAAGTGCCGCAGCGTGGCGCAGCCAAGGGCTTGCAGCGCCACGCTGCGGCACTCTTGCAGATCTGCCCCTAAGCATTTAAGGCCTTAATAAAGTGATTAAGGTCTTTTATAGAAACTAGGGGGCATATTAGCAAGACCCTCGTTAAAATTATCGCCGTTTTAGCGGCAGAAAACTGCCGCTAAAACGGCGATAATGGGCTTGGTAATATGCGTTATAGAACTCAATAGAAGTCCAGGTTAGATGTGCAGGACATCTAACCTGGGCTTCTATTGGAATTCTATAACGCATATTAGCAAGCCCATTATCGCCGTTTTAGCGGCAGTTTCCTGCCGCTAAAACGGCGATAATTTTAAGGAGGTTCTTGCTAATATGCCCCTAGATTTTACTTATAAAGGCAGGGGCTTGTAAAGCGCAGTTAAGTCAAAAGACTCCTGCAGGTAGGGTACAGCTAGTTAGTTAGTTATCCGAGGTGTGAAGGAAGGTTGTCAGAGGTCGGTAAAGCCTTTACTCTGTTGGTTCTTCTTTTGTAAGGCTTCAGCGCTCTTGCAGTTTAGGCTTAATGTTATCAACGTGCCATTCTGTGAGTTCACACGGGATGGATTTCAGAGAGACATGAGTTTTTCCATTGCTATTCTGTTTTTTTTTTTTAGAATGGTGTAAGCACAGTATGCTAAATAAAAAGTCATGTTTTGAAGCATGTATCTTCATTGTTAATAATTCATAGAACATTCATGTATACAAAGGTCCTTTAGTTCATAAAAAACAATGGCAGTCAGTATTCAGGTAGAGAAAAGTCATCCTTTTTCTGCTCAGTTTGAAAAGTGTGTACTTAAGGCAAATGGCCAGAATAGAAAAGTTCTTCTTAAAATTAGGTTTCCCCAAAAGTTTTTTTTATTAGTTTTTACTGATAAAAATGGAATATAATTCCAGAAATTTCCAACCGCAGCAGAAGGAAGGGCCCAAGTAAGCAAAATGCACTGCACGTTGGAATTTGAATTTATTTTTGGGACCACTGAAGCAGGTTATGCAGAACACTTTTATGAGTACTTGACAGCAGGTGAAATCTGAATTGAGAGCCATTGCAAGTTATCAGATGGTTCATTCACGTTTTAACAGGCTGTGCTCTGATACCACCACAGATCCATATTTTTCACCAAAACGCGCGGTACTGATTTTACAGATGAGATGTCTTGATATTACCATAGATTTAATTCTAACAAACATATTCATATCCATGCATTATTTTGCAAGGAACAAATGAGTTTTCAAACTTGATTTAGAGGGAAGTAAATAGGAAATAATTTGCTTCTACATTCTATAGTTCTTCCATCAGAAAATATTTACTCTTCCTCACTACATGACTTGTAAATTATCCAAAGACTTGTGACACTCTCGATACATCTGCCAATCACTTACAGTGGAGGTTTGATTGGCATACGGTTTTACAGAAATTCATGCAGACAGTCTCGCTTTTTGTTGTCATTGTCTAACTGCTGACTTATTTTTCTTGTTGCAGGCTGGAAATAGACTGGCACAATTCTTCAGTGATAGCTGCGAGAGGCACAAAAATTTAGGCAAATAGAAAACGTTTTCATGAATAAAATGACACAAAAACAAATTCAATTCAATCAGTAGAACTGAAGTTATGAATTTTTAAAATGTTTAGTGAAAAATAGCACATAGAAGATCAAAGCACTCACCACAGGCATCTTGTCACGCGAGACGGGAGCAAAGTCAAAAGTTAAGGTTGGCTGTGATAAAGCGTGATTCGGATTTACAAGGTGGATTGGGCCTGATATTGGCTTACCTTTGGACTCAAAGGTAGAGTTCAGCGGGGCAAATCAGCAGACTTCGTCCTCACCAGGGAGCGCTGGACAAGGTGTCGGTGAAGCCATCCATGATGGCGAGAGAAAGCTCTGAGTGGGAGAAGCCAGATTTTCAAGCCCAGGAGGTAATTATTGTCAATAGGAGCCTGTCGCCTTTGAGCCCAGTGAAGATTTTTAGCTGCAGACTTAGACAACGTTTTGGAAGTTAAAAACCTCCAGCGGGATGAAGCTACAATCCATAGTTGAAGAGTACTCCAGGAGGCCAGATACTGTCGCTCAGAGCGCCCACTGAACACGATTTGCTGCTGTAGACAGGAACGTAGAGGGCGATACCAGGAAGTCAGGCCGACCAGCAATGCACCTTGGGCTCATCAGGTGGCAAACTGGTCCTGGTCTTTTGTCGGTTCTTCTGTCACTTCTTGGTGGTTAAGAAGGAGCAATACCTCGAATACCACTTCCAAGGGTAGAGTACTTGGGGGGCACCACTTGGGGAGTTAGGACACACTCCACCAGAGACCAGGTGTAGGATTTAAGGTCTCTGAAGTTTGTGATGTCTTTTTATCTCACACAGACGGCTGCCAGCTAGCCCCTGGAGTCACTCTGTTAGTCCTGGATTCAAGGAGATGGCCCTCTCTCCTTCAAGCAGCAGCAAGGCAGGCCTCAAGCACCAGGGCACCTAATCCCACTTTGTTTCACTGTCTGGGAGGAATACCCAAAGGCCAACTGTCAAGCTATTCACAGTCAAATGACCAAGACACCAGAAACAGGTGCCAAATGGTTAGGACAAGAAAATGCAAACTTTCTAAACGTGGCCCTTTCAGAATTGCGACTTAAAATCTGACTTTGACTTTTAACAGGATTTCAAATTACACTTCATTTGAGTCCAAACTTGATGTCCTTATCTGTTCTCTATCAAAAGCTAGCACTTCTTAAATAAAATAAAACAACCCAATGTTATTCAATGGGATAGGCAGGCCCTACAGCAGTGAAAAATTAATGTAGGGGTTTTTCACTACCAGGACATGTAACACTTAAAAACACATGTCCTACTTTTAAACTACAATGCACCCTGCCCTATGGGTGGCTTAGGCATGGCAAAAGGTTTATTTTTCCAGGTCGGATTGTCAGTTTCAAAATTGCACTACAGGCTGAAATCGCAGCCCAGAGACATGTTTTAAAGGGCTACTTAAGTGGGTGGTACAATGAGTGCTGCAGGCCCAATTGCAGCATTTAATTTACAGGCCCTTGGTAAAAGTAGTACCATATACTCTAGACTTATATTTAAATTAAATATGCCATCAGGTGTAAGCCAAGTAGCATGTTTTAAGGAGAGAGCAAATAACACCTTAGCACTGGTTAACAGCGGTAAAGTGCAGAGTCCTATAGCCAACAAAAACAAAATTCAAAAAACAGGAGTGGTGAAGGCAAAGAGGTTTAGGGGAAGACCACACCATGGGTGACAGGTCCAACAGTATGCCTTTGAAGTATGGTGTAAGTGCATGGTGACTCGCGTGCCCTGGTGAGTGCAGGGTAAGGTGAATTCCTGTGTGAGTATAAATTGAGAGTTGTGCCCATTTGAGCTCAGGATGAGCTGTGCATGAGTGCAGAGTGAGAGCTGTGCCCATGTTAGTGCAGGGTGAGCTGAGTGCCTGTGTGAGAAAAGGGTGACCTGTGTGCCTATGTGTGTGATGTAGGGAGGGGGGTGTTTATAAGATAATAGAGTGAGTTGTGCCTGCATAAGGTTACAGTGAGTAGCGCACCTGTGTAACTGCAGGGTTTGGCCATGTGAATGTAGGATGAGAGGTGTGTGAGTGCAAGGGTGAGGGGTGTGTATTGTGAGTGCAAGGTGAGCAGTGTCAGTCAGTCAAAACAATGTTTATTTAGACCTTAGTCTTTAAACAGTTATAGAACCAAAGATAAAACAGCACAATTTATATATTCTCAATGTCAAAAGTTAATAAATTATCCAAAAAAATGGGGTAACAATAATGCCTTTTCTGCACATGGCAACGCAGCTCTTTATAATAGATGTACATAGTTTAAAACATTCTTTAAAATACTATATAAATAATTAACCTTGTATAAAAATTAAGATAGTTTAAAATCTCTAAAAATAACGGCTAATTCTCTCTGAGGAACCTTTTGATTACCTTCATATAGTTCCCCAGTGCAATCGCGATCTTAAGATTAGGCATTTCAGTAAATAAATCTACCGCCTGTGACCGTAGCCTTATTTCATATTTTAAAAATATTGGGCGGAGATATCGTTTACGCTGCTCTAATACTATTGCACAATCTAACAAAATGTGCAAAATGTCACCTTTTGTTCCCAGTGTACACTTACAATGACCATCGTGATTCAACATTTTTGTTTTTAATTCTTCATTTGCCAGCCAGGGGTTTATACCAATTCTCAATCTTAAAATCTCCTGTCTGTACCAATGGTTAGGTAAAATATCCAAATAAGGGAACCAATTTTTATTTAGCCATGAAACCCTCATAAATTGCACAGATTTTTTCTTAGCCAGATAATCCATATCTGCTCGTCTGGAGACTTCTTGTCCATGATTTCTAAGATCACTTTTAGTGAATTCTACATACAGGGATTCTTGGCAAATTTTCACCTTTATATTCTCACAGGCCAATAGTATTTCCTTCCTTACTTTTTAGCCCATTTTAAGTTGCTAATTTGAATCTCTTTTCTACACCATTGAGATACCTTCTGGCCTGTCTCTATGACCAAACGTTTCCAGAATCTAATTAAAATCATTTGTGACTGTACACTCCAGGCAGTTGTACCTATCTCAGTTCTTATAGCTTGTATCATTGACGAGTGTGGTAATGACAGCAATGTTTTCAGGCACTTCCCTTCCTCTAAATCCCAATCGCGTTTACCACTTAGATAGAGGATTTCTGCTCCATAGAGTACTTGTGGAGGTATCATTGCGCTAAAAGCCTTTAACAGCGGTCTGTGGGACATATCTCCATAATCTTGGTTACATTTTTTCAGTCCACAGATCGATGTATAGGCTTTCACTTTCTGGGCTTCGATGTGAGTGTGCCACTTTATAGACCTATCAAACCACATCCTGAGGTAGCGGTATTCATTCACCGTTTCTAGTTTCAAGTCTCCTAAAAACCAATTAAAACTAATCTCTTTCTTTCCAAAACATAAAATTTTAGTCTTTTCCATATTTACAATTAAAAATTTCCTTTCACAGTATTCCCTAAAGACATTCAACTTTCTTTGGAGGCCAATTTCAGTCTGATCCAAGATTACCAAGTCGTCTGCATACAAAAGGCAGGACACTTTATTTCCGTCCATTCGCGGGCTAGCACTTCTTTCAACCTCTAAAGTTGCCGGTAGATCTCCTAAAAATATGGCAAATAGCAGAGGGGCCAACACACAGCCCTGTCTGAGGCCATTTTCAATTGCTATTTTGGGGGTCAGTGACCCTTCTGTGTCTCTAATTATTTGTGCCCAGTTTCCGCTATGTAGCTCTTTTATTATAGCCAGCAAACCTTCGGGAATATTTTTGTTTACAAGGGTTTCCCAAAGCAACTTCCGTACAACTGAATCAAACGCTGCTCGGAAGTCAACAAAACAGCAGCACAGCTTACCATTTTGTTCTATTCATTTGCGTGCCACTGCCCACAGAGCGAAGCAGTGATCAATCGTGGAGTGGCCTTCTTTGAAGCCCCCCTGTTCGACTGGCACAATTGAAAACTCCTCCACCCAATCCTGTAGTCTGTTCAGAATTATTTTTGAAAATACTTTTTCCCCTATGTCTAACAGATTAATCAACCTATAGTTTTGTGGTGCGTTCATATTACCTTTTTTATGGACTGGCCTTATTACAGCCCCCTTCCAACTCTTTGGTATTTTCCCTCCATCTAAAATTACCAGGAACATATGGGAAAAAATCTCGCCCCCACTTCATCTGTGACTTTATTATTATTGCTGGGAGATTATCTGGTCCTGCTGCTCGTGTTAATTTTAATTTAATTATTGTATTTTTGACATTCTGTTCTGAGAAGTCAGGTTTTAATTCTTCCATTCGCTCTTGCCAAGGCTGGTACTCTTCTACTTCTAGTTCTCTACGAGGACCATACAATTCCTTCAGGTACTTCTCCCATGCTGCCTCGTCTACTACACAGTTCATTGCCCCCACTGGGTGGTCGGCTGCTGCTTTTACCAGCTTCCAGAACTGTCTTATATTTTTCGATTCAATAGATTCCAGTAGATTTTCCCAGCATTTATCTTTATACGCCCTTTTTGCACTTATAATTAACTTTTTATACTCTCTTTTCAATTTATTAAGATAACTTTGTCTCGTCAGATCATGTTTTTTACTAATGCTTCTTATTACTTTCCTTATCTCTCTTTTTTTCTTTAGGCAGTCTACAGAAAACCATTTTGATCGTCTAACTGGGATTATATGTTGGTTTATTTTGTCTTTTTTTAGTTCCGTTCGAAGGCATTGCACCACTTGATCTATTTTTCCCTCATACCATTCCAATTTCTGGCCCCCTATTTCTCCCAAGAGTACTTTCTGTTGAAATTTTCCTAATTTTTCCATGTACTCTTCCGTTAATCTAGTAGTCACTCTTTTGGGATATTCAACTTGTTGTGGAATTACTTTATCTCGAGGTTTCGGGATTCCCCCTTGCATTTTCAGCTTCAGGGGATTATGGTCACTACCTTCTTTCAGAAGTATCTTAAATTCCCTTATAAGAGAAAAATTCCAAGCAAACATAAAAACATAATCTATTGGGCAATTCTGAGTGCCTATTTTAAATGTTTTCTTTGCTGGGCAATCTGATTCTAACCTGCCATTCAGGCAGAATAGACCCTTCGTCCCTAGATAATTTCCTAGATCTTTATCCTGTTTTAAGGGTTCACAGGCAGGGAAAGTTGCTTGTTTTATTTCATATGCATCCAATATATCCCTGTGCCAGATGTCTACCTCCTTTGGGTACAATTTATGATTAAAATCCCCCACAATAAAGAATATATCCAAATCATACTTTTCACATAGAAAGTCTATATCGTCTTTAAAATACACCAACTCTGTTCCGTACTCCTTGGCATTCTCCCATTGCATATACACATTTATGATGATTACATTTTCATATTTTTTATCTAAAGTCAGCAAGGATAGTCTACATACCAGGAGCCATTTACATTTTAATTTCAACAAGATCACATTCTTTGATACTTTTGTAGACAATAGAGTCATAATCCCCCCTGCCGGACGTCCGAACCTTTTTTTCTTGGCCGGTCGGTGGAGCTGGAGAAAGCCATCAAATATTGGGGTTTCGTCGCATAGCCAGGTTTCTTGCAGACAAATAATTTCCACATTTTTGCTAACTTATTTATACATTCTTGTTTGATTATGTCTCCAAGACCGTTTATGTTCCAAGATAAAGGTTAAGGCTATGCGACACCCCTCCATCCTATTCTACCTCACTTAAGCCTCCATCTTCATCCAAATCTTCCCTATACCACTGGGAGGGGCCTGCGGGGCTACTTCTTTGGCTCCAGTTACCCCATAAATTATCGGTTACTGAGTTATTAACTACTACATTCAAAATACTTCCCCCTCTTCTTTTTCCTCCAGAAGCCTCACCTGTCTCTTACCAAGACCTGCATGACATTTTAGAAAGCTACTTCCTAAATGGCCATTTCCCTTTAATTCTCTCTCTGGGATTAGCCGTATACCTTCCTGCTGTATCTCCCTCACCGCTTTCGAAATTGCCAATTTTACTAGGTCGGAGTAGAGTAGTACTCTTGTAATTTCCTTTCCATTTATATTTTCTATAAAGCCCACCTGTCTCAGATCTTTTGTTCCTATTCCCCTCAGGCTCGGGCATTTAGAAAATGAAAATAGAATTTGAGACCTATTTAAAGGTATAATCTTCCTTGGTTTTTTTCCCTTTTTTCAGGTTGCTCTGGTTCAAAGTACAACCATTTATTACTTCCTTCCTCTTTCCCTGTCTTAGGGGTTTCTCTACCCGCCTGCCCGGTAATTTTCCACATAACATTCCCCTGTTTGCTTTTTACTTCTGTTTTACCTCGTTGTGGGGCTGCTATTTCTTGGTTTTGATACTTCTGAAAATTTGTATTATAGCCTGCATTATTTAATTTTAATACGGGTTTTGCTTTTAATCGTTCCTTACTTGGTCCTGTACTACTCTGTTCCTTTACTTGATTATAGAGACCCTTCTTCTTACCCTCAACTCTAGGGGTCTTAGCAGATAACCTTATCGGTGCAGGGGTTTTTAAGTTAACCACTTTCTCCTTTTCCTTAATTTTTCCCCTTATTTCTACTCTAGTTTTCAACTTTCTGCATAACTTTCTTTTAGATTGGCCCCTATTGTTCCAGAAGCTATATCTTAAATGTTCCCCTCTTCTTTTTATCAACATCGGGCATTTAGATATATATACATTGTGAGAGGTTTCTACTGTTTCTATGGTTTCTTTCTGTTCTGTAGACTATGGGGCCGATTCCGATTCAGGCCGGAAATCTCTCCGACCGAGCCGGACCCGGAGAGATTTCCGACCGAATCGGACCCGTGCAGCCCGACCGAACGAGTACAATGCGTCTGTATGCTATCGTACTCGAGTCGGTCGGACTCCCATTGAAGTCAATGGGACCCGGTCGTACAACGCGTGCGTGGGCTCCCATTGCCTCAATGGGTGCGAGGCGAACAAGGGTGCCCCCTACAGCGGGTACGCGGCGAAGCGACTCGCGCCGTACACGCACAGGTAGGGGGTGCGACTCGCGCAGCTACGCATACAGGGGGGTCCGACATGGACCCCCGAAGTACGGCTCCGACTGCTCTTTCGAGCCGGACGGCGCGTGTCGGTCGGACTGCTCGCAGAGCGCATCGTACTTACCCGGCCGGGGAACGTCTCCATCGCGCGGTGCGAGTCGTGTCCGAGCGAGTCGGTCGGTGCGGTTCGACCCGGGAACGAGTCGGTCGGAGCGGTTGGGACGCCCGAACGAGTCGGTCGGCGATTTCACATCGTACTCGGTCGTCCGGACGCGCGTACGAATCGGTCGGGAAATAGGGCTCCGAATCGGATCCGGTTATGCCGAATCCGATTCGGAGCCCTACCGGCCGGGATCGGAATCGGCCCCTGAGTGTCTGTTACTGGTCTCATCATGTGCGGCATTTGACCTTTAATGCCTTGCAGCTCCTCCTCAATCTTTTTTAAATATAACTTCTGCGTTTTCAGAACCCCGTTATTTAGCATTGTTACTTCCAATATCCCCTGCAGGGTTTTCTGAAGACTCAACAGTAAGTCCATCATTGAAGAAGAAGGAGTTGCAGAAATGTCTAGGTCTTGTAGACTATTTCTCTCAGGATCGCCTGTTCTTTCTATTCTCAATGTTTCCTGCTGGATTTGATTTCTTCTCGCTTTTGAGCGTGGTGCCGATGTATTTGATATATCCCCCCAGTCGGCTCTCAACCCTTGACTATTATTCTCCATTTGGCCTGTAGTTACTGATTCCTGTGCTTGCATCGAAAATAATTTGGGGGATGATGATAGTCGCGGAGCTGTTATTAAATCGTTTTGACTTAAAAGGGAATGGTTTATCAGGAATGATACCTCCAATGGTTCTTCGAAAAGTTCTACCGTGCCATTACCATTATGTTGCGCTGTTTCTGCTTCTGCTTCCATAGGTTTCACTGTTTGATCTATCCGTTTATAGTGTTTACCTAAAAAGTCCTTTATGGATTTAGAAGCTAACATACTTCCATTGGTCACTTCCAAGATCTTTTTAGTGACTTTTTTATTTTTTCTCTTGTGAGGCGCCTCTTTAGACCTTTCTCTGCTACTAGCCTGGCTCTTCTGGCTCTCTTCCAGGGTCCGGATCTCCCCAGAGAACTGTCTCCTTCCAGAGCTTTGCTCCATAGGCTCCTTGCAAGTTTTTTGCTTCCTTTTTGGTGCCATCGTCCCTTGTGTGTCGCGAACCTGTATCTTTTTATTGCACTCTTATATGTTCCAGTTTTACCATACGGTCTAATTTTGGTGCACTTCCTTGCTTTTCCCCCCTTAACTTGCCCCCTAAACAGCCAAATTTAACAATTAATTGACACTTAAAGGGGCATTAGGATGCTGCAGTCATTCATGCACTCGTCCTTACACTTACCTCTGTTGTGCCTTTAGCCCACTGTGCCTGCCTGTTTACCTTTTCCTTTTCCTTCGCAGCCTTCTCCAGCCTTCTCCACCTTTCTTACTCCGGGGCTGTCTATCTTCTCCTGCCCGCTGTTTTCTTCCAGGTAGAGCAAGGCATGTTTTGTGGTGCAGTTTAACCACACCTATCTATCATGAGCCTTTTCTTACGGCTCCCGCGGCTCTTTCCTCCCGTGGTATCCAAAACACCCTGCAGTTCTCGGCGAGACCCGGTATTTCCCTTGGTCCGCCGAATCCGCGAATCCGAATCCGGAAAGCCGGTGCGCGGCGCGTCTGTCTGCTCTCTCGCGTCTCTCGCGTCCCGCGTCTCACGGCTCACGGCTCCAAGTGGACTGCGTGGTTCGACGTGAATTGCGTCCTTGCGTGGCGTGGCGTTTTCGGCAGGTAGGGGCGGCAACAACAGAGTCTCACTCTGCTTTCAAATGGCAGAACTTCCAAGATTGATGAGCAGTGATTATTGCGAGCGAACGGTATGTGGTTTGCATTATGAGTACAGGGTGAGCAGTGTGCATTGTGAGTGCAGGGTGAATGGTGTGCCTGTTTGAGCTCAGGGTGAGAGGTGTGCTCCTGTTATGGAGGGTGATCATTGTCCCTATGTGAGAGCAGGAGTGCATCTGAGTGCAGAATTAGTTGTGTGCCGATGTGAGTGCGGGGTGGTAGGTGTGCCTGTGTAAGTACAGGGGTGGGTCTGCATGAGTGCAGGGTGAGAGTTGTGCTCATGTGAGAGCAGGTTGAGTGGAGTGTGAGTGCTGGGTGAGTGGTGTGTCTGTGTAAATGTAAGGAAAGTAGTGTGCTCGTGTGAATGCACAGTGAATGATGTGCCTGTTGTTACATGCATTATTTGCTACATGGTATAATTCTATTAGAATCTCTTCCCAAATGGGAGCAGTTAGTTATTCGCTTTAGCCACGGCGAGTACCAGGGAGAGACCAATGACCTTCTTTTCTTATCATTACTTTGGTTTAAAATTTAGCAGATCGGTGAATTGCATGTATATATTCTGGGCTGCACCTTAAATCTGTTAAAAAATCTGGCATGCACTTTCAGTTGTGCACTTAACACTTTGCTTATTTTACCTAAATTCATGCTTACTTTTCTCTAAATTTACGTTAATTTCAGGTACCTTTCCTATATTTGCATTGCAGTTCATTTTAAATGCTGTCCTGATGTTATTTATACAATGTCAACATGTTCATGCTGCCCGGATATTATGACAATGTCAACGTGCTTATCATCTTATGAGCTGCCTTCTTCTACATTAATGCTCGTATATGCAGCCAGACCAGTTACGAGTGCCTGCTACTGTAGCAAGAGAATCTCACATGCGATGGCATGCACTGAACTGTTTGATGTGTGGGGTCGGGTTGTACTCAGATTACAGAAATCAGCAGAAGCAGACATGAAAATTGGACAATACTAGAATGCAAAATGTACAGTTGCTTTTTTAACATGTACAGTATACTATTTGCCATGTTAGGCGCTTAAAGCTAACGTGGTGCGCCCAGAATACATGTTTTACGCTTTAGTAAAGTTCCACAGTGTTTTGGAATCAAGTGACCACGTTTAGAGATAATGAGTTCATATATTAGGAATGTACACATTTTTTATTACTCTTGAAAACTATCATCTTCATATAGCTCCTCAGTGGGAATTAGACGGGAATGAACACTATCTGCAGGTTCTATCCGGTTTGGTGCTGCGCCAAGCCCAGCACAGCAATTACACGAAAAGACAGCACGAAGACCTGATACAAGCTAATTGCGGCTCTCGTGTTACTGCGCGGAACATCTTAATTAATTAATGTTGCTCAATAAGAAAAATCACAACTTAATGACACTCCAGCTTGTTTTGCTGCTCAGAAGAGCTCGATTGTTCAGGGGGAGTGTAAACAGAACACATGCTACTGATACAGAACGCGGCCCTGTTCTTTCGCAATCTTTATTTACCTTGAACACTGGCAATAATTGATTGGCTTAACAGGCTACATCAAAGGGGGCCTGATGACAAGAGCTAATCAGATTATGGTAATAAGGGCACTCAGGAAGAGCTCAAAAGCCAGATACCCTGAAGTGTCAGTCGGAAACTATTGTAGCTGCTTCCATTTTTACTCACTGCTGTTTTAGAGGGCTCTTCGTCTTCTGTCGCTGAAAGTAATGATGGGGTGAGGTAAAGAACCAAAGCACCTGCAAAGGCAACAGAGTACCAAAGAATCTATCTATAAATAAAACGCTGATGAAGACGATGGATCACCAGATGGCCAAGAAGTCAATGCTGTGAGCCTGGGATTTCTTTTTAACATCGTAAAACATTCTGAGAGTTTGAATACGGGCCCTCGTCTGTTGATAACATTGAATTTACACACCTGAAAGCAATAGTTTGAGAAAGAAAACCCCAGAGCAGGAGAATTACATCCTTGGTGGCTTGGAGCTGGGACTGGGGCACCACATCATTGGTGGTTTGGGGTCATCTTGTAAACTTTGGGGTTATTTGGGGATTTTCACCTTTCCACCAGGGCTGCGGAGGCATATAATGTACTTTTCTGGGGGACATGCAGCCCCCATATTTAGGGCCCAATTTTGAATTTGGCGGTTGGGCATTCCTTCACAAGGGGTTCTGCTGTAAAAAGTCGACGGCGTTTCGGCCTGTTGAAGTAATTAGGCCATCATCAGGACCAGGTTACTTTTGCTTATGTAGCAGTGGCATGCGGGTACACTGTCAAAAGTCCAGGTGGGAGGCTGTCAAATGGTAGGTGGGTAAGGTACCAAGGCAGCAAGGTTCAGTTGGAAGGGACGGTTTAAAGGACTCGGAGGGAAACCGGGGATCGCTCACTGTCGCGACATCCCAGGGGCGGCTGGTCAGGGTACTTGATTACGTCAGATGGGGTCGAGGCAGGAGTCCTCACGAGGCCGGCAAGAGCCAGGCACTTTACCCACCTACCATTTGACAGCCTCCCACCTGGACTTTTGACAGTGTACCCGCATGCCACTGCTACATAAGCAAAAGTAACCCGGTCCTGATGATGGCCTAATTACTTCAACAGGCCGAAACGCCATCGACTTTTTACAGCGGAACTCTCGGCGCTCTCCTCAAGGATACCCTTCTTGACTAAATTGTATTCATGACCATTTACTGTCTGGGTGTCCTAACTATGTAAATTTTACTTTCACTTGCTCCTCGTTGCGCCCCTTCCTATCGCTGTACATACTTCCTCACGTGTCACTTGCGCCGTCACAATCCTTCACGAGCACATGTGCACAGTATCCTGCGGGTTACATGTCATTTAATGTAACGCAGTGTGCTCCATACATTCGATTATATGAAGTCAATATGTCAAATGTATATATTTACTAAAATACATTTTTGTTGCATAAGCAATTTGTCTCCCTGGTTTTTCTCCCCCCTTGATTCAATTTTCTGCAAACTAATTGTGCTACGTGTAACTGACCTTTAATTTACACCCGTTTGAGACACTGTTCTAGAACTGAGTAAATGGGCAGAAGAATGCATGGCCGACCATTTGTGCGGCTTTTTTGGGCCAGTAGAGTGTTCTGCGCTGAAAAATCAGTGCAAACGATACCAGGCGGTCCGCATGGGCACAGCCATTTTGTTTTACCTGCTTTCTGTTCTCTGCATGGTGCTGGGCCTGATTTTTGGATCCTTCTAATATGTAATCCTCCTCCATTTCACTCATCCACCCATCATTTACCTTTAATATATCAGTGTGTGTCTTTATGTTAGTGTATTTTATGTTTGTGTCTATTTTTTCTGTGACTTTTTGTACTTTTTTGTTTTTCCTTTCTACTTCCTTAATTCTTCCTTTCTGTTTCTCTCTCTTCTCTTCCATCCTACTTTTCCTAGTCCTTTCCTTTTCTACCCAGAACAATGTCAGAGGAGCAGTGCCAGAGTGGAAGCAGCAGCACCAGTGCGGCTGCTAGACACACACCTTGCGGTCGCTGGCACCGCCAAGGGCTGCAATTTTTCCTGAGGCGGAGGTGGGCACACTTTTTTTTATGTGCAGCATCACCTGGAGCGGCTCCCCCATGAGAGTGGAGGAGCGTCACCCCACTGAAAAAATGCCCCAGAGCAGCAGAAAAATAAAGTGGTAATACAGTTTATTTATCACCTTTTTATTTTTCAGCAACCCGTCCTGAACTGCGTGTCAGGACGGAGCGAGGCAATTGCTGCTGAGTGGGAGTAGGGAGCTGTGCACTTATGTTTAAAGTGTGCATGTCCCTTTGGCCAACTGTCTTGCAATGGCCAACCGGACATAGGCATTTTAAACTTCTCTAACCTAGTTGTCTTAGACAGCTGGGTTAGAGAAAGCACAGGCCTCCAGTGCTCTTAAGAGCACTGAGAGAGGCCACTCCCTTCAATCATGATGCTTCTCTCATGCTGTTTAACAGCATAGGAGCAGTGCCAGGATTGGGTAGTGCAGTTTCCTGGGTCCAGAGCTTTGAGGAGAGAAGACACCTCAGCAAGTAGGACGCTGTGTGGCAAGTCTGAAAGCTAGGTGGCATTTTTAAAATTATTTTAATACCACCTGTATTTTGCCTGCCCCACCACTCTAAATACATGTCAGCCACCACTGAGCACCACTTCCCCTCCATGCTGGCAGCTGTCCTGGGAAAGAGTACACCCTGAGGGAGCATCGGCTGCTGTGGGGGAGAGTGCGATAGTGCATGCACTAGAGCACTGGGGTCCAGCGCACCATGCAGCAGCTGACGCACCACTCGGCCGACGTACTCATTCCGGAACAGGACCTGTGTGACCTGCTGGGTGTCGAGGTTGCAGGGCTCAGTAAGTAATTATTGATTTTTTGTGTTCTACACTACTGATATATTTTTTTCTAATAGCATGCTGCTAAGAGGTAAGTTAAGTTGTCGTTATGAATACTATGCGATCCAGTTTGAGCTAGCCAGGTGCTTAGCGCTACCTAATCATACTCTCTTGGGCTGATTATTTAAGAAGTCATGCAGGCTCCCCTGTCCTGTCACTGAGGTAGTGATAGTGGTAATATAAGTGAGTTAGCCTTCTCTGTGCCTTTCTTTATGTAGATCATACAGTCCCAACTCCCAGTGCTGTGTATTATGCATATATGCATTGAGAAGGGAGCCCGAGTTGGCCACTCAAAGAGGGATGATAAGCAAAGATCGTTTGTTGCAATGTAATAAAAGTTCCACATGTAGTTTAGGAAACTAGGAAAAGGGCTTAGGTTTAGGAAATTCAGAGTAGATCAACTAAATACTAGTACTATCTGCAATCTTATTTAGAAAAGTACAATGTTACTGTGTTTGCCTTTGCATGTCAAAATATTTTTTAGATTTACTGTACCGCAAATCTATTTTTTTAATCTTATTTATTTCTTACATCATCACACAAGGGCAAGCAGAGGGCATCATTGAAGGCAGGTCAGGGTGAAGATGAAGGGGCTACCACCACCAGTGCCGCGGTGGGTGGAAGTACCAGCAGCACCGTGCCGATGGTTCTGCTGACACCTGTAAGTCCTGTTAATATTATTAATTCCATATCTTTTACCTCTCCTCTCTATTTAATTTTGCCTTGTTTATTTTTTTACTGTCTCCTTTTTCTTTTTAACTCCTTTTCTATCTAATGTTTGTTAAATTCTTGTTATCCCAGCATTATCCTTTTTTTCTCTATTTCAAGTTTCAGTAGCTGACTTCCTCCTGTCTATACTAGTCTGTAGCTTTCTTCTGCTTTGTTAGTAAGCTTTCCCTCTCCCCTTATATATCTTGTGGACTGGTACGGTAAGACTAAGGGAACAGATTTTAGGTAGCAAAAGTATTCTATTTTTCTCTATTCATGTTTGTTGAGAAGGTTTTTTTTCATGCTCAGGCAACCTCCAATGTCATGTTATCATTAATTTATACTGTATACCAGCAGTTTCCATGACAGTGCAGCATGGCAAGAAAGCAGTATGAAGTTCAATTGCATTTGCCAAGCAAGACCATACGTCCTTCATTGACAATATTTTCCACGCCTTCATTGTACTTCAATGAATCAGAGTCATCATAGCTCTGCCCCTCCATTACAAATAAAGTTTTTAGTTGGCTTGATTACCTGGCTTTCATAACATTATCAACCAACAAAATGCCCAAAGTGATATTTTCGATAGCAGATACTGCTAACCGTACTGTAGTCAGGTATTACGGTTGAATTTTGTTGAAAAAAATAATACGGGGAGGCTTAACTAGCATTTAAAGTGTGTAATGTTTTCTCTAGCCACACAGACCACCAGTGTCGGGGCCAGCAGCAGCTCCAGTGCGCCAGACGCGGAAGAGGAGGCGATTAGAGAGGGAGTCCCAGCAGTGGCATGGATGGGCAGTAGTAAGTCACATTGCTTGCTTGTTCACAAATTATTAGTATACTCACTGTATGTGTTAACCGGGGCAGATATGTATCCCGCCCATCATTATTCATCACCTCCCTGCCCATTGCTTTTTGCCACCCATGACATAACTGCAGTATGGTTCAATTTGGCACTGCAGTGTTGGCTGTGCAATGTGCATCTGCTTCAGTTAATGCAGCATTTCTGAAGTTTTCAATGTATTGCAAACTGAAAACAAGGTGTGTTTTCCCGAGCCCACTCAGTCATCTCCTAGTTTTTCACTCCTTTATTCTTTCCTAAGTTGTGGCGTAGCCTACAAAAAAAATTGAAAAATACATTTTTCTGGCCAAGTGATTCATGTACATATATTTCATGGCTTTCATAACGGATTCACGCCTGTTCAACCTTTTCCCTTTTGCCATTCATCAACTACAGTGACTGACTAAGCCAAAACGTAGCACATGATGATCAGTGATACCCCACTATTCTGTAGCAAAACCTCTACCTAACCCGCCTAATCCCTCTAACTTACCCTGCAGTAGATTTAATTAAGTTTCCTTTCCTTACTGCCAAGCGAATGTATTTGTTGGAAATAATTAGTGGTGGCGGATGAGGCCCAGTACAGTGGGACTAAGTGCCTGATTTTGAGTTTTGCGGATGAAATACTCTGTGACAAACATGGCAAATGAAATCTATATCCTGTTCCTTTCCCTGTATTGCAGTGCATTGTTTTTCCCACCATCTACTTATAGCAGACAGGATATCCCTTTTTTATACGTGATGTGTGTGACATAGTATCATTATTATTCATCTGCCTTTTTTGAGTCAAAGTAGAATTGAAAGGCATTTGGAGAAAAGCAGGGCCATTGGAATTAAAGTAAGATAATTGCCCATTAAAGCTGGCCAGCTGCAGAATGCAGAGAGTAGCAAAGTACCTGACATGCTAGCATTCCTCCATTAATTTAGCACAGCAAGAATATTTGTACTGCATAGTGCATAATGCCTTACTCATTAATGAGAGGTAATTTCTTTTTCTTTTTACACACAAAGGGGCTGATTAGGATGTCAGTCAGAAAGCCTCCGACCGCCTGTCAGAGACTTTCTGAACGACATCCATGGTTTAAAGTCTGACGGCCTTATTACAAAGAAGGCGGTCGGAGTTTAAACTGGCTGTCCATTCCGGCTGGCTTTAGATGGGCTCAAGGAGCTCGTAGGCCAGTCAGAAACCGCCACATAATCCCTTACGTACGCCGTTTCCGCTGTAGGGATTATTGGGCCCGATTCACAGAACTAACTTACTACAAAATCCTAAATTTACTACCATTTTGGTATTCACAGAACGCACTTACTCATTTTGGTATTCACAGAAGGTACTTACTCATTTTGGTATTCACAGAAGGCACTTACTCATTTTGGTATTCACAGAATGCACTTACTCATTTTGGTATTCACAGAATGCACTTACTCATACTAACTTTATGTCCGCACTCGGGCCGGAGATTCCGGCCCGGAGGTGGAGATTCCGGCCCGGAGGTGGAGATTCCGGCCCGGAGGTGGAGATTCCGGCCGGTGGCGGAGATTCCGCCACCGGCCAAAATCTCCACAACCGGGCCGGAATCTCCACCATCGGGCCGGAATCTCCACCTCCGGGCCGGAATCTCCACCACCGGGCCGGAATCTCCACCACCGGGCCGGAATCTCCGGCCCGAGCGCGGACATAAAGTTAGTATGAGTAGGTGCATTCTGTGAATGCCAAAATGAGTAAGTGCATTCTGTGAATACCAAAATGAGTAAGTGCCTTCTGTGAATACCAAAATGAGTAAGTGCCTTCTGTGAATACCAAAATGAGTAAGTGCCTTCTGTGAATACCAAAATGGTAGTAAGTTTAGGATTTTGTAGTAAGTTAGTTCTGTGAATCGGGCCCTAAATGTCGGTTTCTGACAGGCTTTCCATGTTGGGCTTTCCAACATGAAAAAACCTGTTGGAAAGCGACTTTGGGGGCCACTAGCAGGGCCCCCTTTCTTTTGCGGCCTTCGGTTGTGGGCCGGGGGGGCCATCCCTGCACTGTGTGGCAGGGACCGTGATGTGACTGTCACACGGTGCAGGGATTTACACAAACTCTCATTTATCTATGGGAGCTTGCGCTGTGGGAGGAAACCATCCGCAGCACAAGCTCCCATAGAGAAATGGCAGTTTGCGACCGCACCATGTGTGGTTGCATCATAATATGGTGTGCGGAACTGCCGACTTATGGTTGGTTGGTTCCCACACCGAAACGGTGTCAGGCAGACTCACGTAATAGGGCGCAAAGTGTTTGCTCAGCTTTTTTGGCGGAAAAAATAACTTTGTTTTTTTTAATCTGGTGGTATTCTGGCGTAATTCCTTTTAGCCAGTCAGTGTTTTTATATGAGGCACGTGTGGGTAAAAAATAAGCCCTGTGATTCCTAATCACATGAAAAATTCCAATGGCCCTAGGGGACCAGCAATGTACTGCTACTGTCTCACTATATAATTTTAAACAAGGGTTTGCAGACAGCAATGTTTACAATTTCTCTTTTTTTCTTTCTTTCAATAGCTACTCCTACTGGTCCACCACTACCTCCTACTTAGCAGGAGAGAGCAGCCCAGCTGCAGCGGCAGAGGATGGAGGCCATCCAGAATGAATACTGTTGAGTGGTGGCTTAGGAGGAGGAAGAGGCTGAGGTGGCATCTGCCACTGCCCCAGGCCCCAATGCCTCCAACCAGCCTCCAGCGCCTCCATCCTGACCAGAACATAGCCAGAGCCACTTGCAGCTAGGATTCACCCAAACAACCAATGCTGCCCCCCTCGTACCCAGAGCGAGCTGGAGCTGCTTCGCCAGGAGGTGTCAAGCCTGCACCAGGAAGTTGGAAGCCTCCGGACCCACATCGATGATTCCCTGTTCTGATTTGGTGTGAGGGATTTTTGTTTTGGGTGGAGAGGGTAGGAATTGGGTAGGGAACGGGATTTTTGACTAGTTTTCTTTGGATACTATTGACATTGGTTGGGGATGGGGTGATTTATTTGGGGAGAGCCTGTTGTGGGTGGAGAGGGTGGGTTTTATTTATATTGATGTTATTAAGAAAAAGGAAAGGAAAAAAAAATTCTGATACATTATGCCTGTAATTGTTTTTTTGTGTTTTACTTTTATGTTGCACTGCTGCTTTTTACGCAGCCTTTTTAAAAAATACGCTTATCAAAGTGTATACCAGTTAGTTATGCCCTTGTCCTACTACCGTCTGTAACTATATTGACCATTAGGCGGGTATGCTGCCATTGCCTATATTTCCTACAACAGCCTAGGTAAACAACAACTTATCTGCAGTGGAAGTTAGCTACTTACTAACTAAACTAGTCCTCTTCACTCCATTGTTCTCTTTCCTGAGTAGATAAGCGATGACAGCTACCTCTCTCAATATTCCAAAACCTTACTGCAGGGTTTCCCAAGGTGCCTTTTTAATGGTGGTGGTGGTGGTAGTAGCAGGCTAGCATGCTAACAGGAAAGGCATCAAAAGTGAGGTCCGACTCCTACCTAGTTGAACTCCAACTGTAGGATTAATCCAAAGGATTATCCATCACAGGCAACTAGATTGAAATAAAATACCGTGGTTGTGGGTTTTATTTATATCATAACCTTACAAAGACTGAGACCAGACTACCACCATGACACAACAAAGAAAACCTGATATTATATACAAAATATCAATAGTAACTACTTCTGAGCAGTGGGGAACTAGCATTTAATTAAAACTAAATGTACAGAAACTTTGAGTCAGGAAAAGTAAACTCAGAGTCAGGAGTGGACAATGTATAGTGTTTATGCAACACAAGGCCTGAATGACGAATTTGACTAATGATGTTATATATCTAAATTATGGATCCTTTTTATGTGTGGATGGGTAAGTGGGGGTGGTGTGGGGTATTGCTAAGGTAATAGAAGATCCTGCAGTGAGTTGATGTTGCTTTCACCACATCCGCCCCACCAAGTGTGTGAGACGTTTATGGTGCCAATTAAGTCACACCTCAATAAATCACACAGCATGGGAGAAGAGGGTTAAGGGTTTGATGAATGGATGGGAAAGGGGAGTTGGGGAAAGATGTGCCAAAGACAAACACTACACAAAAGCACTATTCATTAGGACGATGAGCAGCACATCATCATCATCATCAAACCTGTTGTGGAAGGAAATGAAGGAATGACACAGTTCATTTAAATGAAATGCAAACAGTCCTTTAGCCCCAGAGACCCAATTGCTGGAGCGATTAGGCGGGCCTGAGGTGCAGAGGAAGATTGTTCTAAGCTTTAGCCGCCAGACATGAGAAAGATCGTCCTCTATTGTTGCCTCGGCGGATCCGGGGTGCTGTCTACAAGGAAGAGGGAGGCAGATCGTAGGTGCCTGGTTGGTTGGTGGAAGGTCATGCATTTGTTGATCTATGCTAGTCCTACATTGTGCAGGGCTTTGCATGCGTGGGTCAACATCAAGAACTGGCATCTCTTCTGGATCCTGACTGTAGCTTCTTTAGGTGGGGTGCGATGTGGGTCCATCTGAGGAGATCCAGGATGAGTCTGGCCGCTGAGTTTTGTATTGTCTGTAGTCTCTTCAGGAGGCGTGCAGTGATTTCCACTTAGAGTATGTTCCCGCAGTCCAACTTGCTGGTGACGAGGGCATGTGTGATGTTTCTTCTGATGTTGACTGGGAGCCACCTGAAGATCTTGCGGAGCATGTGTAGAGTGCGGCAGAAGGCGGATGAGATGTGCTTACCTGTTGCTTCAGAGAAAGCTTGCTGTCCTAGATGATGCCGAAGTTGTTGGCATGGTCTGTCTAGGCAGGGTGTGCCAAGTTCAGCAGGCCACGATGCATCATTCTATGGCGAGGCGTTATTCCCAAAATTAAGTACTTCTGTCTTGTCCGTGTTCAGCTTGAGGCAGTTGTCCTTCATCCAGTCAGCGATATACATCTTACCTCTGTGAAAGTTGGATCTGGTGCTGGAGGGGTCTACTGATGGCGAGAGGATGAGCTGGGTGTCATTGGCGTAGGAAATTATGGTGAGTCTACGTGATGTGATGGTATTGGCCAGGGGGTCATGTATGCGTTGAAGAGGGTGGGGCTGAAGGATGATCCTTGGGGCACACTGCAGATGATCTTCTTGAATTCCGAGGTGAATGGTGGGATGCAGATTCTCTGGGTTCTTTCGGTGAGGTATGAGGCGATCCATTTGAGGGTGTCTTCATGGATCCCAATGTGGTGGAGTCTGTTGATCAGTATGTGATGGGAGGCGGTGTCAATGGCAGCAGACCGGTCCAAGAGGATGAGGGCTACCATTTTGCGATGGTCCAGGAGGGCCCTGATGTCATCGGTGGCTGCGATCAGGGCTGTCTCGATGCTGTGATTGGCTCAGAATCCGGATTGAGAGGGGTCCAGGAGGCTGTTGTGTTCCAGGTGTTCATTGAGATGCTGGTTGATTGCCTTCTTGATAACCTTCACTGGAAAGGAAAGCAGGGAGATGGGCCAGTAGTTCTTCAGTTCTGCTGGATCAGCAGATGGTTTTTTCAGGAGTGGCCTCACTTCAGAGTGTTGCCAGGCCATAGAGAAGGATGCCCAGGTGATGGAGGTGTTCAAGACTTTCTTGAGCTTGTTGCCATTTGTCTTGCTCCTGAGGTTGAAGACGTGGTAAGGACAGGGGTCCTCTAGGAGTATGTAGTGCTCGGAGTTGACGATGATTGGGGCAATGAGGTCAAGGATGGCGTTGCAGAAGCTGAAGGTGGTCCTGGTGGTCTGTAGGTGAGGGTGATTGGATGGTGCTTTTTCCGTCTGTGTGGAGTTAGAAGTTGAGGTGCTCCATTATCAGGATTGAGTCATCTGGGGAGGTTGTGCAACAGATGGAATGCGACAGCGCTGTGGCCTTTATAAGTAGGTCCTAGGCAGTGGGTGGGGCTCTGCTAGCGGGCTGGGAAGTGTGAAGGAAAGAGCGGAAGAAAGCAAATTGGTGGGAAGGCAAGTGGGCAGAGCTGTTGTGAAAAAACAGGGAAGAAAACAACAGAGGAAAACAAACAGTAATGAGGAAAATAAAACAGCACATGTTACAACAGTGATGAGGAAAATAATACAGCACAAGTAACAATATATCACACAAGCATGAAGTTGCAGTAGCGATGGGGAGCTGGAATCGGTACCTGCTACTGGAATCTCGCTGCTGTCGCCATAAATGGGTCCTAGGTGGTGGGCGGGTCTCTGCTAGTGGCAGGAAGTGGGAGGGAAAGAGCAGGGAAAGCAAAACAGCAGAAAGGTGAGGTGGTGGTGCAGCAGTAAACAGATGGGGAAGAAAAACAGCAGAGAAAAACAAATAGTAATGAGGAAACTAAAACAGCACAAGTTACGACAGTGATGAGGAAAATAAAACAGCACAAGTTACAATATACATCACAAGCATGAAGTTGCGGCAAAGATGGGGTGGTGGGATGGGGACCTGCTGCTGGAGCCGTGCTGCAGCCTCCATAAGTAGGTCCTAGGCAGTGGGAGGGGCTCTGCTAGTGGGGGGAAACAGGAGGAAAGCAAAACAGAGGTAAGGTGAGCAGGTGGAGCAGCAGTAAAAAACGGGGAAGAAAAACAACAGATGAAAACAAACAGTAATGAGGAAAATAAAACAGCCCAAATTACAACAGTGATGAGGAAAATAAAACAGCACAAGTTACAGTATACCACACAATCGTGAAGTTGCAGCATTGACAGGGAGCTGGCATGAGAACCTGCTAAGTGGGAGGGAAAGAGTGGGGAAGCAAAATGGCAGGAAGCGAGCAGATGGAGCAGCAGGGAAAAAATGGGAAAGAAAAACAACAGAGTAAATTAAACAGTAATGAGGAAAATAAAACAGCACAAATTACAACAGTGATGAGGAAAATAAAACAACAAAGTTACAATATATACACACAAGCAGGAAGTCACAGCAGCGATGGGGAGCTGGCACGTGTATGTACTGGAGCCATGGTGCGGTCTCCATAGGTAGGTTCTAGGTGGTCATCGGGGCTCTGCTAGTGGTGGAAAGCAGGAGGGAAAGAGCGGGGAAAGCAAAACAGCGGGAAGGTGAGCAGGCGGAGTGGTGGTGAAAAAATTTGGAAGAAAAGAAACAGAGTTAAATAAATGCCAATGAGGAAAATAAACAGCACAACGTACAACAGTGATGACGAAAATAAAACACCACAAGTTACAATATACCACACAAGCATGAAGTCGCAGCAGGGATGGGCAGCTGGCACAGGGAACAAGAAAAGAAACAGAATTTGAGTATTTTGTGTAGACTTGTGTTTGTGAATTAAACTGACTAGTCTGGCCTCAGAAAAACCAGAAAAAGGGAGTGGACCCCGCAAGTAAATCGTGCTAAGTGTGAAAGAGCCAATCACCTTCACGACACAAATGATCACCTGTCAGGCACCAAACATTGCAAATCCTCAAAATTAAGATTACAAATTAGTTGAATACCCTCCCTCACTGTCTGCCACCACATGAATCACAAATCTTCGCTCACAATTACTCAATATATGTTATGTTATGTTATGTTATTAAAGCTTTTAAAGCGCACTTTTACCCAAAGGTGTCCTGGCGCTAAGCACTGTCTAACTGGTTTCCATGGGCGCAGCAGCTTATTCAGAGAACAGCCACGTCTTCAACCCCTTCCTAAATGAAAGGAGCTCAGTAGAATTCCTGAGATGCAATGGTAGATTGTTCCAAGCTTTTGCAGCACAAAAGATGAAACTGCTGCCGCCCCAGTTAGCTTTTTTCACTCGGGGAACAGTCACTTGTTTTCCTTCCGAGGAACGTAACATTCTTCCGGGGACATACCATTGCAGGCGTCTTCTCAGGTATTCCGGGCCACTGCCCGTCAAAGACTTAAAAACGTGCAAAGCACTTTGAATTGTGCATGTTGTTTGACTGGTAGCCAGTGCAGGTGTCTGAGTCCATTTCTAACTGAGACAAACCTTGGGGTGCCCGTTAGCAGCCTAGCTGCCGCATTTTGCACCAGCTGGAGTCTGTACAAATGTTTCTTTTGAATGTTCAAGTACAGACTGTTACAATAGTCCAGCCGTGACAAAATGAGGGCAGAGACTGCTTTCCTGAAGCAGTCCTCTGGTAGGAAAACGTTTATTTTCCCCAGACTTCTGCGGAGGAAAAAGCTTGTCGAGACAACCCAGCTGACCTGATCGCCAAAGGTAAGTTTATTGTCCATAATCACCCCCAGGTTCTTGGCTTTCACCGTAGGGGTTGGGGGCTTACCCATTTCTTCAGGCCACAGGTCAGGTGTCCAGAGGTTGGGGTTATTCCCAAATATTATGACCTCGGTTTTGACTGCATTAAGCTTCAAGCAGTTGGCGGACATCCAACCAGATATGGCTTTCATGCAATCGTGGCATCTTAAGGCCGTTTCAGCTTCTTTGCCTCGCTGTAGGGACAACACAATCTGTGTGTCGTCCGCATAGGAAGTTTATTGGAGCCCGAAAGATCTTATCAGGGCTGCCAGCGGGCTAACGTATATTTTAAAAAGCATGGGGCTAAGGGAGGAACCCTGAGGCACCCCGCACGGAAGGGAAAAAGGCTTGGACCTATACCTCCCCAGATCGACCGTTTGCGTCCTGTCAGCCAAAAAAGATTTTAAGAAGTTCCAGGCCTTGCCCTGAACCCCCGCCATCGATAATCGGTCCATCAGAACTTCGTGATGGACCATGTCGAAGGCCGCTTATTAGAGCAATAGTTAACTGTTCCAATCCAAGCACTGTGGTACACAATTGTATTTCCTCTTTGATGCAAGCACTGCATTGGCAGTCACGTAAATCAAATGGTCCTTACTGGGGCAGCCCTGCTAGGGGAATAAAAAAAGAGGAATAGATATTGGATGGAGGCAGGCATTGTCTCCAATGTCCTTGAAGGGAATGGAGAGATGTCTTTACTGCACACTAGTCCAACTCCAATCCAGTTATACATTTACCTAAATATGGTGGAACTGCATAAGTCAGACACAAACAAAATATGTAATGTTCCCCTAGCTATATCCTTTTATTTTTGGCAAAGCACTAAGCAGCGCGATGATCAACAATTAAAAAGTTCTATGGTGGCCTACTCAGTGAGGGAAGTAGAGTTCGTCCTCAAACTCAGGTGGTTTGCCCAGAAGTTGGTCAGCTAACACACCTGAGTATGACCAATCGCCCTTATCCTACTCTCTCTGTGGTATTTTAGGAACAGTGTATTTGTGTGGTATGAAGTGTTGATTCATTTTGATCATGGTCAACCTATGTACGTTTTGAGGTGAGAGACTGGTCCTTCTCACTGTGCCAACTGTACCAGCTGCACTGAACACATGCTCAGCAGACACACTAGTCGACAGACAAGCCACATACTTTATGCCCGCCTGATGAGCTCTGACCATTGGCACAACTTCCCATACCAATAGACCAATGAGTTTTGGTCCATTTAGGCCTCTTTTTGATCTTCCGGATAGTCCTGGAACATCCTCTGAATGGTCATTGTTGCTGCCAGTTGCTCGACCTCATTTGCCTTCAGCTCTTCACTTGACTTAAGCCTGCCACTTGAAACCAAGCCAATGCAGAGTTGGGTCCAATTCTTCTGTTCCTCTACTTGTTGTCAGGGTTCTTTTTGCTGGTGTTGGCTGGTCTGAGACAATATCACTGCCCTCTCTGGAAGCTGAAGGCTGCACTTGAGAACTTCTGCCTGGGATTCAAACTTCCAGCTGTTATTCTTCAAGGTCTCTTGCTTCATCAACAATCCACGTCTTGTATAGTGAAACATTCATTTCTGAAAAAGGAATGAAAGTGGATAGTATTTTTTGTACCATGGATCAAGTATTGTGGCACAGATGTACTCTTTGGATGACATGATGTTTCTTAGCAGCTTAAGCTCTCAACCAAGTCATGCTCTTCTCCATTGCTCTCCACACATGCAAACCTTTGTGACACTTTTTTTAACTGGTCCTGTAGCAGATGCAACAATGGGATAGCTTGGCTCGTCATTCTGTCTTCCTTGCTGACTTCCCGGGTGAAAACCTCAAAAGAAAGTAGCATCTATGCCGGCCATTTGACTAGGTTCCATTTGTCCATCTCCATGGTCATGCTTTTCCCAGTTGCATCCCTTCCTCTTTGAATGACATAGTCCTTGATCGGTTTGTACTGCTCAAACAGACATTGCAACATGTAATAGGTTGAGTTCCAACATGTCGGCATCTCTTGTATGAGGGCTTTGACTGGTACTCTATTAGCTCACTGAATGATCCACAACTGCTTCCAGGCTTTAAAAGAATAGCTGAAAGTAGTGCACATTGTCCACAGGTGGTCAGTATGTTGCTGACTATGTCTTCTTTTAGAGAAAGCAAAAACAACTGTTGATGGACAGAATGCAGAACAATGCCATACATTCACCCCAGTACAGAGATCTGGGCCTAAATCCATCATTTTTTTGCTCGCCATGCCATTCCAGTTTGAACCCAGACATATGCAAATCAGTCTTGACCCTGTGCCTCATGGGAACAGTCCAGCCCGAACTGCCAAGCCAGGTCCTCCCTGGACTGGAAACAAGCATGCTAGGACCGGTTTGCCCAGAAGTGGTTCCCTTGCTCACTTTGCCACTGGATTCAAGCTAGCCTGGCTGATGAAGGGTGTTACCCAGAAACCGGTCCCAGGATGCTTGTTTCCGGTTCAGGGAAGACCTGGCTTGGCAGTTCGGGCTGGACTGTTCCCATGAGGCACAGGGTCAAGACTGATTTGCATATAGCTGGGTCTGAACTGAGGTGGCGTAGTGAGCTAAAGAATGATGATGGATTCAACCCAGATCTGTGACTGGGGGTGAGTGTCTGAAAAGTTTCAGCGCTCCGTCCATCATCTCCTTGTGTTTGCTTTGTTCGCCCTAAGTTGGCAGGGTATGCCCAGACGTGGGTCCCTTGCTCACTTTGCCACTGGATTCAAGCTAGCCTGGCTGATGAAGGGTGTTACCCAGAAATCGGTCCCAGGATGCTTGTTTCCGGTTCAGGGAAGACCTGGCTTGGCAGTTCGGGCTGGACTGTTCCTATGAGGCACAGGGTCAAGACTGATTTGCATATAGCTGGGTCTGAACTGAGGTGGCGAAGTGAGCTAAAGAATGATGATGGATTCAACCCAGATCTGTGACTGGGGGTGAGTGTCTGAAAAGTTTCAGCGCTCCGTCCATCATCTCCTTGTGTTTGCTTTGTTCGCCCTAAGTTGGCAGGGTATGCCCAGACGTGGGTCCCATGCTCACTTTGCCACAGGATTCAAGCTAGCCTGGCTGATGAAGGGTGTTACCCAGAAACCGGTCCCAGGATGCTTGTTTCCGGTTCAGGGAAGACCTGGCTTGGCAGTTTGGGCTGGACTGTTCCCATGAGGCACAGGGTCAAGACTGATTTGCATATAGCTGGGTCTGAACTGAGGTGGCGAAGTGAGCTAAAGAATGATGATGGATTCAACCCAGATCTGTGACTGGGGGTGAGTGTCTGAAAAGTTTCAGCCCTCCGTCCATCATCTCCTTGTGTTTGCTTTGTTCGCCCTAAGTTGGCAGGGTATGCCCAGACGTCGGTCCCTTGCTCACTTTGCCACTGGATTCAAGCTAGCCTGGCTGATGAAGAGTGTTACCCACAAACCGGTCCCAGGATGCTTGTTTCCAGTTCAGGGAAGAACTGGCTTGGCAGTTCGGGCTGGACTGTTCCCATGAGGCACAGGGTCAAGACTGATTTGCATATAGCTGGGTCTGAACTGAGGTGGCGAAGTGAGCTAAAGAATGATGATGGATTCAACCCAGATCTGTGACTGGGGGTGAGTGTCTGAAAAGTTTCAGCGCTCCGTCCATCATCTCCTTGTGTTTGCTTTGTTCGCCCTAAGTTGGCAGGGTATGCCCAGATGTGGGTCCCTTGCTCACTTTGCCACTGGATTCAAGCTAGCCTGGCTGATGAAGGGTGTTACCCAGAAACCGGTCCCAGGATGCTTGTTTCCGGTTCAGGGAAGACCTGGCTTGGCAGTTCGGGCTGGACTGTTCCCATGAGGCACAGGGTCAAGACTGATTTGCATATAGCTGGGTCTGAACTGAGGTGGCGAAGTGAGCTAAAGAATGATGATGGATTCAACCCAGATCTGTGACTGGGGGTGAGTGTCTGAAAAGTTTCAGCGCTCCGTCCATCATCTCCTTGTGTTTGCTTTGTTCGCCCTAAGTTGGCAGGGTATGCCCAGATGTGGGTCCCTTGCTCACTTTGCCACTGGATTCAAGCTAGCCTGGCTGATGAAGGGTGTTACCCAGAAACCGGTCGCAGGATGCTTGTTTCCGGTTCAGGGAAGACCTGGCTTGGCAGATCGGGCTGGACTGTTCCCATGAGGCACAGGGTCAAGACTGATTTGCATATAGCTGGGTCTGAACTGAGGTGGCGAAGTGAGCTAAAGAATGATGATGGATTCAACCCAGATCTGTGACTGGGGGTGAGCGTCTGAAAAGTTTCAGCGCTCCGTCCATCATCTACTTGTGTTTGCTTTGTTCGCCCTAAGTTGGCAGGGTATGCCCAGACGTGGGTCCCTTGCTCACTTTGCCACTGGATTCAAGCTAGCCTTGCTGATGAAGGGTGTTACCCAGAAACCGGTCCCAGGATGCTTGTTTCTGGTTTAGGGAAGACCTGGCTTGGCAGTTTGGGCTGCACTGTTCCCATGAGGCACAGGGTCAAGACTGATTTGCATATAGCTGGGTCTGAACTGAGGTGGCGAAGTGAGCTAAAGAATGATGATGGATTCAACCCAGATATGTGACTGGGGGTGAGTGTCTGAAAAGTTTCAGCGCTCCGTCCATCATCTCCTTGTGTTTGCTTTGTTCGCCCTAAGTTGGCAGGGTATGCCCAGATGTGGGTCCCTTGCTCACTTTGCCACTGGATTCAAGCTAGCCTGGCTGATGAAGGGTGTTACCCAGAAACCGGTCCCAGGATGCTTGTTTCCGGTTCAGGGAAGACCTGGCTTGGCAGTTCGGGCTGGACTGTTCCCATGAGGCACAGGGTCAAGACTGATTTGCATATAGCTGGGTCTGAACTGAGGTGGCGAAGTGAGCTAAAGAATGATGATGGATTCAACCCAGATCTGTGACTGGGGGTGAGCGTCTGAAAAGTTTCAGCGCTCCGTCCATCATCTACTTGTGTTTGCTTTGTTCGCCCTAAGTTGGCAGGGTATGCCCAGACGTGGGTCCCTTGCTCACTTTGCCACTGGATTCAAGCTAGCCTTGCTGATGAAGGGTGTTACCCAGAAACCGGTCCCAGGATGCTTGTTTCCGGTTCAGGGAAGACCTGGCTTGGCAGTTCGGGCTGGACTGTTCCCATGAGGCACAGGGTCAAGACTGATTTGCATATAGCTGGGTCTGAACTGAGGTGGCGAAGTGAGCTAAAGAATGATGATGGATTCAACCCAGATCTGTGACTGGGGGTGAGCGTCTGAAAAGTTTCAGCGCTCCGTCCATCATCTCCTTGTGTTTGCTTTGTTCGCCCTAAGTTGGCAGGGTATGCCCAGACGTCGGTCCCTTGCTCACTTTGCCACTGGATTCAAGCTAGCCTTGCTGATGAAGGGTGTTACCCAGAAACCGGTCCCAGGATGCTTGTTTCCGGTTCAGGGAAGACCTGGCTTGGCAGTTCGGGCTGGACTGTTCCCATGAGGCACAGGGTCAAGACTGATTTGCATATAGCTGGGTCTGAACTGAGGTGGCGAAGTGAGCTAAAGAATGATGATGGATTCAACCCAGATCTGTGACTGGGGGTGAGTGTCTGAAAAGTTTCAGCGCTCCGTCCATCATCTCCTTGTGTTTGCTTTGTTCGCCCTAAGTTGGCAGGTATGCCCAGACGTGGGTCCCTTGCTCACTTTGCCACTGGATTCAAGCTAGCCTTGCTGATGAAGGGTGTTACCCAGAAACCGGTCCCAGGATGCTTGTTTCCGGTTCAGGGAAGACCTGGCTTGGCAGTTCGGGCTGGACTGTTCCCATGAGGCACAGGGTCAAGACTGATTTGCATATAGCTGGGTCTGAACTGAGGTGGCGAAGTGAGCTAAAGAATGATGATGGATTCAACCCAGATCTGTGACTGGGGGTGAGCGTCTGAAAAGTTTCAGCGCTCCGTCCATCATCTACTTGTGTTTGCTTTGTTCGCCCTAAGTTGGCAGGGTATGCCCAGACGTGGGTCCCTTGCTCACTTTGCCACTGGATTCAAGCTAGCCTTGCTGATGAAGGGTGTTACCCAGAAACCGGTCCCAGGATGCTTGTTTCTGGTTCAGGGAAGACCTGGCTTGGCAGTTCGGGCTGCACTGTTCCCATGAGGCACAGGGTCAAGACTGATTTGCATATAGCTGGGTCTGAACTGAGGTGGCGAAGTGAGCTAAAGAATGATGATGGATTCAACCCAGATCTGTGACTGGGGGTGTGTGTCTGAAAAGTTTCAGCGCTCCGTCCATCATCTCCATGTGTTTGCTTTGTTCGCCCTAAGTTGGCAGGGTATGCCCAGACATGGGTCCCTTGCTCACTTTGCCACTGGATTCAAGCTAGCCTTACTGATGAAGGGTGTTACCCAGAAACCGGTCCCAGGATGCTTGTTTCCGGTTCAGGGAAGACCTGGCTTGGCAGTTCGGGCTGGTCTGTTCCCATGAGGCACAGGGTCACGACTGATTTGCATATAGCTGGGTCTGAACTGAGGTGGCGAAGTGAGCTAAAGAATGATGATGGATTCAACCCAGATCTGTGACTGGGGGTGAGTGTCTGAAAAGTTTCAGCGCTCCGTCCATCATCTCCTTGTGTTTACTTTGTTCGCCCTAAGTTGGCAGGGTATGCCCAGACGTGGGTCCCTTGCTCACTTTGCCACTGGATTCAAGCTAGCCTTGCTGATGAAGGGTGTTACCCAGAAACCGGTCCCAGGATGCTTGTTTCCGGTTCAGGGAAGACCTGGCTTGGCAGTTCGGGCTGGACTGTTCCCATGAGGCACAGGGTCAAGACTGATTTGCATATAGCTGGGTCTGAACTGAGGTGGCGAAGTGAGCTAAAGAATGATGATGGATTCAACCCAGATCTGTGACTGGGGGTGTGTGTCTGAAAAGTTTCAGCGCTCCGTCCATCATCTCCTTGTGTTTGCTTTGTTCGCCCTAAGTTGGCAGGGTATGCCCAGACGTGGGTCCCTTGCTCACTTTGCCACTGGATTCAAGCTAGCCTTACTGATGAAGGGTGTTACCCAGAAACCGGTCCCAGGATGCTTGTTTCCGGTTCAGGGAAGACCTGGCTTGGCAGTTCGGGCTGGACTGTTCCCATGAGGCACAGGGTCAAGACTGATTTGCATATAGCTGGGTCTGAACTGAGGTGGCGAAGTGAGCTAAAGAATGATGATGGATTCAACCCAGATCTGTGACTGGGGGTGTGTGTCTGAAAAGTTTCAGCGCTCCGTCCATCATCTCCTTGTGTTTGCTTTGTTCGCCCTAAGTTGGCAGGGTATGCCCAGACGTGGGTCCCTTGCTCACTTTGCCACTGGATTCAAGCTAGCCTTACTGATGAAGGGTGTTACCCAGAAACCGGTCCCAGGATGCTTGTTTCCGGTTCAGGGAAGACCTGGCTTGGCAGTTCGGGCTGGACTGTTCCCATGAGGCACAGGATCAAGACTGATTTGCATATAGCTGGGTCTGAACTGAGGTGGCGAAGTGAGCTAAAGAATGATGATGGATTCAACCCAGATCTGTGACTGGGGGTGAGCGTCTGAAAAGTTTCAGCGCTCCGTCCATCATCTCCTTGTGTTTGCTTTGTTCGCCCTAAGTTGGCAGGGTATGCCCAGACGTGGGTCCCTTGCTCACTTTGCCACTGGATTCAAGCTAGCCTTGCTGATGAAGGGTGTTACCCAGAAACCGGTCCCAGGATGCTTGTTTCCGGTTCAGGGAAGACCTGGCTTGGCAGTTCGAGCTGGACTGTTCCCATGAGGCACAGGGTCAAGACTGATTTGCATATATCTGGGTCTGAACTGAGGTGGCGAAGTGAGCTAAAGAATGATGATGGATTCAACCCAGATCTGTGACTGGGGGTGAGTGTCTGAAAAGTTTCAGCGCTCCGTCCATCATCTCCTTGTGTTTGCTTTGTTCGCCCTAAGTTGGCAGGGTATGCCCAGACGTGGGTCCCTTGCTCACTTTGCCACTGGATTCAAGCTAGCCTTGCTGATGACGGGTGTTACCCAGAAACCGGTCCCAGGATGCTTGTTTCCGGTTCAGGGAAGACCTGGCTTGGCAGTTCGGGCTGGACTGTTCCCATGAGGCACAGGGTCAAGACTGATTTACATATAGCTGGGTCTGAACTGAGGTGGCGAAGTGAGCTAAAGAATGATGATGGATTCAACCCAGATCTGTGACTGGGGGTGAGTGTCTGACAAGTTTCAGCGCTCCGTCCATCATCTCCTTGTGTTTTCTTTTAGAGAAAGTCCTGCACAATCAGGTTGAAGCAATGCACCAAACACAGGACCCTGAAATAGCCACCATCTGCCATGACCTTAACTATATTACTGCTATTGTCCGAGGCAACAAATGCAATTCTAGACCACTGGGTCACAGCCATTCAAACACCTTGCTGTTAAAGTATTCCAAGATGTCTGAAGCTGTATGTGTTTTCTCCATAGAGAACATGGCCACTGTTGCATGCCGCTCAATGCCCTTAAAAGTTTCTTCAGAGCTTAGACCTGTAGATAGCTGTTGCCTAACACCCACAAAAGAGATCCAGTGTGCAGTGATGCACATGTAATCAGTGGCTTTATGACTGGTCCCCATGTCTGTCATTAGGTGAATAGTGTGAGCAGCACTCTGTTGCAAAGCTTGTCCAACCAATTGCAGCACATCATGTTGGAGCACTGGAACAGCAACGCTGTCAAAATAGGTCTGGCTGGGGATCTTCCATTTCAGGCAGTTGGCAGCCACAAACTCTAAGAATCCCAATCCTTCCACAAAAGAAAAAGGGAGGCGGAAACGCGCTAACATTTTAACCAGCTTTCCAGTGTACAAACGTGCCATTGGCTGGTTGAGTTTGTAGGGCCCCACCTCCCCTCCTGCCTAAACATGCCTGGATTAGTAGCTGGGAGTTTTTTCTTTTGTGGTGCCACTGACACAGGCGACTTCCAGGAGGTGGAAGACTCAATGTGCATCTTGGGGCAGTCACTGTTTTCAGTGGTGTCTCCATGTGAGTCTTGTGCCATTTCGAGGTTGCTGAGGCACGTGATACTGGTACACTGCAGGGGACAGGGCAACTTTGCGTAAAGCTGTCACACTCTTCTTCCTCATCACCTTCACCTCACACTGTGATCAGAGCTGATTCCCCTTTCTCATCACCACCACCATCTGCAGAAGTTTTTTTAAGGTGCGCCTCCCACCAGATTGTGTGATGTTTTTTAATATGGGTCGTTTGACCTCCAGTAACATAGTGTGAAAAAAGGCTTACCTCAATGAACACTTGTGTGGCAAATGGAGCATATTGCAAAGTTATCCTCCTGCTTTCTAATGATAAAGAATTCCAAAACTAGGGAGGAGAATGTTCTTAGTGTGCCATTGCCAATGCCTAAAGAAGAACTGGGGATAGATGGGTGTGTAGTCGATTGCCTCTCTGCAGTGCGTACTTCAACTGAAGTAGTGGTGTATGCAGGCATTAGCAGGGGCAATAGAAATATGGAAGCTAGAGGTGGTGGTGGTACCATTGACACATTCCTCAGAGCTGGTTGTATAGTAGGGGTAATGTCAGTGTTCTCTGAACCAGCTTCCATGACAATGACTGGCTCATCATTCTCATCCCCTTCCATTGCAAGGCTTTGAGGAACCTTCCCTTTCCCTTGTCTCTCCTGGCGTGCCTCGGACTCATCTGGGATCTAATACATTTCAAGATCATCAGGAGAGGGGCTTGGAGAAGATGGTGAAGTACCCTTCCTTTTTCTTGCTGAAGATCTGCAAGCCAACAGTTCAACAACAGGTACATCTTGTTCAGCAGGAAGCAGAACCTCCTGTTCTGCTCCTACTTTAGGAAGATCTACTATTTCTGGATGTGGCTCCTGTTTTCCACTTTGCTCAGTTTCCTTTGACAATTGGGTACTAGTTTGTGACTGAGACAAATCCAGTTCAGACACGCTGCTCATCACCATGGTTGAAGTGGCTGCTTGGCAGAGAGGCATGGCCTTAGGCTGGTGTGGTGCCGCTGATGTGAGAGTGCTGCACCTAGCTGGCTCCTCGGAGGACAGTGCGGCAGGCACATGTCTCCTGAAAAATGTTTGGGGTGGCACACCCGTGGTGGCAATCTGCTTCTTCTTCTCCTCCCCACTGGCCACTTTCTTGGCAGCACCTTTCTTTGGGGCCATCTTGAAGCTGTCAGTTGGCAGTGGCACCTAGTTGCACAAGCGGAAGAGACTAGAGGACTCACATCACAAGTTGTGGTCATGTCACTTTGTACAGGCCTTCTGTCTGGCAGTACTGTGGGTGATGTCTCTTGTATACCTAAAAGAAAACAAGCAAGAAAAATATTTAGAGAAATGTGGCATTTTTGCAGTTTGAGTGATTCATAGTGCAGACAATATAATTTAGTGTGGTTACTCATTATCCAAAATAATTGAAAACAATAGTGTATCCATTCCAAAGTCAAACCACACAGCCATAACATTTAATTTTTAATCAGGATAAAAACATGCAGATGTAACTGTTTGCTTTATGTGCATCTAAGGGAGGCACCTGTAAGTAAGTAAAAAAAAAAATGTAAGTCCGTTTTTATATAGCGCAGCTACTCACCCTTACGGGTCTCAAGGCGCTGGGGGCCGTAGTGGAAATTAAGTGAGCTATTGCCCAGAGTCACATGGTGCTGAGCTGAGCTGCCGCCGGGGATCGAACCGTGAACCCTGTGCTCCGAAGTCAGCTGCCCTGGCCGCTGCACCACACCTCTCCACTGACCTGTGTCAGTCAGGGAGGTGCACAGGAAAATTGAATAATCCTAAAAAAATGTAATGCTGGTGTGTGCACCTATGGGAGGCAGGGGGTCTAGGGTAAAATGGAATAATCCTTAAAACATGAGTGCTTGTGTGTACCTCTAGCACACAAGAGGGTCTAGGGGGAAATGGAACAATCCTTAATAAATGAATGCAGGTGTGTGCCTATGGCAGGCAAGAGAGTTCAGGGGGAAATGGAATAATCCTTAAAAAGTATATGCTGGTGTGCAGTGCACCTATGACAATCAATGGAGTGCAGGGAGGAATGGAATAAAAATGAATGCTGGTGCAGGCGCACTATTGCACGCAGGGGGCCCAGGGGTAAATGGAACAATCCTAAAAAAATGAACTCTGGCGTGTGGCTGTGTGCATATGGCAGGCAGGGGGTCCTCCGGTCCAGGGGAAATAGGAAAATGAGTAATGACAATCCTTAAAAATGAAAGCTGGTGTGCTACAGTGGCAGGCAGGGAATGGATGGAGTTAAATTTGTAAAAAAATAAATAGAACAAAATAAAAAAATAATAATAATTGCTGGTGTACTATGGGACTAAGAGAAACCCATTGGGAAGCAATAAGGTGCAGGGGAAAAATGTAACCAAAAAAACCCACATAATATTAAACACTGTTCATATATACATATACTACTATGATCCTCAAGCATATTAAACTGATATCAGGGAAAAGAAAATAAACAAAATGGCATAGCCCTCTCCTATCAATCTCCCTAGAAAATGGTTTCAAAAATTGGAAATAATGTGTTTACACAGTGGCAGGGGGCACAGCATGGCTGCTGGCCACATGGTCAACCAATAACAACAAGCAAGGCGGCATGGACACAATAAAGAACACAGGCAGGCTACAAAAAATTGTCGCTGGTCACGTGGCCAAACGACAACAGCACGGAAGGAGGCATGGCCCCAACAAGGAAGACATGCAGGCCTGTGGCAAAAACACACTGGCTGGCTACACAAAATGGTGGCTGGCCACATGGTCAAACAACAACAGCAAGCAAGGAGGCATAGCCCTAACAAAAAACAAATGCAGGCCTACGGCAAAAGCACACTGACTGGCTACATAAAATGGTCGCCTGCCACATGGTCAAAGAACAACAGCAAGGAAGGAGGCATGGCACCAACAAAGAAATCAGGCAGGTTTATGGCAAAAGCAGACTGGCTGGCTACACAAAATAGCCACCAGCCATATGGTCAAACAACAACAGCAAGCAAGGAGTCATGGCCACGACAAAGAACACATGCAGGCCTAGGGCAAAAGCACACTGGCTGGCTACACACAATGGACGCCAGCCACATGGTCAAACAACAACAGCAAGCAAGGAGGCATTGCCCCAACAAAGAACACATGCAGGCCTTGGGCAAACGCATACTGGCTGGCTACACCAAATGGCCACCAGCCACATAGTCAAACAACAACAGCAAGCAAGGAGGCATGACCACAACAAAGAACACATGCAGGCCGATGGCAAACGCTACACCAAATGGTTGCCGGCCACTTGGTGAAACAACAAGCAAGGAGGCATGGACAACAAAGAACACATGTAGGCCTATGGACACTGACTACACAAAATGACCCCTGTGCAAATGTCATGGAGAACAAAGACAAATGGTGGCTTTTGACAAACACACACACACACACACACACACTGGCCGGACAGAGGAGGCATGTTAACACTGAAAAAAACACTACCATTAAATCAGGAATGCTAAAAATGAAAATTAAGTGACCTATAGAAATTTTAAAACAACTATTTCCCCACCAATACACTTTTTGCAGAAAAAATGTGAAATACAAAAAAAATCACACATTTTAAATTGAATCCAATTCCATACCTGCCCTAAATGATGTTTTAAAATAACATATACCACAGAAACAGTTGTTTCATGTACCCATGACTCGTACTGAGTCTACTGGCTGGATGGCCCATGGGCAGACGAGGCCACATATTAAAATAAAGGAATATTGCAAATTTAACAAATTGGAGAAAATGTACTGAACTGTGCAACCTTCTTTCCTTACAAAAGTTAAAAAAGTAATGCAAAACAATAACTAGGCAGCTACTGAAACTACAGGCCACCCACCATGATAACATTTCGAAATAAAATAAAAGTACAAATTAATACTGGTGCATGCCCTCTATCAAATAAACAACACCCTTATCCAAAAGTTTTTGAACTTACTTGCAATATTACAAAAATGAAGTCCTTAAATCTAATGATATATATGCAGCAAACAAAGAGAGTGATCATTCCACCTTGAAATCCAAATGAAAAGTGACCAGAAGAAGGACAAAGCACTGGGAGGAGCCTGTTCGATAGGAACAGGAAGTTGGAGTCTCTGGGACACTTCTTTCTAGTTGAAAAATAAAAAATAATAATATTAACCCGAAAATTTCTTTTTGAGTAGATTTACCTGCTTGTGGAGTAGAGAATCTGCTCAAGATGCAGCCGCACCCACTCACCAACATCACGAAAATGGTGCCGGAAGTTGCCATGGTGACCAGAAGCCAAGCTAGCCGCCAGCAAATCTCACTCGCTAGCGGCCGTCAAATCTTTTCACATTCACCAAAGCACGCCAAAAAAAGGCTCTCGGGCACCAATGTAAAAGTTATCCTACCATGCGCCCACAGAGACAGTTCCTCCATAGGAGGGTCGGGGCGTTGACCCCCTGACCCTACTTCATGCCACTACATTTCTGACTTTTTTTTTAATCTACATTAAAAAACGTTATTCCTACTGAAATTAAAAGACTTGCGTACAGCATTCACTTGTTTCCTTAATGAGGGGGGACTACGACAGAGCTGTCTCTCCCAGCAGTAGGCAACCAGTTGAGGCTGTGTAACTGAACTGCACATGTCAGATTGGCTGAAAATTTGCTGTGGCCAGCCTGACATGCAGGGTTCAGGATTCCCAGTCAGCACTGTCAGGGTGCAGGGGAAGCAGAGAGACAGTCCCAATTGTCTAGGATGGAGATCTGTGTTTGCCTGTCCCAGCCAATCCTGGCACTGCTCTCATGCTATTTACTATTATAGACAGCATGAGAGCAGTGCTTGAATTGGGAGGCGTAGCACTCCATTACCGCCAAGCAGCAAGGGTTCAGTCAATTTTTATAGCATCGGCCCTCAGGTGTATATATAACATTTCAAGGAAGGAGATTGTCAAGGTAAGGTTATTTTTTATTTCTGACTTCTGGAATCGGAAAACAAATGATTTTAAAGTGCGCCCAGTCAGACCGTGAACACTTTAAAACCAATCGTTTTTACATTTGTACAGTCATGATGCTTTTAGTGTGAGGAGTGCAATATGGTTAACTTGACCATTGTGTATATCATTTTGTGGTTTGGCCAGATGAATGTGACTTGGCTAATCGCTGCCAGATCTCTTTTGGAACAGTCAGCATTATTCTGACTTATGTAACGTGAATTTTAAACCCGGCCACTCCTTCAAAGATACAAAGTCCAGATGTTAGCTGTGCGAGGCAGTTGTGATGTTCTGCATTAGACCACTTACAAATAGGACAACTCAGCTCCTGGGTGAGCTCAAGGATCACGTTAGTGCCTAGGGGTATTCACAGGAAGAAAGGGGAATATTCTTCTTCTTTTGATGAAATTCTAGTCTTTATGCCACTAATGGTCTGACTTCTTGCAGCCGACTTCACTGATGCAAATTTGAAAGAAAACCAAGTAGCGAAGGGAGGAGACATATTTGAGAATGGCATGCGTCATGGAAAGAACATTCATTGGTGGCTATGAAAAACCACCCACTGGATTGCAGGAAACTGATATGAGGGTTTTCTATCATTGTGGGGAATTGGTCAATATAGTAGAAAGGAGAGGTACAGGACATTTTGAACAGAGTGACTACGTAGAAAGTTATCCGTGCAACAATACAAACTAAAGGGAGTGCAGACATACCTCTGAAAACTCCTAACATAATGGCAATAATTATGCATTGATATTTTGGGCTTACCAACACATGCCTCATGTAGGCATAGGGTAGCCACCTCACTCCATGTCATTACAGACACTCATCCCACACCAGTGCTATAGTGTGGTGAATTAATGCATTCTAAGTGCCGGTGTAAGAAATTGGGTTGTTGGTTGACTGGGGTGTGAGCCAAGGTCAAGCACTAACCACAATCCTTGTCAGGGTGAGGCACAAGCCAGTCTTAAATTAACCTGTGCTCAACCCTCAGGCAGCTTGGCAGAGAGCAGTCAGGCTCAAAGGCAATGTGTAAAATATATGTGCAACACTTCAAACAGTAATCAAGTGAAAAACATCACACACAAAATAAGGAATCCCACACTCAGTGGGAAAAATAGAGTTATTTTAATAAATAAAACAAGACCAAACCAGCAAAAATCCCATTAGTAGTACTGCAGATATGCACTTTTAAAGATTTCAAGGAAAATATCACCAAAAAGCACAAAGCGTTTACTGGGTATATCTGGTCATGCTGAACTGAGACAAAGTCACAAGTTCAGGCCGACCACGATGGAGCGCAGGCCAGCTACTTGGGCCCAATTAGGCCCGCTGAGCAGAGTACCTTAAATCCTGGTTTGCAGAGCATTATGATAATCCGTGTAAAAAATGTGTTGTGCATTTGGGGCGATGCATCGGTCCTGAGGAGCTGCAAGGCTTCAATGTGGAATCCAATATCGTCGTTGAGGCTGCAGCCGATGGGCGATGTGAAGGCCTGTGCTGTGGATGCGTCACTGAGTGGCAGTTCCGAAGGAGGTTGCAGGTTGTGGGAGCAATGCAGATCTTTCCAATAGGTCCAATCCACACAGCATTGGTGATACTTTGTTTTGGCTCGGGTTTGTGCCATGTAGCAGAAGAGATGCGTCAGTCTTGCTGGAACCACTGAGGCTGGTAAGCATCTTAGGCCCACTTCCAAGGGTCCAGGAATGGGGTGGCACCAGTTGACAGGGTAGACCCAGACTTGATATTGCAGCCTTTGTGCAGTTTTAAACTGCTAATTTGACTTGGCAAAATAAACCTTTATACCAATCCTAAAACTCATTTGCATATAATTCACCCATAGGGTATGCCTTAACCAGCCAATAGGGTAGGGTGCAGTGTATTGAAAAAGTTGGACATTTACTTTTAATTTTTACATGTCCTGGCATTGAGAAACTGAATTAGGTTTTCACTACTGTGAGGCCTACCTCTCCCATAGGATAACAGTGGGTTACCTTATTTCAGTTAATAAGTGGTAACTTTTGTTTGTGAACAGGTATTACTATCATGTTCAGTGTCTAACGATTTGTAATTTAAAACTCTCTTTAATGGTAAAGTCACAATTTTGAAAATGCCACTTTAAGAAAGTTGGAATTTTCTTGTCTTAATCATTTGGTGCCTGCAGTCTGTATCATGGTTCACATTACTACAGTGTAGTTGGCAGTTGGCCTTTGTGTATTACTCCCAGACAGTAACACAAAGGGTATTGGATGTTGGCAGGATGGGCCACCCTGACAAGATGAGAGGGGCACAGCTGTGCACAGCCCCACTTACATTTCAAAGGAGCTGCCTCAACACACACAAAGAACCTCACACTAGTCTTTTGTGACCCTAGACCCAGTGGAGCCTGGGCACAGAAGAAGGAAATTCCACTACCATTTGTTGGGGGAAAACACTAGTAGTTTCTTCCACTTCAAAGTTGGCACCAGGTATAAAAATAGGACCCTCAGACCCACTCTTCAGTTCACTACTGGGCCTGCAGAGGACTCTCAGAGGACTGCTGAAGGATCCGGGATCCTGATGAAAGGATGACTGGACGCCGTGTTCAAGGTTGAAGTAGGTTTAATCTTGTAGGAAGGACCCCATCCAGGCAGGGCATGTCAAGGCATCAACAGCCTCTTCTCTTATTCAAACTCTACATTCCACACCTCTCACTGGGCAACAGAGTGGAGAGTATGACATGCAAGTATTCCTCAGTAACCATGGCACCTAGTACAACAATAGGCAGATGCCACACACCTTCCCTCCTTCAGAAACCAAACAAAACAGAACAAAATACAGAAAAAATGTGAATAAAAAAATAACATAAGCAACATGAGAACTTATTTTACAAAATCTCTCAAATACAAAGGTTTTGCTCTCAACCTAGGAGACACCCTGGGTCTGCTTTCAGACACATTGGCATCACCATTACATTTGTGTGAACTAGTAGTGGCCGAGCTGAGAGTGCCTCTGTAAGGAACCACTCTACCCAGGTTCCATATGCGATGATCCTGAGTTTTGATGGCATTCTTGAATAATTTAATTACTCTGATGGGTTTCGAGAATTTAGAGCTTAAACCAGGGTGTTTAATAACTACTAAATCTCCCACTGCAACTTTTGTACTTTTGACCGCTTTCCTTGAATCAAAGAGAGTCTTCCTGTCTGCTGCTTTTTTAGCCTCTCTCTCCCGCCATACCTTTGTGCTTTCCACATTCCCTGACTTACACTCCAACTCACGCACCCAGGATGGCTCAACTAAGGTACATGGTGTTCTTCCCCTGAACAAAACAAAGGGGATTTGCCAGTGGTACTATGCGGAGTCAACCTGTACATATTGACTTTCTTTAGTATCTCTTTCTTCCAATCAAGCCCACAACCTTTGGCCAGCGAAATCACCTCCTTAAGCACCCGGTTAAAGCGCTCAACCATACCATTGGTTTCTGGGTGATATAGAGAGCATTTTTTGTGTTTGATACCACACCTCTTTAAAAATGCCTCCATCTCTCTCGAGACCAACTGTACCCCATTATCGGTCAAAATTGTGTTGGGATAACCTTCCCTGGCAAAAAGGTCTTCTAAAAAAACAATGACATTCTTTGTCTCTATTCCACTAGTAAAGTGCACTTCAGGCCATCGTGAGAACATGTCTATGGCAACAATGAGAAACAGTTGATGCCCATTGTAGTGAACAGGACCCAAGATATCCAAAGCTATGTCTTTCCATGGCCCACTCGGGAGATCTCTTACAATCATGGGCTGTACTCTTGCCGTCTTGGACTTCTCACACATGGAACACTCTATACAATCTCTCACCAGTCTCTCTACTTGCAAGTCCATGCCGGGCCACCAATATGAAGCACGCAGTCTTTCCTTAGTCTTGGATATACCTAAGTGCGACAAATGAGACAATTCAACCAGTCTACTGCGCAGATTCCTTGGGGGAATCAATCTAGTGCCTCGAAACAAAAGTTCCTTGGACATACTCAATTCATCTTTGACACCCCAGAATTTTCTTGCTTCTTCCGACCCTTGTCTCTTTGAGTGCCAACCTTGATTAATCAAAGATACAATCTCCCTAAGCACCACATCAGAGGTCAATTCACTCCGCCACTCATCCTCCGAAACGATCTCCTTGTCTATCAAACAAACACGGGTGTCATCATCAAAATCATCACCACACATCTCATTCTCACCTCCAACATTCACCAATCTGGACAAAGTATCTGCCACACCATTTTCTACACCCGGTATATATCTTGTTTCAAAATTAAATTCTTGTAAAGCGACCACCCACTTTGTGATCCTGCTGGAGATAGAATCTATCCCTTTCTTCGAAAATACTTCACAAAGGGGTTTGTGGTCTGTTCGAATAATGAATTTGTTACCCCACAAGAATTTCCTGAACTTCCTTATGGCCCAGAATACAGCCAAGGCCTCACGCTCAATAACGGAGTAACGAGACTCGGGATCTTTTAGGGCACGAGACGCAAACATGATAGTCAACAAACCTTTATCACTCTGTTGTTGAAGGACAGCCCCTAACCCTTTTAGACTAGCGTCAGTAGTAATAATTGACACTTTTTGAGGGTCATAACTCTTGAGACACGGAGCACTATTGAGTTTATCCTTCAACAGTTTAAATTCTTCCTCACAAGCATCACTCCATATAAATTCAGCACCCTTTTTAAGGAGAGTCCTCATGTTGGCACTCAGTTCTGCAAAATTCTCAATGAATTTGTTGTAATATTCTATCATCCCAAAGAATTTCAATAACTCATCTCTTGAAACGGGAGCACACATGCGGGTAATGGTGTCTACCAGCTCAGATTTAGGTAACACGCCATCAGGGGAAATGGTGTGACCCAAGTAGTTGATACTGGAGATGGCAAACTGACACTTCTCTGCTTTGATCGTCAGGTTCGCCATGTCCAATTTCCCAAGCACCACATCCAGATGACGCTCATGTTCTTCCTCATTCTTGCCAAACACCAGAATATCATCCTGATATACACACACGCCTTTGCAACCCTTGAGGACCTTCTCCATTACGCGTTGGAAAACAGATGCCGCTGACACCAGGCCAAACGGCATCCTTACAAATCTGAAGGTCCCAAAAGGCGTCACAAAGGCGGTGAGATCTCTGGACGATTCTTTCAACTGGATCTGGTGATAGGCCGACGTGAGATCAATCGTGCTGAATACTTTCGCACCATCCAACAAGACTAATAACTCTGAAATATTGGGGAGTGGATAGTGATCTACTATCACGTTCTTGTTTAGCTGCCTCAAATCAATGCACAGCCGAAGACTTCCATTAGACTTACGAGCTGCGACGACTGGAGCTAGCCACTCTGTACCCTCTACTTCTTCAATTATACCTCCTTCCATGAGTTTCTTTAATTCCTTCTCCATCTCATCCCTAATAGCCAAAGGTACACTTCTAACCTTGGAGCATGAAGGTTGAGCATCAGCACGAAGACGTATCTCATGCTCAAATGTTTTAAGACATCCTAGGCCTTCCCTGAACACATTGGGAAACTTCTCTTTTATGTGGTCAATGGTGACACCGTTAGAAAGGGTGCAAGATTGAACCACATCTGTTTTTCCTTTGACAGGAATGGAAGTGCTACTGATTTGAACAGTATTGACCCTATCTTTCAACAAGATTGGAGTACTGCTACTAGGATCGAGCATCACTCCCAAGTCCCCTTGGTGAAACCAGCTTATTATGCTGTCACCTTTTTCGGATACGTAAATCTTCCCTGAAACATACCGTTGCTCATATTCAATCAGTCCTAAAAAGTAACCCTTTAAAGGTATAGGTTCACCACCATAAGCCAGAGGTTTTATATCTGGCTTCTTCAGAGAAACTTTGTTTGCCAACTTCTTGCTAAAAAACTCTTAGAGACTATTGTAATTTTTGCACCTGAGTCAAACAAGACTTTGGTAGATTCACCCTCAACAAGGATGGAATCTACCGGACATGTTCTGGTCTTCACTTCTGTGCTTTCAACTTGTACAACAATTTGTCCACAGACAAAATCTTCCTCCTCCCCACCATCCTCTGTGTCAACACACTTAACTTTCGAAGAGGAAGCAAAAACCCTTGTTTTACACATAATTGCAAGATGACCCTTTTTCCTGCACTTTGAACATATATTTTTTAGTGCTGGGCAATTTTTGTCGTTTGCCAAGTGTCCAAGTTTATCACACCTGTAACACCTTCTTATGCTTGGTTTGCTTCTAATTTCACTACTTTCAACCCTCCCCACAGGTTTCTTATAATCCGTCTTAATAGCTTGTACTACTACTTGTTTATCTTTTTAATGATTTCAACACACTTCAATGAGTGTTCCACCCTTTTAGCAACTTGCAAAACTTCATCAAGAGACGGTTCGTCTCGCATCCATAACTCATCTCTTACTCTTTCAATGTTACACCCTACCATAAATTGATCTCTAATTCTTTCATCGACTAGATTAGCAAATTTACAAGATGAAGCCAGTTTCCTAAGGTAGGTTACATAAGTCTCAACTGACTCCCCTTCACTTTGCAGTCTCTTTGCGAAATGGTACCTTTCTAAAATTGTGCTCACTTTTGGAAGAAAATGCTTGTCCAATTTTTTTATGCAAATATCATATTCATTAAGCCCTTGAGCCTCAGTATCGTTCAACTCAGGAAGATGATCATATACCTCCTGGCCCTCAGAACCTAGACAATGTAATAGAAGTGAAGATCTTCGTTCAGCACTAAGTGATGTTCCACACACTTTTGCATAACGCTCAAAGACCTTTTCCATTTTTGCCATTTTATGGGAGGATCACCAGAGGATACCAAGAAAAATGGAGGAGCTGTGACATTTTGCATTCTTCTCTAAAGCACTTCTATTTAAAGAAAAACAAAAGTTGATGAAGGGAGAAGAAATGAAAATATTGTATATTTAGAGCACTTCTGAAGTAGGAAGACTGTCTTAGAAGTGTCTCTACCACTGTGGGAAATTCCAAAACCTTTCACACATTGTAGGCGTAATAGTAGTGTGCCTGTCACTGGTGACCTTCCTGTGCAGGCGTAATTGTAGTGTGCCTGTCACTGAAGACTTTTCACTAAAAACCAAAAGAATCAGAAGGCCCAAATGAATAGTTTTACAGCAGAGACAACTCAGGCGTGCCTGTAACAGGTGGAGAGAGGAATTAACTGCGTTGAACAACTGCGAAGTAGTCAAGAGGCTTTATTCCATGGAAATGGAGAGTTTTCTCAGCACTTTAATGGGAGTTAAAACACACCCAAGATGGCCGCCAGAAAATGTCAGGACAAGTAAATGAGGTTGGTGTCACTGTTGTTCTCCACTCTGAGTCAGAAAGGCGGTGACTCCCAGAAATGAAGAGGGTGGCCCAACACTCGCTCCTGAGGGAGAACTCCGGTAAGCACAGGTAATCCTTATTCCATGCTTAGAGAACTACTGTGCAGTCAGCGCAAGCTCAAAACCTTTAGGATAGGGAATGTGCGCCGAAGAGGCTCTCTGAAGACACGCGCTGAAAGTCTAAGAGTCAGGGTCCCAAGTGGGGAATGAGCGCCGGGCAGCTCGCAGAACCTTTGAACTGCAGGAAATGCGCCGCTAGCTGACGAAAGAAGGCTCTTTGGAGGTGAGCGCTGATGGGATAAACGTCAGGGCTCCAAGGGAATGGGCGCCGCTGGATGTGTGACGAGGGTAGACTCGTTGAAGGCGCGTGCGCTGTCAGTGACAACAACGGAAAACCAAGGCCTAACAGTTAGGGTAAAGCGACCCAACTTCAGTCTGTGAATGTCCCAAGTATTTGGTCACAAGGGCAATCAGCCGCCGAAGATGCGCTCTGTGGGGACACAGACACGCAGGAAGCGCGCTGGGAGGCAGAGCAGGGTGAAAGCGGAGGGCAGTCTCCTTGAAGGCTTTCAAAAGGGTTGGAGTCGCAGGGGTGGGACGCAACTAGAAGCAGTAGAAAGTAGATCCACGAAGGTTTCTGTACTCACGACCTTCGGGTAAAAGTTGCGCAGAGTAGGGTCTTGCCGTTGAGGTCCTTTCACTACACTGGATCACTTGATCACGCTTGTCATCCTGCCGACTACGCCAGTGAAGGATCCGGGATCCTGATGAAAGGATGACTGGACGCCGTGTTCAAGGTTGAAGTAGGTTTAATCTTGTAGGAAGGACCCCATCCAGGCAGGGCATGTCAAGGCATCAACAGCCTCTTCTCTTATTCAAACTCTACATTCCACACCTCTCACTGGGCAACAGAGTGGAGAGTATGACATGCAAGTATTCCTCAGTAACCATGGCACCTAGTACAACAATAGGCAGATGCCACAACTGCCCTGATGCCTGAGGCCTGCTGTGCACTTCAAAGGACTGCTTTTCCAAGAGGACTGCTCTGCTGCTTGCTGCCTGCCCTCAGACATCAGAGGACTGCCCTGCTACTTGAGACTTGTATTCTGCTTGGACCTATGACCACCACAGTGCCTCCAAGGGCTAGTGTACTATCCTCCTGTTCAGAGCTACAGGGGCACAAAAACTCCAACAGCTTTTAAAGTACACCTTGAACAAGCCTGAAGTGAGTTTTGGCACTCCAAGTAGTACCCCCTCCCCAGCCGTGGACCCTTGGCAGTTGTATTAAAGGTGCGCAACCAGCCAAAAGCCAAACCTTGGCACTACAAACATTTTCTGCCAAAACGTGCTCTGAGAACCAAGAGGAGACCAGGACCTACCTACTCGCTGATCTGCCCAAGGTGATTGGATGGTAGGCCTGACTTTGGGGTAGCTCCCATTACGTTCTTCTCCACAGCAGCAGATCCTGTTCAGCAGCTTCTCTTTGGAAGGGTATCAATCCTCCTGGAACCCTTGTCAGATACAGCCTGCAGCATTGTCCCACTAGAGACCGAGTCCAAACGTAGAAACCATCACTGCAACTTCGTCCAGTGGATCCCCGATGACAACCAAAACACACAAGATGATGGACGGAATGTTGCACAATGGCAAACATTCACCCCCAGTCACAGATCTGGGTTTAATCCATCGTTATTTTGCTTCACCACGCCACCCCAGTTCAGACATGGCCATATGCAAATCAGTCTTGACCCTGTGCCTCGTGGGAACAGTCCAGACCGAACTGCCAAGCCATGTCTTCCCTGGACCGGAATCAAGCATCCTAGGACCGGTTTCGGGCATTCAGCCCTCATCAGCCAGGATAGCCTGACTCCAGTGGCGCAGTGAGCACGGGACCCACGTCTGGGCATACCCTTCCCACTTGGGGCGAATTGCAAAACACACAAGATGATGGACGGAATGTTGCACAATGGCAAACATTCACCACCAGTCACAGATCTGGGTTTAATCCATCGTTATTTTGCTTCACCACGCCACCCCAGTTCAGACATGGCCATATGCAAATCAGTCTTGACCCTGTGCCTCCTGGGAACAGTCCAGACCGAACTGCCAAGCCATGTCTTCCCTGGACCGGAATCAAGCATCCTAGGACCGGTTTCGGGCATTCAGCCCTCATCAGCCAGGATAGCCTGACTCCAGTGGCGCAGTGAGCACGGGACCCACGTCTGGGCATACCCTTCCCACTTGGGGCGAATTGCAAAACCACAAGATGATGGACGGAATGTTGCACAATGGCAAACATTCACCCCCAGTCACAGATCTGGGTTTAATCCATCGTTATTTTGCTTCACCACGCCACCCCAGTTCAGACATGACCATATGCAAATCAGTCTTGACCCTGTGCCTCCTGGGAACAGTCCAGACCGAACTGCCAAGCCATGTCTTCCCTGGACCGGAATCAAGCATCCTAGGACCGGTTTTGGGCATTCAGCCCTCATCAGCCAGGATAGCCTGACTCCAGTGGCGCAGTGAGCACGGGACCCACGTCTGGGCATACCCTTCCCACTTGGGGCGAATTGCAAAACACACAAGATGATGGACGGAATGTTGCACACTTTGCCACTGGATTCAAGCAAGCCTGGCTGATGACGGCTGAAATGCCAGAAACCGGTCCTAGGATGCTTGTTTCCGGTCCAGGGAAGACATGGCTTGGCAGTTCGGGCTGGACTGTTCCCATGAGGCACAGGGTCAGACTGATTTGCATATGGCCATGTCTGAACTGGGGTGGTGGAGTGAGCTAAAGAATGATGATGGATTAAACCCAGATCAGTTGACTGGGGGTGAGTGTTTGATTGGCTCAAACGTTCCGTCCATCATCCCCTTTTGTATCGCTTTGGTCGCCCTAAGTTGGCGGGGGTATGCCCAGACGTGGGTCCCTTGCTCACTTTGCCACTGGATTCAAGCAAGCCTGGCTGATGACGGCTGAAATGCCAGAAACCGGTCCTAGGATGCTTGTTTCCGGTCCAGGGAAGACATGGCTTGGCAGTTCGGGCTGGACTGTTCCCATGAGGCACAGGGTCAGACTGATTTGCATATGGCCATGTCTGAACAGGGGTGGTGGAGTGAGCTAAAGAATGATGATGGATTAAACCCAGATCAGTTGACTGGGGGTGAGTGTTTGATTGGCTCAAACTTTCCGTCCATCATCCCCTTTTGTATCGCTCCCCGATGACAACACCTCCTCTTCGAACACAGCTGGCTACTTTGCCCCACTGAACTTTACCTTCCCAGACATTTTTCTTTGAAATTTCTTCTAAGTCCAAAGGTAAGCTGAGATCAGGCCCAATCCACTTCTTGTATCCTAACCGCGCTCCACCGCAGACAGCCATAATGTTTGACTTTTCCCCAGTCTTGCGTGACCAACTTTGGCTTATAGAACAATAGCCTATCTATGAAACTCAGAAGAGCTACTGGACATTAATTGCTGACTATTTCAACTCCCGCCTCAATTTGGGTCCAACCACTTCCTGTTTCACTCTAGATTACCTTATTTGTTTTACTGTGTCTTCCTTCTTACCACTTGTATAGTGCTCTGATACCCTCTTGGGTCATGTTTGTGCTAAAAATAACTTTATAAATAAAATAAATACTTAGCATGGATTAAACATCTGATAATGGACAGAAGCAGGTGGTTTTTGACTTGGAGATTGGAGGAGAGTAGGATCTGCTTCACATGGGTACCCCCACTTTTTGCTGATGCTTCACTGTTTTTCGACATTAGTCTGGCTGGGGCCCTGCTAATCAGAACCCCAGCCTAGCTGATTCCTCTCTAAAATGGTTTCCATGTGCCTTAGGCACATCACTGATTGGGATCTGGAGTGCCCTTATAAGTCCCTAGTATATGGTATACTATGTACCAAGGGCATAGGTACCTCAGAGGACCTGCCAGGGGCTGCAGCATGTATTATGCCACCCCTGGAAGGCCATCCAAACTGACACCACAGGTCTGCTACTGCAGCCTGGGTAAGGTGGTGCATGCACTCCTTACTGTGATATAGGTTACCTATATCACGAAATACATACACACATATAAACCTATAAGTCACTCCTAAGGCAGGCCTTATCAATCCTAAAGGCAGAGTGCATGGTTCCTATGTGAGAGGGTGCCCCTGCATGAGCAGGGCTCCTCTGCAGCGTTCGGAGACCATCTCTGATGCTGTTTGTAGTGCAGCCTGACCATATACTCTTAAGCGCATTATATCCTCGCGGTAAAATGCTAACTTTGGAATGGCTGCACCTAAACATGTCGTGTTTGGTGTCAAACATCTTGGAATACTACCCCCGCCAATCCTGGCGGCGGGGGTAGCATTCCACCCTTCTAGAGGGAAAGACATGTTAACTCTGACTAGTCCGGTAACTTCTTTCCAGAGCCCTGGCATCACAAAATGGATGCTGCTGCCACAGACACGAGTCTGGCCTCCTGCTGCTGGACAAAACTCCGGCAGGGGAGGCCTGGACAATAGGTTTCCTGTCCCAGGGAGGTGTGACCACCTCCCCAGACAGGATAATGTGTATTGGGGCTGGGCGGGAGCACTTTCGGGTGCTTTGAAGTCCTGCACTGGGGGCACATTTGGTGTCCCTGTGCATACCCCAGTTCAAACCGGATCAGGGGCTTGCAGCCCCTGCTTTGGCGCGAACTGGACAAAGGGAAAGGGGTGTAGCCACCCCTCTGCCCTGACCCACCCATAGGTGGGGCCACAGAGTAGTCCAACCCCTATCTTTAGTATAAAGGTAGGAACCCAGTCCTTAGGACTTTAGATTATACCTGGACGAAACTCTGAAACTGAATCCTGGACCTTCGACGCTCTACTCACGATTAGAGGACAGAAGAATCTCCCTTGGGGTCAAGGAGTGACTCCTGCTTGGCAGGCACCAAAGAAGCATCTGTCCGGTTCGCATTTCTGAAGCTCCCGTCGGACGCCGAAGTCATCGCATCACCAGAGGTGGATTCTCAGACTTCCCCGAGGCTACCCTGAGTCCCCAGCAAAGCTGAGGCCCGTGGCTATCGTGGGTGACTTGAGACCGTGACCCCTGGACACTGAGCACATTTGAAAGTGCATCCTCTTCTGGGTCTTCCAAGAAGTCGTGCTTTGGGCTCCGAGTAGCCCTAGCCTTCAGCACCACCTGCACCGAAGATCACTGGCCCCCACTCTACGAGTGTCCTGTAAGCCAGATCCACGTGCGGCATCACGAGGCTCCTTTGCGGTCGCTAGCCCGTTGGCTAGTAGCCCTTAACGAAAGCCAATCCTTTTCTAACTTGGCATCCTGGTTGCTCCAGGCCTGCCCTCACTGATCCTCGCTGGGTGAGTTCCACAGACCTTGCTGGTCTGCACCATCGACGATCTACATCTTCACCAAGACTTGCCGTTGCCAAGGCTTGTTGGGTCCAATCCAGTCGCCGACACCTCAGCACTCGACAGACATCGTGTACCAGCCCGAATCCTGCTCCTGGTCGCCGACAACGCCTCCTGGACCTCGTGGCTGAAGAGTCAAGACGACCGTCAAAGCACCTGAAGCACTCGACATCAGTGGGCATCTGTCCATCGCCTTCCTGGTCACTGGCTAGTGACCCAGACTCTGTCCCCTCTGCTTTCAGGTTCTTCAGAACTCCGATCCACTCTTGGATCCACCCGGACACTTTTCTCTTGGCCGCCAGCAGCACTTTGCAGCAGATCGCCATTCGAATCGACGACGAAACCCGACCCCGAAAGGCACCTATGCACCCGGCTTCCTGGGTGAGGTAACACGAGTACTCCGGTGCTCCCGTGGGTAGAGACTCTTCAAAGTCCTAGATCTCAAAGGGTTTTGTCCTAGTCCTCTTTTAAGTGTCCCTTTTCTCTAATTTCCCGATCCCGACTTTCTCCATAGAAGTCAACGGCGTATCGCGGTTGTGTATTTACACTGCACGCGTCTCCCGTAGGTCCCCTGTGTCACTACCTTGGGTGGTTCCTTGTGGTCCAAGCACTTCTAGAGGCTCTAGGCCTAGTGTCTAGTTCAGTCGTGGTTCGCATACCACTTTATTGGTATATGGTTTGGTACGCCCCTAGGGCCCAAACGTGTATTTGTGCTATTACTGTGATTTAATAACTTCTAACTTATGTATTTCGAACTCTAGCCTCATAAAGAGACTAGAGGGGTGTGTTTAGCAATAAATACATATATTTTGAATATATACCTGGTGTGGTGCTCTTTCATTTGGTCACTCAAGAGATTATAGACTGGTAAAACAAGCTGCTTTACATTCCTTCAAGACTTAGCCTGAAGGCTGCTCTCCATAGCTACCACTAGGATAGCTTTCAATAAGGTTGTCTTTAACCTATCTCCAATAAGGGGTTGTTTGGACTGGTGCAAGGTGCCCACTATAATTAGTGGACAGCATATACCAGGCCAACTTCTCACATTGGTGTGCAGCGTGTGGGATTCCAGCTTGCTATTGTTTTACCAGATAATCTCAATTGAATTGATCAACTGAAAACCACTAAAGGTACCTAAGGTACATATAATTTAAGCTTAGAATACAGTAAGTTCTACTGAACTTAGAGTTGTGTGTTAAGGGATAGCACAACCCTTTCTACAACTCAAGAGAGTTTAGTAGGCCACACTAGAGTAGGTAGTGCATACACCACACCACACTAGTAATGTCTTTAAGGGCAGGATCCAAAGAATCCTTGCAGGAAGCCATTGAGCTTCCACCCTCCAAGTATGATACACTCCCATTCTTGGAATTGAGAGCTTTATGTAACTTGAGAAAATAAGGACAGGCCAAAGCCCACCACCCAACACCTCAAGGAGTTGTTGGTGGCTTATGACCTTAGTAAGCCCTTGGGGACTGAAGGGGTAGGAGCTGAGGGTGGGGCAGGAGAAGAGGAGGAGGCCAGGGGTACCAATACCCCCAGCCCCCCCTCTGAAACTGGCCAGGAGGGTGACAATGACCCTGACCTGGATAACCCAATCCCTCCTGTGGACGATGATGAGGATGATCAGGATGATGCCCTCTTTGTCCCCCCAGGAAGGATTAAGAGTGTGCCCAGGAAGTCTAGATCTCCTTCTCAGGAGTCTAACCACTCTGGCACCTCTATAGGGAGCTCTGTCTCCTCTCACAGGAGGGAATCCTCTCATGAGAGGAGAGCCAGACTGGTCCAGTATGAGGAAACTCAGCTGGAAATCAGAAAAAAGCAATTGGCTTTAGATAGGGAATCCCTAGATCTCCTTAGAGAGAGAAGAAAGTTGGGACTAGAGTCCCATGGTGGCAGCCATGTCCCTAGAGACAGGGAAAGGTCCTATGACCATAGGAACCTGAGCAAGATTGTCCCTCCCTACCAGAGTGGGGATGATATCCACAAATGGATAACTGCATTAGAGAGGGCCTGTAAAGTACAGAAGGTCCCTCAAGAGCAGTGGGCAGCAATCTTGTGGCTCTCCTTTGCTGACAAAGGTAGAGATAAGCTCCTCACTGTTAGAGAGGAGGATGCTGATAATTACAAGGTCTTGAAGAGTGCTCTTATTGATGGGTTTGGCCTAACCACTGAACAGTACAGGTTGAAGTTCAGAGACACCCAAAAGCACAGACTCAAGACTGGGTAGACTATGTGGATTGTTCTGCCAAGGCTCTGGAAGGCTGGTTGATGGGCAGTAAGGTGTGTGACTTCTCAGGATTGTACAATCTGATAATGAGGGAGCAGATTCTTAATAACTGTCAAAATCAGCTGTTGCATCAATACCTGGTGGACTCTGATCTGACCTCTCCCCAAGAATTGGGAAAGAAGGCAGACAAATGGGTCAGAACCAGGGTGAAGCAGAAGGTACAGAACCAAGGTGGGGAAACCAAGAAGCAAGATGCTAAGAACTCTGACAAGGGTGGGGAGAAGGGTAAAGCTCAAAAGTCTTCATCAGGCCCCCAAAAATCTTCTTCTGGTGGGGATTCACAGTCTACCAAAGGGAAAGGCCAAAGAAAACCATGGTGCAAGGTCTGTAAGCAAAAGACCCACTGGACCAGTGATTGCACCAAGTCCAAAGACTCCAGTCTAGCACCCACCAATGCCCCTAAGGCACCTGTTCCCCCTAGTACAGTTGGTGGAAGTGCTCCAGCAAAGGGTTTAGTAGGGTTCACCCTGGGAACTGAGTTGGGCTCTGACCTAGTCAGAGAACTGACTCAGGCTGTGTTAGTCTGTGATGGAGGCATGGGTGTGACCTCCACTGTGAGTCCCAGTAATCTGGGCAAGTACAGACAACAGCCTTTAATCAAGGGACGTGAGGCTTTGGCATTTAGGGACACAGGGGCAAGTGTCACAATGGTGACACAAGACCTTGTGCTTCCTGGGCAAGTTATGCTTGGTGAGATGTACCAAGTGACCAATGCTAGCAATGTCAGAACAAACTATACTCTGGCAGTTGTTAACTTCTCCTGGGGAGGGGTAACTGGCCTTAAGAAGGTTGTGGTAAGTGCAAACCTACCAGTCGAATGCTTGCTTGGCAATGACTTAGAGACTTCTGCTTGGGCAGAAGTGGAGCTCAGGACCCATGCAGAAATGCTGGGGATCCCTGCAGATGTGTTTGCTGTGACCAGGTCACAAGCCAAAATGTCTAGCACTGAACAGGCCTTGGATTCTGGAAGAATGGACCAAGTGCCTTCCAAGAGGAGGAGTAGTAGGGTTAAGGCAGTGCCTTCCCCTTGGCTCAGGAGGAAGATCAGTCCCTAGAGGGGGATGATCTCAGCCCTGAAGAAGGAACTGTCCCAGAGGAACTTGAACCTGACCAGGTTGAGTTCTTGGGGACAGGGGACCTTCTAGGGCAGATCTGAGCCAGGAGCAGCAGAGCTGCCCCTCCTTGAACCCCTCAGACAGCAAGCTGCTGAGGCTGCTGGAAAGCTAGTGGTCCCCATACAGTGTATTGGGATGATGGACTCCTGTACTCAGAGAGTAGAGACCCCAAGCCTGGTGCTACCAGGAGGTTGGTAATACCTTTGAAGTTCAGGGGCTTCCTATTGACCCTAGCCCATGATATTCCCTTAGCAGGTCACCTGGGCCAGAACAAGACTTGGGACAGAATTGTCCCTCACTTTCACTGGCCCCACATGTCTGAAGACAGTAAGGAGTTTTGTCGCTCCTGTGTAACCTGCCAAGCCAGTGGCAAAGCAGGTGGCACTACAAAGGCCCCCTGATACCACTACCTGTGGTGGGGGTGCCCTTTGAAAGGGTAGGGATTGACATTGTTGGTCCCATGGATCCCCAAACCGCCTCTGGGCACAGGTTTATCCTGGTGGTAGTGGATCATGCCACCAGGTACCCAGAAGCTATTCCCCTCAGGACCACTACAGCACCTGTGGTGGCCAGGGCCCTCCTGGGAATTTTCTCAAGAGTGGGCTTTCCTAAGGAGGTAGAATCAGACAGAGGTGCTAACTTCATGTCTGGGTACTTAAAAGCAATGTGGAAGGAGTGTGGAGTGACTTATAAGTTCACCACACCCTATCAGCCACAATGCAATGGTTTAGTTGAGAGATTCAACAAAACCTTGAAGGGCATGATTAAAGGGCTCCCAGAAAAGCTTAGGCGTAGATGGGACATACTCTTGCCCTGCCTTTTATTCGCATATAGGGAGGTGCCTCAGAAGGGGTTGGTTACAGCCCTTTTGAACTTCTGTTTGGCCACCCTGTGAGGGGTCCACTGTGCTTGGTGAAGGAAGGATGGGAGTTACCTCTCAAGCCCCCAAAGCAAGATATAGTGGACTATGTACTTGGTCTCCGCTCCAGGATGGCTGAGTACATGAAAAAGGCAACCAAAAACCTTGAGGCTAGCCAGGAACTTCAAAAGGCCTGGCATGACCAAAAGGCTGTTTTGACTGTTTACCAGCCAGGACAGAAGGTGTGGGTGTTGGAGCCAGTGGCCCCAGCAGCTCTCCAAGATAAATGGAGTGGACCCCACACTATTGTTGAGCAGAAGGGTGAGGTCACTTATTTAGTAGACCTAGGAACACCCAGGAGTCCCCACAGGGTTCTCCATGTCAACAGGTTAAAACCATATGTGGACAGGGCAGACATGGGCTTGCTCATGGCTACTGATGAAGGGCAGGAGGAAGAGAGTGACCCACTCCCTGACCTGCTCTCACAGAACCCTGACGATGGGTCAGTTGATGGTGTAGCCTTGGCAGGCAGCCTCACTACCCAGCAACAAACTGACTGCAGGCAAGTCCTCAATCAGTTTAGACATATGTTTTCACTGACACCCAGTCAGACCACCTGGTGCACTCATGAAGTGGACACTGGGGACAGTCTGCCTATTAAAAACAAGATTTATAGGCAACCTGACCATGTCAGGGACTGTATCAGGACTGAAGTCCAGAAAATGTTGGAATTGGGAGTTATTGAACCCTCAGATAGCCCTTGGGCTAGTCCAGTAGTCCTTGTACCGAAACCTCACACCAGTGGTGGAAAAAGAGAGATGAGGTTTTGTGTGGACTACAGGGGTCTCAATGCAGTCACTAGGACTGATGCCCATCCAATACCCAGGGCAGATGAGCTCATAGATACTTTGGCCTCTGCCAAATATCTCAGCACATTTGACCTAACAGCTGGCTACTGGCAGATCAGACTAGCTGATACTGCAAAGCCCAAAACAGCATTCTCGACCCCTAGTGGACATTATCAATTTGTGGTAATGCCCTTTGGTCTGAAGAATGCACCTGCCACTTTCCAGAAGTTGGTGAATACAGTTCTCACAGGACTGGAAGCCTATAGTGCAGCTTATCTAGATGATATTGCTGTCTTTAGCTCCACCTGGGAGGATCACCTGGTCCACCTCAGGAATGTTTTACAGGCCCTGCAAAAGGCAGGCCTGACTATCAAGGCCACTAAGTGCCAGATAGGGCAGAGTCAGGTTGTGTACCTGGGCCACCTTGTGGGTGGAGGCCAGGTTCAACCTTTGCAGAGCAAGATCCAGACCATCATGGACTGGACTGCTCCCACTACCCAGACTCAGGTGAGAGCCTTCTTAGGCCTGACTGGGTACTATAGGAGATTTGTCAAGGGGTATGGATCAATAGTGACACCCCTGAATGACTTAACTTCTAAGAAAATGCCCAAAAGGTTCAGTGGACAGTTAGCTGTCAAAAGGCATTTGATGACCTCAAGCAGGCCATGTGCACTGCTCCAATTCTGCAGAGTCCTGATTACTCCAAGAAGTTCATTGTTCAAACTGATGCATCTGAATTGGGGGTAGGGGCTGTACTGTCACAATTGAATGAAGAAGGTCAGGATCAGCCAGTAGCTTTCATTAGCAGAAGGCTGACCCCTAGAGAGAAACGTTGGTCAGCCATAGAGAGGGAGGCCTTTGCTGTGGTCTGGGCTCTGAAGAAGTTGAGGCCATACTTGTTTGGTACACACTTCCTGGTTCAGACAGACCATAAGCCCCTCTTATGGCTAAAACAAATGAAGGGTGAAAACCCCAAACTGCTTAGGTGGTCCATTTCCCTACAGGGGATGGACTTTACAGTGGAACATAGGCCTGGGAGTAACCATGCGAATGCAGATGGACTCTCTAGGTATTTCCACTTAGAACATGAAGACTTAACTGGGCAAGGTTAGTTTAATGTCCCTACGTTTGGGGGGTTGTGTAGGAGAGTAGGATCTGCTTCACATGGGTACCCCCACTTTTGCTGATGCTTCACTGTTTTTCGACATTAGTCTGGCTGGGGCCCTGCTAATCAGAACCCCAGCCTAGCTGCTTCCTCTCTAAAATGGTTTCCATGTGCCTTAGGCACATCACTGATTGGGATCTGAGTGCCCTTATAAGTCCCTAGTATATGGTATACTATGTACCAAGGGCATAGGTACCTCAGAGGCCTGCCAGGGGCTGCAGCATGTATTATGCCACCCCTGGAAGGCCATCCAAACTGACACCACAGGTCTTCTACTGCAGCCTGGGTAAGGTGGTGCATGCACTCCTTACTGTGATATAGGTTACCTATATCACGAAATACATACACACATATAAACCTATAAGTCACTCCTAAGGCAGGCCTTATCAATCCTAAAGGCAGAGTGCGTGGTTCCTATGTGAGAGGGTGCCCCTGCATGAGCAGGGCCCTCTGCAGCGTTCGGAGACCATCTCTGATGCTGTTTGTAGTGCAGCCTGACCATATACTCTTAAGCGCATTATATCCTCGCGGTAAAATGCTAACTTGGGAATGGCTGCACCTAAACATGTCGTGTTTGGTGTCAAACATCTTGGAATACTACCCCCCGCCAATCCTGGTGGCGGGGTAGCATTCCACCCTTCTAGAGGGAAAGACATGTTAACTCTGACTAGTCCGGTAACTTCTTTCCAGAGCCCTGGCATCACAAAATGGATGCTGCTGCCACAGACACGAGTCTGGCCTCCTGCTGCTGGACGAAACTCTGGCAGGGGAGGCCTGGACAATAGGTTTCCTGCCCCAGGGAGGTGTGACCACCTCCCCAGACAGGATAATGTGTATTGGGGCTGGGCGGGAGCACTTTCGGGTGCTTTGAAGTCCTGCACTGGGGGCACATTTGGTGTCCCTGTGCATACCCCAGTTCAAACCGGATCAGGGGCTTGCAGCCCCTGCTTTGGTGCGAACTGGACAAAGGGAAAGGGGTGTAGCCACCCCTCTGCCCTGACCCACCCATAGGTGGGGCCACAGAGTAGTCCAACCCCTATCTTTAGTATAAAGGTAGGAACCCAGTCCTTAGGACTTTAGATTATACCTGGACGAAACTCTGAAACTGAATCCTGGACCTTCGACGCTCTACTCACGATTAGAGGACAGAAGAATCTCCCTTGGGGTCAAGGAGTGACTCCCTGCTTGGCAGGCACCAAAGAAGCATCTGTCCGGTTCGCATTTCTGAAGCTCCAGTCGGACGCCGAAGTCATCGCATCACCAGAGGTGGATTCTCAGACTTCCCCGAGGCTACCCCGAGTCCCCAGCAAAGCTGAGGCCCGTGGCTATCGTGGGTGACTTGAGACCGTGACCCCTGGACACCAAGCACATTTGCAAGTGCATCCTCTTCTGGGTCTCCCAAGAAGTCGTGCTTTGGGCTCCGAGTAGCCCTAGCCTCCAGCACCACCTGCACCGAAGATCACTGGCCCCCACTCTACGAGTGTCCTGTAAGCCAGATCCACGTGCGATGTCACGAGGCTCCTTCGCGGTCGCTAGCCCGTTGGCTAGTAGCCCTTAACGAAGGCCAATCCTATTTTAACTTGGCATCCTGATTGCTCCAGGCCTGCCCTCACTTTCCCTTGCTGGGTGAGTTCAACAGACCTTGCTGGTCTGCACCATCGACGATCTACATCTTCACCAAGACTTGCCGTTGCCAAGGCTTGTTGGGTCCAATCCGGTCGTCGACACCACAGCACTCGACAGACATCATGTACCAGCCCGAATCCTGCTCCTGGTCGCCGACAACGCCTCCTGGACCTTGTGGCTGAAGAGTCAAGATGACCGTCAAAGCACCTGAAGCACTCGACATCGGTGGGCATCTGTCCATCGCCTTCCTGGTCACTGGCTCGTGACCCAGACTCTGTCCCCTCTGCTTTCAGGTTCTTCAGAACTCCGATCCACTCTTGGATCCACCCGGACACTTTTCTCTTGGCCGCCAGCAGCACTTTGCAGCAGATCGCCATTCGAATCGACGACGAAACCCGACCCCGAAAGGCACCTATGCACCCGGCTTCCCTGGGTGAGGTAACACGAGTACTCCGGTGCTCCCGTGGGTAGAGACTCTTCAAAGACCTAGATCTCAAAGGGTTTTGTCCTAGTCCTCTTTTAAGTGTCCCTTTTCTCTAATTTCCCGATCCCGACTTTCTCCATAGAAGTCAACGGCGTATCGCGGTTGTGTATTTACACTGCACGCGTCTCCCGTAGGTCCCCTGTGTCACTACCTTGGGTGGTTCCTTGTGGTCCAAGCACTTCTAGAGGCTCTAGGCCTAGTGTCTAGTTCAGTCGTGGTTCGCATACCACTTTATTGGTATATGGTTTGGTACGCCCCTAGGGCCCAAACGTGTATTTGTGCTATTACTGTGATTTAATAACTTCTAACTTATGTATTTCGAACTCTAGCCTCATGAAGAGACTAGAGGGGTGTGTTTAGCAATAAATACATATATTTTGAATATATACCTGGTGTGGTGCTCTTTCATTTGGTCACTCAAGAGATTATAGACTGGTAAAACAAGCTGCTTTACATTCCTTCAAGACTTAGCCTGAAGGCTGCTCTCCATAGCTACCACTAGGATAGCTTTCAATAAGGTTGTCTTTAACCTATCTCCAATAAGGGGTTGTTTGGACTGGTGCAAGGTGACCACTATAATTAGTGGACAGCATATACCAGGCCAACTTCTCACAGAGATGCCAAGGAGGGCTTTTCCTATACATTCCTTAGGGCCTTTCCAGGCAGCCCATCTCCAGTCACAGAAGGAAAAAGAATCTGTTTTGCCCCATCAGGTGGGAGAATGGCTTTTCTAAATAGGGGAGTAGCTAAGGAGCTAAAGGCGTGCCTGCCTGGCAAAAAAAGGGTGCTGCAAAAGGAGGTTTAGTAATTGTAAGAAAACAATTGAAATTGGGTGATAGAATTTCTCCAAGAGCTAGAGCACACAATAATCTGGAATGAAAAATACTAAACTGAAGCTGCATAAGGTGCCAGACGGTGAGAGCTCTTTTAGAGGAAACTTTTCAAAATCTACAACATTCCCTGGATGATTGGCAAATTGTTGAAAGGATAATCCCAGATGAGGTAGGAGGTGACATTGACAAAAATCTCAATACACAATAACGTACATGGATCGATAATATGGACTGCATTCACCATGGACCAAATCAGTGTGAGGAATAGAACTGTCTGAGCTGTGTATCACCGAATGACTGAAAATGCATAATGTCATTACTCCCATTATAATTATGCATATGAATACTGTTTTTTAATTCCTGTTTGCTAATTAGAATCTGCAGCCTGCCTTCATGTGTAATTGGTTGCACTGTATATGAATTAAGGATGAGTTAAGGGTGGGCGGAGCTCGCGGAGTTGCACTACGCGGAATTCTGCGGAGTTGCATAAAAACTCCATGGAATTCCGCGGAGTTCTGCTCCGTCCTAGAACCACTGTTGGAAATGGAATTCGAAACCTGCTCCAAGGCAGAGCAATCAGAGGATCACAGGCAGCAACAAATGATTAGAGAAAAAAAGTTTGTTACAACTGCACTAATCGTGACCAGGGGGAGACCCCTCTCTACTCCCACTGGCACTGCCCCATTCCCCACAGAGCTCCCCCTTGTTACCAGTGTTGCTTGCTGCTGGTGCTGCTTGGCCTGCCATTCCAGCAACATGGTTGCCTTCACGCCAAGCTCTTGTCTGGGCTGCTACCTCCGCCCGAGGTGCGGCCCGAGGTGCGGTCAGTGGCTTCTGCTCCTTCTCGCAGCCCAAGCCCAGCGCAAAGCAGGGTGACAAGATGGCGGGGAGTGTAGGAGAGCCAGGGAGGGGCAAAGCCTGGGCAGGAGTAAGGGAGGAGTACTGGGCTTCAGGGGAGGGAGCGGAGAGAGACACTGATAGACTGTTGTTCATCAGCATGTCACTCACAGTCACAACGTCACGGCATATGTTTAAATTTGGGCACATTCACTTCATTATGTGTGAATTTGGGCTTTTTCACAAAGAGAGAATGGAAAACATTGCAGTAAGGAACTCTTTGTTAGCTAGAACAAACACTCCAGATCATTCATCTTTCAAGTACGTGCAGAGCTTTCCAGCAAGAAATACTTTCCCTTGTACCTTTTGACTTTGACATTCCTACATTACACATTTATGAGCTCTGATTTCCAGTTGCCAGAGACCTGTGTGTATGATCAACCATTATCCACAAATCCTAACTTGGTATGAGTGATGGGCTGTCTGTGTGCAATGGCGGGCCGTTGGAGTCAGTGCCCGCAGATTCAGTTATTAATGTAATCAAAAACAATGTAAGGAATTGTAGCCTTCCTTATTCTGAAAACATAATTAAAGTCCAGAATTAGATGATTGATGGGGGTTTTTAGAGGTGGACCAATGTTTCACAGTTGGCCAAAGGGTTATCATCAGTGCTTGCTCTCTGCTGCCGCACTGGTCGAAGTGCCCTAAAGGCGGGCATGCTCCTACATACCTAGATCTGTCTGCTTGTGCAGGAACATGACTCATACCTGCCAGGCCCTTTCCCTGACCGAGGAGTGGGAGTCTGCCATAAAAAAGGCGTGCTAGCCCCAGCGGCCTGGAAATCATCATTCTGAGGAAGTAGTGGCTAGAGGCGGCCTCAAGGCGCCAAAGGGAGCTGGGGCAGCAGGCCTGTGGACCCACTGCCTCAGTGCCCAGAAGGCGCAAGGGGTCTGTGGGATTTCTCTGAGGTGCGAAGGGGCACACCCCATCGGTCACAGCTGCAGGTAAGTCAAAGAGCAGGGAACGTGAACTTTGGAAGCTCCTCGAGCTGTAAAAACGAATTTATGATTGAAAAAAGTCTTCACCTGGTGCGGAAACTGGGCGAGGCAGAGATGAATGGTCCGCTTCATCTACAGTTCAACACAACAGACTCCTGTACCTTTATGGGGTCATTTGATCCAACTAATTTAGGTTAGCAGTAAGAACGCTGGTAAAGGTGGCAAGAAAGCTGCAGGGCATGAGCGTCCGCAGAACTTTTTCCAGGGGGGGCAAAATGTTAACTTCTCCCCTGTTTTTCTGACTGCTTTCTCCATTCTCCTGCTTTTGTCCCGTTTTTTACTGCTTCCTCCTTCCATTTTTCTGAGTATTTTCTCATGCTTTTGCCTTATTTTTACTGCTTTTTCCTTTCTTTCCACTCCCCCGTTTTTCTGACTGTTTTTCCTGCTTTTGCCTTGTTTTCTTTTTACTGCTTATTCCTTCCTCGTCCCACCCCCATTTTTCTGACTCTTTCTGCCCTGATTTTTACCTTCCTCTCCTAAAAGTCTCCTTCTCTTTTCCACCACTTTCAGAAATTAAACAAAACCAGGCAGGGTTTGCTGTAAAACATACAGGCTGTCAAAAAGCCCTAAAACTTGAAGTTTTAAATAGTTTTCAATTAATCTATTGTTAGATCTGAACACGAAGCACAGGACAGAGAGGCTGCTTCTCTCTCTGAACTCTCTCTCCGTCTGACTGGAGTGGAGAGGAGCCTGCGCAGTGTGCACTTGCTGGGGGCTAAGCAGGGCAGGGACAGGTCGGAGTTGGACCATGATTGGTCCAGCTCTCGATTTGCATCATGTCAGGCAATTAGGTGATGTGGTAGTCAGCTATCATTGGTAGCGCTCAGCTACCCAATGACAGCGCTGCCTGCCTCGCCTGCCTGCAATGCCGCCTGAGCCTCCTGGTGGCTGTCCCATGTGATTGGTAGCTGAGCGCTATGCTAAATGTCATTGGTAGTACCATATCGCTCAGCTACCAATGACATGAGTCATGGGAAGAAATAACTAAAAAAGAGAAAGCAGATAAGATATCCTGGCAGTAGTGGTGCCCGAGTCACTTCAAACTGTGAAAAGTTTGGACAAATAAAAAGTCGCAGGAGCGCAGTTCATTTCAATTTCACGCCAGTGTCACTGAGTCATGGTGGTAGGGAAGCGAAAATATACCTTAGAAGCATCGGCCGGAATTGGGGTTTTGATGTTGTCCTTTAAAAGTCTCCTGTTCGTCTCCTAAACCATATCCCGGCCCGAGCACTTTAAACAACACCCATCAATGTTTTAGTAGATTCCCTTAAATGCAGGGCTTTAAGTGGGCCGGGTCTCACCGGTGCTGAGCACCGGCAGTTTTCTAAAGGAGGCCTCGAAACGGGTCTCTATCGGGCTCTGTTTTGTGCCCTGGCACAGGCGGGCTGCAGTGACAGCGGCACATGGATGTGCGCTGCTCACACTGCTCACTTCTCACTAGTGGAGAAGTTAGGGCATGACGTCATGCCAGGTGAGCCTTGTAGGGGAAGGGAAATCCTTTAAAGAGTCATTTTCTCTCAGGATTTCCATTCTCTTATTGAAACTCAGGAGCAGCAACATTGTGGTGGTGTCACTAGGGCTTTAAGTGGAAGCTTTTTCAATATTATATACTAGCCATAGTTGCTGCTTATTTATCTTATGCAACTAACAACCATTGACAAAGCCAACATTCCTGACTTATTGTAGGTATGATACTTGTTGTATCATACATCTTGATGCAATGAAAGAAACAGCAAAATACAAGTGGGGCGGCACAGTACGGTAAGCACAGATTTTTAGCTTAGGTGTTTTTAAGCCACGCCCTTAATTACATTGGTTGTGCCCCTTTGAGAGACCCCCCAGTTTTTTCATCCCACTTAAAGCCCTGCTTAAATGTGCACCAGTGGCAGAAATTCAGGGAAACTTTGGAAATCGCATACTTATGCAAGTTAGCTTTTATTTCCACCAAATAAACTTTAGCCACGTAAAATGTACTGTTTCCCCCAGGTGTATTCATAAAAGCTTTGCGTTATTATTAATCTGTGTAGCGATGCAAAATGTTTTCAGTGGTTGAAATATAACAAAAGATTAATGGCCGTGCTACCGGTGGAGTCGAGACGGAGTCCAGTTCAGATGCTTCTCCGCTTCTTTTTGTATGTAGTGCTGCATACTTCACTTCTGCAGTTTCTAAGCGGTGTACATAACAGATGCGACTATGTCACATTTTATGTCCGTTAATTTACCGATCTCGGAAGGAAGGTCGAGGTGCCCTGGCAGATTTCACCTCGCAGACTCCAGAACACCGCATTTGTCAGCTGCGAGAGTTAGGCTGAGTAAGCACAAGAGAAACGAACAGGTGCCTCAAGTAGCAAGTGCGACTGTTAGAAAGAGAAAAAGGGTGCTTTAACTGCAAATCCACGAAGGAGCTGTGTGAGTGGCTGTAAAAAGTAGTGGCAATATTTAAGATAAAAATTAAAGTAATGGGCCTGCGTTCCCATTAGTCTCTGTTCACTTCCATCTTAGCCTAGGCTATCTATCTTCTAGAAAGGTTCGCCTAAAAACTAACTACGAACGAACGAGCAAGCCAATTTCTAGAAATGTTCTTAGCACTCTAAAAATGAACATACTATACGATGAAAACAGAAACTACTCACTTTGGGCCGTTCCGAGTTCACCTGTACATTTTTTTTTCAAATGTACAAGTTTATTTTTCATTGACAATTCAGCTGTGTTGTTTCAGACAATGAGGATTCTCCTGGGATAGCTGTGTTTCCATCCACACGAGCAGGGAGTGAACCTAAACAGGGCCTGTGCGACAGGGGCTTTCTCCACTTCGCTTCACAAAACTCTCTGATGAGGCCGACTCAAGAGCTCTCTTTGGCAGTGACGTCAGAGTGGTCCATTGTATACACCTCAATAAAATAGCCTTCAAATTCAGACTACCAGCGCACACGTGCCATTATATGCCTGAAGGAAGTCACCATAAATCTGTTCAATTGCATAGAATACCAGTGAAGTGCCACCCTGAGCTCCGGGGGTATCATACAGAGTAGCCTGGCAATCAAGTGCCCAGGTTGTGTCATCCAAAGGACGCTTAATGTCGTTATATGACCATGTGAAGTGCCAGCCCAAACATAACCAACATTTCGGATGGCTGCACCAGTACGGCCCGCACCGGACCAGAGATCCAGGGGGGGGCAAGCGCCCCTCCTTGCCCCCCCCTGCGGACGCCCATGGCTGGAGCACGGCGTTCCACTTGTCACTTACTCATCACCATGAACCCCGTGTAAAGGTCGATGGATCTTTGATGTCAGCTTAAACTGAAGGAGTTAAATCTGAATAATAAATTGTTATAATTATCATTACTTTAGTTCATTAAATAAAGAGGGTTAAGTTGAGTTAAAGGGTATTATTTTGAAATCTTTCAAGCATTAATTCTTTTATTGAAGTATTATTCTTCAAGTTTCATCATTAAAGGTTAACATAAGAGTTGAACCAATATTTAGTAATCAGGTAAGTCAGTTCAATAAATCAAAATAAAGCATCAATACAATGAAAAAACTTTCCTATACTAAGCTAAGCCAAGATCAATGCGAGAAGGGTTAAAGGTGTCAGTTAAGATACCCATGAAGAGTTCTGATGAGAGATTCAGGCATAAGCATAAAGCTTTAGCAGAATAAGCTGGAAAGTATTTTCAGCTCTAATAACAGCAAATCAAGAAATAAACTAAGACTTTTCATAAAGAGATGTATAAGAAACTCAGTTTAGAGTCTCCTCTAAGAGTGTCAGGGAAAAGGGACATACACTAACTGCTGCAATCAGGAATCCAACGGAAATCTGAGAAGACTGTCCTAACTAGTCTAGGAACATGCACAAATATAAACACACGTTTTCTATGGTGCAACATTAATATTCTTTCTTCTGCATGTTGACCATTAAGGTTTCAGCACACTCCCGAGAACAGGCCTACTCCCATCTTCTTACCAGAGTACAATAGTCTTTTAACTATGTGTTCTTGAATGTTGCGGCACATCCATTCTTGTTTTCAAAAACATCTTCTCATGAATCATCCTCCCTGTCATGTACATCTTTTGTGTCATAAACGGCACTGTCACTTGTCTAATTCAACAATTATCTATTTATTAACTAATAAACAGTAGCTTCCGAAATTGCAACGTCTGCAGCAAAGAGAAGAAAAACAACTTGCACAACTGTAGTAGAAAGTGAATAACAAGAATTTCATCCTTAATGGACCTTCATGTTAAATCATGGCATCTTCAACCATGCCAATTTAAGAATCCATGCTATATTTCTATATTACTGGCCTATACGTAAGTATGGTTGCCTACTACAATTTTTGCATTAAACACACTTCATTTTTAAATGTAAATTCTGCACATTACATTTTTATTAAAGCATTTCATAAATAATGACATTCATATTGGCAGGAGCGAAGCAGCCAAAAATGCTGCACTGCATTGCCTGACAGGGTAGGAGCAGGAGAGCACCATATCTATAGAGATATGCCACTCTCCTCCACCCTCCCTAGCGCAGTGCAGAATTTTTCTGCTGTGTGCCACATACATACCTTTGCCCCAGTGCGGCTCCTCTGCAAGGCGGAGGAGTGCCACCCCACTGCATTTGGAATAGTGGAAAAAATAAAAATAAAATGATAACACTCTGTTATTATCGTTTTATTTTTGTTGTCAGGCAGGTTTACAGGATGAGCGTGGCTTGCCTGTCATCACAGCCAGCAGGGGAGGAGTGGTTGGGGCACTTAAGTGCGCATGACGGTTTGGCTAGCCGTCTTGGGCCGGCCAAACAGTAATTCACACTTTTTATGTTCTCCACCAGGCTGTAATACACATCCTGGTGAGGAACATGCACAGGCTCATAGACCCTGCCTGAGTGCCGAACCACGGTGCTCAGACCAAACACAACGCTGTATTTCAGCATTGTAATTGGCTTAGGGGAGCCTGTGTTGGCTTCCTGCTTCAAGCAGGAACAGAAGAGGATGACACGAGGTGAGGCGGTGGCCCTGCAGCAAGGCAAGAAACTTTTTTATTTATGTTTCTATCCCACCCACCCCCGCCCCACCCATGCTTCTCAGTGGCAGCCGCCACTGCTTTGCACCATAGTGCAAGAGTGTGTACGTGAGTCTAGCATAGTTTTTGTACTGGAAGGGTTCCCTTCCAGTACAAAATACTATGCATAGACAAGTTTTAAAACTTGCCCTACTTTGTATGTATGCAATACAGTGCAGCACACATGCAAAGCCTGAGAAGAAAGGAGAAATTAAAACATTTCTCCTTATAACGCCTGCTTTCAAATTGTGTTAATTAGTGAGGCAAAACCCTGTATAAGATTTTTGGTAGATAGGGTTTTGCATCAAAAAGCATGGGTGGTTGCATGGGAACACCCACGTAACGCCCCCCCCCCCCCTTGACGCTAAATAACGCAAAGCAGCACTTAGCGTTCCTTTGCATTACTTTTAGATCATTTCCAGCCCAAAACAAGCTTGGGCTGAAAAGTAAATAATAAAAAAACATTTTGTGCAGGTTTGCATCACTTTTGTGATGCAAACACAGCTCAAAATATTTCCAAATCTGCCCCATAATTTATTTCAGAAATTATTACTTCCAAAATCTAGGCATATTCTTCTGCTGCTTAGCTGTCATAGTACTGCCCCTTTACTACTAACAAAGCTCCCTCTTACCACAGGAGCGCCTGAAAGAAACAAGATCAGCCGGTAGCAGATTAGGAAATGGGAGATGAGTTTCAAAGGACTGTGATGAGAATAAGCACTTAGGCCTAGATTTACTAGGATTTTGCGTTAGTGTTGCATTACTTTTTTATTGCAGCCTGATGCTAAATCTATTTGGGGATTTATAAAGCCACACAAAGCATGACTTGCGAGGCTTTACGTGGCTTTATTAAAAAACAAAAGTAATGCAACAAGCACTGCCTTATGTTACTTTGCAGCATTAAATTCTCTTTCTATGCATGATACCTTCCTGCACAAAAACTATCCTGACCACAACACAGGCACCCATGTGCCATTACACAAGGGTGCATGCATTGGTGCTAGGCAGCCACAAGTGTGCCAGCACTAGGAGAGAGCAGAACTTCTCCATATCTTTGTAAATATAATGCAGTTCTGCTCTCTCTCTTTCACACAACACAGCACAGCATGTTCCCTTACTGCGCAGTGTTGAATGGAATCTTAGTAAGTCTTGGCATCAGCGTAATAAAGATCACCTGAATTTAATTGGGACATTACCAGCTTTTCCATCATCCTCAACGCAGTCCTTAGCGTGTGACGATATTGAGGATATAAAAAGCACAACAAAGTTTACAAAGGCCAAGTTATAGGAAATAGGCCTGGGCGTAGTTCGCGGAGTTTTGATACGTGGAACTCCGCGAGTGGCGGAGTGCAGTGCGAACTGCAGTTTGTGCTGGTATTCCTGCCGCTCGGGTAGAAATTCTACCCGAGCGGCTGCTCGCGCTTGCGAACTTACTGTTCGCGATCGCGAACTTACCGTTCGCGATCGCGAGAGGGGAAAAAACTCTGCTGCACATCGCGAAGCAGAGTTTTCTGCACTCCGCGAGCTCCGCGGAGCGCGGAGTGCAGAAAACTCCGCAAACTCCGCGAACGGAGCGAAGTTCACCGCCCAGGCCTAATAGGAAACCAGAGAAAGAAAACACATCATGGCCAAACAAGCAGACCACAAAACAAATAAAAAATCAACAGTAACAGAAGGCAGAATGGTGGTTCCGAATATACCAGGACGTGCAAAGACTCAAATTGCAGCATTGTGCAAAGAGATGAGGGTCATATAGCACCATGAAAGTCTGGTGAAAGTACAGATCGCCAATCTCTGGCATGGACAAACTTGCAGCAACAGTCCAGGATGCATACATCTCCATTACAAGAGGCAAAAAATATCAATGGGCACCAAAACCTCAAATCCCCAGAGGCTGTCTAAAGAGATTGAACAACCTTCAGTTGGGGCAGGAAGCTGTCATCACCGTCCTCTAGCTTAAAAAGCAGCCAACAAAGACAGGTAATATTGAAAAGTGCCAAGAAGAGGTAAGGCAATCAGAAAGCCAGGATTACACCCCTCCTAGGCAATACATGCAAACCCCAAGTGAGACAAGGGAAACTAGAAAGAAAAGCCTGGCTGAGCAACATTTCGGCAGGGGCGGCTCCTCCGATAAGGCGGAGGAGCGTTGACCTACTGCCTCTCAGAACAGGAGAAAGGAAAAACAAGATGATAATAACCTCGCTATTATCATTTTATGTTTCATTACGGGGCTGGGTTGGGGCGGGGTGGGGGTGGTGGCACAGTGGGAGGAGTAGTTTGCACACGAGAAGTGCGAATGACTGCTTGGCCGGCCGTCTTGGGCCGGCCAAGCAGGCATGTTCCCCAACATGCTGTAATACACAGCCTGGTGGGGAACATGCACAGGCTCCCTGTTAGACCTGGCATCATTGGCGCGGGTCTCCCTTCCTCTTTTCGCTTCTTACCTTTTATGTTGACTGGATTTAGATGCTCTGGGCGCTGTGCCACTGCCAATCAGTGACATAGCGCGAATGCTCCCTGTGTGAAGATAACTGTATGAATTGGGATAACCATAGTTTGGCTCGTTTGGTTTACCTGTCAGCCCCTAGTATCAGTGCACTGTGTGTGCCCAGGGCTGGTAGACCAAATACTGCTGGTGGGCCTGCAGCGCTGATTTGCGCTACCCACCGAAGCGGCTTTTCAAGTATGCCTGGGTAGCATGTTCTAATAGCGAGTTACCCTCCATTTCACTGTTTACTGTTGTGAGGCCACCCGTTCTCATAGGCCAGAATGTGCAGGCTGAGTATTGCATGCCTTAATCCTACCTGCAGTGTTACAGCAAACAAATGATGAACGGAATGGTGACAATGCAAACATTCTCCCCCAGTCAAAAGATCTGGGTTAAATCCATCGTTCTTTTGCCCACTACACCACCCCAGTTTGGACCCAGCCATATGCAAATCAGTCTTGATCCTGTGCCCCATGGGAACAGTCCAGACCGAACTGTCAGGCCAGGTCCGCCCTGGACCGGAAACAAGCATCCTGGGACCGGTTTCAGGGTATGTCACCCTTCTTCAGCCAGGCTAGCTTGAATCCAGTGCCACAGTGAGCAAGGGACCCACGTCTGGGCATACCCATCCCACTTAGGGCGAAAAGTGTTACAGCAAACAAATGATGAACGGAATGCTGACAATGCAAACATTCTCCCCCAGTCAAAACATCTGGGTTAAATCCATCGTTCTTTTGCCCACTACACCACCCCAGTTTGGACCCAGCCATATGCAAATCAGTCTTGATCCTGTGCCCCATGGGAACAGTCCAGACCGAACTGTCAGGCCAGGTCCTCCCTGGACCGGAATCAAGCATCCTGGGACCGGTTTCAGGGTATGTCACTTCTTCAGCCAGGCTAGCTTGAATCCAGTGGCACAGTGAGCAAGGGACCCACGTCTGGGCATACCCATCCCACTTAGGGCGAAAAGTGTTACAGCAAACAAATGATGAACGGAATGCTGACAATGCAAACATTCTCCCCCAGTCAAAAGATCTGGGTTAAATCCATCGTTCTTTTGCCCACTACAGCACCCCAGTTTGGACCCAGCCATATGCAAATCAGTCTTGATCCTGTGCCCCATGGGAACAGTCCAGACCGAACTGTCAGGCCAGGTCCTCCCTGGACCGGAAACAAGCATCCTGGGACCGGTTTCAGGGTATGTTACCCTTCTTCAGCCAGGTTAGCTTGAATCCAGTGGCACAGTGAGCAAGTGACCCACGTCTGGGCATACCCATCCCACTTAGGGCGAAAAGTGTTACTGCAAAGAAATGATGAACGGAATGCTGACAATGCAAACATTCTCCCCCAGTCAAAAGATCTGGGTTAAATCCATCGTTCTTTTGCCCACTACACCACCCCAGTTTGGACCCAGCCATATGCAAATCAGTCTTGATCCTGTGACCCATGGGAACAGTCCAGACCGAACTGTCAGGCCAGGTCCTCCCTGGACCGGAAAAAAGCATCCTTGGATCGGTTTCAGGGTATGTCACCCTTCTTCAGCCAGGCTAGCTTGAATCCAGTGGCACCGTGAGCAAGGCACCCACGTCTGGGCATACCCATCCCACTTAGGGCGAAAACTGTTACAGCAAACAAATGATGAACGGAATGCTGACAATGCAAACATTCTCCCCCAGTCAAAAGATCTGGGTTAAATCCATCGTTCTTTTGCCCACTACACCACCCCAGTTTGGACCCAGCCATATGCAAATCAGTCTTGATCCTGTGCCCCATGGGAACAGTCCAGACCAAACTGTCAGGCCAGATCCTCCCTGGACCGGAAACAAGCATCCTGGGACCGGTTTCAGGGTATGTCACCCTTCTTCAGCCAGGCTAGCTTGAATCCAGTGGCACAGTGAGCAAGGGACCCACGTCTGGGCATACCCATCCCACTTAGGGCGAAAAGTGTTACAGCAAACAAATGATGAACGGAATGCTGACAATGCAAACATTCTCCCCCAGTCAAAAGATCTGGGTTAAATCCATCGTTCTTTTGCCCACTACACCACCCCAGTTTGGACCCAGCCATATGCAAATCAGTCTTGATCCTGTGCCCCATGGGAACAGTCCAGACCGAACTGTCAGGCCAGGTCCTCCCTGGACCGGAAATAAGCATCCTGGGACCGGTTTCAGGGTATGTCACCCTTCTTCAGCCAGGCTAGCTTGAATCCAGTGGCACAGTGAGCAAGGGACCCACGTCTGGGCATACCCATCCCACTTAGGGCGAAAAGTGTTACAGCAAACAAATGATGAACGGAATGCTGACAATGCAAACATTCTCCCCCAGTCAAAAGATCTGGGTTAAATCCATCGTTCTTTTGCCCACTACACCACCCCAGTTTGGACCCAGCCATATGCAAATCAGTCTTGATCCTGTGCCCCATGGGAACAGTCCAGACCGAACTGTCAGGCCAGGTCCTCCCTGGACCGGAAAAAAGCATCCTGGGACCGGTTTCAGGGTATGTCACCCTTCTTCAGCCAGGCTAGCCTGAATCCAGTGGCACCGTGAGCAAGGGACCCACGTCTGGGCATACCCATCCCACTTAGGGCGAAAACTGTTACAGCAAACAAATGATGAACGGAATGCTGACAATGCAAACATTCTCCCCCAGTCAAAAGATCTGGGTTAAATCCATCGTTCTTTTGCCCACTACACCACCCCAGTTTGGACCCAGCCATATGCAAATCAGTCTTGATCCTGTGCCCCATGGGACCAGTCCAGACCAAACTGTCAGGCCAGGTCCTCCCTGGACCGGAAACAAGCATCCTGGGACCGGTTTCAGGGTATGTCACCCTTCTTCAGCCAGGCTAGCTTGAATCCAGTGGCACAGTGAGCAAGGGACCCACGTCTGGGCATACCCATCCCACTTAGGGCGAAAAGTGTTACAGCAAACAAATGATGAACGGAATGCTGACAATGCAAACATTCTCCCCCAGTCAAAAGATCTGGGTTAAATCCATCGTTCTTTTGCCCACTACACCACCCCAGTTTGGACCCAGCCATATGCAAATCAGTCTTGATCCTGTGCCCCATGGGAACAGTCCAGACCGAACTGTCAGGCCAGGTCCTCCCTGGACCGGAAATAAGCATCCTGGGACCGGTTTCAGGGTATGTCACCCTTCTTCAGCCAGGCTAGCTTGAATCCAGTGGCACAGTGAGCAAGGGACCCACGTCTGGGCATACCCATCCCACTTAGGGCGAAAAGTGTTACAGCAAACAAATGATGAACGGAATGCTGACAATGCAAACATTCTCCCCCAGTCAAAAGATCTGGGTTAAATCCATCGTTCTTTTGCCCACTACACCACCCCAGTTTGGACCCAGCCATATGCAAATCAGTCTTGATCCTGTGCCCCATGGGAACAGTCCAGACCGAACTGTCAGGCCAGGTCCTCCCTGGACCGGAAACAAGCATCCTGGGACCGGTTTCAGGTTATCCTGCCTGCCCCCAGGAACCTGATAGGAACGTCGAATTTGATATGTTTAAGCTCAGAACATTGAGATACATCTTTTAGTGAGGATTATTAGCGTAGCCCGTGTTCGAAAATGCCTCTACTAGAAACGAGGTATTTTCTGGCCTAAGCTTTCCTGTAGGCTTTGCTAGCGTGTGTATTGGCCGTCTGGTTTTGGAGCAGCAGGGCCAGCTGGGTCAGACCTGGCTGGAGAGAGAGATCGGCATTCAGAGTATGGGGAGGGGTGACTCTTTGATCCGAGCAGGGCCGTGCCTGGCAAGGTGAATGATGGCTCCATCTCCCACTGGGCGTCTGATAGCAGACCCCCATATTCTCAAAGGGCAGGATGTTGCCTCGTAAACCAAGTGCTCCCGACCCCACCGAACTGGTTCTGGCTGGATGCAGTGATTTGTGACTGCAGAGAACAAAGACTTTTTAGGTATAAAACGCTGCGCTGAAACCTGGTGCGGGGTGTTCCTTCTGGATGTCAAGACGAAACTCTGTCCGAGCGGACAGAGGAAAGGACTTTGAAACTTTCGCCAAGCTTGCTGAAGAAACTACCCAAGGGCCTGAATTGAGAGCGCCTCCTGCTGAAGTCTCAGGGACATTAGACTTCACCCCGTCAGCCGCCTGAATTCCTGTGCTAGGGATTCTACTTGCAGGTGAGGCCTCCGTCGAGTAATCCGGAACCTCTAGTTCTACTGTGAGGAACGCGGACTGGTAACCCTTGTGAACTCTGTGTGTGGGCCGCCGCAGCTAAGAGAGAGCTGCCGCCGCTGAGTGCCCGCCTTAATTTGAATCTTCAGAACCCTCGCAGAAACTGTGTGGGCGGCCGCAGCTAAGGGAGAGCTGCTGCCGCTGAGCGCCCGCCTTAATTTGAATCGTCAGAACCTTCGCTGCAACTGTGTGGGCCGCCGCAGCTAAGAGAGAGCTGCCGTCGCTGAGTGCCCGCACTTGTGTCAGCTGTGCAACATCGTGAATTGTCCTGTGGGCTGCCGCAGCTAAGAGAGAGCTGCCGCCGCTGAGTGCCCGCACTTGTGTCACCTGTGCAACATCGTGAATTGTCCTGTGGGCCGCCGCAGCTAAGAGAGAGCTGCCGCCGCTGAGTGCCCGCACCTGTGTCAGCTGTGCAACATCATGAATTGTCCTGTGGGCCGCCGCAGCTAAGAGAGAGCTGTCGCCGCTGAGTGCCCGCACTTGTGTCCGCTGTGCATCATCGTGGTTTGTCCTGTGGGCCGACGCAGCTAAGAGAGAGCGGCTGCCGCGGAGTGCTCGCACCCTTGCTAACGTTGCATCATCGTGATTTGTCCTGTGAGCCGCCGCAGCTAAGAGAGAGCTGCTGCCGCTGGGTGCTCGCACCTTTGCTAACTTTGCATCATCGAGATTTGTCCTGTGAGCCGCCGCAGCTAAGAGAGAGCTGCTGCCGCGGAGTGCTCGCACCCTTGCTAACTTTGCATCATCGAGATTTGTCCTGTGAGCCGCCGCAGCTAAGAGAGAGCTGCCGCCGCTGAGTGCTCGCACCTTTGCCAACTTTGCATCATTGGGATTTGTCCTGTGGGCCGCCGCAGCTAAGAGAGAGCTGCTGCCGCTGAGTGCCCGCATCTTTGTCAACTTTGCATCATCGTGATTCGTCCCGTGGGCCGCCGCAGCTAGCAGAGCGCTGCTGCCGCTGTGAGCCCACCACGGAGATGCACGACGAGAGTCATCGCCACCACCAGCCCGGGCCGCCGCAGCCGCGTGCTGCTGCCGCTGGGAGCCCGCCTGTCCCAGAGTGCCCGAATCGTTGTGAGGGCACGTTGCGGACCACTGCAGTCGAGAACTGTGGTCGCTGGGGGTCCGCCTGTCACCGTCTCCGCTTCTTCAAGAAGCTACGTGCTGGGTCCCCGTCCAACGGCAGGTATCTGGTGCGCAACGGGTCGCGTAGACCCAGGCCTTGAACTCAGTCAGTGCCACGTTCTGGTGAATACGTATTGCCTTTTTAAGTCCCTACTGATTTACGTGCATTGTGACTGGTTAAAACGCCTTTGAGAGTCTCGTACTAAACCTTAGATAAAGATACTATTTTTCTATACCTACTTGAGTTGTGTCCTTTTGTGGTGTTGTTACTGCCTTATTGTGCATGGTCATAAATGCTTCACACACTGCCTCTGAGATAGGCCTAACTGCTCGTGCTACGTTACCACAGCGTTGAGCAGGGGTTATCAAAGGGGGTAGCCCACTTGCCCTGACTTAGGAAGAAGGGTCCCTATTTGGACAGTGGCGCCAGCCATTGCCAACTGGAGACCCCCATTTCTAACATTGGCGGTCAGCGGTGAGGATCAGGACTTGCATTTATGATCCACGTACAATAACTGGTAGACACCACTAGTGAGGACAGACCAAAACGCAGACACGCGCGGATTTTTTTTTCCTCTCCGAATTGTTTTGGTTGGTTGTTTTAGTATTGAATTGTTGATCGCAGCCATGAGTACTGCTAATATGGGATGGCCAACATCTAATGCTTCGGAGGATCTCGCCTTTGAGGAGGAAAGATTAGATACCTATACTGCCAAACAGCTGAAGTCTATTTGGGGATTTATAAAGCCACACAAAGCATGACTTGCGAGGCTTTACGTGGCTTTATTAAAAACAAAAGTAATGCAACAAGCACTGCCTTATGTTACTTTGCAGCATTAAATTCTCTTTCTATGCATGATACCTTCCTGCACAAAAACTATCCTGACCACAACACAGGCACCCATGTGCCATTACACAAGGGTGCATGCATTGGTGCTAGGCAGCCACAAGTGTGCCAGCACTAGGAGAGAGCAGAACTTCTCCATATCTTTGTAAATATAATGCAGTTCTGCTCTCTCCCTTTCACGCAACACAGCACAGCAAGTTCCCTTACTGCGCAGTGTTGAATGGAATCTTAGTAAGTCTGGGCATCAGCGTAATAAAGATCACCTGAATTTAATCGGGACATTACCAGCTTGTCCATCATCCTCAACGCAGTCCTTAGCGTGTGACGATATTGAGAATATAAAAAGCACAACAAAGTTTACAGAGGCCAAGTTATAGGAAATAGGCCTGTGCGTAGTTCGCGGAGTTTTGCTGCGTGGAACTCCGCTCCCCCGGAGAGACCTCCGTACTCCGCGCACCTCAGCTGCCCAGCCAAGGGCATCGGAACACCCCTTGCAGCAGTCCAAGAATACCCGTTACCCCGTAAGACAAATGAGCACCTCGTGTTGCACTGGAAGTGCGCTGAAAACCAGTCTACCCCAAGGCTCCTGTGACACCGACCTTCTGCCATGCTAGCATGCTGAGGACACCCCTGGAAACCCCACTTTCTCTGGGTACTGAGGACCCCAGAATACCTCTTGTCCACCTTTCGGAGGCCCGCCCCTTCCTGCTTCTGTTTTCAATCAGTTCCTGCACAGGATTTCTCTACCGGGGGAACCGAGAGATCCCCTCACAGGCCTGTCTGGAATTGATACCACATTCATCAAGATTTCGGGATTGTTTTCCTTCTCCAAATTCCTTTTCTTTTTAGGAGGGAAAACCAAAAGAGGGGAGTGGCTTTCTCGGGATGCTGGAGGGGAATGCTTGACCCATAGCTTGCTAAGAGAGCCCTCAGTGCACCTCTTTTTGTAAGTTATTAAGAAAAGCGACAACATACTTAATTGAGCACCCACATGAAGCTTTGCTTGCATCAGTGGATTTTTTTATTTATTTCTACTACCCTCGATATTGAGGCGCTATAACTAATTTATCGAAGATGTTCCAGTTCGAATCGGGGCATTGGATGTTCCCCGGACGCCCTCTTCCCCAGGGCTGTCTCCCGCTGCCTCTGTCAATGCAGCGCAGTATGCCAACATCCTAGAGGGCCGCTTCAAGCAGCTGCAAGGTACGGCGCTATGTTGATGATGGGTATACTAATAATGTATTATTAAATAAGGCAAACTCGTGGAAGTGTAAACGCTCTTTAAATAGCAGGTGTTCATATAATTCAACTTGGTGGTATTTACTAGCTAATTTGTCTTACCGGGTACATTGCTAGTGCTTATGTTCACTCTCCTGTAGGGGTTGTGTGTTAACTTCTCAGCTAACTATCACTAAATATACACTGCACTAAGGCCAAACGCTCCCTAAAGATGTTTTGGGGGTCTTCCTAAAGCACAGTTTCTTTACAGTGGGAACTAATTATTAGTTATTTCAAGGCAATCTTAGGTGATTCAGGCGTTTTAACAAAGCTGAGTGGGTTTGCATATGTACTGATTTTCAAAAGCAGACTCACACCGCCACCGCTAATAGTTGCATTTAGTGCTTGATGTTAATTATTTTTATTTTGTAGTTCTGCAGCTACATTTTATTGTGGTTAACCAGATGACTGATTTTATGGACCGTGTGATCCAGCGCGATATTAGCAAACAGCATTCATACACTAGATACTCACTTGGGCCCATACATTCATACTACGCTAATACTTACGCTGGGTTTTATCATTTGTTACTCTCTATCAAAATCCCTGCTACCAATTACCTTTTGATTGAAGAGTAATGACTTACCAATGAATCCTTTGCTAATTGGGAAATTAAAAATGAGTGACATTCATTATAATACATAATCCTGAAATAACCACTGAGTCAGGAAGTTTTAAAATGTTTATCTAAAGATTTAGCAGAGTAAAATACAGAGCCACATGGTACTTAATCGAAATACCCAAGATGAAGCATAGAATAATTATTGCTAATAAATGACGGTGTTTAAGGAAAAGGAGAGAATAGAGACAGCAGCGCAACTAAAGGTTGCATTATATTTACCTAAGTGCGAGAACCAAAACCCCTTAGCCAAGGAGTTGAAAGAATAAGACCCAGGAAGGATGAAGAGCAAAGACCTCCTCCAGGATCAGGACAGGACCGGTGACCTCTCTACACCGACGCCTGCGTCGTTCCCCTCTCTGATACTCGACTTCTCCTCGATTCTCCCGCGCCTTCCTTCTAATGGACTCTGCTGCCCCCTCCTCAGGACCTCTCTCGGGACAGCAATTCGGTCTGGAATCGATCAGCTTGGCAGTCTGGAGCTAAGAGCGCTCTGGCAGCATGGACGCCTGTTCTTCATGAACGCATGCTCTCATGGAATCTTGCTCTCCTGTGCTTCAAGACTTCCGCCTCTGACTAATTAACTAATTCTATATCTATTATACCCTTCTACGCCCATGTACCTCCCCTTAATGTTACTAAAATATGGGACCACTACTTCTGATTGGACAGGGACAGGGGGTGGATTCTCGCACCATGTTAATTTGGCCTAAATTGTAAAGCCTATTGTCTTTACGTTCCCACCCCTTCAAATTAATACATTCGCTTTATTTCCCACCCATCTCATGACAAATGTAAACCAATTTTCATAGACAATGTGTCAATATGCAACAGGAAAAAATACAGCATCTTCGGCCATCGGGTCACGGCCTTGGACTTCGTCCAGGTTGACTTCATTTGGCAGGCACACAGGACACATGCGCAGAACCAGTTGCCTCTCGAGTTTCAAAACACCAACACAGGCCCAAGTTTACGAACTAATAAAAGTGCAAGAAGAAAATATTAGAATCACAAATAAAATGTTTCACTGTATACCCGCTTTTTCTATTCTATTCCCATTTAATTATATATTCTAACCCACGTTAGTAGCGTTAGGAAACGACAATTTAGTAATGACATGAGAGCAAGCTGAAGCATGTGAAAACATCAAGCAGCCATTTTAATGCACACTGCGCAGAAGCAGAAGTTTCCCACCAAGCAAAGAAAGACGTCACACCATGTGATATGGTTGCGACATGCGCATTGAGCTTTCCCGCACATAGTGGCCATTTTGAATTACAAACAAGCGTTATTCATTAGTAAAACACATAGGCAAGCATCCCTTTCTTTTGTGTCGTGAATGCAAAAGTTAGTATTAACAATACAAGTTTAATAAATTAATACTGTGAGGAGGATTGAATACAAGCAAGTTTCATTTATGAAACCTTGCTCCATCACGTGCATAAACAAAATTAATTGCTTGCGAAATGATGAAAGTGCATGCCACCCGTGGACACGACATAGATCGCAGTAGCAACTGCATTAATTCACTGATACGCCTTGCTTTTACAACATATAACTTTGTTACACACAGACATTTGCAACGGGCCCACTAATCCTTTGAGCTAGCTTAATTGCTGCTAACGTTTCTCAGATCTACACATGCGACCACCTTACTAATGTTGTATACATTGTGTTTGTATTGAGTACTTCCTAAAAGTCCTAAGTATAAGCAAATAAGCATTTGGTTATGTCTCAGTTTGCTGAAACTAGCTGTTGCTGCACCAGCTTGAACACCGTGCGTAATTTGTTCATTCTAACATGTTGTGCGTGACTCCCTAGGAGGGTCTTGCTAAGAGCTTAAAGTGCATTATCCTTTTACTTATAATTGATTATTAGCTTAAGATAACATACAATTACACACCACACCACACACATCCAATTCACACCACAGGGTTCCACATCATGCCACATAATTCAACAGCATACCACATAACTAAACTCCACAACATACCACTCCCCCACACAAAAAGCCATTCGACATAATTACACTCTGACACACAATCCTGCTCCACATATTTCCAGTACACTCAATACCACATAATTACTATCCACATATTTCCATTACACACCATGCCACATAATTCCACTCCACACAATTACACCACACACAATTTCACAACTAACACTTCCAAACCACATTATCCCACTCCACAACACATATATCCACTCCAAACCAAAACACATCGGTAAAAGACATTCTCATTAACATCACCAATACCTCTAACTCTCACAAATGCGAGACCAATTTGCATTGCAAATGCTTGTTCATTCTGCATTAACTATTTCATAGGTAAGCTTGAGTCCCCCTAATTTCATTTCAAGATTCTTTTGGCACTTTTTACCTTAGCATCAGGGCTAATCGTTTTCGGTGCCTACCCTTTCAAATGGGGGCACATCTTTATCATCATTCTTATGCAGACACCACTGAAGTCGATTATTTAGCGATCCTAACATTGATATTATATTAAACATAGTAAACATTGCACTGCTGTTTGGATCTAAGTCCACTTGGATAATTTACATTGGAAACTCCATCTTATTATCTCCCATAAATATAGGCAGCCAATTTTTGTCTCTACCTGTACTTGAACTTTTTGTGTCTATTTTCTGTTTCACTTGTACACAACCCACAAGCACTGCGTTTTCACCATGCAATCTGTCTGATGAGAACCTATTGAACGTAGTTTACGCTCTTTTAAGATTGCATGGCAGTGTCACCATTTGAGTCTGCTATAAATGATTGATCATGCAAAATGTGGACTCTTTGCTGTTTTATTTTTAGGAAAGTAGTCCAGACCAGATGTAGTTCCACTCCAATTTAATCGATCATTTGGATACTACAATGTTTTCCTTAAGCACCTCTGTATTTTCACACTGTTCATGATACCCAGGTTCTGAGGAATACAGGGTTTCCCAGTTGTTGGGACTGTCCAAAAAGGCAGAGGTTAGGTCATCTTCATCTCGCTTTATGAGACTGACACAGCAAACTCAGATAAGATGCTACAATTAACGAAAGTGGGATAAGAGACACAAGAGATTTCTGGAACATAGATACCCAGTTGGAACTGGTGCCCAATAAGAGACTGGACAGAGCATGCTATGGACAGGCCAAGTAAACACATTGCAGCAGCAGATACACTGTTTGGGGTAATGGAAACTAGTGAAAAGGTGGTCAAATCAAAGACTAGCATTAACACTGAACAGACCATGAATATACAGAAACTACCTAAACTAGAGAAACTACGGAGGAAAGAACGGAGTGAGCACCGTGAGCACCGTGAGGCCACAGCTTTGCAGAAATATTTGGATGTGGAAAGAATACTCAGAATACTTTCGTGTAAAAAGTGCAACAATAGAATATTAGAAGAGTGGACACAAATCTCAAAAGAGTGTTCTCTCTTGTGTATGTTGCCGATAGAGAGGTTGTGATCTACATCAACAGGAGTACGAGAGTAGGCCTGGGCGGTGAACTTCACTCCGTTCGCGGAGTTTGCGGAGTTTTCTGCACTCCGCGGTCTGCGGAGCTCGCGGAGTGCAGAAAACTCTGCTTCGCGATGTGCAGCAGAGTTTTTTCCTCGCTCGCGATCGCGAACGGTAAGTTCGCGATCGCAAACAGTAAGTCCGCGAGCGCGAGCTGCCACTCGGGTAGAATTTCTACCCGGGCGGCAGGAATACCAGCACAAACTGCAGTTCGCACTGCACTCCGCCACACGCGGAACTTCGCAGAGTTTTTTTGTAACTTCGCGGAGTTCCACGTAGCAAAACTCCACGAACTAAGCCCAGGCCTATACGAGAGTAAACATTATTTTGTGGCAAGCTGACTCTAAGAATCACCGACATAATATCAATGCATACAATATTGAAACAAATATCAGAAAATAAATATCGATAACAAAATGCTGACTTCCTATCCTTAACTAGTAAAACAACAAATATCGAGAACACAAATATCGTTGTTAAAAATATTGATTTATACTTATACACAAATATCAGAAACAATAATATTGCCATCTTTTAATAAACATATAATATATGCAAACTATCAATTCAATTAATATCAAAAACAATATTATCGCCAGCATAATTAAATTATTGTTAATACATATTTAAACGATCACTTTGTATGTAAAACAATTATTAGAGATAAACCTAAACATTTTCAACACATTTTGTAATGAAATATAAATATATTACATCACCAAAATATTTGCCGTACACCCCAATAAATAATACAACTAAAATCATAACAATATAATCCCCCCAAAAATTTGCATCAAATACAGACACTTAGGGCCTGATTTAGATCTCTGAGGGCTTTTTACTCCATCACAACGGTGACGATATCCCGTCCGCCGAAATATAAATTTCATTAAATCCTATAGGATGTATATTTCAGTGGACGGGATATCCGTCACCTTTGTTAACAGAGTAACTCATCCGCTGAGATCTAAATCAGACCCTTAGACAACAAACTAAGGGGCATATTTACAAGCCTCTATCGCCACGGGAACGTCACTTTTTACGACGTTCCTGTAGCGATAGGGGCTTCACCTTATTTACAGGACAGCATTAAGCCACTTAACCCCTTCACTGCTAGGCCTTTTCCTCCCCTGTGCTAAGCCTTTTTTTGGCTATTTGGGGTAGTTCGCGCTTAGGCCCCTGTAACGTTTTGACCACATAACGTATCCACGCCAAATTTGCGTCCTTTTTTTCCAACATCATGGGGATTCTAAAGGTACCCATGGTTTGTGGATTACCCTGGAGAGGACCCAGAAATTAGCCAAAATAGAGCTAAAAACATTTTGGGGGGGAAAAATGGGAAAAAAGGGCTACAGATGAAAGCGTCTGGTTTTTTCCCTGCAAATGGTATCAAAAAAGGGATTGTGGTGCTGAAATCACCATCTTCCCAGATTTCAGGAACAAGCAGACTTTTGTCAGAAAACCAACATTTTTTACACAGTTTTGGCATTTTTCTGGGACATAGCCTATTTTTGCTATTTTTTGTGCTTTCAACCTCCTTCCAGTTAATGGTAGAAATGGGTAGGATAGCAATAATGGATACTAGAAAGCTATACATTTTAAAAATGTAGACAAAATTCTGAATACAGCAAGGGGTCATTTATGTAGATCCTTCAAGGTTTCTTCATAGAAACTAACAGTTAAATATAGGAAAAATTGAAAATTAGTTGAAAAAAACAGCCATTTGTGTCAACGTTTTCACCTGTAACTGCTTCTAATTATGACAGCTGTATAAAAGCAATATACCATTACATTTTCTGGACCTTTCTGGTTGTGGGGATATATAGGACTTGTAGGTTCACCAAGAACCCGATGAACCCAGAGCCAATAACTGAGCAGCGTCTTGCAATGGTTTTTTATTATGTACCGGCTATATAGCAATTATTTTGGGAACATGTATACATGAAAAAATTGGTATGAAAGACACCTATATATTTCTTAAATGGGAACAAAACATAGAGTTTAGAAACAGTAGATATTTGCACATTTCCGAAATTGGGAGTACCCATACTAGCATGAGAATTATAGGTCATTTTTCAAAATGACTTCTTTTTTACACATGGTCTTTCATTTGGAAGGCAGAAATGCATCGAAAGTCAATAGGTAATAACAGTTGCTCAACAATTCTGTGTTACCCTAAGGCTCCCGTGAAAAATGGTACCTCACTTGTGTGGGTAGGCCTAGTGCCCGCGACAGGAAACGGCCCAAAACGCAAGGTGGACACACCACATTTTCACAGTGAAAAATGACCCTTTTTTTGCAAAGTGCCTAGCTGTAGTTTTTGAACCCTAGCTCTGCCGGCACCTAGGGAAACCTAGAAAACCTATACATTTTTGAAAACTAGACACCCAGGGGAATCCAGGATGGGGTGACTTGACTGGCTCTCACCAGGTTCTGTTACCCAGAATCCCTTGCAAACCTAACAAATTGTAAAAAAAAAACACATTTTCCTCATATTTCTGTGGTGGAAAGTTCTGGAATCTGCGTGGATCCACAAAATTCCACCCACCCCGTGTTCCCCAAAGTCTTCCGAGAAAAATGGTACCTCACTTGTGTGGGTAGGCCTAGTGCCCGCAGCAGGAAACGGACCAAAACGCAAGGTGGAGACACCACATTTTCACAGCGAAAAATTACCCTTTTTTTGCAAAGTGCCTAGCTGTAGGTTTTGAACCCTAGCTCTGCCGGCACCTAGGGAAACCTAGCAAACCCATACATTTTTGAAAACTACACACCCAGGGGAATCCAGTATGGGGTGAATTGACTGGCTCTCACCAGGTTCTGTTACCCAGAATCCCTTGCAAACCTGAAAAATTGTCAAAAAAAACATTTTCCTCATATTTCTGTGGTGGAAAGTTCTGGAATCTGCGTGGATCCACAAAATTCCACCCACCACGTGTTCCCCAAAGTCTTCCGAGAAAAATGGTACCTCACTTGTGTGGGTAGGCCTAGTGCCCGCGACAGGAAACTGCCCAAAACGCAAGATGGACACACCACATTTTCACAGTGAAAAATGACCCTTTTTTTGCAAAGTGCCTAGCTGTAGTTTTTGAACCCTAGCTCTGCCGGCACCTAGGGAAACCTAGCAAACCCATACATTTTTGAAAACTAAACACCCAGGGGAATCCAGGATGGGGTGACTTGACTGGCTCTCACCAGGTTCTGTTACCCAGAATCCCTTGCAAACCTGACAAATTGTAAAACAAAACACATTTTCCTCACATTTGTCTGGTGGAAAGTTCTGGAATCTGCGTGGATCCATAAAATTCCACCCACCCCGCGTTCCCCAAAGTCTTCCGAGAAAAATGGTACCTCACTTGTGTGGGTAGGCCTAGTGCCCGCGGCAGGAAACGGCCCAAAACACAAGGTGAACACACCACATTTTCACAGCGAAAAATGACCCTTTTTTTGCAAAGTGCCTAGCTGTAGTTTTTGAACCCTAGCTCTGCCGGCACCTAGGGAAACCTAGCAGACCCATACATTTTTGAAAACTAGACACCCAGGGGAATCCAGGATGGGGTGACTTGACTGGCTCTCACTAGGTTCTGTTACCCAGAATCCCTTGCAAACCTGAACAATTGTCAAAAAAACCACATTTTCCTGACATTTCTGTTTTGGAAAGTGCTGGAATCTGTGTGGATCCACAATATTCCGCCCACGCCGCATTCCCCAAAGTCTTCCGAGAAAAATGGTACCTCACTTGTGTGGGTAGGCCTAGTGCCCGCTGCAGGAAACGGCCCAAAACGCAAGGTGGACACACCACATTTTCACAGCGAAAAATGACCCTTTTTTTGCAAAGTGCCTAGCTGTAGTTTTTGAACCTAGCTCTGCCAGCACCTAGGGAAACCTAGCAAACCCATACATTTTTGAAAACTAGACACCTAGGGGAATCCAGGATGGGGTAACTTGACTGGCTCTCACCAGGTTATGTTACCCAGAATCCCTTGCAAACCTGAAAAATTGTCAAAAAAAACACATTTTCCTCACATTTCTGTGGTGGAAAGTTATGGAATCTGTGTGGATCTACAAAATTCTACCCACCCCGCATTCCCCAAAGTCTTCCGAGAAAAATGGTACCTCACTTGTGTGGGTAGGCCTAGTGCCCGTGACAGGAAACGGCCCAAAACGCAAGGTGGACACACCACAGTTTAACAGCAAAAAATGACCCTTTTTTTGCAAAGTGCCTAGCTGTAGTTTTTTAACCCTAGCTCTGCCGGCACCTAGGGAAACCTAGCAAACCTATACATTTTTTAAAACTAGACACCCGGGGGATGCTAGGGAGGTAAGGCTTGCGTGGATCCCCCAATGTTTTCTTACCCAGAATCCCCTGCAAACCTCAAATGTAGCTGAAAAAAAATCACTTTTTCCACACATTTTTGTGTGGGAAAATTGTGGCATCACCGAGCTGACACAAATTTCCTACCATCCAGCGTTCCCCCGGGTCTCCCGATAAAAATGGTGCCTCACTCGTGTGGGAGGCCCAAGTACCCGTGACAGGCAAGGGCCCAAAACGTATTGAGGCGACATCAAAATTGCCTATCACAAAACGACCTGGTTTTGCAAGGGGGGTCACCTGGGTTTTTGGCACCGTGCTCGGCGGCCTGCTAGGGAAACCTACCAAACCCACACATTTCTGAAAACGAGACACCCGGGGGATTCCAGGGAGGTATGGCTTGCGTGGATCCCCCAACGTTTTCTTACCCAGAATCCCCTGCAAACCTCAAATTTAGCTGAAAAAATCACTTTTTCCACACATTTTTGTGTGGGAAACTTAATACAACTGTATATACTGAACCATCACTCACCCTCGTGCCAAATCCAACCAGTATGTCTGTGTGCTTGAAGAAGAAGTTGTATTAACCAGAGATTTCACAAAAATGAAATGCACTGTTAATAATTGAAAGGACGAGAAACTGAACCATTGACTCACAGCTCGTGAGCTGTAAAGCCACGACAAGGCACCAACCGCTTTACAGGCCATTCATACAGCTTTCATATATGTGACACATACAAAACCATTCACACCGCCAGCCGCGGGCCCAGCACATTACAACACTCACACCAGCAGACAGCGCCATTCAAGGGCCCATCACTTTCACACGCCCACATTCCTGACACAGCAACCACACCAGCTCACAGATTGCATGGAATGGCGTTTAGCTAGCAGTGTGTGTAGTGACCAGCAGCAAGTCACTACTCACCGCCAGCCAATCACCCGTCCACGCACACCGCCAGCCAAGCGCCAGTCCACGCACACCGCCAGCCAAGCGCCAATCCATGCACACCGCCAGCCAAGCGCCAGTCCACTCACCGCCAGCCAAGCGCCAGTCCACTCACCGCCAGCCAAGCACCAGTCCACGCACACCACCAGCCAAGCGCCAATCCACGCACACCGCCAGCCAAGCGCCAGTCCACTCACCGCCAGCCAAGCGCCAGTCCACGCACACCGCCAGCCAAGCGCCAGTCCATGCACACCGTCATAAATTGTTTTTAAACAAGAAAGAAAACACAAACCAATTGCAACTAAATACAAAACTATAACTACAAAAACAACAGCAGTAACTAAAGACATCATTCTATTACCAAATGTTAAACTGAACAACTATATAAAACCAAACAGACCAGGAAGTACACTATTAGACTCACGGTTGCTCCCAAAAACTCTTTTGAGCGTGATACAATCTGAAACATGTGGGCACACACAGCCCAGGATTAGAAGGACAATCGGCACAGTGCATATGACTCTCCTTCCGCACACCTCTTCGCAAGCAGACTCTACATCTCTTACAGGGATTGTTTTTTTTGGGCGTGGGAGGAATTAAATCAGGAAAGTGGCAATCTTTCAATCTAGCCACATCCTTCACCACTCCAACTCTAGGAACACTTGCCTGTTCCACAACAACAAGGCTGCCTATCACAGACTCCTGAAACTGAACAAAAGTCAACTTTGATGCAGGAGAACACTCCTTGTACACAACAAAAGCATTGAAAGTTGCTAAATTGAAGAGATTGATGGCCAACTTCTTATACCAAATGTAAGCCTTACGAATAGCAGTGTAAGGTTCCAACCTCTGATCTACTCTATCAACACCACCCATGTGCTTATTGTAGTCTAAAATGCACACAGGTTTGCGCACTTCTGCAATCTGACCCCAAACAGCCACAGGTGAAGTACTCTCATCATGGATGGTAGTCAGCATGTACACATCCCTCCTGTCCACAAATTTCACAGCTAGTAGTTCATCACTACGCAAGGAACTGCACTGTCCCCTCTGAAGCTTTTTGCAGACAAGCTCTTTTGGATAACCTTTACGGTTAGAGCGGATTGTGCCACAAGCAAAAGTGTCCACTTTGAACAATTCCTTAAACAATTGCACAGCAGTGTAGAAGTTATCAATGTACAAATGGTGGCCTCTGTTAAACAGTCCTCTAGCAAGATCCCACACAATTTTCTCTGAAACTCCAAAAGTGAACGGACAACCAGGGGGTCAATAGTGGAATCCCTACTAGGCCTGGGCAGTGAACTTTGCTCCGTTCGCGGAGTTTGCAGAGTTTTCTGCACTCCGCGTAGCTCGCGGAGTGCAGAAAACTCCGCTTCGCGATGTGCAGCAGAGTTTTTTCCCCGCTCGGGGTCGCGAACGGTAAGTTCGGGAGCGCGAGCTGCTCGGGTAGAATTTCTACCCGAGCAGCAGGAATACCAGCAAAAACTGCAGTTCGCACTGCACTCCGCCACTCGCGGAACTTCGCGGAGTTTTTTGTAACTTTGCGGAGTTCCGCGTCGCAAAACTCCGCAAACTACGCCCAGGCCTAATCCCTACCAGTGTACACCCGGAGATTATAGACATATCCTGTCCTACTCTCAGACAACATATACAGCTTAATTCCATAACGTGCCCTCTTGCTAGGAATGTACTGTCTAAAAACCAAACGACCCTTGAACAGGACCAAAGACTCATCAATAGCTATTTCATTCCCTGGAATACAGATCTCTGAAAATCGATCTACAAAGTGATCAAGAACAGGTTGAATTTTAAAAAGACGGTCGCACTCAGGGTGATCTTGTGGCAACGCCGAAGCATTATCAACAAAATGCAGCATCCGAAGCAGAAGCAAATACCGATCACGACTCATAATTGCAGGAAATATGGCCGTTGCCATCACTGGACTAGTAGACCAATATGAAGCAATGGACGGCTTCCTTATCAAACCCATCAAAAAAGTCAAACCCAAAAACTTCTTCATCTCATCCAGATTTGTGGGAGTCCACCGAGTAACTTTAGAGTAGGGCCTAAGTCTTTCACTGTTGTCCCTCAAATACTGTTCTGCATACAAATTAGTTTGCTCAACAATTTCAGCCAAAAATACATCATCCATAAACAGCTGAAAAAACTGTATAGGCAAAATAATTTCACAATTCACTCTACACCCTGCATCACCAGTAAAGGCAGGCAACACCGGCTGCACCATGTTTGGATCAACCCAGAGTCCAGCACTTCCAGTAGGAAGCCTAGTAGCCTGAGGCTGCAATCCAGATGCCTCTTGCTGCACCATCGGCACATCAGTGTCCTCCTCTAAAACAGGCACTTCATCCGCACTGAGAGTAGCTTCATCCGCACTGAGAGTAGATTCATCATCCGATGATTCCATGTGGAGAGACAACTCATTGCCTGAATATTCCCCTCCCTCCTCTCCCTCAGACGCACTGTCAGTCTCATAATCCTGCTCAGAGGAAGATTCAAAAAGCATACCAACCACCTGCTGAGCAGTAATTCTGCGGCTAGCCATCATACTTACTAACAAAGTTAAAGTGTCAAACAAGTCAACAACAACAAACACTTTGTAGAAAAACTAATAAACAAAATGTGGCTTTATCACAAAGACCTATATACTCCAAAACTATACCACTCACTTGTCAGAAGCAGATAGACTCACCACCTACTCTGCACAGACACAGCAGGGACCAACAATATCCCACTAAAAAACAAAAAGAAAAGAAAATTACACATAAGACAACGCAAAAGACATCGCAAAGAATTTCACACTCCAAAAACAAACTAAATATGCTGCTGTTTTGACACCACTTACTAAAAATTCACTCGTGCATGACATTTGGAGTAAACGTAACAAAAAAAGTTTTTCTTACCAAATAAATGCAACTACGCAAAACTGCAGAAACCGCAAACAAGAACAAAAAGCACTAGAAAAAAAAGGAGAAATTAAACATTACAATCACATATGCAAATAATGAACCAGTCCACACACAATATACCAGCCAAGATGGCGGGTAGGTGGGCCTAAAAGCAAAAGGCCGACCCTAAGGTGTCAGAAACAGCTGAAATATTCAACCCCATAAAGGGCAGCGACCCTTGTCCATGGGGCCGCTCCCCACAATCATCTATATAAAAAATCCCTGGTGGCCTAGTGGGCCATCTGAAATCATTTTGGGCCAACCCCCCTCTCAGTGGGGCAGAAACGGCCAGACTAAATTTCCCTTGCCCAAGGGGCCAAAAAACGAAAACAAAAAAATTGCTGGTGGCCCAGTGGTCCATCTATAATTCATTTGGGCCGATCTGCCACCCCCCCCGGGGGGCAGAAATGGCCAAATAATATGTCCTCCAAAGGGGAGCGACCCTTGCCCAATGGGCCGCTCCCCGCATGCAATACAAAAAAATAAACTAAAACAAACAAATCCATGGTGGCCCAGTGGGCCTGTTAAAAAATTATTTGGACCAATCTGCCCCCCTAGGGGGGCAGAAAAAGCCAAATAATATGTCCCCCAAAGGGGAGCGACCCTTGCCCAAGGGGCCGCTCCCGCATGCATTACAAAAAAATAAACTAAAACAAAAACATCTATGGTGGCCCAGTGGGCCATCTACAAAAACGAGTTGGGCCTATCTGCCCCCCCATGGGGGCAGAAACAGCCAAACAATATGTCCCCCAAAAGGGAGCTACCCTTGCCCAAGGGGCCACTCCCCGCATGCATTACATACAGAAAAAAAAAAATCCATGGTGGCCCAGTGGGCAATCTAAAAAAATCTTTGGGCCGATCTGTTCCCCCCACGGGGCAGAAACGGTCAAAGAATATGTCCCCCAAGGGGAGCGACCCTTGCCCAAGGGGCCTCTCCCCGCATGCATTACAAAAAAATAAACTAAAACAAAAAAATCTATGGTGGCCCAGTGGGCCATCTACAAAAACGAGTTGGGCCGATCTGCCCCCCCATGGGGGCAGAAATGGCCAAACAATATGTCCCCCTAAGGGGAGCGACCCTTGCCCAAGGGGCCGCTCCCAACATGCATTACATACAGTAAAAAAACTAACTAAAACAAAAAAATCCCTGGTGGCCCAGTGGGCAATCTAAAAATGTTTTGGGGTTGATCTGCCCCCCCCCACGGGGCAGAAACAGCCAAAGAATATGTCCCCCAAGGGGAGCGACCCTTGCCCAAGGGGCAGCTCCCCGAATACATTGCCAATTTCAAAAAAATAAACTAAAATAAAAAAATCCCTGGTGTCTAGTGGGCATTCCTGCTGCACGATCGAGCGATCGTGCAGCAGGAATGCTCAAAGAGACATCGGAGGAAAGGAAAACGCTTTCCTTTCCTCTGATCCCTCTTTGTTTGAAAAAAAAAACCCTCCCCGAGGAGAAACTCACCTTCTCCTCCTGGACGCGCTGGAAGCAAATGGCTTCCACCGCGTCCAGTTTCATCTAATGATGTCGGCGCGCAATGCGCGCTGACGTCATTAGATGACGTGGAGGAGGGGGCGGGGGGATCAGGGGGACAGCGGACCTTCCGCTGTCCTCCCCGGTGGGGGCAGCAAGATCGGCAGTTCACGGGGGGAGCGCCAGCTCTCCCCCGTGGGTGGGTGCCAGGACGGCCGGGAGCCGTCGTGAGCACACGCCCACTGTGCCTCATGACGGCTCCCGGCCGTCCAGATCACCGAAGGGGTTAAAGTGGCTTAACGCTGCCTTGTAAATAAGGCTCCCTTTCACGCTAGGCTTAGCGTGAAAGGGTAGGGCAATGGGTGTTGCTGTGGGCGTTCCACCGCGACACCCATTGATTCTTACGCTGCCCCCTATTTACAATGGAGGCGTATATAGGAGGCAGCGCCAGAATTAAGACCAGAGAAAACCTCGTGTTACCCTGGCGCAACAATGAAAAATGTTTCATTTCTCTTTGTTTTTGCTGTTTTCATGTGTGCTGCGTTGTGCAGCACACATGAAAACAGCAAAAGGCCCCCTTCCTGCACACAAACAATCATTTTTTTAAAATGCTGTTTTGCAACTTCTATGTGTGCTGCATTAAGCAGCACACATAGAAGTTACAAAACAGCATTTAAAGATTTAAAGATTGTTTATGTGCCGGAAGGGGTACCTTCCTGCACATAACCAATCTTCCCCTGCACGCAGACACCCTTGGTGCGAGGGTGCCTCCATTGGCGCGAGACTGCTAAGTGTAGCGTCAGCGCAGGGAAAAATGCAGGGCTGCACCATATTCTTGTAAATATGGTGCAGCCCTGCATTTCTGAAGTGGCAGAGTGAGGCGTTGAGCCAGGAAGGCTAACTCTTTCTCCGCCACTTACCTTGCAAATATGCCCCTAAATCTTAATATATATATATATATATATCTAGCTATCTACAAACAAAATTAATTGCTTGCGAAATGATGATAGTGCATGCCACCCGTGGATGTGACATAGATCGCAGTAGCAACTGCATTAATTCACTGATACGCCTTGCTTTTACAACATATAACTTTGTTACACACAGACATTTGCAACGGGCCCACTAATCCTTTGAGCTAGCTTAATTGCTGCTAACATTTCTCAGATCTACACATGCGACCACCTTACTAATGTTGTATACATTGTGTTTGTATTGAGTACTTCCTAAAAGTCCTAAGTATAAGCAAATAAGCATTTGGTTATGTCTCAGTTTGCTGAAGCTAGCTGTCGCTGCACAAGCTTGAACACCGTGCGTAATTTGTTCATTCTAACATGTTGTGCGTGACTCCCTAGGAGGGTCTTGCTAAGAGCTTAAAGTGCATTATCCTTTTGCTTATAATTGATTATTAGCTTAAGATAACATACATATATCTAATATATATATATGTATAGATATATATATATATGTATATATAATTTCATATGTATATATATATCAGTAGCATTCCTACCCGTCTTCTCCCAAAAGCAGGCACCGGCAACATGGAATCCGAAAAAGGTATTTATCGTTTGGCAGAAACTGACATGGGAGAACGCGTTTCGGTGATCTCCTCATGATCTTTCAACTGCCGTACAACAGTTGAACTGTGTCAATGACCGAATTGAGTTCACCCACAATATTAGCAACACTTCAATCAATTTTTTGGACGTATCCATCACTAAGACTGGCAGTGAACTGGAAACCAATACTTTTAGAAAAGACACCGATCGCAATAACTTATTGCATTACAACAGTTTCCATGAATACTCATTGAAAAAACACCTGCCTTACTCCCAATTACTTTGGGTCAAACGAATTACTTCTAATCCCGCTAAGCTATCCACTAACACCACAGATATTTATATGCAGATTTATATAGCGCGAACTCGACCCAAAGGTATTGGAACGCTTTACATGAGCACCGGTTACGTTACACAAGGACACATTCATGTTTTTTTGGTGGGCACGGGGAGATTAAGTGATTTGCCCAGAATCACAGGATGTGGACGCGACCCCGAGGCTTGAATCTTGGTTTCCAGCTCCAAAGTCAGCAATCTAGCCGCCAGACCACATCCTCTCCCCAACAACAGATATGCTCCAACGATTCAGCAGCAGAGGGTATCCTCAAGAAATTCTTGATCTGGCCTTAACCAGGTCTTGCACTAGAACTCGGGAAGAGCTTCTAACGTCTACTCAGCGAAACAAAAAAGACAGGATTGTGCTGGTTTCGAAATTTTTCAATTAAAGTTTTAAATTCAAGAAAAGTATCCTAAAGCACTGGTTGATGCTACAGCTAGAGCCTGATTTCAAAGGGATTTTCACTGAACGGCCATTGTTCGCTTATGAGCGAAGTAAGAACTTCAAAGAAGTGCATACCGTGTCTTAACTGCAATAACTGTAACAACATTATTAAGGGCACCTACATTACTCACCCCCGGAAAGGTAATAAAATCAAACTCAAGGTAACAGCTACGTGTGACACCAAGAATGTAGTGTACTTATTGAAATGTACCTGCGGACTTGGATATGTCGGGAAAACTGAACGAAAGATAAAAATCAGATTGAATGAACGCAAGAGCAATATCAGGACCATGAACCAGAAGTCTGTCATTGTCACGCACTTTTTGGATGCCAAGCATAACATCAGCCAACTCCGTTACCTCGTTTTAGAGATTGTAAATATCTGTGAAGGTCATGATAAACACAAGTATTTACTCCAACGAGAAATATTTTGAACTAAATTACTGGACACCATTCTACCGAATGGTCTTAATGACCGTGTTGAATTTAGCTGTTTTCTTTAAAATGTCCATTTTGGCTTTGAGGCGTGTTACTGCTCAGAATGTACCTTTTTTTGGTTTTGACTCATGGCATTTTTCCTGACTTATTGTGTCTATTCTATGTCTTTTCTTTTGTCTCTCTTACCTTGTCTTACCAGCTTCATTTACTTCTCTCATATGGCTATTGCCCGATTGCATTTAACCATTTATAAATGACCCCCATGGTTTTTGTTTTTTCCGATATGGCCTCCACAAGGCATACGTGTTTAACCATTCCAATATGGCCCCCATGTTTTATGTGGACATATGTTTTTCAGGTTTTCCCGGGTTTAATGTGGCGCAACATTACCCAGAGTTTACTGTTATGTCTTTGTTATTTCCATTATCCGTTTTTTACACTTTGTTCCACTCCTGTCCTTGTAACACCGTAATTGACCCGCGTAGGGTTCACTTCCGGGACACCGCTTATTTCCCCTCACGTTAATGTCACACTTGCACTAGTTTCCAGTCTAAGCACGAGTAACACCCCACGGGATACTCCGCCAGTGCTATCATGGTGGTAAGACCTGTCATCTTTGTTAATTTTGACTAGCATGCCTGTAATGCATGCGTTGACCTCTATTCACGATACGGGATACTCCGCCAATGCCGTCATGGCGGTAAGACCTTTTATCTTTGTTATTGTTCAATAGCACGCCCGAAATGCATGCGTTCATGTCTATTCTCGATCCGTTTCTCCGTATTGCCTTGCACTGCAGTTTCTTCATGCTGTGCATGTAGGATTAAGGTTGTAATCCACGTTAGTGTGTAACGAGACTCACATGGCTTCCTCCGTAGAGTGTTTCTTTCTCTTCACATGACCTCCTTCTCTCCGCACTCGTGGTCATTCGTTTTTTTACTATGCACCAAGTCTCTGATTACTTACTTTACACTGTTTTAAATCTCTTGCACCTGTCATGTGGACTAGTGCCATTACTGTTGTCCTTTGCTTGGCCTTAACACACAGTACCATTTTCCTTCACTTTCTACTGATGGAGCAAGGACTCACAAATGAGACTTGCTCGGATGCAATCTTCTCAAAGTATTAATGTATTAAACTTGTATTGTTTGTACTAATAAATACACACACCAACATGAGTAGTACGGAAGCTTGCCTATGTGTTTAAACTAACAAATAACGCTTGTCTATTCTAAAATGGCCACTAAAACGCGGGAACTTTACTGCGCATGTCTCAACCATATCACATGGTGTGATGTCTTTCTTTGCTTGGTGGGAAACTCTTGGTTCTGCGCAGTGTGCATTAAAATGGCTGCTTCATGTTTTCACGTGCTACAGCTTGCTCTTGTGTTGTAATTAAACTGTGGTATTCTAACGCTACTAATGCGGGATAGAATTTATAATTAAATGGGAATAGAGTAGAAAGAGTGGGTATACAGTGAAACATTTTATTTGTGATTTTAATATTTTCTTCTTTGACTTTTATTAGTTTGTAAAATTGGGCCTGGGGTTGGTGAACTGAAAACTCGTGTGACAATGGTTCTGCGCATGCTCCCTGAAGGCTGCCCAGAGAGAGAAAAGGATGAAGTCAACCTGGACGTCTTCCAAGGCCATGACCTGATGGCTAATATTGCTGTACATAAATGTCCTCACGAAAATGTAACAATGTACCTGAAGAATGTATAACACTTTGTCGTGAGACGGGTGGGAAATAAAGCAAATGTATTAAAATTGAAGGGTGGTATTTTAAACAGAGAGCTTTCAGAAAAAGAATTAAATCAATATGGTGTGAGGATCAACCCCCTGTCCCTGTCCAATCAGAAGTAGTGGCCCCATAATTCTGCAACATTTAGGGGAGGTACATGGGCGTAGAAGGGTATAATAGATATAGAATTAGTTAATTAGTTAGAGCTTACTCTCAGAACGCACAGGAGAGCTCCAGACCGCCAAGCTGATCGATTGCAGACTGAATCCCTGTCCGGAAGAGGTCCTGAGGAGGGGGCGGCGGAGTCCATTAGAAGGGAGATACGGGAGAATCGAGGAGAAGCCGAGTATCAGAGAGGGAAATGACGCAGGCATCGTTGATAGAGAGGTCTCCGGTCCTGTCCTGATCCGGGAGGAGGTCTTTGCTCTTCATCCTTCCAGGGTCCTATCTTTTCCAACTCCTTGGCCAAGGGGTTTGGTTCTCGCACTTAGGTAAATATAAATGCAAACCTTAGTTGCACTGCTGTCTCTATCTTCTCCTTTCCTAAGGGACTGTCATTAATCGATAATTGATTATTATGCTTCACCCTTGATATGCGATTTAAGTATCCTGTGGTTCTGTATTTTACTCTGCTAAATCTTTAGATAAACATTTTAAAACTTCTTGACTCAGTGATTATTTCAGGATTATGAATAGTAATGAACGTCACTCATTTTAAACTTCCCAATTAGCAAAGGATTCATTGGTAAGTCATTACTCTTCAATCAGAAAAGTAATTGGTAGCAGGGATTTTGATATAGAGTACCAACTGACCCACCAGCGGAAATTGCTAGCGTAGTGTGAATGTATGGGCCCAAGTGAGTATTTTGTGTATGAATGCTCGTTGCTAGTAACCCGCTGGATCAGTTTTCTGGTTATCAGAGGATGGTTGCACTTTGTTAATTGGGTAATGAGAATTTTATTTTTATGAACTAACATCCGTGTGTTTTTAAAGTTTGTTTTATGTTGTCCAGAATCCCCGGGGAAAGAATAGCGGATGGTAAGTGGAAGCCATACTGCAGTGAGGTTATCTGTCAGGCAGAAATAGTACTGAAAAGTTAAGTAGGGCTATCAGTACTTGTTAGGGACTCTATGCGTGTGAGTGACAGCCAAAGAATATGCTAGTGAGAATTTGATGTTATATCACCTAGAAAGGGTAACATTGAAGAAGTAGCAGGTATTTCGGAAGCTTGTGTGAAGAGTAAACGGAAGAGTTTTACTCGTAGTATATGTATAGTAAACGGAAAGGTTTTACTAAGTGTGAGAGAAAATTATCCTTTTCAATTTAGAGAAACTGACACGATAGCGAATGTTTTATGTTGTTACTGAATTTTAATAAGAAGCGTAGAGAAAATAAGGTTTTGCGTACGATTTTGTAAAGGAGGGGTCAGTAGTCAGGAGTAGTACTGACGTCACAGGTACCGCGCTGGGATTGGTTGAAACCGCGGGCGTAGAAAGACTCTTGTAAAGGAGGGGTCAGTAGTCAGGAGTAGTACTGACGTCACAGGTACCGCGCTGGGATTGGTTGAAACAGCGAGGACCAGAGAAATGCAGATTGTAAAGGAGGGGTTGACAGAAAATACGTCACTGAAAGGCCGCGCTAGGATTGGTTTAGAGACAAAAGTTAACTGGAATCTGATTGGTTGTTACCATAGAAGCTGAAAGCCTACTGGATAGTGGAGATTGTATGATAAAACGTGATCCAACTTTAATAGGAATTCGTCCGGATAGGAGATTCCTAGGTTTTGCTGAATATAATTTCATAAATAGAGATTTACCCAGAATGTACGGAGAGAAGAGGAAAATGTCAGTTCTACAAAAGATTAAGAATTATTTTAAAAAGGATAAACCAATCAAAACTAGAGAAGGAATTATCATTCCACCAGCTAAAACACCCGCTTCATTTATAATGATGGAAAGAGGTTATCATACTTGTGTATGGATAGAAAATTGGATGGAATATACCAAAAATGATGGAATACTAGCTTTTCCCGATAATGGTACTTTCAATGGGAGAATTCTTCAAAATTTGAGATTAAGAATGAATGACCTAGAACCCAGACATAGATTAACTCAATACGAAGCCTTAGAAGAGTGGGAAACCGGGGCATTTGAACGTGACCGATCCAGAAGTAATAGGGGTTATCGGGGATTTTTTCCTAGATACCAAAATGAGTCGAGGGACGGTCAGATGAAACAGTGGAGAAGAGCAATGCTCACAGAGGGTCTGTATCCCATATTTATGGCAGAAGAATCATTAGGGAGTAAATGCACAGAAAAGACAAAACACTTAACTAGATTTGGAGATTCCGAAGATGAATTTATGGAAGATATATTAAAGAATTCACCACCATATCAGGAAGGGACAAGTGGATGCACCCCCAGTGCACCCCTGCTAAAGACACCCTTGGTACCACAAGTATTGCATGATTCGCCAGTTAGTAGAATACTTCACGATAAGGAAAAAGAAGCAATAGATAAAAACAGAGCAGAATTAATTCAGAAAGTAACACAATTGGGTATTCATCCTGGTTCATTGACCATACCTGTAACAATTGGTCCAGTGGTTCCATTGTACAGTGACAAAGTAACTTATCCCAAGCCTCTAGTTATGCCTACACCTGTGAATGTTCCTAAACCTGAAGCAGTAGTAATGGTTGAGGATCACTTTAGTGATTGTGAGTCTATGATTTCATTAATGGACTTGCCCATTCGAGATTCTGTAAATAGTACTCCAAGAAGAGTAACACCTGGTTGCTCCAAAGATGTAAACATAATAACATCATCAGGAACGAAAAGTGCCACAGTAGTTACCCCAGAAGACTTAGAAAGATGGGCACAAGGATCAGAAAAACAGAGTTCACCACCAAAGATCATGGACATTTATAAATTAAAAGTTGAATTAGAAGAAATGATAGCAGGAAATGTAGGAGTAGATCGCCTAAATACCTACGATGAAGAAGAATTATTGTTCGTATGCAGAAGCATCACAAGAAATGCAAAAATATTTCATGAGAAATTATCAGATTTAGCTCAACAGATGGGAATTGAAATAGGGAAGTCAAAAGTATTACAAAAACCCTATAGAGCAGAATTTTCAGATAAGGATTTGGAAAACATGAATGCCTCTGGAAGAAAATTACAAATAAAGGAATTAATGACAGTCTTGCAGAAATGGGGAGAACTAGATAAATGGAAGGTTAGGTGGACAAAGAAAAAGGAAGAGGCCCGGTACAATAGAACAACTTCTGAATATTTAATGAAGGAAACAGGGAAAGGAGATCAAATGTACCCGATGTGAGAAGTTCCAGGAGGGGGATATGTACATGTCCCATGGAGCAGAAAGGATATTTTGTCATTTACGAATGATTTTCCAAAGTTGAGAGAAAAGCAGATTGAATGGTACAAGCAGGTTGAGAGGTTTGTGAAGGTGTCAAAGGTATTGTTGAAAGATTTAGATGGTTTGTTCGACATAGTGGTACCTGCCGATTTGTGGACAGATTGCAAAATCACAGTTGATTGGCCCAGTGAACAGTATCCTAGAGATCCAAAGACAGGTGCCCCGTCAAGCGATGTCATGAAAAAGTATCAGCAGGTGATAACGTACCTGAAAGGGAAAATACCAACAAAAGAAACAGATTGGGTGAAAATAGATAGAACTACCCAAGAAGCCAGTGAATCGGTACACGCCTACTATGAACGTTTATTGCAGGTATTTAAGCAGTATAGTGGATTTGAGGATATTGGAGATAAAAACATGAGTCAGTTTGTCTACCGATTTGTTTATGGTCTGAAGCCAGAGATTTGTCAGATGATTAAGCAGCACATGTTGTGTTGGCAAGGGAAGCCCATAGACGAGATTCTGAAATATGCAAAATATTGTGGAGATGACATTGAGGATAGGCACAAGAAATTACAGGAGAAAGAAATGTGGGCTCAGGTGAAAATGGCTGAGAAACAGGGAATCAATTTGGAAAATCCAAGTGATAATGAAGGAAAAGATTCTGGAACGAATGGTGACTCTGGGAATGGAGGAAAATTGAGAGGAAGAATGAGCAGAGAAGAGGCTAAAAAGAAGTTTCCTTGTCACGGGTGCGGAAAATTGGGGCATTGGAAGGATGAATGTAAAAAGATTCGGAATAATAATGGCCCAAATCAAAATTTAAATCCACAGACGCAGAATGACTCACAGCAGGGTGTAAATCCTCAGAGTCAGTTGCCACCTGCACCTATACAGGGTAATGTAAGCAGAGCAAAGCACGGTGCAGACGTCGGATATCAAGGAGGAAGTGGTAAGAATGATTATGTAACATCACAATTTCTTTTACAGGACGATTTTTGTGCCTATAACAATTGACGGTGCCTAGGAGAGGGGGAGAAGGAGTGCATACTTGGTGCATCCTTACCGGTAGATCAGTCAGGTCCATATGTTGAAGGAAATGTGAAAGGTAATGATATTACTTTCCTTTTGGACACTGGTGCTACCAGGTCTACTGTGAGAACAGCAGACATCCCAGACCTTCCTCTCTCTGGAGAAGCTATCCAAGTTGTGGGGGTGGCTAATCAAAAGATTAGAACTCCTCTTACCGAACCAATGGAAGTAAAAATCGGAAACTTTAGAGAAATGCATCAATTTGTAGTATGTGATTCCAGTCCAGTAAACTTATTGGGCCGGGATTTGTTGTGCAAAATGAATTGCACAATTTTCTGCACGCCAGATGGTGTGGCAGTTCAGACCCCAGATGAAGACGTATATAAATTTATGATTGCAAAGCAAGGTACAGAAGTAGATGAGATGTTTTCTTTGATAACAAAAGACGAGCTACCAGAAGAACCGAAAACTACAGTGAATTCCATGGTATGGGATTTCACGGGGAAGGAAGTAGGACTTATGGCCAAAATAGACACAGTTAAGATTACTTTAAAATAAGGTGCAATTTTCCCAAACACCAGACAGTACAGAATGAGTGAAGAAGTAAAAGCAGGAGTCATTGAAGAAATAAACAGAATGGTAAAACAGGAAATATTAAAAGAGGTAATGAGTAGCCCTTGTAACTCACCAATCATGGGTTTGAAGAAACCTAGTGGAAAATATAGGATTGTTCAAGATCTGCGCAAAATAAATAAGATCATGGAACCTTGTTGTCCTCTAGTGCCCAATCCTGCCGTAATTTTATACCAGATACCTTGGAGTGCAGGATGGTTTACTGTGTTTGACTTATGCCAAGCATTCTTTTCGATACCCTTGCATCCAGATAGCCAGTATCTATTTTCATTAAAATTTGAGAACAAAGTCTATGTATGGAATCGTGTTCCTCAGGGGTACACAGAAAGTCCTTCCATCTTCAATCAGATATTGAAAAAGTGCCTAGAGAAACTAGTGATGCCAGGAAGCTCAGTTTTAGTACAGTATATAGACGACTTACTGGTGGTATCTAACACCAGAGAAGACTGTGTTGTTGACACCATTGCATTATTAAATCATTTAGCTGAAGAAGGGCATAAAGTTTCACCTGAAAATTGCAGTTCTGTACAACAGCAGTTAAGTATCTAGGACACCAGATTGAGAGGGGCAAAAGGAGAATAACAGCCGAAAGAATAAAATTTATAAAGAAAATGCAAATGCCTGTTTCTCAACGAGAAGTGAGAATGTTTCTTGGAATAGTAGGTTATTGTCGACAATGGATACTAGGATTTTCACTGTTAGCAAAGCCCTTAATACAAATGACGAAAAAGAAGGCAAAGGACCCAGTTGAGTGGGATGATGAGAGTGTAGGAGCTTTTGTAAAATTAAGAAATGCTTTGTGTGCAGCACCGGCCCTAGGCATGCCTGATTATAAAAGAAAATTCGCATTATTTTGTCATGAAAGAGAAAATTGTGCACTTTCAGTCTTAACCCAGAGACATGGTTTAGACAGACGTCCGATAGCATATTTTTCTGCTACATTGGACCCAGTGGCAGCCCCATTGCCAGGCTGCTTAAAAGCAGTAGCGGCTACCTGTTTGAGCATTGAACAAAGTGAGTCAATTGTAATGGGACACCCTGTAAAAGTGTTTGTTCCACATGCGGTTGTGATTTTGTTGACAAGAACCCGAACTCTGACTAAATATGAAAGAATAATACTGGGTGCTGAAAATGTGACCATTGTAAGGTGCACGATCGTAAATCCTGCTACCTTACTACCAGACCCATATCATGAGGAAGTTAAAGATGATGAAGAAGAACATGATTGTTTACAAGTCACAGAGTTGTGCACGAAACCACGTCCTGATATTCAGGAACTGCCCCTCAGGAAGCCAGACAGGGAATTGTTTGTTGATGGTTCATGCCAAAGACATGAAGATGGAAAACTAACTGCAGCATATGCAGTGTGTGAACTAACTGGAATAGTCGAAGCATCCTATTTACCGGGAGTCAAATCTGCACAAATAGCTGAATTGATCGCATTGATAAAGGCTTACAAAATTGGGAGGAATCAAAGAGTAACTATATTTACAGATAGCCAATATGGTTACGGGGTTGTGCATGATTTTGGCCAACTATGGATGCAGAGGGATTTCATGACTTCTTCAGGATCACCCATTAAAAATGGACAGTTCGTAAAAGAACTACTGGAGGCAATACAATCACCAAAAGAATTGGCTGTGGTCAAATGTGCCGCACACCAGTCAGGAGATGACTGGGTGGTAGTCGGCAACAGATATGCAGACTTTGTGGCTCAACATCGTGCCAAAAACAGATTGTCAGTTAATAAAAGGGTGGAAAGAATGGGAATCAGCTGCCAACTTATGCTGTATGCACCTCCTGAAACATGGAATGATGTGAAAAGATTGCAAGATGATGCCGATGAGAGTGAAAGAAGTACATGGATTAAAGTGGGATGTTCTCAGAGGGCAGACGATGATGTATGGATTTGTGCCGATGGCAGACCAGTCATGCCTGACTGTCGGCTTTCACAAATGGCCAGGATGTATCATGGAGACACACGTAGGGAGAGATGCAATGATTAGGCTCTTCCGACAAAATTGGTACAATCCAAGGTTTAGGGCAGTAGCAGAGAGTCTTTGCCAGAGATGTTTAACTTGCCAAATGCATAATCCAGGAAGGAAAACAATAATTGGGTTTGGAAAAATTGGAAAGGCGGAGGGTCCATTTATGAGATTACAACTTGATTTCATCCAGTTACCACCATGTAGAGGGCTGAAATATGTACTTGTCATAGTGTGTCTGTTTTCAAAGTGGGTGGAGGCTTACCCTACTAGGAGGAATGACAGCATTACAGTCGCAAAGTTATTGCTACGTGAACTCGATCTTAGATTTGGTTTTCCAGTAACTTTGGAATCAGATAGAGGAAAGCACTTTAACAGTGAAGTGATCAAGATAATATGTGAAGCATTCCAAATTGAGCAAAAATTGCACTGTGCATATCATCCAGAGGCTTCTGGAGTGGTTGAACAAATGAATGGCACAATAAAATCCAGACTGGGAAAAATGTGTGCATCAACATCATTAGATTGGCCAGATGCATTGCCTCTTGTTTTAATGGGACTCAGAAGCATTCCTGATAGAAATACCGATTGAGTCCGCACGAGATAATGATGGGAAGAGCAATGAGACAAGCACATGTTCCCACAAATAAACTGCTGAATATATCTGATGATATGGTTCTGGATTATTGCAAAGGATTGGCTGACCTAGTGCGTTCTGTCTCTCACCAGGTTGGAGAAGACGCAGTTTCCAGGCAGCCAGAACAAGAACATGATCTGAGTCCCGGAGACTGGGTGGTAGTGAAGAATCACACCAGAGAAACGTGTCTATCACCTAGATGGGGCCAACCTTGTCAGGTCATAATGATTACGAACACAGCAGTGAAGCATGTAGGATTTCCTAATTGGATCCATGTAAGCCACACCAAAAGAGTACCAGATCCTGAAGAAGAAAATCCTCAGACAGTATCAATCCCTGAGAAAGCTGAAGGTTGCCCAGCTGAAGAATCTCAGGAGCAAGATTCGAGGGAAGCTGAAGAAGAACAACCGAGCACCAGTCAGGACTGGATACCAGTGGTGGAAATTCCTGAAATTTACCACAGAACAAGAAGTCAAACAAATTTGGAAGAAATTAAAGAAAATCAGATAGGTGAAGAAGAAGCAGCTCAGGAAGAAGAAGAAGACACAAAAAGAGAACCTGAGCAGGACCAGATAGGGAGAGGAAACTGGGCTCAAATTAAAGAAGAACAAACAGACTTTGAGCAGGGACAGACAGGTCTAGAAGAACGCGGTCAGGCTGCAGAAGTACAAAGTGCAATAAGCCCTGATCAGAACCAGTTAGATCAAGAAAAGTACACAGAAGGAGAAAATCTTGAGAATGTCAAGCATGGAAATGTAAATCAAGAACAAGATCAATTACTAGAGACTCACAGTGGAGCAGCTGAAGAGAAACAAATAAGACCAGAAAAAGAACAAATAGAAGAAGAAACTGAAATTGAAGAAAAAGAAACTGTAACACCACCTGAAAATAAAAGAATTTCTGAAGAAGAAAATAAAGAGAAAGCGCCAATAGAGAAATCAAGAAAAGGTGATCATTGGCCAAGTGTCATTAAAAGAGTAAAATACCACATAACAACCAGAAGTGAAGATCCAGAACAAGTAAACGAAGTAACAAGCCAAACGGGACAGAAAAGTAAAACCGAAAAACGAAGAAGCAAAAGACTGAAACTTGTGAACAACAAATTTAAAGGTCCTGAGTGGACTTATATTATTCTCGAAGATTACGAAAGCTCAGAATCTAGTGAAAGTGGTGACGAAGGAACAAGTACAGAGCTGATTTATGAAAAAGAAATAGAACCACCTTGAGAACATAAAGAAACTCGAAGAAAACGATAAGAAGAGCAATCTTCCTTGTCAAAAATGCCTGACGATAGAGTTACTGGGAGACCAAAGCAGAAAGGTTGTAAAAGATGCTGTGCTATATGCATATGCAATCTGGTAGTGATGCTTATAGTATGGTTAGTTGTGATTGTAGCAATTCCTTACCTTATGATAATAGATAAAAAGATTAACAACGAAGCAAAGGAAAGGACAGATAACTTGAAAAGTAATAGAGTAGAACTAAAGGCAGAAGATGAACCAGAATTGCATCATGAAGTAACAGATAACGACACTAGTCTGAATGTTTTCACAAAATTATTATTTCAATATGTAGATACCATGGAAGTTAGTAATTGTTAAGTCTGTATGAAACTACCTGAATCAGTAGCAGAAGGGTTGTGAATGTGAAGTCACATTAGCTAATAGCGATTCACAATTACCAAATCGCTTTTAGCTAATGTTTAGGAATCCCAAAATTTAATGCGATTCCTACATGCATAAGGATTTGCAATTACCAAATAGCGATTCCTTAAAAATAGCTATTTGGAAATCACAAATCCTACTTTTTATGCATGTGGCAGCAAGTATCTTATCGTTATTATTCATATGTATGCACTGTAATGTGTCCCAATAGGCTTCTAGATGTAGTTCTTGATTGTCCATTGCAGAAACTATTCACATGTATGTACATTCAAGGGTAACTGACCTTCTGACTTCAGAGAATATTACTGTTGGCCCAGTGTTGGTCAAAGTGAAATTACTCCCCACTGTCAGCATGCCGTGAAGTGCCACGTTGTTTTGAATCAGACCCTAGTAATGTTTGTGAAGTCCATTTAGTGAGAAAATGCTTCTTTCTCCATCAAGTGCTTGGTTGAGGTAGATACTAAATATCTATTGTAGCTCTCCATTCTGGTATAATAGTCATCAAAAGACCTACGAAATAAAATGAAATGTGATTCAAATTCAGGTAGTGAGTGTCACTGGTCCTGAAATTAAAAGCAATGAACAGAAGGGGAAAGGGTGGATGAAGTTTGAAATAGAGTGCAGACCCCTACTGGGACCCAACTGCCTCAGGAAGTGCTTTGTGCAAGCAAATCATCCTAGGTGAACTGCTAGTTCTTTATCATGATTAAGACCAACTGGGTGTAAGGTTTGTCAGGTGATAATGAACTTAGATTCTAGCCTCCTGAGGGCCAGAGTTCTACTACCCCCTCTGATGTTGGCTTTTATTCCTTCAAGGACATATAATTTGAGTAAACATTGGATTGTTCAATAAAAAAAGAGTATAACCACTGGGTATTGTTTATTTACATTCGTGATGGCCCTCATATGTTCTAGATTTCCAATCTTAGCTTTGTGTATACTACTGCTTATGTAAAAATATATTTTTTTAATTATTGAGTTTTATAAAGCATGAACATGACCCTTTCTGGTATCAGAGCACTGTACAACATTGAGGCAAACAGAATATACAAGTGACTCTTTTGGGAATCAGAGCGTTGTACATCAGGAAAATAGACATATATGATCGGGGAACAGCAAAAGCGTGTAAAAGTACGGACGATGGATGACGAATGTAGTCTAGATTTGGGAAGGACATTCAATAAGTATAGTGTCATCGGGAGATTGAGTGTTCATTGGGGAAGTTGTCTGATCATTACTAGCTGCTTAACTTTCTGCTTGAAAATGGCAGTTGAGGGATTGGATCTGGTCTCTGGGGGAAGAGAGTTCCAGATTTTGGGGGCAATTATGGAGATGGGGCGATTGTAGGTCTTCTTTTTTTTTAATTTGTGGGGATTCAGTAGAAAGGAGCCTGTGCTTCTTAGAGTTCTAGTTTCGACCGATAGGACGTGTTTCTTGTCCAGGTAAGTTGGAGTGTTGTGGGAAGAGCTTTCTGAGCCAAGCAAGCTATTTTTAGGTGGATCTTTGTCTCATAGGGTAGCCAATTCAGTGTTCGGAGATCTGGGGTGATGCAATTTCTTTTTTTTGAGCAAGTAATGAGTCGAGCTGCCACATTAAAAGTTGCCTTCAGTGGGGCCAGTTTTGCTTTTGATAAGCCTACGAGGGTGGCACTACCGTAATCTAGTTTGGAGATCACAAGCGCTTGAATTGCTGTCTTGAGATCTGCAGTCGGAATGAAAAGTTTTTGTTTTCTTAGTAAATGCAGTTGCTACTTGGCGCCTCTGGTGGCGGCACTGATGTGATACTTCATAGAGAGGTGATTGTCAAGGATTATTCCTAGCAATTTTGATATAATGTGTGGGTTACAGTTCAGGGCTGTTAGGTCGGAGAGCCAATTTTTGATGTTGGGAGTGTGATGGCAGAAGAGATTAAAAGGAATTCAGTTTTGAGGGCGTTGAGTTTCAGGTTGTTTCGTATGAGCCAGTGTTGAGTTTTTGTCAGTGTGTTGTTGAGGATGCTGATGTTTTCTGGTTAGGGGATTTTTAGGTAGAGTTGTGTGTCATCAGCATACATATGGTATGAGATGTTAGATAGTTGGAGGATATCAGTCAGGGGTTCGATGAGCAGGTTGAAAAGGGTGGAGGAGAGTGAGTAGCCTTGAGGGGCACCACTTGTAACTGGCGTCCGGATGGACAAGGCGTGGTTGAGCATAACTCTTTATGTTCTGTTGTGTTAGAATGAAGAGAACCATTGCAACACGTTACCAGATAAGCCCATCTTACTTTCTAGGAGGTTCAAAAGGTTCTCATGTTTACCAGTGTCAAACGCAGTTGACATATCAAGCAGGATTAATAGGCAGGATTCATTCTGGTCTAGCAGTCTCAAGGCATCATCGACGACATGAACCAGGGCAGTTTCGGTACTATGACCCGGTCTGAAACAAGATTGGTATTAGTCAAAGAGTTAGAATTGTTCTATGTGGTTACATAGCTGTTGATGTACGCATTTTTCCAGGAGCTTTGCCAGAGTTGGGATGTTGGTAATGGTGTGGTAGTTTTTGGGCTCTGATTGATCAGCATTGTTTTTTTTTTAATATAGTGGTGACCTGGCCACTTTTTAGACAGTCTAGTATGGAACCTTGTGTGAGGGAAGCATTAATAATTTTGGTCCAAAGAGGAAGCAGGTCGTATGGCAGTTTATAGTGAACAGTTTGCACCACGGTGCAAGGGTGCCTGAGTTGCAAGCAGGATTGTTTTTGTGCAAGAAGGAGCACCTTCCTGCCCATAAAAAACAATACCATGAGGCATTTCCTCTTTCTATGTGTGCTGAAGAATGCAGTAGATATAGAAAGAGGAAGTAACGAGGAGAAATAAAGATATGTCTCCTCATTATGCTTTATATGGGAAGGCGTAGCATTTTGACACATTCCCAGGTCTACCATTAATGGTAAATCTGGGAATTAATCAAAATCCATCAGTGTTGCGTACGAACACCCACACAACACCGATGGAACGCCTTCCTAGGGCACAGCAATGCACCGCAGCAATTTGCGCTGTGTTGCGTTACTCCAGATTTATCAAGCCATTCAGGACCATGCAAAGTGGTCTTGTATGGCTTTAAAAACCACATTTTAGGGTTGCTTCATGCATGCACCCTGTTGTGTGGTGCAAAAGTGGCTCAGCCCATACATAAATATGCCCCTAAGTCTCCCTAAAATATTTCCAAAGTTTTCAAGGAATATAACATATCAGACTGCTATGAATTTCTTTCATTGAAGGACTGTAAAGGTTTTGATTTGCAGCTCTCCAATATAGAATAACATCAATGGAATACTTTGGAGTTTCACACTGTAGCTGGTCTTAAATATATTGCTTCATGGAAAACTTGGGAGCAGCTTTGTTTTTCAGATAACAGTGTCGGTAAAGAGCTTTGGTTGAGAATTTTGAAAATTAAATGTATATCACAATTATATTCGGCATTTCTAGGGGAGAGAGCTTTTGGTATTTTAAAAATGTTGTCAGCTGGTATAGGCAGATAAAGATTGGACCGTATGTTCTCCTCCTTTCCATTTATCTTGAGAGAGTAGAGAAGGAAAAATGGTTTAGAGTTACACTTGAGGAGTGGGAGAAATTAAGTCAATATAGCTGCAAGCTATTTAGGGACCTAGGGGCATATTTACGTTCCCTGGCGCATCCCTGCATATCAGCAGGGATGCGCCAGGGAAAATGGGTCACACAAGTTTACCCTTGCGCCACGTCCGATGCGCCGCATTTAAATGCGGCGCATCGTGGCGCAAGGATAAGCAGATGCGTGACGCATCTGCCGGCGGAAAGTTGGCGCAGTGCTGAAGTTGTGTCGCAAGCGCGACGCAACTCCAGCACTGTTCCAACCTTCCCTATCCCTAACATGGTGCGTCAATCCTTACGCCTGCTTGAAGCAGGCGTAAGGATTTGACGCACCAGCGTCGAGAAAGTGACTGCGTGAAATCTTGTAGATTTCACTACGTCACTTTTCCGAGGCATTCCTGCGCCGGAACGCCCCCCCCCCTGCGCCGGTACGCCCACATGAAACCTGACGCAGGTTTCATGTGGCGCAGGGGTTTACTACGTGACGCAGCTCCCTAGATGCGTCACGTTGTAAATATAGCGCAACGCGGCGCATGGTTTGCGTCGCCGCTGCGTCACATGCGCGGCGCAAAAGTGGCGCAAGGTGGTTGTAAATATGCCCCCTACTTTTTAGCAGAATGGAGTTTTTTTGCGCTGGCTACTTTACTATACACCTAATAAATCAGTAGGCTATGTCTATCTACTATAAATTGTTGGTTTAGATGTCATTGTGTTGGCGGGGAGGGATTGGAAGCATTTCATTGCTACCTACCCAGTTCTGTATAATTAGTAGAAAAAGCTGCTTGTGTATCTAGTTTTACGAATATCTAAGCCTTTTTAATTTGAGATGTTTACAATTTTGTTTGGCATAATTTGGACTGATAGTTTTAGGGAGAGCGTTTTTACAATAGCTGAATGGTCGTTTGTGTTTATTGCCATGCTGATAGCCAGTACGTTGAATCTGGAAAACAACTTTCCCATTGACTGCTAAAAGGGAATTGTGTATTGTATAATTTTCTAAAAATTTAATTTATTCGACAATGATAAGTCAAATGGGAAGATATAATAGGATTTGGTGCAATTTAGATCCAGTCACATGAGGCTCAACATGCATTACGAGTCACGCAGGAATACATATACAGCAGGAATTGTTTACATTTTACATTACGCCTGGAAAATCCTGGACAAATATGAATGGGGAAAAACAGTTGAGAAAGAGGCAAACATCGGAAAGCAGCAAAAATCTTCTAATTCCGCATTTTATGCCACGTACCGATCTCTTGGAAAAAGGTACAAAACTTCAAACGATGCAGTGATTTTCCACCAGAGAAAACCTAAACGCCAGAGTATTGGTAATTCTGGGTGCGGCAGTACAGCATGATTTTACCAGGGAATTCAGAATAAGGGAGATTAATAAGTGATAGAAGTAAAAGAAAAAGTGTAGAACACACCTGATAAAATATAGACACAATATAGACAGAGCAGGAGTGAGGGGCATAGTTATCAAGGTTTGGAGTTGCCCTTGCGCCACGGTATGGGTGCGCAAGTCCGATGCAAAACCTAAGGGAGATGTATCAAGCCACGCAAGTCCACCTTGCGTGGCCCTGCATGGCTTGATAAATCTAGATTAACATGGAAAAGCAAATTGCTGCCTTGCGTTACTATGTGGCAGGGAGGCATTCCATGGTGGAGCGTGGTTGTTCCCATGCATCTACCCATGGATTCTGGCGCATTCCCAGATTTACCATTAGCGGTAGCCCTGGGAATGCATCAAAATTCTATGCCTCTCCAGGTGAGGAGTAACGAGAAAACATTTCTTTATTTCTCCTAGTTTTTTTGTCTTTCTACACGAGATTCATTCTGCAGCACTCATAGAATGAGGAAAATTCCTCTCAGGATTGTTTTTGTGCAGGAAGGTGTTCCTTCTTGCACGCTTCGAGACAAGCAGCCTTTGCATTGGGGTACAAAGGCCTGAGGCTGCATATCAACCGATACAGCAACACTGAGGCCTTGGCCAACTAGAGGAGAAATGCCGGGCCACCAGGCAAGAGAGAAGCGAGGTGGGACAAGTGGTACCTACCCGGCGCAGGGATTGTGACGTGCGAGACAGCAATGCAGCAACACAGTACTTGGATACCAAGCTTGGGGGTAAGGAGCCCCCCCACCTCTGCGTGAACACAGTGTTGGGGGCCTTAATATTGGTGCTGGCACTGAGGCCCGGTGAGCCCGGGTCGTTAGGTAGCCGGCCGCATTGGAGTGGACCCGACTGCATTGGAGTGGCTGTACTCCAGGGGTTTGGGGGTTACCCCGTTCAACTATACCACAAGTGCTCCCTATAAAACCACGCACATTGACCACAGTCAGTATCCCTGAAAGGGTCAGCCACCATGGGCAAGAACAACAGGGCGCGAGCCCAAACTCAGAGGAAGATAGACAAATTGTTCAGACTCATGACTGATAAACAAGAGAATCACAAGTGTGTGTCATCGCCTTCAGGCACTATGCCAGACTCTACTGCCTTCATACGTCTGGCCATACAAGACTTGAGAACCTCTCTCTTGAGGGTAAGATTGGTGAACTAAGTCTCAACCTGTCCTTGCTCCAGCTGGACCTCTGCAACACTGTTTAGAGGGTATCTGAGATGGAGGGGCAGCTTTTTGAGGTTGAAGACACAACCAAAACCTTACTACCTGCGCTGGTGCCCCTCCAACACAAAGTGGGGCAATTGGAGGTGAGGGCAGAGGGCACATAGGGAGGCCAAAAAGGAGCAATATCTGTTTAGTTGGGGTCCCTGAGGGTGCAAAAGGGCCCCAACCTACCAGTTACATAACAGACTGACTCCAGTCGTGGCTTCCCAAAGGGTAATTATCCAACTGTTTTGTAGTGAAACAAGCCCACAGGTCACTGGCTACCAAACCACCTCCTTGGGCCCCCCAGAGACCAATTATTGCAAGGATTCTAAACTTTGTGGACAGATATGTAATTCTCAGAGACACAGGGTAAGTTGCAGTGTGGTAAGGCGCCGGTTATGTTCTTGTTGGACTACACATTGAGAGTTCAGAAACAACACCGCACCTCCCAAGAAGTTAAGGAGAAAATGAGAGTTGTGCAAGTAAAGTATATGTTGTAATACCCGGGGCACCATAAAGTCACCCGCAATGACCGGACAATGTTCTCTGACATCACAGAGAGTGCCTGTCCTAAACGGACAAATGCCCAGATTTTGCCTGGTGTGGCTCCTTGCCTTATGCTAGTCTACATAGAGACCCAACCACCACGTCATGTTGACAGTTGTTCAGGTGCATCGGGAGAACCAGGCACAGATAGAGATCGGAGGAGGCAATGCCATTTCGACCTAAGGAACCCCGACTGGCGTCTCTGGAAGGCTCCCCCAGACAAGCAGCAGATGGAGAGTCAGACTAATTTTATCTGACCTTTTGGGCTCTTCAGCCCTTCACAACCTGCGGACACAGTGCTTTGAACTAGCACTACAGACAGGGGTCCTGAAAAGCCTACCCCCTGACTTGTGCTTTATTGTTGGTGGGAGTTACTGTTGAGTGTTCCTTCTGGGCAACAGATGCTTCATGGGGGAAGTGCAGGGAGGGGGGCGAAGGGGACTTCAGTTGTTGCCTGTTGCTGCACCACAATGGGATTTTGTTTTTTACAGTTTTGTTCACATTCGATGTGCCAGGCCTGATCCAGGCCCATCCCCAGACATATCTTTTGCAGCACTACTTACAATGGCCTGTAATAAGGTGATGGGACCCCCAGGGGAGCACAGCATAGTTACTTGGAATGTAAATGGACTCAATGACACAATTAAATGGGGGGCTGTCCTTCCTTCTGCCAAACAACATCACCCAGCGATTCTTTTGTTACAGGAAAGGCACTTTATGGGCACACAAAGTTCTTTCTTGGGGAGCATGGCTTCTCGAGGCTATGCCACAATGGATACACCAGAGACTCTAGAGGAGGGGCAATATTGCTCCAAGAGGACGCTCCCCTTGGTGGTGAAGGTTGTCCACACTGACTACCTGAAGGTTTGTGATGATATTCTGCACTATGGAGGGGTTGGCCTGGACACTTAATTGAACATACAGACCCCCACACATGTTAGATTCTACAGTAGAGGCGCTATCACAAGTGTTAGCTATAGCCACATCAGGCTTCACTCTGATAGAGGGGACTTCAACGCAGTGATGGATCGACTGCAAGACACAAACTCCACTTTCCAGGCTCCCCGGTCCATGTGCTTCAATCGTGGTCTGACAAGCGAGTAATGGGACTAGTGAATGTATGGCAACTACAGCATCAAGCAGATTGACAATATACATACTACAACTTTAGGGAACAGATCAGAACTACAATTACAGATTACTTTGAGTTGAATAAGGGTACTGCCTCATCACCGACTGTGCTCTGGGATCCATTTAAAACAGTCTTTTTGCATGTGTCAGTGGAAAAACTAAACGCAGGGAGAGTGAAATGTTCCCAGCTGATAATGGGATTACACCGCAACATGTGATGCCGGCCTCACGTACACAGAGATTGCAACATAATCTTGATCGGGACCATTTCACACTACCACAGAAGCTATTGACTGGGTCGACTCCACTCCCCAGAGAGGGTATATGAGATGGGAGATAAAGCGAGCAAACTTTTATTGGCTTTTGATCGCCAACTGCCCTAGCAGGTTGGTTGCTGAGCTGGGGACACCGAGTGGGTGAATACTTAGAGGGGCAGACCACCTAGTGAGGGAGTTTGCTTCGCACTTTAAAAGCTTGAATATTTGGCGGGAGCCTCCTCCTGCTGAAAAAGATAACCCAATCATCCGTAATCTGACCTTGCGATTTCTTTCAGTGGCGGAGAGCGAGGATTTGGACCTTCCACTTACGGCAGAGGAGATCCAGCAAGCGATCTCGTGTATGCCATTTGGAAACTCTCTGGGCCCAAATGGGTCCCCCTAGAGCTCCTCCAACTATATTCCTTCCTATTCATTCCACATCTCTTGGCTGTATGAGGATGCATTTGAACAGGGAGGCCTTTCCAGAGACCTTCAGGGGCAACAACTGTAGTGATCCCTAAGCTGGGCAAACCCCGGTAAGACTGCGTTTTTTTACCGTCCCATCTCTCTTCTTAATTTGGAGGTCAAGTTCTGCGCTAAGGTATTGTTCACCTGCCTTGGCAGAGTGCTGAGCTCAGTTGTCCATGCTGACCAGAATACTTTCATGCCTAACAGGCCATCTAAAACTGCAAGGTCATAAAGATAAACCGAGGGCTCTCCATGAGTATAGTCCCCTGAAATGCAAACTAATAATCAACGATCTGGAAAGAGGCGGTATCTCTAGACTATACAAATCCCTTGTTACCAACACACACCTGATGCCCTGATGGGCCTGAGAGTTAGGTGGGAGACGAACAAGGCTGCCCTTGGTGAAGAGAATTGGGCAGATGTGAAAATGGCAACTAAGCTATTGACAATCTCCATGCACTTTTGCCTCATACAATTCAAGTACTAACACTGGATTTACTACTCCCCAACCTAGCTATGCCATATGGAATGTGAGGGACCCAAGTGCATTTGCTGTGGCCAGGCCCCAGGCACATTCTACCATGTGATTTGGGAGCGCCCTGAGGTACAGGTAATTGGAAGGGGTCAATAGTATTGTGGGGCATGTTATAGGGAGACCAATAACCATAGATTCCAAAATTACACTAGTGGTAATCATGGACGCATTGGGGGACTTTCATGCTTCACGCTCATTCGTCTCCATGGCATACCTGATGGCAAAGAGAGACTTAGCCTGGCATTGGAGGGAGATGCAGGCCCACCTTTTGCATGAATGGATTAGGGGCATGGACCAGTGTGCAAAAATGGAAAAACTAGTGTACAAGACTCTAGGTGTGCCCAAGAAATACAAAAGGATATGGGCCCCCTGGATTCAGTATGCTGGAACATATGCTAAGTGTAAACTTGGTGCAAGAAGAAGGACGACCTCCACTATGCCTGTGTCAAGGGAAGGAGAAGATTATGCAATCATTACTGTGAATGCATTAACTGTACAGGCTGACTGACACACAAATGTTCTGGTGAAATATATTTTCGCAACTGAAACCAATAAAACATGTTATAAAAAAAAATAACAAAGTGGACAATCATGCAAAGGCCCATCTTCCCCAGCAGCACACATCAAATCGGGTGAGCTGGTGGCAAGGGAAAAAAGAGTATTTCTGCAAATTTGCATCTCAGCCATGGTCCCTCACACAGGCTTCTTGAATTCTTTCCTTTCTTTTACCTTTCAGATGTACAGAATTATTGCATGGCTCTTCTCGCAAACAGATATGGAGATGATGCACAGAGCTCAACTATCATTCTCAATCAGGTCTCATCAACAGCAGGTCTTTGTCTCTCCTGGAGTATGGGCCATTCCATAGGGGGCGCATCCAAGCTTTTTCCTCTGTTTCAGTCCTTTCATCTAAGCTGGTGCACAGATATTGAAACCAAAAGATGAACTTGGATACCTTGCTCACAGGCATGCATATATCCATGAACAGTGGTAGGTGGTATCAAGCAACCTGACCACATCGACATACCTGAAATTTTAGAGGGATGCCATCAATACCTTGTGCATCTTCATTTAAGTCCCATAGAAACCAGAATACCATGTATACACGGATGTGCTGGCTTAATAGAGGTTGCAGGCATCCCATAAAATGCAGTGAATATGTTAATCAGTCCAAGACCCTCCTTCAGGTATTTGGTTGTGTCTGTTCCATTGTCCACAATTATTTATTCAAGTGTTCCTTCTTTCAGGTCAGAAGTTGACCAAAACTGCCTTCATACACAAAAGGTGGGCACAAAAGAAATCATCCTGCTCCATTGAGGTGGATATGAATTCAGAACCAGGGGCGATATTTATCCAAGTTTTGGGTCAACCTTACACCACGCAAAGTAACGCAAGGGTGACGCAAAACCTACACGAGATTTACCAAGCTAGGTAAGGCCACCTTGCATGACCCTGTGGTACTTGGTAAATCTGGAGTAACACAAGGCAGCGCAAGTCACTGCTTTGCATCACTCTTCCCCAGGGAAGCATTCCATTGGTAAAGCATGTGTGTTACCACGCATCTACCCATGGATTTTGGCACATTCCCAGATTTATCATGAGTGGTAGAACTGGGAATGCGTCACAATGCTATGCCTTTCCAGGCGAGGTGTAATGAGGAGAAATATCTATATTTCGTCTCACTATTTCCTCTTTCTGTGGTGTGCTGCATTCCTAAAAAGAGGAAAACAACGCAGGCACCCTTAAATCATGGTACAATGATGCCTGCTTTTGTACTTGGCAATCAAAAGTGCACCAGCACAAGAAGAGAGCAGGAATGTGCCACATATTGATATATTTCAAGCAGCGCAAAACAGCAAGGTATCTTGCTGCACTGTGCTGCGTGAAAAATTGATAAATATGGCACCAGATGTCAACACCTTGCTTACAGTGAATGCCACAGGGAGAGGCAAAAGGAGGAAAAGGCTGCACATGAGGCCATGCTTAAAACGTGAGACATCTAACTTTTTGAACTAACAAAATCATCATGCAGCTCATTCATTTCTGGGGATGTATACAGAGAGCGGTGACTCGTTAGTGGAGTATCATACCCCACGTGTAGAAGGACACTTTGAAATCACTCTTCTGAAATTTAGTGGAATTGGAAGTCAGTCATCTTGCACTTCAATTATTTTACCAGGAAGAGCAGGTAGACAGTCTCCCCAACTTGGATGGAATTAAAAAAGGCCTCTAAACCATGCCCATAAATTAGCTGTCACCAACCTTTAGTCGTGTGATACACAGCAACAGTAGTCACGCATATTAAAACATGTGGCTGATTAAGACAGACGACTAACAGCCAGTAGACTCTAGAAAAGTACTGGTTAGGAACAACTAAAAACTTGCACAACAAATGCCATGGGAAGCTTGGCATGTGACACCTGTTCAGGAAAACAGATTTGACAGCTCATACACTAAAAAACACAGGGGCATATTAACAAGGCCCGGCGATAAATATCGCAAAGCGCGCTTAGCGCTTGCATATTTATCGCCGGCTATCTCTGTGATTTATCGCCCGGTTAGCGCGTTATCAACAACGCGCATCGCCGAGGCGATAAAATTCCAGAGATAGCGTGGATATCGCCGTTTTCCATGGTGGAAAACGGCGATATCTAGATGATAGGGCCTGTATTCTTAGCCACAGAATCCACCCCCATGTTAAGTATGCCTTAGTCAGGAATTTAACAGACGTTAAATTCCTGCGTTAAGGCATACTTAACGCGATTTAAAAGATCGCTAACCCTCCTTGATAATATCGCGAAGCTGCCTTCGCGATATTATGCCTGTTTGGTTTCACAGCCACGCCTACTTTGCATCTCATTAGCGATGCAAAGTTAGGCGTGCTGGGAACGGGCGCTATGTCAGCAAAACACGCGATAGCGTGTCATTGCTGATAAGGCGATGAAATTATCGCCGCTTTTCGCCCGAAAACGGGCGCAAAAGCGGCGATAATTTCATATCGCCCCCTTGTTAATATGCCCCACAGTGAATAATATACCATGATGAAAGACATGACAAGATGCACCAAATAATTTTGAAATGGGCAGAAGGCTAGGACATTAATACTGACCCACAAAGGTTCTACCTTACAGCCATAAAACAAACCTATTCCTACTAAACAAAATGTTTGGCGGTGATGCTAAAACGAGTTCAGCCTATATTAAAAATAAAGGGGCATATCTACAAGGGCTGGCGATAATTATCGCTCAGCGCTCCTAGCGTGAGGATAATTATCGCCGGCCAACTCTGAATTTTATCGCGGAGATATCGTGCTATCAGAAACACTTATCTCCAAAGCGATAAAATTCAGAGCGCAAGCTGCCAACTGTGCGACTATCGCTGGAAATCCAGCGATAATCGCACAACTTTTGGCGATAGCTTGCGATAGGGCTACACATACTTAGCCATGATATCCACCTTCCATAGGATATCATGGCTAAGTCAGTGTCAAAGCAGGCGTAAGGGAAGTAGCGATAACAGAGGTTATCGCTACTTTTCTTGTCGCCATGCTTCGTAGCGTGAGGCTTGATAATAGGAGAAATGTCGCTTAGCGACATTTCTCCCGTTATTCTGGGGAGGAACGCCCACTTTGCATCTCATTAGAGATGCAAAGCTGGGCGATATGTGAAATGGCGAAGAAGCATGAATTCACGCGTTAGCGTGTCCTTGCTAATAGGGCGTTAAAATTATCGCCGCTTTTCGTCCGAAAATGGACGCTAAAGCGGCGATAATTTTATCGCCAGCCCTTGTAGATATGCCCCAAAATCTCTGTGTTATAATAAAAAGATTGGTAATGTTTGAGAATTACAAAATTTACATTTATAAGAGTTATAAGATTAATTTATGTTGTGTTTTATATTAATTAATGTGTGTTTATTCAGTAAACAGGGTATATTTCATCATAAGTGGAATGTGTATCGTTTAAAATGTAGACAACAAGAGCTTGAAAGGCCAGAACAGTTAGAAACTTTCCAGCAGTAGGATACTTTCCACGCCTTAATAAGCACTATTATTTAACAGAGTAACTTGTCTTTTTTAAACTTTACATTTATGGTATATAAATGAATGCTAAGAATAATCCCCACCGTCTCATTTTCTTTTTACTCGGAGATTATTATAATATTTTCCGTAGGATTCGAGTGCTTTTCTCTGTATTGTGACATTTTGACTGACTGGGCTAGGTATTAATTAGACGGGGAGGTCATAGTTTCATGAAAAACAAGCCATAATATTCACTTCAGCAAGAGTATGCTCTTAGGCTTTGCTGGTTGTTATATAGTCAAGGGATTTGATGTCCATTTTCCTTTATTTGCTTGTCTGCATGCTTGCCGAAACATTGTTCATTTAAAGTTCGAAAAATTGCAGGGAGTCATTTTAACAAATGTTAAGTGAATACATCTCTGTCGCTTGTTTGGCCCATCACAGCACTGAGCACTAATGCGTAACTGCGATGGTCTCTCTCGAATTAGATGCAGGGATTATTGGAATCCTGCTGGCTTAGTGTGTGGCTAGCCACGGAATCACATTTTTATACAACACCCATCACTAAAATTCTTAACATCTTTTTTTTAATTTAATTAGTTTCACTGGCTAGAGACTATTTTGCTGCTGTATCTTATGTGTTGAGTTTTTTCATGCTTCACAGATTTATTTTGTATATTGTGCAATTGTGTATATCTAAAAAGCAACAATCTTCTGGAAAACTCCAATTACAGAATCTCCCACACATTGCATCATTCCTTCACTAAAGCTGATAACGCCGATTCTTATCTAATTATCTATAAGAACCTTCTGGTCGCCAAGATCTTTTTACCTGTTGAATAGTGTAAAGGAGAGAATCTCATCAGGTTAGATATCAGCATTCATTTTATCTGAAAGGACCACTGACTCCGAATTCAAGTTTGAGAATTTATTATCGCCAAGAATAACTGAACGTGCAAGCACCTCAACACGAGGTTAAAGAAATAGATGGGCACTAATACAAATAATAATCTACGCAAGAATCTCATCCGACTCAGGATAAGAAGAATAGAAAGTTCTAGAAGGACCAACCAGACTATGATTGCTCCTATTTCTAAGTTGCTCTTCATTGGCCTAAACAAGCTTAAAATCAATTGCTGTCCCTACACTAACGCTAAGTGACATCCCTGCATAACGATTTTTCCAGGCAAGAAAGAATAAAAGGTGTCAGCTGTGAAGACTTCCTAAGAAGTGCAATCACATAGTACCTAAGCTCAGCTCTGTCCTTCTCTCAGGTCTCCCCTACCTCTTCTCTGTCCTCCTCCCTCAGGGCACTATCCCTAATACAAAACCCCAGTACAATTGTACACGCCTTTGTCCCGCCTCCTTGGCCAGGTCTTCTTTCTTGTGCTTTTCCACTGAAACGGTGACTTCATCCTGGACGGTTTCATTGACCTTGAGTCCCAGGCACCTTCTCCGCTGAAAGTATCATCCCTAAATTCCATTGCACTCCCCGTACCCTGCCTCCCATCTCTCTAACTTTTGAAAACAAAGAGTTAGTCTTTACTAACGAGACATGTGTCCTTGCACCTGCAACAAAAGATACGTTCAACAGAAACCTTCTACTGTGCTAATTAAATCTACCGTTTGTGCCCAGAGAGCCTTACCAAGAGAATCTTTTCACTGCCTACAAAAATAAGCTAACATAAGAATAAACCAGGCCTTCCCTAAGCATATATGTAGTCAGGCCTTTACATATAACTTTTAAACACACATCTTATGTTTCCCTATAAGCATTTCCATTACACTTCATATGCAAACAATGAATTACATGTGCAACTTTAATATGGTGCACGTTTAAACTACTGCAATTACATTACATCCACGAACTAATTTCTCTATGCATTATGTTCACACAATTTAATAAGCATTACATTACATCAATATCCTAACACCATTGCTACTGAGTTCACTTTGTCTCAGCGAACTATTCATTCTTTACTAAAACATACATGAATATGAAGCTGAATATACGAATATATGTCTGAATACATGTGGATGCGGCCTATCAATGATTATGATGCACCCCTACAATTCACAAGAACATTTCGCTCTATCAGTTCCCCCTTTGATGACTCCTGTCATCATATCTCATTCTACTCCCTCGGAGAAGGAACCAACCTAAACAGAACTTGTTCCCATCTTCCCTGATCTGAATTTCTCCATGCTCTTGAGCCTTTGATACTGATTGTCCTGCAGTCTTGCCAATCTCATGTCATTTTCCCTCAAAGCTCTCTTGACTCTGCCTGCTCGATACCACTTGTAGGCCCTGATCATAATCCACAAGCCAGCCACACAAACCACCAAAATAATGAGTGGTCTCAGGAAGTACCCAAGGAATCCCTTTCCTAGGTTCGCAAACCAACCTCCCACTTGACCAAAACCCTTTCCGACCTTTTCCCAGGCCCCTTCTTCGGTCAAATCCGCTATCTTTGTGTGGATCATAGTGATGTTACTTATATATTTCTCCAGATCCTTGCTACGGTCTGGTATATAAGTGCAGCACTCTTGAACCTTCAGCATTTTACAGACTCCGCCCTCTTTTGCCAATAGGACATCCAAAGCAAGGCGATTCTGCAAAACCATACCCCTTATTGACAACATCTCTCCTTCCACCAACACCAACGACTTTGCTGTGTTCATCGAAAATTCATCCACCACAGTCGCTAACCTCCGGATCTTCACATCATTCAAGACTACTCCTAGACTAGGTATCATGGCTCCAAAGATATCCCCCACAACGATCCCTGCACTTGCAGCTCTTTTCGTTCTTGAATGCTCTCCACCCTCCAGAAGATTTAAGTCTTCTGTATGGTAAATCTTTGGAAATATTATTGACAAATAACAAGTTCCATACCAGTTTGCAGGCAACCTCACATAAGCATTCTTCCCACATACGTAATACACCGTAGGTATCACTTGTACAGGACCTTGGAGAAAATCTTTTGCCACATCTGCCATGGTGAAAACGTGATCACAAGCACTCTGTCCCACTGGAACCTTTTCGTAGTAAGTCTGATAACGCCTTATACACAACTTACCCCTCTGCTCCTTATCTAACGCTATAGGACCATAGCTTCCCCTGGTCTTATGCAACCGTTCTTCCTCCGTCCAATCGGTCCTGTGATGCCCTAAATCTCGGGATTCAGTCAGCTTTCTATACCTATCTTCAACCTGATCTACAAACTTTCTCTCTACATCCGACATCAAGCATGTCAGATTGTGTCTGTGTGCGAATGCTGTATCCAATTCCAAACTCGGTATGAAGTACTTCCTCAATCTGTCCTCGGTCTTATAATAATCATACTTATTCAAATGCTTGTAAGCTGGGACTTCGGGAAGCACTGCGTCGAAATTGGAAAAGAAATACTCGAACTGCTCTCTCTCATAAAACAAACTAAGCAAAAGACTACAAGAAATACCATAAGTCAGTGGAAGATGATGATACCTAATACCCTCATCCACCGAAGTAGGCAACTGCATACACACATAACAATCTTTCGCATCCATCACGTCAACATACTCATACAACAACTTAGCATATGCATTAAGCTTAAAATCACCTTTAGACAAATCTACATGTAATCTACGACTTTCTTCTAATATCATAGCTCTATCAGCTGCCCTGTCTACCCCCTTCTGGCTAGGTGTGATAGGTGTCGGTGTCCCTGTCACTGCCTCTACTTCTGGCTCGTGCGAACCAGTATATGAGACTACAACTACTATGATTATAGAAATTATTACACTACTTATAAGAATGCCTACAATCCACTTTGATCTACGATTGGGATCTCCCGGCTCCATGATCTCGAAAGTTCTCAAAAGTCTTGGTTTTCGCAAAGAATCCTGAAAAAGTCTCTGTCCTTTATTTGTGACTTGCTCAACCAGCTCGAGCAACCATGAAATCTCCGGGCTTTCCCTTTCCGATCACAACTTATTTACACAGTCCAGAAAAAGACTTCCCTAGTTTTCGTTCCTCTTCTTGTGGAAAGTCCCTACATTTATTCTTCTTCCACTCGGGCCTAGGTTATCTTCTTCTTTTAGACTTTTATTTACAGTTCTTCACTGATCCATAATGAGATCCTCATTGAGCACAACCAGAACGTGATACAAAAGTTCAAGACGCAAAACCAGCACTTCGTGTGAAAACGGCTCAGCTCCGAAAGGCGGGAATTCGACCCGATGCAAAAGCAAGTTTCGGACTTCACTCAGAAGTGGGGGATTCGGAATCGTGAGTGTCAGTGTTCCGTCTATCTCGAACCCTGGCATCCACAGCACCACCTTCACCACCAGTTTCGGGCTTCGACTGAACACTTCCACTGACCTCAGTCTCCCTGTATTCACCACCTCCTGCATCAAACACAGTGTAAGTCCACTCAGGGGTAGAGTATCTGCGACAAGGCACTCTTGTTCTCTTGGACCTTCGCCGACTGTCTTGTGCTTGGTCTTCGTCGCTTGCTTCAGTTTCAGATACTTCGGACACTGGAGCAAGGTCTCTCTCAGGTGCTAACCTCAAGTTCAGTCGCCTCTGTCTCTCAGGCCAACTTTCTGCACATCTGTTCGTTCGTCTGCCTTCCTCTTCTATACCCAGTGCACTACTTCCTCTTTCTTTTGAATTTGACTCTTCTCCGCACACTGCACAATCTCCTTCTTCTGTGTCTGAATCAGGGTTCGAACTGTGGAAACCCCCTTCTGTTTGCTCTAGTGCACCACCAGCTGTGTCAGCGACCCTTACAGCTTGACTTGTCCTCTCATGTGGCCCTGCCACATCCGCTGGGTTTTCATTTACGAGAGGAGCTGTTTCTTCCAAGGGTGCTGGAACTCTGCGGGTATGGGAAGCATGCACTCAGTTCGGCAATCCTCCACACTTTACTGCTGTGTTCGTGATCAGAATCACCTGATACGGGCCACGCCAACGGGCATCCAAACAACTCTTCCTCACGTGCTTCCGGACGAGCACCCAGTCACCGGGACACAAGTCGTGGCACAGATCACTTGAGGCTGGAACCACAGCTGCTTGCACCTGCTGGGATACAGAACGGACCACATCAGAGAGTCCTTTACAGTAATCGAGAATCAAATCATCAGTGATGCTTATCAAGGCTGTAGCTGGTACTGCTGGCAGTCTCATTGCCCTTCCCATTAATATTTCATGGGGGGACAACCCGGTCTTTCTGTCTGGGACACTTCGCATGCTCATGAGCACCAGTGGCAAGGCGTCGGGCCATTGCAGGGATGTCGAAGAACACATTTTTGCCATCCGGGCCTTCAAAGTTCCATTAACTTGTTCCACCATCCCAGAAGCCTCCGGTCTGTAGCTACAGTGGAGTCTCTGGTCAATGTTCAATGCTGCACAAAGTAACTTCATGATTTCGCTATGGAAGTGCCCACCTCTATCTGATTCCAAAGAGGTCGGGATCCCGAATCTAGGGATAAGCTCCCTCAACAATAATTTAGCCACTGTCAGAGTGTCACACCTGCGTGTGGGGTAAGCCTCCACCCACCGTGAGAATACACATACTATCACTAGAATGTACCTCAAGCCATTGCACCTAGGCATCTCCACGAAATCCAGCTGTAATCTATTGAAGGGCCCTCCTGACCTTCCAATGTGACTCAATGTAACTACAGTTTTCTTTCCGGCATTCATCTGTTGACAAGTAACACACCTCTGACATACCGTCTCAGCCATTGCTCGGAACCGTGGGTTATACCACGTCTGTCTGAACACTCTCATCATTGCGTCTCTACCCAGGTGTGCCTGTCCATGTATCAGTCTTGCCATCGGACTCAGCAATTCCTCCGGCAACACAGCTCTCCCATCGTTTGATACCCAAACATCCACGTCTCCTTTCTCACACCCAGCTTTGATCCATCCCTCTCTCTCCTTGTTAGAAACTTCATCCTGCAATCGCTTAAGCTCTTCCCAAGTGTCTGCCATGGTCAACATTATGCTGAGATCAGTTCCTTCTTGGCTCTCTTCTATCTCTCTGCCTGTGTATATGCATCCTTGTTCTGCGCAGAAGCGGGCTACCTCATCTGCGTAGTTATTACCCAAGGATACAAAGTCCTCCCCCTTCCCATGGGCTGAACACTTTACAACAGTAATTTCTTTCGGATGCTGTAATGCTTCTAACAATTGTCTTACATATTCTCCATTACGAATGGGTGAGCCAGATGATGTCAAAAATCCCCTCTGAGACCATAACTGCCCGAAGTCATGCACCACGCCAAAGCCGTATTGGCTGTCTGTGTAAATCGTGATTCGAATTCGATCAGCGGCCAAACAGGCACGGGTCAAGGCAATGATCTCAGCTACCTGCGCGGAGCGTACTCCTTCTAGGCAAGCAGCGTCGACCACTCCTGAAATGGTACATACAGCAAACGCTGCTCTCAATTGCCCCACACTGTCTCTTAAGCATGAACCATCGACAAAGAAAATTTCATCTGGATCAGCCAATGGCTCATCGACAATGTCAGGTCTCGGTTTGGTGCAAAGTTCGGTCACATCGAGACAATCATGGTCCTCACAATCTTCATCATCTATGTTCGGTATAGGCATCAATGTCGCAGGGTTCAAGATGGAGCACCTTTTCAGAGTCACATTCTCTGCGGCAAGTATGACTTGCTCGTACCTCGTTAACCTATTGTTCGTTAGGTGCTGGGTCTTGGTCCTGGTCATCAATAACTCGACCGAATGTGGCACATGTACAGTCAATGGATGTCCCATTACAATGCTTTCACATCTTTCAATGCTGACACCGGTTGCAGCAACGGATCTTAGACATCCGGGCAACGCAGAAGCTACTGGATCTAAAGTAGCTGAAAAATAGGCAACTGGTCTACGGACACCTCCATGGTTCTGAGCTAACACTGCTAATGCACATCCTCCTCTCTCGTAACAAAACAATGAAAAGGCCTTGTTGTAATCAGGCATTCCCAGTGCGGGAGCCCTGCACAAATCATCTCTCAGCCTCAGGAATGACACCAAGCACTCCTCGTCCCATGGTACCGGATCACTCACATCCTTGTGTGTAAGCCTCTGCAGAGGCTTTGCTCTCAAGGAGAAACTAGGAATCCACTGTCGACAATAGCCAACCATTCCCAGAAACATCCTAACTTCCCTCTGTGTAGTGGGTATTGCCATGCTCATTATTGCCTCAATTCGATCTGGTGACACCTTCCTCTTGCCTTTTTCTAATCTGTGTCCCAAGTACTGTACCTCATTCAAACAGTACTGCAGCTTGTTCGGGGACACCTTATGTCCATTCTCTGCTAAGTGGTTCAACAAGGCTACTGTGTCAATTCTGCAAGCATCTTCTGTTTCTGAGGCAATGAGCAAGTCATCTATGTACTGCACGAGAACTGAGTTCTGTGGCAACACAAGACTCTCAAGGTTCTTCTTCAGGATCTGGTTAAAGATCGATGGACTTTCCGTATACCCTTGAGGGATACGACACCATGTTAACACGCGATTTTCTAGCCTGAACGCAAAAAGAAATTGGCTTTCCTCGTGGAGCGGTATCGAAAAGAAAGCTTGACACAAATCGATAACCGTAAACCACTCGGCTTCACATGGGATCTGGAACAGTATTACTGAAGGATTCGGTACCACTGGACAACAAGGGACAACTATCATGTTGACCTTTCGCAGGTCTTGCACGATCCTGTATTTCCCGCTCGGTTTCTGTAGTCCCATTATGGGTGAATTACAGGGACTACCTCTGATCTCCTTCAAAATACCCTTCTCAATGAAAGTCTCGATCACAGGTTTTATTCCTGCAATCGTTTCTGTCGACAGGTTGTATTGAGGTGTTCTTGGGAAATCAACATTCTGTTTCACCTCAATCCGCACTGGTTCAACCCCTCTGATTAAACCTATTTCATCGCCTGCGAAATCCCACACCACAGGCGACACTGCGTCTCTCAGATCATGTGGAAGTTCTTCCACCGTCACCATTGGGTACAGATCTATACACAGAAGCTGATTGGTAATTTTAAAGTCCGCATCGTCATCTATCGTCTGGACCTCCACTCCCCGTGGTGTACAATAAATCGTGCAGTTCAACTTGCACAACAGATCTCTTCCCAAAAGACAAACTGGACTCGTATCACACACTACAAACTGATGTCTAGTTTGGAAAGTACCTATCTTTACTAAGATCGGTTCTGTCAATGGGCTGCTCATCTTCTTGTTCGCTACTCCAACAACCTGGATCGATTGTCCCGAGAGGGGTAGGTTAGGGACTACTGCAGATCTTACAGTAGACCGGGTAGCTCCAGTATCAACCAAAAGTGTTGCAGGATTGCCCTCAATCTCTGCCTCTACAAAAGGTCCTCTCTGGTCTACCTCCAAGACCGCTCCAAGTGTGCAGTCTTCCTCCCCCTCAGGCACCGTCAGGATAAAGGGTCTAAGCTATCCTCAGCATAGCGTTCGAACAGGGGCATCTGTTGGTACGTTCGTGTTCCTTGTGAAAACCTTGGAGCTTGGGGAATCTGAGCATGAGAATTGTAAACCCCCCTTTCATCGTCCTAGGTCTCGTTATTGTGTTAACTACCTCTTGCGCGGGTGCCTGAGCCCCCTCTTCCTCTTCCTGTACCTGATTAGCTGGGTTCAAAGGACACTCGCGTTTCCAATGTCCGACCTGGCGACAAAGATGACACGCAGTGGTCTTCTTTAGTGTAGCAACGTCCACTCCTGTCTTGGGGTCTACAGGTTTTCCCTTTCCCTGTACCTGCCCATTCTGGTTTCCCTGGAAATTTCCTTGCTTTCTCCCCAAGGTCCCTCCACTAGGCTGATTCTGTGCTGTCTGCATCTGGACAAGCATCAATTTGTCTTTTAGCTTTCGATGTTTTGATTCCACCTCATCACTACAGTATCTCGCATACCGCAAAATTTCATCTAGTGGCTTGTTCTGCCAGCAAATCAAATGGTGCTGTATCATGAGGCTGATTTCCCCTCTCAGACCCGTTACAAACTTTGAGACAAACTGTCCCATATCCTTAGGGTCCAAAACATCTAACCCACTATACTGTTTAAGAACTTGCAGAAGTCTTTCGTAATACTCATGCACCGTTTCCTTGGGTTCCTGTACAGTCCGATCTATCTTAACCCAATCTATATCCTGAGGTGAAATCTTCGATTTCAACCATGTAATCACCTGCTCATACTTTTTCATGACATCAGGTGATGGACCATTTGTAACCGCCTCTCTTTTCGGTTCTGAAGTCGGCCACTCAATAGCGACTTTACATGCTGTCCACAAATCTCCTGGTACCACTATGTCAAACAAAGTGTTCAAATCAATCCACAATACTTTTGAAATCTTCACAAACCGCTCAACCTGCTTGTACCACTCCACCGGTTTTTCCCTCAGCCGAGGAAAATCATTTGTAAATGCAGCCAAATCACCTCTATTCCACGGCACATGCACGTACCCTCCATTCTGTACTTCCCGTAAAGGAAAATTTCCAACACCCGTCGCCCCCCCTCCTGGCGGCGGCGTTTCCCCTTCTGCCCTCTTCACTGGTTTCTTTTTGGACCACCTTTCTTCCCATTTGTCCAACAAAATCCATATTCTCATTCCTATAATCAGGTCTCTGGTGTGCGTCTTTAATCCTGTGATTCTTTTCTCCTCCAACTCCTGATCACTGTAATGCAATCTATGTGGTCCCTGCAACGCTTTAGTTTTGTTCAGGTCCACCTCATATCTTTTGGCCAATTCCTTCAATCTATCATGTGCCATTCTAGCTTTTCGAGTCACATCTTTTGCTACAAACAGCAGCTCATCTGATCCATAAATTTCTATCCTTTCCAAAGGCAGACCCCCACTGATCATTTCGTCTACCTCTGCTTTCAGCCTCACTACGTCTAGCAACCTTGCCTGTACTGCACTCCTCAGTACGTCTCGACAACCCGAGCCATCTCGCTCATCACAGTCACTATTCTGTCCTTGTGACCTATTCCCTTCCATATTCCTGGAACCTGGTCTGTCTTCCGAGACATTTTGTGCCCTATCTCTTTGCATCCTATCCTCTTGGTTCGTTACTGTTGGTGTCCACTCCCTCAAAGCTGACTTATATTCCCGTAAAGACCTCGGTCTTTCCGGTCTCTCCTCTTCTTGCCCACATGAAGAGTCCGCAGTAGCCGGTAACGGCGTACTTGTCTCCCTTGGTCTTGGGAAATGAACCACCCTTACTCCAAACCCATTCCCACTCTCACTGTTTCCTTCTTCCCTTCTCATCGGCACGGAGCTCCCTTCTCTCACTCGGTCTGGGTCATATACCGGTACTATAGGGCCAATGGTAACCGGTACTGTCAAGGAGTCCGGTAATCTTGTGTTCCCCACAGGAGGCTGTGTTATCATAGACGCCGTAGCCCCTCCGTTCCTGTGGAAATTCTTCCCACTACTCTCATGCTAGTCTGGTTCTGGCTCTCATCAACTATTGCCACTGCTGGGGTCGTCTTTCCCTCTTCTGAATCTGGGTTAAATGGTGGTGGCCTCTCTGCCAACATCCTATCCAACAAGCTGTCATCTAGATCACTGTCGTCCTCATCAATTCTTGTAATCTTTCCATTTTGTATCAGCAGTGGGTATAACTTATCTCCTTTGATCGTGTCTGCTCTCCACCTTTTCTTCAAGGCATCCCACCTTGCATCTTGAAATGCCCTGACCGATTTCTTCACCCTTTCCTGGCATCTGTCCTTCTTCCTATCATACGCTGCCCTTATCCACGCATGTAGTGCCTCAAACTGTGTTGGTCTAGGTAGTGGTCGTAATGAAGCCATTACACTCTTGAGCTGGTACAGCACCTCTAACCTGAAAGTACCATATCGAGGGAACGACAATTCTCCTTCTGCTTCTGTCATTTTATGCCAATTCTCAAGCCAAATTATGGTATGCAATCCTACATTCTTTGCCATATAATGTGCTGGTGTATCCTCGGGAGGAGCTTCCTCTCCCTCCCGAACAACCACATGTCTATCACCTCTACAAAGTTCCCTTAAAGCTTTAAAACATTTCATGATGAATCAACTTTGTATTTGCACTCAAAATGTCCGCTTTTACTTCCTGATTCCAATCCTCCAATCCCAGCGCAGTTCACACCAACCGGCCTATCGCAGCGCGGCACTGCTCTGACGTCACTTTTCCTCCGCTCGCAGCAGTTCCCCTCCTTTCTAATTCACTTGTTCTCGCTCGCATCTGTCCCAGTCATACTCTGAAATAATGTCCGTCCTACCGAACAATTACCTCTCTGACCGTCAGTCTTACCAATGACCGATCAGCCTCTTGAGCTTGTTGACCTCAATCTGACAATCGTCTGTCCGCGAAACGACCGGACAATCGCCTTTAGCACACTCGATAGGATTCAATCATTCGATGTTCTGCACACAATAACCTACGACCTGCGTTGGTTATTCACACACTCACTCATGTGTTCCCTATCTTCAGTGGGTCTGTCAATGACGTCTCGTGACCCCCACAACTCTGGTCAACGTTCTCAACTCTGGGTGTATTCTACACCACAATAAATCTCCCGGTCCCGCGCGCTCACGGTCCGTTTCTCAGTCACACAACTCTCGTTCCAACTCCGCAAGACATCACACAACAATAAAACACCGCAATCTACCAAACATCACTCTTTTCATACTCACTCTACTACGAACTGCTACTTCCGCCGCACCGTCACTCTCCGTCAGTTTTCCACGACCTCCGACCTCCTTCTCCCGCGGTCCTCTGGATCAGCTTCACTCGGGCTCTATGGGGCAACTTAGTCTCCTATCTTGCTCTCGATCTCCCCTTACCATCAAAGGTAACCATCCTCTGCTACCAACTGATAACGCTGATTCTTATCTAATTATCTATAAGAACCTTCTGGTCGCCAAGATCTTTTTACCTGTTGAATAGTGTAAAGGAGAGAATCTCATCAGGTTAGATATCAGCATTCATTTTATCTGAAAGGACCACTGACTCCGAATTCAAGTTTGAGAATTTATTATCGCCAAGAATAACTGAACGTGCAAGCACCTCAACACGAGGTTAAAGAAATAGATGGGCACTAATACAAATAATAATCTACGCAAGAATCTCATCCGACTCAGGATAAGAAGAATAGAAAGTTCTAGAAGGACCAACCAGACTATGATTGCTCCTATTTCTAAGTTTCTCTTCATTGGCCTAAACAAGCTTAAAATCAATTGCTGTCCCTACACTAACGCTAAGTGACATCCCTGCATAACGATTTGTCCAGGCAAGAAAGAATAAAAGGTGTCAGCTGTGAAGACTTCCTAAGAAGTGCAATCACATAGTACCTAAGCTCAGCTCTGTCCTTCTCTCAGGTCTCCCCTACCTCTTCTCTGGCCTCCTCCCTCAGGGCACTATCCCTAATACAAAACCCCAGTACAATTGTACACGCCTTTGTCCCGCCTCCTTGGCCAGGTCTTCTTTCTTGTGCTTTTCCACTGAAACGGTGACTTCATCCTGGACGGTTTCATTGACCTTGAGTCCCAGGCACCTTCTCCGCTGAAAGTATCATCCCTAAATTCCATTGCACTCCCCGTACCCTGCCTCCCATCTCTCTAACTTTTGAAAACAAAGAGTTAGTCTTTACTAACGAGACATGTGTCCTTGCACCTGCAACAAAAGATACGTTCAACAGAAACCTTCTACTGTGCTAATTAAATCTACCGTTTGTGCCCAGAGAGCCTTACCAAGAGAATCTTTTCACTGCCTACAAAAATAAGCTAACATAAGAATAAACCAGGCCTTCCCTAAGCATATATGTAGTCAGGCCTTTACATATAACTTTTAAACACACATCTTATGTTTCCCTATAAGCATTTCCATTACACTTCATATGCAAACAATGAATTACATGTGCAACTTTAATATGGTGCACGTTTAAACTACTGCAATTACATTACATCCACAAACTAATTTCTCTATGCATTATGTTCACACAATTTAATAAGCATTACATTACATCAATATCCTAACACCATTGCTACTGAGTTCACTTTGTCTCAGCGAACTATTCATTCTTTACTAAAACATACATGAATATGAAGCTGAATATACGAATATATGTCTGAATACATGTGGATGCGGCCTATCAATGATTATGATGCACCCCTACAATTCACAAGAACATTTCGCTCTATCAAAGCCGCCTCTTTCCTATGGTACTCTCTTTCTGCATAAATCAGGGCCAAATCAGCCCTTCAGTCATTCTGTCATCTTCTACAGACTCATCTCTTCAGACTGCGTCTGACCCGATGACCCAAATGTAACTAATGGGTTTGGTGATTCAGTAAACCAATGCATCTACTCCAAAAAACTGTATTTGGCCCGATGACCACAGGTTACATCCTGGAGGGCTCACTCCACCTTCCATCTTTCTGAGGTCAATAAAATGAGTATCATTGAGTTGGGTAATAATAAACACCTGGGCGTATGTTTACAAGCAATTTTCATCAGGTTTGTGTTACTTTCTTAGTGCAAACCTGATGCAAAGTGTAGTAGTGGTATTTACAGTCCAATGTAATTTGCAATGTATTGGATTGTTACCAAAAGAACTCGCAACTCGCTGCCTTGTGTTATTTTGCAAAAACAACAGATGATGGCCGGATTGCTGAACAAATCATACATTCACCCCCAGTCACAGATCCGGGTTAAATACATTGTTTTACTGCTTGCTATGTCACTCTAGTTTGGACCCAGTCATATGCAAATCAGTCTTTTCCCTGCTCCCCATGGGAAAAGCAGGGAAAATTACAAGGGGGGCCCCTACCGAACCCTGGTTTTCAGAAGATCTTAGACTTCTTAAGAGGCGCTGCCGCAGACAAGAAAGGCGCTGGAGACACTCATATGATACAAAGGAAAAAGAACAATACAAGGAACTATTAATCCATTACAAAGGCATGATCCATAACACCAAGATCAACTACTTCTCAGAGAAAATTGAAAAAGCAAAGAATAACTCCAGAGAATTGTTTATTACAGTTCAAAAACTCAGTCAAGTACAAGAAGCTAGACAGAATGTACCAGACCAAGCCTTTTGTAATACCTTAGCGTCCACCTTTTGTAGTAAGGTCATGAGTATCCATGATTTGTTCGCGGCTCAACCGGTATTGGATAATTTTTCCCAGCCCGCACCCCCTGATGTTGGAAAAGAGGATTCTCAGGACTCTAGCTTTCCCATAATCTCCCATCCTCACTCTTTTCGTTCTGCTCACAACTTTCATGCCTGCATGCGACAGGTGAGCAGCTGGATGTCCGAGAACTGCCTCAAGTTGAACTCTAATAAGACTGAGGTTCTCCTTTTTGACAGGGATCCATCCATCTGGTCCACAGATTGGCGGCCCTCAGAGCTGCCCCCCCCCCCACCCCTGCCACTAAGGCAAAGAATCTGGGAGTCATTTTTGTCACCACCTTGTCTTTCTCCCATCATGTGAAAGCGATCACTTCATCCACCTGCTATACAGTGAGGATTCTGAGGAAGATATTCCCATACATACTGTCAGACCTACAGAAAACGGTTGTTTCTGCATTAGTCTTGTCAATGCTTGACTACTTTAACAGCCTTCTGATCGGTATAAATAAAGCACTTCTTGTGAAATTGCAGGTTTTACAGAGCTCTGCTGCCCGTTTGCTCTTTGATATCCCAAAATATTCCTCGGCCAAGTTGGCCCTCAAAGCTCTGCATTGGCTTCCAGTGGAAAAGCGAATTAATTTTAAGGCCTTCTGCATCACCTTTAAGGCACTGCATAATCAGGGACCCGCTTATTTGATTGACCACTTCCGCTGGTATACCCCGATCAGAAATTTGAGATCCTCCTCACACATGTTAGTGGAGGTCCCCAAACCACGTTTATCAAGCTGGGGTGGTAAAAACTTCTTAAATATCACAACCAGACTTTGGAATTGTCTGCCTTACAAACTTAAAAACTCGTTGGACTTGATGTCTTTTAGGAAGGGCTTGAAGACCTGGTTATTTACTGCATAATTTCTGAATTCTCAGGCTCTAGCCTTTAATTTAATCTCAGTGATGGCCTGATGTTGGTTGACAAGCACCTAGACGCCCCAGGGTATTAGCCGCGCTATACAAATAAATAAATAAACAGTCTAGCCTAAACTGCCAGGCCAGGTCCTCCCTGGACCAGAAACAAGCATCCTGGGACCAGTTTCGGGATATCTCCCTCATCGGCCAGGCTAGCGTGAATCAGTTGGTGTAGTGAGCAGGAGACCCAAGTCCGGTCATACCCTACCTACTTTGGGCAATAGATGCAAAAAGAGCAGATGATGGACAGAACACTGAACGAATCAAACATTCACACCCAGTCATAGATCTGCATTAAATCCATTGTTTTTTTACTCGCCGTGCCATTCCATTTAAGACCCAGCCATATTCAAAAGTCTTGACCCTGCTCCCCATGGGAACAGTCCAGCTTAAACTGCCAGGCTGGGTCCTCCCTGGACCAGAAACAAGCATCCTGGGACTGGTGTTGGGATATCACCCCTCATCAGCCAGTCTAGACTGAATCAGGTGGCATAGCGAGCACTGACTCATCTCTTTAGACTGCGTCTGACCCAATGGCCCAAATGTTACTAGCAGGTTTGGTGACTCAGTGGACTAATGCATCTATTCCAAAAAACTGTATTTGGCCTCATGGTTACATCCTGGAGGGCCCACTTCACCATTCATCTTTCTGAGGTTAATAAAACGGGTGCCATTGAGTTGGGTAATAATTAACAACTTGGCACATGTTTATAAACAATTTGCATTGGGATTGTGTTACCTTTTAGTGCAAACTGGTCCAAAGTGGTATTTAAAGTCCAATGTAAATTGCAATTTGTATTGGATTGTAACCGAAAGTAAGGAAAAACTGCACAATTCTCTGCCTTGTGTTATTTTGCATCAAGGGGGTGTTCCATGGGTGGTGCATAGGTGTTCTCATAATTTCACCAGAATCCTGTGCCTCCTTGAGATAGGCGTAACGAGTAAAAAAAATTCATTTCTCCTTGCTGTGCTGCATTGCTTGAACAAGAGAGACATGAAGATCACCATATCTCCTATGCCATGGTGCTCTTCAGCTCTCTACCTGCTCTGGCACACTTGAGGCTGCATAAGCCAACACAGGCACCCTTGTGCCAGTGCTGCAAGCGTGCCAGTGTTACAGACAGAATTATTTTTGTGCAGAAGGCAATTTATTCTTTGTGTGCATGATGCTGAATGTATTATGCATAGAAAGGGGAAGTAAGGAGGAGATCTGTGTTACGCCTCTCTGTGGTAGGTGCATCATTTTGGCTCCTTCCCAGGTTTACTACTTTTAGTAAATCTGGGATTGCGTCACATTTTATGGGTGGTTACATGCAAACGCCATTGCTCCACCCATGAAAAATGCCTACCACAACAAAATGTAATGCAAGTTGGTGCAAAACACTGAGTTGATTTACTTTTCTTCACAATGACATGGAAGGTGGCACAAGCAACCCCTTACCTGGCTTTATGAATCCCATTTAAAGACTTGCATTGCCTTGCGACAACTTGAGTCACACAAGGACAATGCAAGTCTTAATAAATCTGGGCTCAGAACTCTCTTCTGTGGCATTCTCAAAGAAATATCTCATTGTTTTCCAAACAACAATTCGTCAGTTAGATGATATTCACAAAGTCTGTAAGGGGCAGTTGGAGCCCTCACAGAAAGCAGACAGAGGTGTCATATACTGATCTTTCCTTCCCTGTTGCCTATTTTGCAGTATCTCACTTTACATTGTGAATATGATTCCAGAGATGGAGGTTTGCTATTATTTGCTGTTATTTTGAAGTATTTCAGATTACAGCCTGCTGCATTGATATCTATAAAACAGGATTTCTGCCGCTTCTACGAATGGCATGTTAGTGCTGTACAGGTTGAAAATATTCAGCATAGCATAAAGGTAACACTGAGTCACATCACAGTCCCTGCTCAAGCAGAGTGCTAAAATGTTACCAAACCAATGATACAACAGGCAAAAACAGTATTTGTTTTGTGGAGGTAAATATCTGCCTTGGATTTCCCTTTTTAAGTTCACCTCAGTGGTGCTATACAGCAGTATCTCGATGCAAAGAGTTCTATTATAGTTTTAAAAAATGACCCTGGGCACATTGCCATTGAAGATGCAGCACCTTGATGCTATACAGTTTGAAGAAAGCTTACGCCTGCATGGCAAAATCTATACAAAATCCAGCTATCTGCCTTTCTATCAAGCGGAAACAAAAAACCCTCCACCAGAGGGTAAGCTGGCGGCAGAGCCAGTGTGTCTTTCATAGGTAGGAAATACTCCCATCAATTCAACAAGAGCACAAGAACTGTATGATGGCCCTTCTGGCTCCCAATCCCTGGCAGTCCATGCACAGCTGATGGCATCTTTTCTCCACTGTGCAATACACTCATTCTTGCCCCTTCATTCTTACCACCTTGGAATTGCCCACTTACACCTTCCCTTCCACTGAGACACTCCTACTTGCCTGCTCCCCAGGCCAATAAATTTGCCCCTGTTGCATCCTCCTTCTGTGGACACTCCTGCTTGGGCACATCCCCAGTCATCACTGCCTCTCCTACTTGCCCCCACACACTGCCAGAGTTTCACCTGCTTGCCCCTCCTCCCAGGAACTCATCATTGCAACCTTCTTCAGGCTTTCTGAGTTTCTCTCATTCATCCCCTCACTCAAGCACTCTCCCCAGTAGCCCAGGGCCCATTGACTGCCTTTTCCCCAGGCTATCCATGCTGCTCCTCTCTTCCACTACCTTTTCTTTTAAATACCAATCTCTAGGAACAGCTGGCTATGTGAGAGAGAGAATAAGCCGCCTTGTGCACTAGCAAGAGTTGGGATAGCAGTGGATGTTAAGTATGAAAAAAGTTGATGCTGTAGATGTGTGTTTGTGTGTGTGTCTGAGTCTGTATGGATGCTGTGTGATCACATTTCTGGTGGAGGGGTGTTGTCATCCTGATCCAGCGACTACCATCAGCGATTGTTTCCTGATAGTTTGTCTTACTTACACATTATGCATTACAATGTGTTAACCCCCTGCAAGCCATGATTCAGGCAATTAATGAGATGCAAGAAGTGTTGGTGGCCATTCACAAAGAACATGCTTAAACAGTAAGGGTAGGTCCACCTCTGCCAGCTTCAAAACATGGAGGGGGCATAACAATGTCAATGCTTCCACTTCCTTCCACTGTGAGGACTACTCATCAGTCCCACACATTGACGGACTTTCAGGGTCTTGTTTTTTCCCTCCCAGGTTGGCTAGAGGAATTGTCTTTGCGCACAAGTTTGCAGGAGACCCTTTCTTGTTTCAACCCTTATTGTCTTGAACACAAGCTTTTTTGGATGATGAGGCAAGGATACCATTTATCTTGTCTTTTATAATAAAGAGTACTCTCGCTTGAGCAATTCCACTGATACTGAATCATAGTCCAAGCTTAAATGATTATTCCTTTTTCTTTGACAATTATGTGCAAGGTTTGGTAGGCAGCAAGTAAAAGATGTTGCCCATATGAGCTCAGTGAAATATGTTACATCTACTTGGCTTCTTACATCAGTCAATATAACCAATTACGGACAGATGCTGGTTGAGTAGATGACATGGTCCCTGCTGTCTTCAATCAAGGCCTGAAAAACTCTTTGCCTTTGGTAGGAAGTCATTCCACTACTATGAAATAAAATTGATTTAATGATTAAAATTGAAGCCACAAATGGACAGTATCTTATTGAATAAAGATGGCCATTTGGTGTGGTATATTAACACCATTTCCTGAGTGACCCACGGCATCCAGTTAGCTCTGAAAAACCAATGCAAATTGGAAATGTGCAATAGCCTCTTGCCCCAGATCAATGTGAGCAAAGATGGAAAGATGATCTGTGTACTTACTGTGGAAAAGGACAACTGCAGGAATGTCCCAATTGTTCAGGATGCAAAAGCTAAGCTTTGACAAGTGAACCCTGGTAGAGCAGCAAAATGAACAATGGGTTTATCCTACAAAAGGCATATTGTTATCTCCAGGGTATAATTCCAGCAAACCAACTCACGGCACTAGACAATATCTACCCACCATCCCATGTCAACGGAGACCTCCTAGACCCTATTTTCACCACATTCGACAAAATCTGAGTCAGCGAGCCAACACAAGTCTCTTGGGCAGACCACACAAGCATCCCCGTCCTGTTCCAGTGCACACATACCACCTCCAGTCCAGCCCACTGAAACTGAAACAGCATCACTGACAAGAACTGGAGCACCGCTCTCAACACCCACCAACCCAAACATTGCAAAAGCCTCTCCAAAGCCATCAAGAATTTTAGCAATTGGATCACTGCCTGCCCCCCTCAAACACAGCAATAGAACAATATCCAGGCCCTAGGCCAATTGGCACACAGAGGAACCCAGAATAATGAAACTCCACTGCAAACAACTGGAGCGCAAATGGCAAATGAGACACGTTCAAATCCTCCTTGAAACTCTACCAACAAAAGATCTAAACCACCCAAAGGGCTGCTCTATTGGTTTGCATTGATGCCAGCACCAAGAGCAGCAAAGAAATCTTTGCCATTGTGAAGGATTTCACCTGACCAGCGGCCGCCTCCAACTCGATTACCCCCTCACAGGTCCTCAATGACGATGTCTCTCAATTCTCTAGCAACAAAATCACCACTATTTACAGCATCTTCAACTCACAACCAAACCCAATATATCTCGCCAAAGGTCTCCTGATCTTATCCAAAGAAACAATGCTAACCACATGTCCCATCATCACCTGCAAGAAACCACCTACACCATGAAGCCCAGCTACTCAAGGGATCGTTTGGACCCGTGTCCCCACCACGCCTTCTGACAACCCAGCAGTACCATACTTATACCCATTCTAAATGCCTCAAATTGTTCCATGACTTTCTCAGTTGCTTGAAAACACACACCTGTCATCCATTGCTGGAGAAACCCTCCGGAGACCCTTCAACGCCTGCCAACTACAGACTGATCTCCCTCCTCCCATCCTCAGGATCGTCATAAACAGTAAACCCAACATGACAGCCTAAGTCAACGTCATCACTGCCTTATGCGTTCATGCTCTGAAGAAGCTGAGGAAGAATTTAACATTTCTCCCAATCAGCATCCGGAAAACCATCAAGCACAAACTCATCATAAGCAAGCTGGACTACTGGAACACCCTCTAAACTGGGAGCAACAAAACCCTCACCAGAAGGGTGCAGACAATTCATAGCTTGGTGACCAGCATCACTTTCAATCTCCCACGCCTCACTCACATCACACCAAACCTGAAGAGCTCCACTGGCTCCCCATACACAAACGAGCTCATTTTAAACCCCTCACATGCACTTTCAAGGCACTACATACCTCTGACACAACATACCTCAACAAGCGCATCTGCTTACGCAAACCTTCCAGACACCTCCACTCGACACCTCCTACTTGCACACATCCCATGCAAATGGGAAATCAAGCCTGGCAATCAAACTTTCTCCTCCATTGTTCCTAAAGAGTAAAATGAACGGTCACTACTCATAAGTACCTCCTCCTCATTTTGTAAATTCTTCAAGAAGCTTAAGAGCTGGCTTTTCAAATAGACCCACTAGACCCTAGGTTTGGCTAAGCTTACACTTACTCAGATCCAGAAAACCTTCTCAGGTGATAATGCGCTCTACAAATCTTCATAACATAACATAACATGCATGGTCTAGTGCTACTAAACTGTGGTGCATCCAGTTGCTTAATGGATCAGGCTTTTCAAGAATGAAATAGAATGTCTAGATGCAAGAAAAAGGTGACAAAGACCATCTGCGGAATTGATGAAACACCTTTTCATCTAATCATGTGGTACGGGAGATAGATCCTCCTATTCTTGCCACATAAGCAGGTTAGGTGGAATCAATTAAATTTGACTGCCCCTGCATTGACTTTGATATTGGTATCCAAGGAGTTAATACTCGCTAACCCACTCATTAGTTAAGAAAGAGATAGTTTTGTAGCGAATGATGTGCTCAACATTGTCTTCCATGGAGAGATTTACTTATACAGTAATAATTGACCTGTCTGGTAGCAAAGACTCTAGAAAAAGGACCACCAGTCACCGGCATTTACAAGGGCTTTGCAGATGTCTTCAGTATGATAGGGGCTGATAAATTATCCCTGCACAGATTCTATTATTGTATGATTGATCTGGTCCCGGGGGTCCAGTTCCCTAAAGGATCATACACCTGCTGAATCCTAAAGAAGCAGCAGAGTAGGCCTTCACTTTCCATTCAGAATCCAGGGAGACAGTACAGACCATGCATTGTTTAATGAGAACCTAATGGCATTAGTATTGGCAAATAGTACCTGTTGTCAATTTTTCTGCCCTTTTGGATCAGCTCAACAATGCCCATCTTTTTATGAAACTGTAATCGGAGAGGCAAATAATCTGGTACGCATCTCAAAAATGGGTGAATGGATATTGCTTTTAAAACCTAGCATGGTCATTTGTAGTACTTGGCAATGCCTTTTGATCTGTGCATTTTGTTAACATCTGCCAAGATCCTAAGGCTTTCTATCTGATCATCTGCTTATAGAATATTGTGATTTGTTCTAGTTTCTAGGAAGAAGCAAGTATTTCTGACAACTGTTGAGAAGGTTGAAGCAACACTTCCTGTAAACCAACATTAAAAACAGTGGGCCTGATGCACAAAGGGCCACCACACTCATGGCGGAGGGTAATAGGAACATCGCTAAAATCTCAGTGCAGTGGTCCCCACCAGTGTAGTAATTTATAATACAAAAACAATACTGAGATATTTCCAAAATCACACAATGCACATTCTTTCGAAGGTTTTCTTTTATTCTTTCTTTATCGGATCACTTGTTGTGTCTTTTTGTAATGCAAATACAGCCTACAGACAACACGTGTTTGGCGCACACTGCGCAAAATACAGAAAATGTTCATCAGTATGTTTTTATTACACACAGAAACAATCATGCACTGTCATACACTGAAAAGGAAAACAAAATTACAACAAATGAAGATATTGCATAGTAACAATTCATAATTTTTCACCTAGACTGTGTTTACATCACCTTTTATTCACATACCATATTATACACTACATTAATAGCAGTTACGTTGGCCCACCCAGGGGACAAAACTGTACCTCTCTTTATCATGTTTTTGCAACAGTGACCAATGCCTAACCTGGCTTTTCCAGATGTGTTTATTTTCCAAATAAATATTTAATATTTAAATTAGCAAGTGACTACCTTAAAATAGTTCTTTCTCTCTATGTATTAGTTCCAAGGAATACAAAATTACATCTTCTTGGCTCGAAATATGACAGTCTTCTCAAAATTATTTCCTGCAATTACCAATTCATGGCTATTTTATTCTCATATAGCAAGTTCATTCTTGATCATTCTATATTGTCTAAAAGTAGAGTAAACTTACTCTAATGTGAGGCTATAATCTACTCCTCCATCTTATAGGATCATTGGATTTTAGTATTCAGAATTCCCGTAATTCTCATCATATCTGTTAAAAATATTGTAAAACTAAGTTATTTATATCAACTTCAATTTTCCTAATCCAATTATGATTCCTATATGATGAGTCATTATCTCATACATTAACTTGTTTCAAACGTTATGCCACAGCATGCATCAGGATAAATTTTCAGTCCTTGTTCATAAATTGCCCATGATACGGGACCCAGAAAAGATTATTATCAAGCCTGGGCGGAGTTCGCAGAGTGCAAAAAAAACTCTGCCATGCTACGCGGAGCTCCGCAAGCAGTGGAGTTTCTTTAGATAAATGCCATTTACGGTGATTTTCAGTGCCAGGTGCTTGTCCGCACTGTGCAATCATCACGAACAGCACCATGCACAGCGCAAGCGGGCGCTGCTTCTTTTTTGACCCTCGAGTAGATTTTTACTCGAGCGGCAGCTTTCTCAATGCGAACAGACGGTTTCTCAACGCGACCACTCACAATAAGAAATCTGACCGCCCACGTTGAGAAATCTCGCTGGGAGGTTGATTTTCCAGTTCGCGCTCGCCAACTTGATGTTGACGATCGCGAACGAGGAAAAATCTCGCCGGGAGGTGGATTTTCCTCGCTCGCGCTCGCCAACTTGACGTTGATGAACGCGAGTGAGGGAAAAAACTCCACTCCGCTACGTGGGGCGGAGTTTTTTGGAACCCTGCAAGCTCCGCGTAACACAGAGTGCGGAAAACTCCGCAATCTCCGCGAGCGGAGTTCGCCGCCCAGACTTAATTAATATGTCCTGACTTCTTGTCTCCAAGTCAGCGACTGACAACTTACATTCTAGCTCTTCATATCACTATGGGAGTAGGTTCAATCAGTTAGGGCCAGATGTATGATCCGCCAATTTGCGAGTCGCAAATTGCGTCGCATTTGCGACTCGCAATATGAGTTTTGCAAATTGGTATGCACAGCAGTATATGAGACACTGTTTGCGATTCCCAATGTGGTCGCAATTTGCGAGGCTCATGAATAATATTCATGAGCCACTCACAATTTGCGACCCCATTGGGAATGGCATGCACTCCTAGGTATGGTGGCCTGCTGGGCTCAGCAGACCTCCATGTTTGAGACTGCTTTTAAATAAAGCAGTTTTTTTTTAAATGCAGCCCGTTTTCCTTAAAGGAAAACAGGATGCATTTGAAAAAAGATAAAATGAAACGTTTACGTTTCATTTTTTAGGGGCAGGTAGTGGTCCCTGGGACCACTGCCCGCCCTTAAAAATTATTTTGGGGGCCAGTCACAAAGGGGAATGGGTCACCCTTTCCCATTTGCGACTCCATTATCACCCTCTTGAAGAAGGTGGTAATTTGTGAGTGTTTCGCGACCGCAATTGCGGTCGCAAAACATTCATACATGGCTTTGCGGTTGCTATTAGGAAGGGAACGCCCCTTCCTAATTGCGACTCGCAATTTAGGAATTGTACATGGCCCTGTGTACTTTTGCATGCGCAAACGGGTCACAAATCCGTTTGCGCATGCAATTTAGGGTCGTACATCGGGCCCTTAGAGTTTCTAGGTGCAATTATAACAGCAGACGCATTTCAAATGGCACTTTCTACTGCATGTCACTGGCATCTAAGGATTCTTAATTGTTTATAGACACCCATGTATGCTGGGGAGGGGGTTTTAACTAGCTTAGTTTCATCTATTATTCACTTTAAAATGAACAATTAGAAGGTCCTAATTAATCTCATTGCCGATTGCATCCTACATGATTCCAGGCACTAATAATCACTGACTCAAGATACTCCACCCTTATCTAATTTTTTCCACAGTGTGTAATAATAAGCATTCATCTCACAATCTAAATCAATTCAATGCACTACCACATGGTTGTTATCCAAAATTAACAGCAATCACTCAACCCCTCTCATTGTCCTTAATTTAGGAAAAATAAAAATCTGGGAACTCTATGCAGTGTCCTTATTCCAAAACTTTAACTTAGTTAGATTTTCCCCTCGAGATCAACTTAACTTGAAAAATTGCTTTTCTGGAATGTCACTACATGATATACTGCAGTCATGCCAAAATTCTAAAATGCCACTACAAAATACTCTGCAAACACTCTCAGATTATCAAAGCCAGTATTTCCTCATTCAGCACACAGCGATTCTTGACAGATTCACTCACCACGACTCTCCTCCTCAGTGTCCTTTCTCCTTCACAATTCCAAGCACAGTGGTGAACGACATCTGTGCTCATAACCAGTTATTTGATTTGACCCACCTGGTTTGGAACCACTTTTTTTTTTTACTTCAACCAGCCATTGACATCATATTAGTTGGCCTGACACATGGAGAGCTTAATTAAAGTTGTGGTCCAAATCACCATTGTTGTAGTATTCTCACTATTCTTATTCTACTTTTAAAATGTATATATAAGTTTTATATATATATATATATATATATATATATATATATATATATATATATGTGTGATCAAGGTGGTAGTGAACTGAGAAAGCGTTATCCCACCGGGTAACGTCCCCTGTATGCACAGCCAAACTCCCAAAGGATGTTCATCCAATGTTAATCAGCGAATAAACAGTAGGTAGAAGTCAAAGGATGTTTAATTCACATGATATTGAAAGCCAATTTCAAATTCTTTCAGGGAACAGTGTCATCATAGATATGTTAATCAACCCGAGTTGTTCAACCCAATGCATTTCGGGTGGACCCTTCGTCAGGGGGAACTAGATCTAAAAAATGATCTAAAAAATGAAACGGAAAACCACAGTTGAATGAATGAATGAATATGATCTTGTATAGCGCTAACTTAGCCCAAGGGCGTCAAGGCGCTGATAACGGGGCGAGACAACGGATGGTAGACCGGGTAGAAGTGCTCAGGGGAGGCTCTGTTTGAAAAGCCAGGTCTTCACTGCTTTTCGGAATAGAGAGTGTGACACCTGACTAGAGAGCTCTTCCGGCAGCGAATTCCACAATTTGGCGGCAGCAGTGGAAAACGCTCTACCTCCCCATCTGGCCTTCTTGAATCTCGGAATTATAAGCAGTTTTTTTTCTGAGGATCGAAGCTGTCTGGTGGGGACATAGCGATGAAGGAGAGCTTTGATACCCTCGGGGCCAGCATCGTAGTAGGCGTTATGGGTTAAACATAATGTTTTGAACAGAATCCTTCGGTCCAAGGGAAGCCAGTGTAGTGATCTAATTGTTGTGGAGACTGAGTGGTGTTTAGGCAGATCGGTCACCAGCCTTGCAGCCGTGTTCTGCACCAACTGCAGACGTTTAATCAGTCCTTTGTTAATGCCCAAGTAAAGGGCATTGCAATAGTCCAATCTGGACGTTACCAAGGCGATGACCGCCTGCTTGTGTGATTCAAAGGAGAGGTAGGGAGTGATTTTTCTTAGGATTCTGATAATCCCAAAACAGGTGGAGACTGTTCTACTAACCTTTCGATTTAGTGACAGAGAGTTATCCACTATGACCCCTAGGTTTTTACCGTGGGAGACTGGGCAGGGACAAGCACTGAGTGAAGCTGGCCACCATTCTTTGGACCAGATATCTGAGTGGTTGCCAAAGATAAGGACCTCCGTCTTTTCCCCATTTAATTTCAGGAAGTTTTCCGTCATCCAAGTGGAGACTGCCTGCATACAATTTCTGAAATTAAGAGCAGAGTCCCTGACATCATGGGTGATAGACACCATTATTTGGGTGTCGTCCGCGTGAGGACAACACCTCTAAGCCAAAAGATCTCACCACCTCGGCCAAAGGGGCAACATAAATATTAAAAAGTGTAGGGCTCAGGGACGAGCCCTGGGGTACACCACAAGATACAGATTTAGCGGCTGAATAGAAAGGACCCAATATGACAGTCTGTGCACGCTCACTGAGAAAGGAGGCCAGGAGATCCAGAGCCGAACCCCCAATCCCAATCTCCATGAGGCGGGCAGCCAACCTTTGAGGAGACAGGGTGTCGAAAGCCGCGGTTAGATCAAGTAAAACCAGTAGAGTGGTGTGTCCTGCATCAACCTGGGTCCGAATATTATTGAAGACAGCAGTAAGGGCTGTTTCCGTACTATGTTGGCTTCTGAACCCATGTTGTGAGCCATCTAATAGATGGTGATCCTGAAGGTAAGCACTCAGTTGCAGATTTAGGTGTTTTTCCAGGATCTTGGCTGGAACAGGCAAGAGGGAGATGGGCCTATAGTTCTTAGGTTCTGTAGGATCCAGTGAAGACTTCTTCATGAGTGGTTTAACAACTGCCGTCTTCCATAGAGTCGGGTACTGTCCCTCTGAGATGGCTATATTCAGGACGGCGGTAAGATGGGGGATAAATGCCTCCCTGCCAGCTTTTAAAACCTTGAGGGGACAGGGATCTAAGGGTGATCCAGATTTGACTCCTTCTAGGAGTCGATCGGTCACATCTGGTGACAAAAGAGGGAAGGCGAGCAGTTTAGGGGTCTCCTCTGAGTAAGTTTTTTCCCCTGGAGACTGGATCGACCAACTAGAAAGGCTCAAACTTGTATTGGAAACTTCCAGCTGGGAATAGATATCTGATATTTTGGTTTTGAAAAAATCAGATAGTGTGTTGCAAAATGCTTGGGAAAAATCAGTGGAGTCTGTGACCTGGGGAGATGAGAGGAAATTGATAGCCTTAAAGAGTTCCCTGGAGGAATTCATTCCGTCTGTTAAGTTCAGGTAGTAAAGCCTCTTTTCCTCTATAATAGCAGCCTTGTATTCTTTCAGACAGTTCTTGTGTAGAGTTCTGCCTGAAGGTTCTAATTTAGACCGCCATTGCCTCTCCTGTTTACGGCAATTTTGTCGCATCTTTCTTAATCTGTCTGTGAACCAGGGTGCAGACGGCTTTTTCTTGCTGAATAGTGTTTCCTCAAAGGTGCCAGTTCATCAATAACTTTTGATAGTTCGTGTGCCAATTCAGCTGCGGCCAGATTGGCATCATGGGACCTTGACAGATGGATTTTACTAAGGAGCAGAGACAGCGATTCCTTACTGATCCTGCTAAGGTTTCTTTTTTTCTCCATATTCCCAGTTCCAGCTAAGTCATTTACTGGAGTTGAAATACTAAGATCAAAAGGGACCGCAAAGTGATCCGACCAGGAAAGTGGTATGGGGGCTCTGACCTCTACCCGATGGTCACTAGAAAATACACCATCCAGGGAATGGCCTGCTATGTGGGTGGGTCCCTTAACCAACTGAGAGAAACCACAGCTGCTCATGGTATCCAGAAATACCTGCGTGTCTTTACAATCAGACAACTCTAGGTGGAAGTTAAAATCACCCAAGATAGTAAAGTTGGATCTGTCTAAGTAGGGTTCTAGCAGATTACTAAACTCATGACTAAAGGCTGCCCTGGGGCCCGGCTGCCGATAACACAGAACGCCAGAGAAACTTTCCGAGGGGAGGACATTAATAGAAAAGTACAGTGCCTCAAATGAATCTGTGGGTGTATTCAGCTGTTGAGTACGGCAAACCATATTGTCTCTATGGAGAATACCCAAACCACCCCCCCTTCGTCCAGTCCTGTCCAGTCTAGTAAATGTATATCCTGGTGGAATGGCATCGACAAGGTCTGGACCCGACGAGTCCGAGGCCCAGGTTTCAGTAACAAACACCCAAATGGGTTTCCTCGCTGAGACAAAGTCTCTCAAGGCTATCTTGTATTTAATGAGCTATCTCGCATTGATGAGGAAGCCCTGTCCTAGCTGCTTATTCAGGGGGAGTCTGGCTGACTCATCGGGGTCAGGTGTGTTAATGCCCCCTCCCGGTTTCACACACACATTACATGAGGTGCATAGGAGGTCCAAGTTGGTGTTATCCATGGATTGAGGGTCCATAGTGTGATGACATGGAGCCCTCTTTACCCGGATATCGAGGAGAGCTCCTCTTGTGTAGGAAATCTGAGCTCCTTGGTCTGAGGGTAAAAGGGCAGCATCTCTGGCGCTAGGCGCGGACTTGGCGCGGACGGGCGCAGACTGTTGCTCATAAGTAGATCAGAAAGTTAATGGTAGTGATCCAGCGGGTTACTAGCAACGAGCATTCATACACAAAATACTCACTTGGGCCCATACATTCACACTACGCTAGCAATTTCTGCTGGGGGGTCAGTTGGTACTCTTTATCAAAATCCCTGCTACCAATTACTTTTCTGATTGAAGAGTAATGATTTACCAATGAATCCTTTGCTAATTGGGAAGTTTAAAATGAGTGACGTTCATTACTATTCATAATCCTGAAATAATCACTGAGTCAAGACATTTTTAAATGTTTATCTAAAGATTTAGCAGAGTAAAATACAGAACCACAGGATACTTAAATCGCATATCAAGGGTGAAGCATAATAATCAATTATCGATTAATGACGGTCCCTTAGGAAAGGAGAAGATAGAGACAGCAGTGCAACTAAGGTTTGCATTTATATTGACCTAAGTGCGAGAACCAAACCCCTTGGCCAAGGAGTTGGAAAAGATAGGACCCTGGAAGGATGAAGAGCAAAGACCTCCTCCCGGATCAGGACAGGACCGGTGACCTCTCTATCAACGACGCCTGCGTCGTTCCCCTCTCTGATACTTGGCTTCTCCTCGATTCTCCCGTATCTCCCTTCTAATGGACTCCGCCGCCCCCTCCTCAGGACCTCTTCCGGACAGGGATTCAGTCTGAAATCGATCAGCTTGGCGGTCTGGAGCTCTTCTGTGCGTTCTGAGAGTAAGCTCTAACTAATTAACTAATTCTATATCTATTATACCCTTCTACGCCCATGTACCTCCCCTAAATGTTGCAGAATTATGGGGCCACTACTTCTGATTGGACAGGGACAGGGGGTTGATCCTCACACCATATTGATTTAATTCTTTTCTGAAAGCTCTTTGTTTAAAATACCGCCCATCAATTTTAATACATTTGCTTTATTTCCCACCCGTCTCACGACAAAGTGTTATACATTCTTCAGGTACATTGTTACATTTTCGTGAGGACATTTATGTACAGCAATATTGGCCATCAGGTCATGGCCTTGGACGACGTCCAGGTTGACTTCATCCTTTTCTCTCTCTGGGCAGCCTTCAGGGAGCATGCGCAGAACCATTGTCACACGAGTTTTCAGTTCACCAACCCCAGGCCCAATTTTACAAACTAATAAAAGTCAAAGAAGAAAATATTAAAATCACAAATAAAATGTTTCACTGTATACCCACTCTTTCTACTCTATTCCCATTTAATTATAAATTCTATCCTGCATTAGTAGCATTAGAATACCACAGTTTAATTACAACACAAGAGCAAGCTGTAGCACGTGAAAACATGAAGCAGCCATTTTAATGCACACTGCGCAGAAGCAAGAGTTTCCCACCAAGCAAAGAAAGACGTCACACCATGTGATATGGTTGAGACATGCGCAGTAAAGTTCCCGTGTTTTAGTGGCCATTTTAGAATAGACAAGCGTTATTTGTTAGTTTAAACACATAGGCAAGCTTCCTTACTACTCATGTTGGTGTGTGTATTTATTAGTACAAACAATACAAGTTTAATACATTAATACTTTGAGAAGATTGCATCCGAGCAAGTCTCATTTGTGAGTCCTTGCTCCATCAATCCCCTCTCTGATGGCGTTTCTGAGCCATCAATTACTACCCACAACCAGTTGCCAACTTTTAGCATAATATAGTTTCACTTTCATTTTTACACTTTCTATTTTTCACATCTCCTTTCAGTTTCTTGTATAATTCACTTCTTAAGTCTTCAAGTTCGATTTCATCAAACTTTCTCTTTTTCCTTTTCCTGTTACTTTATACGATTCATTCTTTCTACAACATTTGCACCATATTGTTATTGACAGTACTAGTATTGCTATCCCTGCTAAGGGGACTAATATTTGACCTATAAGCCCTTTCCCTACATTAGCAAACCAGGTACCAATTGACCTAATATTATTGGTCAATCTTTCCCATACACTATCAACTTCCAGTGGTTTCAGTTCCTTCTCAAGTTTAGTTATATTCTGTATATAACGTTCCAATTTCTGCACTTTTATCAGGTATGTAAGTGCAACAGTGTTTCGTCTTCAATAATTTACAGACTCCACCCTCTTTTGCCAATAAAATATCAAGAGCAAGTCGATTTTGCATTACCATAGATCTAATCGCAACCATCTCCGCATTAATCATTAGAAATCCTCCAGCAGTGTCAGTTAATAAACGATCAACCACTGTAGATAATTTACATATTTTCCTTGAGTTCAGAATTATTCCCACTGAAGGTATCAATGCACCAAATATATCCCCTACAATTTCTGAAAAACTAGCTCTTTTTCTGCGTGTTAATTCACTAGTATTTTCATTGCTGCCAGTGTTTCTTTTTACGTGGTATATCTTCGGAAATACTATTCCAAAGTAACAACTTCCATAGCATCATGCAGGAAGCCTAAAGTAAGCCTTATTCCCACACACATAATAGATTCCAGGAAAAACTGAATCTGTTCCTCCTTTGAGTCCCCAACCTCCAAGAATTAAGAAATTGTGTTCACATTCACTGCATTCGCAAATTGCAATTACCAAATTGGTAATCGCAAATTGCGAATGCAATTCCAGGAGTGCCAGGGGGCCTAAGACCCCCCCCTGATGCACCCCCCAAAAACTTAAATGTGCACATGTGGTGCACACACATGCCCTATGGTCATGTGTGTGTGCCACATGTCACTTTGAAAAATGCACTTTTGTGCATTTTTTTAAGAATGCGCAAATTACCATCAACTTGAAGTTGATGGTAATTAGCGTTTCCTAAATGTACAGTTTGCATTTAGGAAAGGCTTGATACATCGCCTTTAGGGAATCGCAAATTGCGATTCCCTAAATACATTCGCAATTTAAGTAATCGCAAAAAATTGCGATTACCTAATTTGCGAATGGAAATAGGTTCATGCATCAGAAAAGGCCTTTTTCCATTTGCCACCGGAAAAAAGGTTAATGCATGTGGCCCTATAACCCTTGCAGAAACACTCTGATGACCCAAAACACTTTGATCGGACACAAAATCATTCAATGGTCATACATCTGAGCCATATGTATATGCAAGTTTTGTTGTTGTCTTTCATGCATGTTTTCGATATTATTATGTTTATCATAGTGTCATCCCGTCGGGCTGGAAATTATGATGTTTTACCATCCAGCAAGCACCATCACAGTTCTGAGCTTGTTCTGTACCCCATTTCCATGGGGATATAATGGATTTAGATAAAAATGCTTCCTTTGCTCCTGCAAAAAATGGTATGGTATGTGATGAACACAGGATTGAATCACACTGATTAATTTGTCCTTGTACGCCCACTGGGGCACAATCTTCCTTCCTATTCCACAAGCAGGATGGTTTCAACGTTGGGTACAGTGGGTTTAAAAAACTCCTTTAATGTTGGACAGAACATACTAGCCGCTTTGAGAATATCTCATAGTTGGTATTTCTCACATGTTACGATGACACCCCTGCTGTCTATATGGTGTGGTTAGAATATTTACAAAATGGATTTGAAACCCCTTCAATGTTGGGTGGAGCACATTAGATGCATTGAGAATACATCACACATTGGATTTCTTTACATGTTAAAATGGCTCCCACGTTTACCAGAAGAATACATTGATTTATGTGTTATGAGTCCCTTTTCACTGTTTATTTTAAATACAAGTGAAATAAATGATGTGCTGAGTGTTCACCTCCTAACCTGTGAGTAAGGAGATGGCTGTCTCTTAAATACTTAGGGAGTATGGTGTGTTGTAACATTCAATACATCATTGTAGCAGCATTTGGAGACTCGTGGATTGTTTGCGTGCAAAGCGGCACTGGCGACTTTACTAATATATACATATAAATATATATTTCAAATCCACAGTGCGAATGCTGGCGTGCTTCCAACGTGTTGACATTTCCTGTTTTTCTTCATCAAACCACCTTAAAGACCCTTAATTTTGGAGTGCTGCTCTCTTCTGTGTATGGAGGACAAGATATTTTGTGTATATATATATATTACCTAGTGGCGGTCGCCACTAGGTAGTTATAGTTAGGTCTGCATTTCCATAGAAGGAGCGTTTGTTGGTTTGCTTATTATTTTGGCCCCCCGTTTGATGAATCTTCACAATACTTTCCAAGTTCATCCACCTCAGTACCTTTCTGGAAAGTTTTGGGTTGGTGCGTCAAGCTGGATGACGAGAAAAAAGGGGGTTCGAAGATGCAAAATCCCCATGCATTTTCCATAGACTTCTTTAGACAAGGCTACATAAAAAACTGCTGAAGAGAATTACATCAAATTTGACAGGAAGCTAGATCTTGGTACACGATTGTGCCTTTTTTACGATTAGGTGTAAATCCATTCAGTAGTTTATGAGACATGAAGTTTAAAAAATAATTGCCTATCTGGATGGTTGGGTCTGTGTGAGACTCTCGCGAGAGTCCTGCGAGAACACAAAAAAAATGGAGCCCCTTGATTGGTCAAGAGACCAGTTTTTCCTGTGAGCTTTCATGCACTTGCTGGAGCAAGAGATTCAAGCGAGCGTTCTAATTGGCTGGATGTTGGAGGATTGGAAATGAAATGGCGAACATTACTGTTTACTGAGAAAAATTGCTGGTGTTGTGTAAATAAAGTAAACAAGCTATATAAGGGTGTAGGAGGAAGGTATCCTGCCCTTCTAGATTTGGAGAGGAGGTCTCTAAGGCATAACTTCTGTGAAATGATGTGTAATGTTTAAAAAGAAATTTGTGATCTCGCAGGACTCTAGCCGGATCGTGAATAGTAAAAAGGAAAAGGTGAGCTGTCAATACACTCTACTAGGAGAAATGGATATTGTGCACCTTATCATTGAGAGGACATGTATAAGACATAAGTACTGTGAAGAATAAAATGTTAATTCTTTTTTCTAAATGTATGATCTCGTGAGACTCTTGCCTGATCAAAAAAATAGAAAGGAATAGGTGTTCTTTGAATACACTGTGGTATACACACTGTAGGAAGGAGTGTTAGTGGAACTGGTGTTTATCAGAGTCTACCATTTAAGCATATTGGCTTGGCAAGAGTTCTGAGTAGAGAGATAAGACTCACCCCACACCTTACTACTTACAGCCATCATACAATAGAGGTGTATCAGCGGAGAAGCAAGTCCCTCCACACGCCCTACTATGGACACCCATCATAATAGAGTGAGAGGCCTCATCGGATAGGCCAGTCCCTCTATATAATCTGCTGCACACACTTGTTTTACAGGAGGGAGGGCTACAAGGAGAGGTCAGTCCCTCCCCACTCTACTATGCACACCTATGCCATCTGAGGGAGAGGTCTGAAAGGAGAGGCCAAGTCCATCCACCCACCAAACTACGCACACCCAGCTTTTGAGAGAGAGGTCTGAAAGGAGAGTCCAGCCCTCCCCACACCTTACTACACACTCGTCATCTGAGAGAGGTCTGAAATCAGAAGTCAATCCATCTACACACCCTACTACGCTCAAACGTCATCTGAGAGAGAGGTCTGAAAGTTGAGGCCAGTCCATCCACACAACCTTATACTCACACCCATAATCTGACAGAGAGGTCTGAAAGGAGAGACCAGTCCCTCCCCACACCATACCCCACACACCCGCCATCTGAGAGAGAGGTCTGAAAGGAGAGGCCAGTCTCTCCCCACATATGGAGTTGGATGCATTCAGGGGGGATTGAATGCAGGGCCTAGGGGTTGCATTTACGTTTGGTAATTAAATATTACTTTACGTTAAGAAAGCCCTAGAAATTCACTGGAAAAATAGAGGTTATAGTGTTGAAAAGAAAAAGAAATTCACTCAAAAACCCAAAGGTTAAAGTAAAGGTAGTTAGGTGAATTTGTTGGGGACAACATTAATGTTTTGTAACATAACAAAAAAAAAGAAATTCATCAGTTATAGTTAGCAGAGCCATGCACTGCTAATGGCCATACATATTACATCACTTATGACATGTTTTATGACATCATTTTTAGCATCACCGATGACATCATCCAAACATTCTTTTGTACACATTGCTCTTGGGTATAGCATTAGAATTCTGAAAGGAAGTACAAAATAGTTCAGACGAATATGAGGCATCATTAATGCCATCAAAGGAACAACTCCCTTAGGTGTAAAAGACATGGATTTTATGCCACACTGACCCTATACCATACACTTCACTGGTAGGTAGTGTAGTTCACATTAACAAACAACCACAGATATATGGGAAACCATCATAGCATACGGTGTTCAATCTATATACAACTGTTCAGAGAAAGCCAAGTTCTTAAAAATACTGAATGTCTGTTCCAAAACAAATGCCCTACTATGAGCAGCTTTTATCTGTATCAAACCTCTGACAGTCACCGAACCTACATTGAGAAATGAAGTTTAGAAGTAGGTGCTATAAACAGTATTCACTCTATGGAGAGAGTTTACCCTGTACCACAGTTTAGAAACAGAGAATCTCTCATGAGAAATGCACTACAGAGTATTAAAAAGTATCTATTAAGAATAATTTGCACTCTATGCAACACTTGGCAAAAATACACTATTCACTTAAAATAAGCAACATCTGAAGGTGCTAAAGGTTATACTACCTGCTGCCTTCATACTCTGGTGAAAAATTACAGATCGCACATCTTCTGAAGCACAACAAGTACATGTACATAGCTTAATGCCTGGTGCATACAGTCTTCTATGTTACTTAGAAATGATCATGCTGAGACGATTCTGTCTAATAACTCAAGGCTGATTACAATACATAGTATGTTGTATGTAGAATATTTGCCATGCTGCAAACCTTTTCTACAGAGCTTGAAAACTTGTGTGGAACATAATGGACACAAGTTGTCAGCTGTCACCTTTAAACGGGGTTACTCTTCAATGCAAAAATGTATAACTTGTTCAATACCTTTATACACCTATGATGGATTAGCAGCCCATTAGGTGGACCCAGGCTGTACAAAATTAGGCAGAAAAGTAATTTGGTAGTTACTTGTCATTTTGTAAACTATAAGACAAACTAGCACGCTCATTGGATGATGTAATCAGTGATGGCATCAGTGATGTCATCAATGATGTCATTTGAGGTATCATCAGTGATGTCATCAATGGTGTCATAGAACATGTCATGAGTGATGTAATATGTAAAGTAATAAGCAGTGCATGGCGGGGGCGCAAGTTATAGTTAGCGCTGCTAACTAAAACTGATGAATTTCTGTGTTTTTTTTAGGTCAAAACTTTATTGTTGTCACTGTCAAATTCCCTAACTGTAACGTTACTTTAACCTTTGGTTTTTTTAGTGAGTAGATAGATAGATAGATAGATAGATAGATAGATAGATAGATAGATAGATAGATAATTAACTTTTTTATACTCATTTTATTTTTAAAGTAACTACAACTCGAGCTCCCGCCATACACAATGGCGCCATCAATTATGTCAATGTTGATGTTGCAGTCAGGTGATCAATGATGTCATAGAACATGTCATGAATTATGTAATATGAGAGATATTTAGTTATAGCTAATTTAGGGCTCGAGTTACAGTTACTTGAGATAATCGTAAGTGGTGAATTTCAGTGAATTTGTTAATTTAAAATGGTATGTTTCAAATGACATTTTCACCCAACTATGACGTTCCTTTAACCTTTGGATTTTACAAGGAATTGCTATATGGCAAACTAGTGCGCACCATAAGGAATTGCAGTGAGGATTCTGAGTTTCATATTAAACAAAACACTATGTTACAATGGTACACTCAACATGGGTATCCCAAAAGGATTCTTGATAACGCAATGCAGACAGCACATGGTCCAAGAATGAGATCTTGTTTGGGCCCAATAACAGCACGTGGGCAAAAAGTGAAGAGAACCCCACAGGGTTCCTCATGTCATTCAACAATGAATCAGGTGCAGTGCAGGGCATTCCTGCTAAAAACTGAGGTCTCGTGAAATGTGACCTGATAATCTGGAAGACAATGTATGACACACTAGAATTGCAGGACTAGATCCTTCAGAGCCCTACAGGTTAAAAATGAAGTGGTGCAGCAGGAAAAATATGTGAATAGGGCATTAGGATTACAGGTTTTCATACATTTGGGAAATGCAAGGCATGCCAGTACTCCACTAACGTCAACGAGGTGAAGATCCCACAGACCACCAAATGGAAATAAATGACACAATTTATTACATACAGCACTATTTTTGTTATTTATGTTCTACAAAGGCTCTGCAACCTATGGTACGTGGGGAGCACAATACATGCCCTACGCAAAAGAATCTTAAGAACACACTAGAGCCGTCACATTTTTTATACAGAACAGGTTACTAAGGATTCCAGAGGAGGGAACAGGTTAGCCAAACTGAGGAAACAGAGAATCTGTGGATGATGTTATCAGTGAGGTCATTTGAGATGTTATCAGTGATGTCATGAGTGATGTCACTGACCATGTCATGAGTGATGTAATATGTGAGGTCATAAGCAGTGCATTGAGGGGACACGAGTTATAGTTAGCCCAGCTAACTATAACTGCTGAATTTCACTGGTTTTGTACGAGTGAAACCTGAGCCTAACTATAACGTCTCTGCAACCTTTGGTTTTTTCAGTGAATTTCTAAGGTTTTTTTAATTTCATTTCCTAACTGTAACAACCCTGTAACCTTTGGTGTTTTCAGTGAATTTCTATGGTTTTTTAAATGCTAATACCCAACTATAACGTCCCTGTAACCTTTGGTTTTTTCAATGAATTTCAAAGGTATCTGTAACCTGTAAACTTTGAGAGTGGGTGCGTGAGTGGCTGTATAGGTCCGTGACTGTGTGTATGAGTGGCTGTATGGGTCTGTGAGTGAGTGTTTAATGTCTGGGTAATTAGTTAAGTGCATGAGTAGTGCCTGGCTGATTGTATGATTGCATAGGTAGTGTGTGTGTGATTCTATGAGTGCAAATGCAAAGGACATACTGCGAATACCGAGTGTTTTTGACAAAGTGTAAAACACATATATAGACATATTTTACATAAGGTTTCAGTGTATCTATCTAGTAACATACTAATTTAACTTTCCCCTTTGTACTCATTTGTCAAAATAACTACATCAAAAATGCATTTTCCTTCTTCCCAGCAATACCTGAGGTCGCAATGACGTCAGTAGTCACGAATACAAATGACAAAGTGTAAAACAGATATAAAGACATATTTTACAGAAAGTTTGGGTCTAGCTGTTTAGTAACTTAATGATTTAACTTTATTTTAACAAAACATTTGTAAAAAACAACAGTTTCAAAAAAACTTTCAACATCGGAACTCACAAATAGAACACTACTACCAAACAAAGAACTTTCATTGGTTTACACAGTTTTACACCTAAATTTGTGCAATTCACAGTATGTGACAAGACATTGTCAAGGGGTACAAATAAAATATATTCTTGCGGGACTACGTCCATGCTTTACCATGTAAAAACCTACCATGGCAATCGTCTAAAAGCAGCAAAAAGGCAATGCAAGGCTAAAGGACCTTGAACTTTAATAGCAGCCGCAAAAATACTGGGGCAGAGAGTCTCTTCAGAGGTCTAATCTCAACTTCAAGATTTGGCTCCAGAGTTTTCCCGAATGGCATCATACTGCATGGATTGTGGAGTGGTACTGAGTGCTGGAGAGCAGTCCATAAAGCCTATCGTACTGCTGCAAAGAATCATAAATATTGATTTATTTTTTATTTTTGGCCCTTCTTAGTTTTTCTACATTAGCAGGCATTTTCCTATCTTCTAATTTATTGTAACAGTACTTACATATAACTTGCCATGTGGATAAGACAAAGCTTTCCTCTACAAATAAATATACAGCTAACTATTGCCAGTTATCATTATTTTCATTTTCACTTTTTAAATACAAGTCAACAGTCCTTATTTGAATCTTGTAGTGAGTGCGTCGACAACAGATACAAACATACTCTGGTTTTTCAGACAGCACTGTGTTAAATGTTGTAATCTCTTCTTCAAAACTAGCAACTGTAATATCTGTGTCCCCGTACAGAGACTTTTTTTGATAAATCAATTTTATTGATTTTCCGTTTAATACATCAACACAGTTAGAATGAAAAACTATAAGACAAAACCCCCCACACATCACATTGCGACATGAAACACGCACAGCCCAGTGTCCACATAGGGTAACTCAGTGAACACATAGTACGCATTACATGGCCACAGCACATCAGTTATAGAGCCACCACGTCCTATTAGGTAAACTGCCCTAGCAATTTTCCCCAGACTTTAACGTGTTTCCGGGGACATTCACGTGCTTCATAGACCACCCGCTCCTGTTGCACGTACCAGTCCACCCCCTCCTCCATTTAGCCAGAGTAGGGCATTTACATGCCAACCACTGTGAAGCAATATCTTGTTTGGCTACCAATAAGGCCGTTCCCAGAAAGGACCTTTTCTCCCTAGTACCCCCAGTCCCCTCCAGCACCCCAAGCAAAATCATTGTGGGCGACATGGGGAATCTCCCTTTTCAGAACCCCTGATAGTTCTCCAGTCACCCTTATCCAATAGGAAATAAGTAACCCTTGGCGTCAAATTCCGCTCCGCTCGCGGAATTTGTGGAATTTAGGCAATTTTGCGTTCCGCGGAGAACGCGGAATTGCCAACAATTCCGCGATCCGCGGCTTAGCAAATTATTTTCTTGTTCGCGCTTTAAAAATGCGTTCTAGCGCGCGCGATAGCGACTTACCGGGATTCCTGCGTTCGCCGACGGGTTTTCCTATCCGTTCGCGTGTGCCACGAGATTTCGGTAGCCGGCCGCACGATCCCGCGAGAGTTTGCGAACGCAAACACGTCATTTGTCGCACCATCGTGCACCGCGAGAGAGATTGCGATCGCGAACATGTAATTCGCAGCGCCATCGGACAACGCGAAAGTGTGCGATCGCGAACAGGTCATTCGCCGCGACATCGTGCACCGCGAGAGAGATTGCGATCGCGAACACGTCATTCGGGCGTGCCATCGGACATCCGGCGGAATGTTGGTAAAGCTCGCGATCCCGAACATGCAAAATTTTCAATCTGGAGAAGAATAATATCTCGAGCAGCATAAAAAAAAACTCAGATTGATATTTGGCTGTCCTTTTTTGTCAAATTTTTTTGGGGGGAGAGGGAGGAAGTGCCACAGAGTCTCCTACTTCCTGTTCCTGTCCAGCAGGCTCCTCCCAGTGCTTTGTCCATCTCCTGTTCATTTTTCACTTGGATTTGAGCTGGAAGGATCACTCTTTGTGTCTGCTGCATCATTATCATTGGATTTGAGGACTTTTGGATTTGAGATTTTACAAGTAATTTGGTGTTGTTTGATTGGGGCATTGCAGTTGCTGCAACTACAATTTTGGTACTTTTCATCATTTTTAAAAATAAATAGTTGTGGGTAGCCAGTAGTCCCAGAGCTAGTCATGGGTGGGTGCATGATGAAACATGATGAAAGTTGAAACAACTGTTCCTTTGCTGTGTGATGTATTTATTAATTTCAAACATCATTTAGGGCACATGGATGGCATTGGATTGAATTGCAAAATGTGTATTTGTGGGTGTATTTCAGTTTTTTGGGTGTGTGTTAAATAAATGCCTTAGTTGTGTGTGGTGTGTTGCAGGCCTTGTTTAGCCCTGTGGATTTTCGTTTTTGCATTTTATTGCATTACAGGCAAAGCAGTGTGGTTTAGCATGCAGCCTTTGCCTGGCTATTATAGGCCTGTTTTCAGTACATTGTTTTCCAGGCCTCCTGCTTGTTGCTTGTGATTTGTGAGTGTCCATGTGGCTGGTAGCCATTTCTGGTGGGAGTTATAAGTGTGCTGCTTTTGCCATATAGGCCTGCATGTGTTTCCTTTGTGGCCTAGGCTTCTTGTTGTGGTCCTGGCCATGAGGCTGGTGGCCATTTTGAAGCCAGGCAGTGTGCTTTTGCCATAGGCCTGCATTGTCTGTCTTCAGTTTCTTGTTGTTGTGGGCCTGGCCATGTGGCTGGTGGCCATTTTGAAGCCCGGTAGTGTGCTTTTATCCATAGGCCTGCAAGCTTGTGGCCTAGTCTGCCAACAGGCCTTTCATCCAGTAGGCTCAGAGATAGTCAGGGGTGCATGAAACAACTGTTTCTGTGTGTTCTGTTGAATTTAAACATCATTTAGGGCACATGGATGGCTTTGGATTGAATTGCAAAATGTGTATTTTTGGGTGTATTTCAGTTTTTTGGGGTGTGTGTTAATACATGCCTTAGTTGTGTGTGGTGTGTTGCAGGCCTTGTTTAGCCCTGTGGATTTTCGTTTTTGCATTTTATTGCATTACAGGCAAAGCAGTGTGGTTTAGCATGCAGCCTTTGCCTGGCTATTATAGGCCTGTTTTCAGTACATTGTTTTCCAGGCCTCCTGCTTGTTGCTTGTGATTTGTGAGTGTCCATGTGGCTGGTAGCCATTTCTGGTGGGAGTTATAAGTGTGCTGCTTTTGCCATATAGGCCTGCATGTGTTTCCTTTGTTGCCTAGGCTTCTTGTTGTGGTCCTGGCCATGAGCCTGGCGGCCATTTTGAAGCCCGGCAGTGTGCTTTTTGCCATAGTCCTGCATTGTCTGTCTTCAGTTTCTTGTTGTTGTGGGCCTGGCCATGAGGCTGGCGGCCATTTTGAAGCCAGGCAGTGTGTTTTTTGCCATAGGCCTGCATTGTCTGTCTTCAGATTCTTGTTGTTGTGGGCCTGGCCATGTGGCTGGTGGCTATTTTGAAGCCCGGTAGTGTGCTTTTATCCATAGGCCTGCAAGCTTGTGGCCTAGTCTGCCAACAGGCCTTTCATCCAGTAGGCTCAGAGGTAGTCAGGGGTGCATGAAACAACTGTTTCTGTGTGTTCTGTTGAATTTAAACATCATTTAGGGCACATGGATGGCATTGGATTGAATTGTAAAATGTGTATTTTTGGGTGTATTTCAGTTTTTTGGGGTGTGTGTTAATACATGCCTTAGTTGTGTGTGGTGTGTTGCAGGCCTTGTTTAGCCCTGTGGATTTTCGTTTTTGCATTTTATTGTTACAGGCAAAGCAGTGTGGTTTAGCATGCAGCCTTTGCCTGGCTATTATAGGCCTGTTTTCAGTACATTGTTTTCCAGGCCTCCTGCTTGTTGCTTGTGATTTGTGAGGGTCCATGTGGCTGGTAGCCATTTCTGGTGGGAGTTATAAGTGTGCTGCTTTTGCCATTTAGGCCTGCATGGTTTTCCTCTTGGCTTACTGCTTCCATCATCCCCTTTGCCAGCTGCAGCTCCCTGAATGATGTGATGAGCAAATAATTTAATGCCAAACAGGGTCCACTTCTATTACATTTGTATTTTTGTTGTTGTTCCTCTTCTTTCCTATCCTTCCTGACAGTGTACACAGTATACCATGAAAGCCCTTGTTGACAGTCTCACAAATGGCTACACTAACTTATATATTTTATTTTTTTGTTTGTACTACTAGTAATTGAACCACAACAACAAATGCAACATTTCACTGATGTTCTTCTCCTGGCTTCTTTGCTTTTAGGTGCACAAAAAGACAGAGGAGGAGGTGTCATCATCATCACCCGTTATACTGCCAGACAGAAGTCCTGCTGCGCACCACGTCACGTGTGACCACAGACATCTCTGCAACGTGTGCACCTGCGTCCTGCTGACATCTGAAGAAGATGGCCCCAAAGAAAGGTACCAGGTCCTCCAGTACCAAGAAAGTTGCCAGTGAGAAGAAGAAGGAACAGAAGAAGGAAGTGGCACTTGCCAAGACTAGTGTGCCGGCCGATGTGTTTTTTGGTAAAAAAAAACTTACGCCTGCAGCAGCGGTGTCCAGCGGGGACCAAGCTGGAAGCAGCACCGCCCACCCCACCAACCTAGGCCCAAGCCCATGAGTGTGGCAGAGGTAGCCAGTCTACTAACGACCAGTGATGTTGAAATGTCATTATCGCAAAGTAGTACCCAATCCACGCACTCGCAGGCGGAAACTCAGCAGATAAGTGGGCAACCACAGCCGCAACCACAGCCGCAACCACAGCCGCAACCGCAGCCGCAACCCCAGCCGCAACCCCAGCCGCAGCCGCAACCCCAGCCGCAACACCAACCACAGCCCCAACCGCAGCCCCAACCGCAGCCGCAACCGCAGCCCCAACCGCAGCCCCAACCGCAGCCCCTGCCGCAGCCGCAACCGCAGCCGGAAACACAGCTGGAACCACAGCCCACAATAGTAGTTGTTCCACCTGAAGTAGGGGCAGTTCAGGAAATCGAGCTTTTTGCAGACGAAGAGGAGCAAGCCACTGTTTCAGGAGATCCATTGTCTTCCAGACCCCCAGCAAGGAAAAGGAGGGTTAGTCCATCAACTTCTTCTTCAAGCCCCGCTTCTGATGATCTAGATGCCACTTGGAAGCCACCAGCTCAGTCTGAGAGTGATGCACGCCACAAGACAAGGCTAGTGAAAAGGAAGGTTCCAGAAAGCCTTAGAGTTATGGAGGTAGATGTAGACGAGAGGGGTGATGATGATGAAGAGCCAGTCATCATGAACATCACTCCTGGGCCTGCGGAGATGGAGACCAACTTTATTAGACTATCCAAAATCGCTGCGAGGGAAGTAGCACGGATACCACCAACACGACCTCCAGCTTCCATATTTGCCTTTGCAAAGGCCCGGCAGGGACCTACATCCAGCTCAACCACCACCTCAGTAGGTGGTGGTAATGTAAGTGCACAGAGTCAAATTCCAGGCACACCCTCCAGTTCATCTGGTATTGAAAGTGGCACCTCCAGCAGCGCCAGAAAGTTCTCCTCCCCAGTTTGGGACTTCTTTTCGGTTAGCAGTAAGGAGGAGAACATTGCTATATGCTCAATTTGTCGGCAGGCTGTTAGACGGGGTAAGCTTGGTACAAACTATGGTACCGGAGGACAAACAAGTCATCTCAAAAAACACCACAGTATCAAGTGGGAGGCTCACCTACTTCACTTAGAAAAAAGTAAAACTGGACCCATTGCTGTTGTTGGGGATGAAGAAGTAGGGGAAGATATGATCGCGGTGGAAGGTCAACAAGAGGGAGAAATTTCTAGCCCTATGCCCAGCAGTGTAGTGGTAATGCCCACATCCTCAGCAACATCTCAGTGGCACCGTACTAAGAGTCAGCCTCAGACACCAAGGCAACCGGGCACTGCAATGAGCAAAAGTGCGGCGTCGTTGAGTCTAACTGGGTTCAAGAAGAAAGGTGCACCACAAAGGAAAATATTCCAGCCTACCATTGACAGCATGCTTAGGTCGGAGGGGCAGTACCAACGCAACCACCCAATGGCACGGTTGTACAATGCGAAGCTGGCTAAAATGTTAGCGCTGGACCTTCTCCCTTTTTCATTTGTGGAAGGGTGGGTTTCCTTGAATTTGTGTCAGCCATCTGCCCTAAATGGAAGGTTCCCAGCAGGTCCTATTTCGCCCGAGTTGCTGTTCCAGCACTACATCACGATGTGCTGGAATTGGTTGGACAAGCTTTGCAGCAGAGTGCTGTTCACAAAATCCACCTGACAACAGACATGTGGACCAGTTGCCAAGCCACTGATTACATGTGCATCACTGCACACTGGGTCTCTTTTGTGGGGGTTAGAGAAAAGCTATCTGAAGTAGGTGCTGTTGACACAGCTGAGATTTTTAATGCTTCTCGGAAACATGCAACTGTAGCCATGTTCGCCATGGAGAAATCTCATACTGCTGCAAACATTTTGGAAGAGTTTAACAGCAAGGTCTTTGAATGGCTGCGCCCAAGAGGGCTTAACATTGGTTTTGTTGCCACGGATAATGGTAGTAATGTACTTAAGGCCATGGAGGTTGGTGCCTATTTCAGGGTCCCGTGTTTGGCGCACTGCATTAACATTATAGTTCAAGACTTTCTGAAAAAAGAACCCATAGTCAGCAACTTACTGACCACCTGCCGCAGAATATGCACTCATTTCAGCCATTCTTTTAAAGCCCGGAAGCAGCTGAGGATCATTCAACGTGACTATAGAATGCCAGTCAAAGCACTCATCCAGGAGGTGGCAACACGTTGGAACTCAACGTATTACATGCTTGACGGTCTGTTTGAGCAGTACAGACCAATCAATGAATGTCATGCGAAGGGCGGATGCTACTGTGAAAGGCATGACCCTTCAGATGGACCAATGGTGCCTAGTTAAATCTCTTACAGAGATGCTTCTTCCTTTCGAGGTCTTCACAGGTGAAGTCAGCAAGGAGGACTGTACTATGGGCCAAGCTATCCCATTGTTGCACATGCTAGAGCAACAGCTGAAGGAGGTGTCTGAATCGTACATAGGTGTGGAGGAAAAAAAAGAAGCGTATGAGTTGGTGGAGAGCTTATCATGTCGCTTAACTGAAAATGCAAGGGTGCAAACTAAGATTTTGTCACAAGAACATTACATTTGTGCCACAATTCTGGATCCACGGTCAAATCGGCACTGAACAGTAAGACATTACTCCCTTTTTCAGAAGTGGATGTTGCCCAGTACAAAACTTGGATAGCTGAGGCAGCCAGTAAATTGGAAAAGGAACGGCTGGTAATTAAAGGCCTCAAACCCACAACAAGTACTGCAGCAGGGCATCCAGCATCAAGTTCAACTTCAGAGCCTGAGGGCAGTGCATTTGGTTCACAGCTGTCACCAACACCAACACTATCGACAACAGCAAGAACTGGATCATCAGCCCCAGTAAAAATGGCACAGGATTGGTATTTACAGCAAGGACTTGCTAGGTCCAGTGCTGATGCAAAGACAAAAGAGGCAGAACAAAGTGTAGCACCCCTGAACATTGACCGGATGGTCCAGGCCTACCTGGATGACCCAACAGAGGTCTACATTGATCAAAACCCATTGCGGTATTGGTATGGCAAAAGGGGCCAATGGCCAGAGCTCAGCAGGCTGGCGATAAACTATCTGGCTTGCCCTGTCGCAAGTGTCTCTTCTGAACGTGTTTTCAGTGCTGCTGGTTCCATTGTAACAGTGAAAAGGACCAGTCTCTCACCAAAAAACGTGGACAGGTTAACCATGATCAAAATGAATCAGCAATTTATACCACCGAATTACACAATACATGAATCAACGCAGGAAGATGAGGACAGCGGCTCAGGTGACGGAAGTAGCGTGTTAGATGCTGATTACCTACTTCTGGTTGAACCCCCAGAGTTTGAGGACGAGCTATACTTCCCTGACAACTAGGCTTCCACTTCTTACTGTCTTTCTCCTTATTTACTTTTATTTGTGTGTCTGTCTTTCTGGTTGGAAACTTCAAATCACAACAAATCCATCACCACCGTCTTCGTCTTTTATTGCCATATATGAGTTTCAGCTGTCTGCATTTCAGTCCACTCCTCCGAGTCCTGCTCCTCCATCCTCCTGAATCGACCCAAATCTATTACCCTCAAGCCAGATGATGATTGGATATAGCATAATCGAAGAAAAATGAAAATCTAGCCTCGTTGAGTCTCTCCAAAAGAAGTGGAACATGATGATGATAGCTATCCTCCTTTCCGAGCCGAGACAGACTGCCCATTAACTGAAGATGAGAAGGAACAGGTAATGAATGATGACATGCATTGGATGCTGACTGAGTGATTTGTGTTGTTGTTGTTTGTAGTGCATGAAGTTAATTCATTGTGTACTATTATCTAATCTACACACTAAAAGTAACTCAATGCAATGTTTGTTTCCAGTCTTGTTTTTTAATAACAAATTTCTACTTCTACTGGAGGCCGATCCATTGCATTTTGAATGTGGAAAGGGGACTCAATATGTACACTGCACACTGAGTTGGACAACACACCATGATGATGACCACAGTGACATAATATCTTCGCAGTCACTCAGTACGATCCGAGATGATTGATGGAATAACTCAGGGCGTTTCATGAGTGGCATAAAAGGTAACCAAGTCAACAACAACCACTGCAGACCTACATGTCTGTGTAGTGGTGCAGTCGAGTGTGGTGGTATGACTGACAGCGGGGCATTGATTTAGTCACTTAATTTGTAAAATGCTATGTTGCTGTATATCTGCTTTGTCTGCCTCTGTCCACAAATGTACGCTAAATGGAGGATGGGTCACGGGTGCCATGGGCCTGCTCTGTCCTGTTGTTGGAGGTTAATGCTGGAAACAGACTAGAGTAGACATGATGTATCCATGCCGCCTCTGAAAGTGTTCTTGTTGCACTCCACCGTAATTTATGCATTTTTTTTCTACTTGATTTTTCAATATCCCTTTTGTTTTCCCATCTACAATTACAGGCCGGCCCTTACCCTGTGCTATACTGGGAAAAACAACTCTCACTTACCTTACCAATGAATCTACATCTGCCAGGCAGGCAGTGGTGTCACCCAAGATTGATGGCCGAGCGTCCATGGAAGGGAGGACCAAGAGGAATGCCGAGATGCAACTCCCCATTTTGACCAGGATAACATACAGTAACAGTATTGTTGTAGTGAGCCTCAGCAAGGCCTACCAGTGCTTAGGGGTTCTCCCTTCTCTGCACAGAGTCCTCAGACACTTAGGAAGAAGTTGGCACAGAAACTGGAAATAGAAAAGACAGAGTTTATTAAACCTCATGAGGTGGAGCTACATTCACACACATCACCCTTCAGTAATGCATGAAGTAGCACACTGAATGGAAGGATCCTGGACCTTTATACCTACACAGGGGCTCAAATGAAGGCGGTACTAACACAAATGCTGGTTTTAGTTACATATAAGGTCATACAGAGAATGCACAGTCGACAAGTGGGTGGAGCTAACAGTGTCTACTTTTAGTAGACACATCCTGACATTTATAAACTCGGAACAGCTGCAAGCTCAACTGAGCATGTGCAAAGCAAGAGGAACTAAATATAACTTGTCTCTAGGCAGATTTCAAGAGCAGTTGACAGGAAGGTAGGACAGAGCACATGGCGAGCACATGGTAGCACATGGCAGCCAAAATGGCTGACAGAAATACAAAATGGATTCCACAAAGCGGACAATTTAGCCTCTAAATACAGGCTGTCTTCAGCTAATGCTTAACTTAAATGCTGACAAATTACAACAGACGACCCTTTCAGCATTGGCTGAAGACATTCGTTTATCTGGGGTAATCTAGATATTCATCCCGTACATCTATTAACATTATTTCGGCCACCTCTTTATTCAACATTTGTTGGGCCTTTGTTTCAGCAATGTTCCCTCTGGCAGGTATACAAGCAGAGATGCAAATGGAGCAAAGCATTGGACCACATTGGATACATACGCAGCATGTAAAAATATTACAATTATTACACGCAGGATAGTCAGTAGCTTCCAGCCCCAAGCAGAAACAAGAGTCCAAAACCATCCAGCAAAAGTCCAAGTTCCAGTCTCTGGATGAATTTCTGCAGCAATCTTATGCAATTTTGATATTGCGTCATATACTGAAGGTGAGTGATCTGGTATGAATACACAACAGCTGCTACCGATGATGCGACATGCACCACCTCGATCAGCCAAAATCACGTCTAGCACCATCCTATTCTGGAGTGCTACAATCCTTGCAATCTGTAGTTCTTCTGTAATGTTCCCAAGTGCCATAGCTGTCTGATTAGTAACAGCTTCCACAACACGAGTCAGTCGTCGGATTTTCCTGCTGTTTAATGCAGCACCCACAAAGAAAAATAAGCCCAAGTTGAAATCAACATATTGTTGTAGGGTAGTGTCGGTTTGGTCAACTTCATCCATACTTATTGTCCTCTTATTTCTGTTTTTGGAAATGTCATTGTACAGTTTAAAATCACGGTGATACAATGCAGGTGCCAGAAACACAGGGGATAACAGAAAAGATACATAGCAGATTCCTGACCACCCAACAGGTAATTGATAATATCCGTTATTTCCACACACAAAATACGTGTTATGCGAGGCTGTGAAAGTGCTCTTATTGGCACCTTCAATGGTCAGGATTACAGTACACTCGCTCCTCCCCACTGGAATTCTTCCAACACTACAAATACACAAATCTGCTTTAGCTTTTGTCACAGAAATCACAAAAGGTCCAATGTTCTTTATTATTCTCACATTTGTGAAAACATATGGTGTTGAAATATTGTCCGGTTGATACTCTTCCCATTCCCATTTAGTCCCTTTGGCTTGTGGATAACCTTCTTTATTTTGATAACATACTTTATTAAGTTGAAAAATAATCCCACCTACTGAAGGCTTTCCATATGCAAACAAAAGCGCATACCAAGCTTGACAAGAACCATTGTGAGAAAATGGAAGAGGAATAAAAGGTGTTCCTCCTTTCTTTTGATGTGCAGGTATCATCCCACACACCCAACAGTTGGTAGTATTTGTAGCATTGTGAGTATGGTGCAACATCTGGATAAAAGTATTGTTCAGGTAAGATTGCCGATGCTTTTGCTCATGGTAAGGAAGAGTAAAGTAGTGGTGTTCCACGGGTACTGGCGTAGTGGCAACAAAAAGCTGTTGAACAGGAGCCACCTTCTCGATGTACCACGTAATTGCTGCCATAGCCACCATAGCAACAACAAACCCTACAGCACAAATGACTCTTTTGTTAGTCATTTTAGCAGCAGTAATGATTGATTTTTCTGAAAACTTGTTGAAAACAGTCGTTGGAGCCTTCTCCCTGGGCAGCCGCTGATTTCTTCACCATGGGCCAAAGCGGGTGTCACTACACTAATACAGGGCTGATCCCCCTCCCCTTGCCACAATGGCTCTCCGTTTCACTAACCCAGGGTGGTAGCTCAACCAGTCTTTTCAAAACTGCAGATCCTTTCCTCGTCTCAATTGATATCTGGATACTCCAGTGATCGTGTGGTCCGGGAAGACTTCCGCAGATTCGCTCAGGTGAGATAGCTTGGCCTTTCTCCGTCTCCAGAATCTCTCGATGGTCGGTCAACACAGCAGGTTCCACCAAGGCAGGCGACACACGCTTGCAGTGTGTGCTGTGGATCCAATTCTTTCTGTTTGTCACTCGAACTGCTGTCCTTGTCGCAAGGAGCACCTGCTCTGGTCCTCGCCACCTTGGCTCCAAGCTGTTCGATCTGTCGAAGACCTTGACCATTACATGGTCACCAGGACGGAGTTCGTGGGCCTCACCTGTAGATCTGTCAGGAAGAGCTTCTCAAACCTGTTGATGAATAGAAATCAAACTGTCAGTTAACTGTGCCAAATAATCATTCATCAGAACACAAGGAACATCATGTATGGGGCGTGGCTTAGGAATTCCCCAAATGTTCATTGGTCTCCCAAACACCACCTCATAGGGGTAAGACCTGATCGTGAATGTGGCACCGATCTTATGGACAACAATGCCAAAGGTAGGGCATCTGGCCACTTTAGAGACGTGGAAGCCAGTATTTTCGCCAACTTTGATTTTAGAGTAGCGTTATACCTTTCCACCAATCCTGCTGATTGCGGGTGGAAAACTGCATGGAATTCCTGTTTGATCCCTAATCCTTTCAGGACATGCTCAACAACTTGCCCAATAAAATGAGGTCCATTGTCACTCCACAAAAGTTTACAAACACCGTATCTAGGGAAAAACTCCTTTAGAAGCACCTTTGCTGTGGTGAGAGCAGTATTATCCTTCGTAGGGTATGCCTCTATCCATTTGCTAAAGGCACATACCACCACTAGGACATATTTCAGATTATTGCAGCGTTCGAGTTGGATGTAATCCATCTGCAAAACTTCAAAAGGTGCAGTTGGTGTAGCAAACCCTCCTGTAGGAGTTTGTGTCCCTTTTACAGGATTATACTGCCAACAGATCAAACAGGACTGTACTACCCTTTTGGCTGTGCTAGCAATTTCAGGATGCTCCCAAACTTGTGTAAGCAATTTAGTTATTGCTAGAGCTCCAACATGTGCCAGCCCATGTGCCATTTGAACCATAGGTTGTAAATAGGCCGCAGGCATTTTCCACTTATTCATTTCTTTGTTACGCCAACAACCCTCATCATCTAATATTCCTTCTTTAGACCATTGCTCAAGCTCTTCCACAGAAGCAGATCTTTGTATATCCAATACTTCCTCTCTAGCATCATGCCAACGCTCAGCTTGTGATTTCACTACGTACATGGGTGTAGTGCTTCGCTGCATCGCAGTCTCATGGGCTACGCGGTCCTGCAAAGGCATTGCCTTGTCCTATTTTGTCAGTCACTTTCTTGTGTGCGCTACACTTCATAATAGCAACTTTCTTTGGGTATGTAAGTGCAGTCAAGAGATTATGCACTAACTCTCCGTGCATTATCTGCATCCCATGGGATGTAAGAAAGCCTCTTTCCTTCCAGAGTAGGCCAAAATCATGAACCACTCCAAAAGCATAGCGACTATCCGTGTAAATGTTCACACACAAGTCAGTGCTAAGCTCACACGCTCGTGTCAAAGCTATTAGTTCAGCTGCTTGAGCCGACTTCTGAGGTATGCGAGCTGTTTCCACTACTGTCTCAAGCGTGGTAATTGCATAAGCAGCTGAAGTCGCGCCATCTGGTAACTTCAAACAGGACCCATCAACCCACAGTTCCCCATCTACATCTGGAAGGGCGTATCTTGCAAATCGATGCGACCCTTTGTCTGTTCCTCAGTAAGGAATATACAATCGTGAGGCTCCTTTGACTGAGACTGAGTCGCAGGATATGGCAACAAAGTGGCGGGGTTCAGTGTCGCACATCTCTTCAAGGTAATATGAGGTGCTAGCAGTGTCAATTCGTATCCTGTCAAACGAGCACTAGTTAGGTGCTGAGTCTTAGTCTGATTCAAAAGGGCATCTACTGCATGGGGTACTAGCACCAACAGTTTGTGTGACAAAACTATCCCTTCACTCTGACGTATGAACACAGCCGTCGCTGCAACTGAACGGAAACACCCAGGCAATGCACGAGCAACAGGGTCAAGAACTGCAGAAAGGTATGCGCAAGGACGCTGTTTGTCCCCGTGTGTCTGTACTAAAACTGACAATGCACATCCTTCTTTCTCATGTACATAGAGTGTAAAAGCCTTAGTGTAATCTGGTGTGCCTAACACTGGTGCAGAGCAAAGAGCTTGTCTCAACTGACAAAAAGCATTTTGACATTCATCTGTCCATGGAAGGGGATCGGAGTGTTTTTAGTCAAAAGTGCTAGCAAGGGCTTAACAATGTGTGAAAAACCCAATATCCATTGCCTGCAAAACGAAGTCAGACCAATGAATGCACGGACATCTTTCTGCGTGGAAGGTACTGGGGTGTCTAAAATTGCTTGAATGCGATCTGGTGTCAGTGCACGGCCCTCCTTAGACAGAAGGTGTCCTAAATAGGTCACCTTCGGTCTACATATTGCAATTTCTTTTGTGATACTTTATGGTGGTGTGTAGCAAGAAAAGAAAGCAAAGACAAAGTGCATTTCTCACACTGCTCAGGTGTATCGGCTGCCAACAAGATGTCATCGACATATTGTATGAGAGCCACTCCTTTAGGCAAGGTAAAGGAATCAAGCTGTCTCTTCAATGCTTGACTGTAAATACTAGGACTCTCAGTATAGCCTTGAGGAACTCTACAAAATCTGTATGATCTATTATTCAAAGTGAAACCGAACAAATATCGGCTATCAGGATGAATAGGAATCGAGAAGAAAGCGTTCTTCAGATCAATTACAGAAAATGTAGTTGCTGTTGGAGGGACCAGGGTAAGCAATGTCGTTATGTCAGAGACTACAGGGTACTGTGGTACTACAATCTTGTTGACTTCTCTCAAATCGATAATAAATCTATAAATCCTAGTGTCAGTATCTTTTTCAAAATGGGAAGAATCGGACTATTGCAAATATTGTAAGGAACTTCTTCCACAAACCCCACCTTAATTAAATCATGTACAATACGTGTGAGTGCTTCTTCTCCTTCTCGAGAAATTTTATACTGAGGCAGTCTTGGCAATAAAGCTCCCTCCTTGACACTAATATGTACTGGTGGAATAACCATTTGCCCTACATCAGTATCCGAAGTAGCCCACAAAGTACTAGGGAGTGAGGCTAGTGCAATGTCCTCTTTAACAATACAAGATCTCTCAATCATAGGGTAGTTGTCATTCAAAATAACCCGTACTCCTTCCGGAGAACACCGTATCGTAGCCCTAAAATATTTAAGCATATCAAGACCCACAATATTGTCTGGTGTGTTTGGAGAAAGCAAAAACGGACATGGAGCAGTAAACTTATCAATATCAAATGCAAGTGGTTGTGACAATGGGCTAAAGGAAGGTGTTCCATCGAAACCTATCGATGTAATGGTTAAGCCAGACAGGGGAGCCCTTGGAACCAATTGTTTAGACAAGGCGCTACGAGTAGCTCCTGTATCAACCAGAAACTGATCAGTAGAACCCAAAACATGTGCTGTAACATAGGGACCCCTCTGATCTACTGGAACTTCAACTGATTCCTTACCCCATCCTAGGCAATCCTATGCATAAGCAGAATCTTGAAAATCAGAGGGCACATAGTCAGACATTTGATATTGGTTCCTTCTATCAAAAGTGTTAAACCCATTCTGCCCACGTGTATTAGCATCAAACCGAGTACGATCATTCGCGCTTCCTCTAGGCCCTTGATATCCTGAACGATTTCTCATTTGTCCCCGACCACGTAGATTCTGCTGAGCACGCAGCACTGGACAATCAGAAAGCCAATGTCCAAATTTTTTGCAGTACGCACACTGATCAACAGACAAATTCGAACGGGCAGAGGAAGGAAAGGACGAACCATAAGATCCACCTCTATCATTACATCTAGAAAGCGGACCATAAGCATAGGCCAACATAACCTTTGTTTTCAACTCTTTAGACTTTTTGTCCTCATTACCTTTGGCTTTTAATTCTTGCCGCTCATAATACTGGGCCATAGTTAAAAGAGAAACCGGAGAAGATGTAGTCCATGAACTCTCACTGGCCTTTAAGCGACTAGCTATTCCTGGCAAAAGGTTTGCGACATATTTATCGACAAACAGATGCCTACCTGTGTCATCTGTCAATGACTGGCCACTAAAATCGTGAAATGCTTCTTCAAAGCGTGTGAAGAAGTCAGAAACTGATTCATCTACCTTTTGCTTGCAAGACGCTAGCACTGTCCAATCTATCTTCTTAGGGGGAATGATCGTCTTTAACTTAACTAATATAGCTGCCGGAAGATTTAAAATTAACTGACACGGTTTCTGTGCAGGTTCTCTATCTTCATCTAACCGCTCTAAATCTTTCCACAATGCTCCAAATGTCGCATTATCATCTATTTTACGCACAGTTCTCCACATATCAGGCGGTAATATTAATCCAAAAAACAAATCAATATCAGACAGAGTCATAGTACAAGAGCTGATTGCACCCTCAACTTCCTCATAAAAGGCTGCTGGATTCTTTCGCGGGTCAGGCAATGCATTTTTAAGGGCCATAACATCTGCTCTATTCCAAGGAGTGTAAACCCAATTATAAATAAAGTACCCTTTCGCATTAAGAGAAGTCTTATCATCCTCTGTACCCGTTCCTTTAGGAGGAACATATAAAGGCGCTGGCTTCCCGCATGGGTTTCACATGAATTACAACATTCTTATCTGTTTCAGGAGTAGGAGTTCGTGCCATGCTGATCTGAGATGCTAGTGCAGCTGTTTCTGCTGCCTTTTCTCCTTTCGCAAACGGGCTGCTTCAACACGCAGTTTAACCAAGCGTCTGATCGTGTCAGCCACCTGGGAGAAGACAAAAAGACCGGTCACGTAATTGTTTACAATCAGTTGCTACATCATCGGGCTCCATTTCTACCGAATACTTCCTAAATTGTTCAATAACCTCTGCAGCAAATGTATCGGTAAAATATATTTGCTCCCTTTCCTGCCATCCTTTTATACTATCTAAAAGTTCAGAGGCAGTGGTAGTACTACGAACGGCTTTACGCGCAGTAGATCTAATGTCAGATGCACGCTCAGCAGATAGCATGGAGCGAGTTTCTCGAGCTTTGTCCTGGTCTGAAAAAAAGAGTCCTCATCTGACTCATGAGGAGCGGAAGAAAAAATATACGGAGGTGGAGAACGATCTAATAACAAGAAATCATCTTGTGGTTTATTAAGGATAGGATAAAGGGGCTGCCTAACAGCGTATTGGCCAGTTACCTGTAAATGACGTTCCCTATCTTCCCTCTCTTTAATTTCTTTCATCTCCTTGTTTTTTAACTCTAATGCTTTCGCATAAATGGTCTTTCTCTGTTCTTTGTCAATCAAGGCTTGCTCACGCTTCATTCGCTCACGCACTTCTTTCTCCCACATTCGCACACAATCAAACATATCTTGCCTAGTCTTGTGTTTAAACATACATTGTTCCACATACTGAATCTTTCGCAAATCAAATGACCCATACATAGGCCAACGCAACTCAGGATCTTTACTAGTATATTTATTCCATAACGTGCAGTACATTATAGAAGAAATACCATACTTAATATACATATCCCTATTAGGCGTCCACTCCGGGAGGCTGGTTGTGCTTCGATCAAGTCTCAAATTGGTACCACTACAAAAGCAACACATCCTACGAAGTGTGCTGAAAACAGGCATGCCAAAAATAGTGCAAAATATGCAGTATTATAATCAAAGTAGCGCTTAAGGTACTCTTCGTACGTTGCGCTGTTCAAACAATTTTAAATAGAGAAAATTCTCCTCATTACCTGCCTATATGTATTGCAATACATATATAATTACAAAACAGATTCCAAAATTGGCCAATCATACAAACAAAGCCACAGTAAGTGTTACTAAAACTACCTTACCAATCAAAGGCATCAAACCAACAGCAAGTGCCGCAAAACGGCTCTTACCAATCAAATGGTGTCCAGGTTCCAACTGCCAAGTTCTCAAATCGACCAAATGGTCACTGCACGGCGAATCAACAGAAGAGATCTCAGGTCAAGTGACCGGCGCCGCCGGGATGGTCAGATCAGAAAGAAAGGAAAACGCTGTGGGTGCCAAGACTCAGGTCTCCTCAGGCAGCGATCGCGTCCAAAGCGAGATTCCAATCCTTTGTCGCGACCAGTCCTTCGGGCATCCGAGTCGCTGATGAGTCCCACGTTGGAAGCGCCAATTTGTTGTAGTGAGCCTCAGCAAGGCCTACCAGTGCTTAGGGGTTCTCCCTTCTCTGCACAGAGTCCTCAGACACTTAGGAAGAAGTTGGCACAGAAACTGGAAATAGAAAAGACAGAGTTTATTAAACCTCATGAGGTGGAGCTACATTCACACACATCACCCTTCAGTAATGCATGAAGTAGCACACTGAATGGAAGGATCCTGGTCCTTTTATACCCACACAGGGGCTCAAATGAAGGCGGTACTAACACAAATGCTGGTTTTAGTTACATATAAGGTCATACAGAGAATGCACAGTCGACAAGTGGGTGGAGCTAACAGTGTCTACTTTTAGTAGACACATCCTGACATTTATAAACTCGGAACAGCTGCAAGCTCAACTGAGCATGTGCAAAGCAAGAGGAACTAAATATAACTTGTCTCTAGGCAGATTTCAAGAGCAGTTGACAGGAAGGTAGGACAGAGCACATGGCGAGCACATGGTAGCACATGGCAGCCAAAATGGCTGACAGAAATACAAAATGGATTCCACAAAGCGGACAATTTAGCCTCTAAATACAGGCTGTCTTCAGCTAATGCTTAACTTAAATGCTGCCAAATTACAACAGTATCAACTTTCATCATCTTTTAAATGTGATTCATTTTTTGTCTTCAATCATTACTACTGTGTGTTGTTGTTGTTGTTATGTTTGCTCTCTGCTTATAATTCAATTCATCCCTACAGCTATTTTTGAATTTTCTTTGCTATCTTTAAGCCCGGGCCGGTACAACAGAACAGAAACTGTATGTAATTCGGGTCTCTCGGAGGGCAGACAGGCAAGGCAAATTGCATAATATACTGCTGCCCTGTACTGTCTAATTGTCTAGTAGTAGTTAGTAAGTACTACTTATCATTAACCATCAAGTTATCATCATCATGCATGCATTTCCTTTTTCTCCCTTAACAGATTTATGGATATGGTTGTCTGCCAAGATTGTGTTTTGTTGTTGTCCATGCGTACTGTTTTTCTTTGTCAAACCTTTCCCAAAACCCCCTTCCCAACCATTTATCAAACCCTAACCCTCTTCCCCCGGGCTGTGTGACTTATTGAGGTGTGACTAAATTAAATGTACACCAATAATTTATCACACGCTTGCTGGGGCGGATGTTGCAAAAGCAACACTAATTCAATTTCAAACTTCTGCTTGCCCACCCATGAGCAGTATATTTGCGAGATAATTTTTTTACCAAAGGAACCTAATCCATCAGCATTAATTGCCGGCATCAATTGGATTTGTTGTCATCCTCCTACACAACACTAACGGTTACGCTTGTGTCGAGTGTACTGTTGGCCTAGTCGAGTGACTCGACACAGCTAGAGTTTGTAACTATGTATTAGGCTATCCCCGCCACCATTATGTTTTATTGTATTTTGGCATATTATTGTTTGGCAGTAAGTTCCGTACTGTACTTCATTCTACTACTCCTCCCACAGTCTCTCTCAGGCGACTGACTGTCTCATTTTCTTTTTTTTGCAAATGCTACTGCCAGGGTCTACTACTACTACCACCACAACCATGGCATGTTGGGAAAGAAAACCATCATCACCATGCAGCCATCGCCGTGCCTAAGTTAAACATCAAGCACAGGTAAGAGAAGAAGTTTGGGGGAGGCATAATTAATAATGGACATTTTTTCATTAATTCTATTTCACACACCCCTTTGAGTCCAGTTGGAGAATGCATAGACTAGGAGGAGAGACTGACAGTGCTAGTAGGACAAGTCCCTCACTGAGGGGTACCGCATCTATCTGTTTGTGTCTTACTAAGTCAGCCAATTATTTAAATCAAACACTGGCTGTGGCCCTGCACCAGCAAGGAAACAGTGTGACGTAAAACAGTAACCCCACCCACAAAACATTAACAACATCGTATATAAAGTATAAATATATAATTTAATCCCCTAACAAAAATAAACTATGTAAAAAAAATCCCACAACACCTGACCCACCCTCTCCCTAACCCCAACCAATGTCCATTGCCCGGAACGAAAAAGTCCAACAAATTAAATGTCAAATTGTCCAAAAGTGAAAAGCCCAACGCCCGATTCCCACCCACCAAAATAAGCAACAAAAAAGGGGCAATCAACGGGGTCTGTTCATCAGCGGGCTCGCCTCTCCAGGACACGAATACGCTCCTCTAGACGGGCCACGCGGCGCTTCAATGCGCGCCAATTGCATCCACGGGGGGCAGCAGTGCTTAATGTAGTACGGTGGCGGGCGGCTGCCAGACGGTGGTGCTGTAACACTGGAGGGGGGTGGCTGGGGCTCTGGGCATTGGAGGAGGCTGCAGCTGCTGCCGCCTCCTCCTCCTCCTCCTCTAGAACCACCAGCTTTCGGTATTCAATTTGTATGGCCTCCAGCTTCCGGTGCCGGGCCTTGGCTGCCAACTCCTTCCTGTCTACTTTCACTTTGGAAGGAGTAGCTATATCAAGAAGAAAAAACAAGACTATTGTAAAATATACTCTTAGCAAAGCAGTAAGACAAATTAATTCTACACATAGTGGCACAGTAGCACTAGCAAGCACAGTACATAACATTTGTGGTATGTATCTATCCTCCCACTACCTCGGCCTCTAACATTTGTGGGAGTTTCAGGCATTCCACCACCCATGCATCTGATTCCTATCAGACACCTATGCATGCATCCCACGTATCCTTCTCTGCCAGTCATAAATATTAAATCTCGCCTGTCCTTCCTCCTTCCACCCTTCTTTCCCTTTTCGTTCAACCCATCCATGAAGGTCATCTGATCTGACTTTTAGTCTTCTCCATAAAACTTTCACAGCTGAGTTGAAGTCAGATAGAAGAGGCCATTGGTTACTCAACAGTACACTCCCGTCGCTAATGCTATTGCTAATGCTAAGTAAAGGGTGTCTTCTTCAACCGTTCACAACAACTTCTTACTTAAGTCTCAACAGTACAGTATACATTACACCCTTGCAGCGAGTGTAATGTCAATAAGTAAGGATTAGGAATATAACTTACCACCGCTCGCCACTTCTGCTGGCTCACCCCCTGCAGCTCCTCCTGCAACTGCTGCATCTCCTCCTGCACCCTCAGCAGCCACGTCACTTTCGCCGCTGGCCCCGGTGCTGGTGGTCGGTAGTACGCCTAGAAAAAACATTACACATTTTTCAGATGCCATATACACCTCCCCCTATTTTTCACCAGCAAGATTGAAAAAAAAGTTAATACATACATAATACATATACAACATACATCACTAGTACAAATCAGGTAGTAGAGTAGACACTAGTAGTGTTATATGGTCCCTAGGGTCATTCTAGTCTTTGCTAAGTTACCCCGAGCCATGCAACCATTTTAGCTTTGTGTCTTTTATTTTTGCGCAAGTTACCTCGCAGCTTGTTGTGTAAGACGCCTTTGAGCCCACATGAGCTCATACTGCTACTGTCTGAGCGCTGCGTACAAGGTCGAAAAACAAGCCACTTTGTTATGGAGTTCTGCGGTTAGTCCATATTGCTTATCCATAAAAATACTAAACTTTTTGGCACGACTGAGAAATGCTTGCACTATACTAACGCGCACCATTTTTCTCATAACAGACGGAAGATTCCCTTATACGAACCAGAGTTTTGCAGATCTTATGATGTAACCAGTACTAGGTTCTTCTAAGGTGAGGGGTCCCCAGAATTCGCTCAGATCTCCATTTATAATTTTATATAAACTATATTCCTCCCAAGGGGAGGGTGGTTCTTCCACCACTGTTCAGTTATCATGATTTCGCCTTTTGTCTTCTATGGACTTGTAGTTGTAAGTGTAACTAAGTGTAACAATGTTTAGTGTTTTAATCTTATGCATTTTGCTGTTGCTGCTGCATTATAGAACAACGTACAGAGCTTGTCAGTTGAAAATAAACCTATTGAACTTGCATAGACTCGTTGCTATTTGGTGTGGACTTACACGAGTGAGTGAGCGAAAGGGTGTGCATTGCTTCCGCGACAGAGGTCGGGAGTGTTATGTTCTGGGTTGTCTACTCATTGGGTATCTTGGGGGGGGTTTCGGAGATCTAATGAGACACTATAACTAGTCGGTCAGGGGATTGTGGTGGCTTCTGATTGAGGTGTGAGGAAGGTCCAACCTCCCATCACCAACGTCCTATTTTCTTGTGCAAAGTTCTGTATGTGCAGAATCCCTACAACAGTAGTAGTATGTCCTATCCTATCAAAAATAGTAAAATCTGGTTGGGCATTTTGTTGGTGGGAATTGTCGAAAAGCCTCAAGATTAAGAAGACTAGAAGTAGTAGAAGAGGACAACCCAAAGGACTGGACTCAATGGCTAGAGCTATTGGTGAATCTGAGTTTTATTTAAAACCTTTTAAATAAAGAGTGGCCAACTGGGCAAGCTTAGCTACAGACAGACTAATAGTAGTAGTACAGAGAGTCATAGCAGACGCAGTTAGAGGCAGGGATAACAAGAATTTAGAAACAGATAGTCTAGATCGAAGAAGAATTTGTAAAAAATAGAATTAGGATACCGAAATAATAGTTCGGAAAAAATAAGGTGCAGGAAAAGTTAGGGAAATATAATTATTAATATTAACCACTGGAGGACTTACTGGGGCCAGCAGCAGAGCCCTCGGTAGAGGAGCGGTCCTGGCCCTGGGAGGCATCTTGATGATCTTGTCCCGCCGCCTGTGACCCCGTCTTCTTGCCCCTGGGTGCTGATCATGTAAGATTTCATAAAGAAAGAGACAAAATTAAAGTTTGGTGTGAAACAAATAAAATATTTTAAAATACGCTCCAAAAACATTTTTGTGAACAACAATTGCAATAAAATTGACCTATCTAATCGGATCGACTAGTAGTATTGCGAGATTCACGGACCGTCTAGTAAGCCTAAGTACCACCTGACCTAGCCCACCTATTCCAATCCAGACGGGCCAATTGTTCAATAAGTCTTCATTTCCATTTATTTTAGTCCTCAAAAATGCATAGATGGAGGATACATGCATACATTTTTGCATACACCAAATTGTTGGCTGGTTGCTGCTGATGTTCTGCTAGTGATGATATAAGCCTATTAACACTCACTAAACAAACTACAAAAGGTTCTACTAAGGACTGGGGTAAGCAGCACTCAGCAGCACGTGACGTGACGGAGGATGCGTCACGCTGTCAGGTTACTACGCCGTCCCTTACCTTATCTTGCTTTGTTGGCGTAGTAGTATTTTTCGCAGGGACGCAAGGGACCAACTTCCCAAATCACTAACCAGAGACTTGTGACTAAACTCACTACAAGTTTTTAAGCTAGAAATAAGGGAGGAGGGCCGGATACTGGACGTGGTTGGTTTCTTGCTGTCGACCTGTGAACAACAAGTGAAGGCCTGATCAGACTCTTACTCTTTGTGAGTGCTTACAACTTCTTGACTTATCTCACTAGTAGGGTTCTGATTAAAACTATCTTCAGCCTACCTGCGATCAGCGGGTGGTCTAGCCTACGTCCCAGTATTTCTTGTGTTGATGTTTTGACAGGCGAAGTGTGCTTCAAGCCAGCCTTGAGTTTTGCCGCAAGATTTGTATCTTGATTGTAACTATAAAGAAAACAGAAGGATTACTCTTTTATCCGGTAACATCAGAAAACAGCATGTATCCTCACCCTAACCTGCTGACTTACAGTAACGTGCGTGGCTTGTCCCACTCGTCTTGAACACTTGCCTGTTGGTGGAAGGGGGAAAATAATACCAAGAACATTCCTTTGTTTTAACACCATTCACTAGTCTCGTAATGGTTCACAAAGCGCAAATGACACAAAAAGAAACCTAAACTTTCTTAACATTGTTTTTGCCAATAGTCCGATTGTTTCCAAAAACAGTTGCTTTCCTAATACTGTAGAAAACGACTTAATCCTTCTTAAATGCAGAAGTTCCAAAAATTAGTCATTCATCTTGACCTTTCTTGCGAAGGGCGCCAAACACTGTAAGAGTTCTTATCTCCTTTCTTGTTTTCTCTTTTTAGGTCCTGCCGTCATGAGAGGAGAAGAACTCCGATGCCGCCGAGAAGAGCTCCGATGCCGCCGTGCCTGCCGTCATGAAAGGAGAGGGGCTCCGATGCCGGAAACAGGTAAGCAGCAACGCTCCGGTCCGTAAAAACAAGCGAAAGGCAAAGCGCCTTCCAGAATGACGGGCGCGACTTTTATAGCTAGCCGCGCCCAAGAGGTTTGACACGTACCGTCACGTTGAACGGGCGGTGCGTGAAGGCATTCCTTTGCGCAGCATCGCCGCGATGAGAGAAGCATGCTCTCTTCCCCATCACCAGCGATGAACAGGGGCACCCGCGAGCAGCGATGCACCAAGCATGCTTTCCGTCCCTGGTGCGCTAGTGAAGCACAAAGCTGCCCAAATCCCTTGACGTTCCCTGAAAATACAGTCTCAAGAATTACACATGGAAACCGTATTACTTCAAAGTGATGGCATTCACACACATGCAAAGTGTAGATTACACAAAACAAGGTACATCAATATACATTCAATATACATTCATTATACTGACAAAGGAGTGCTGGAGCACGGGAAAGGGGCGGGTTTTTTATTATAAGCAACATAATGCCACTTCTGGTACCCGTGCGTGTAACACCTGACTTCGTTATTCATGACAGTACTCCCCTCTCAAGATCCCCCCTAAAATGTTTGGGATAGGTTTTGGTTTAGTGGGATATCGGGTATGAAAGGCTCTTATCACTCGCAGTGCATTTTTTAGGTGGGCTAAAGGTTCCCAGGTCCGTTCTTCTGGACCATAACCCTTCCAGTTGATTAAGTAGAAAAGTTTTCCACGGATTCTTTTTGAATCTAAGATTGTCTTTACTTCGAATTCTGGATGCCCCTCAATTTCAATTGGAGGAGGGGGTCGGATTATTCGTGTCTTAGGATCGTATGGTTTCAGTAATGAGACATGGAAGACTGGATGAAAGCGATAACGGAGTGGGAGAGTTAACCTTACACTAACTGGATTTATCACCTTTGCAATAGGAAAGGGGCCTATAAAACGAGGATTGAATTTCCTATTTCCTTTTAATCGTAGGTTCCTTGTGCTTAACCATACCTTGTCCCCAACACCGTATGAGGGTTGAACTGATCGATGTTTGTCTGCCATGTCTTTTGGGTTTCTTTGCTTTAGCCAAGTTAAATTGAGCTTCTAGATGAATAGAATGTAATTTAGAGATGTACTCATGTATGGATGGAACCGGATTGTTAGCAATCAAGTGATCAGGTATATGTTTAGGATGATATCCATAATTGCAGAAGAATGGGGACATTTTGGTAGATGAATGCTCTAAATTATTATAAGCAAATTCCAAGGCACTTACAATGTCTGACCAGTCATCATCTATACTAGTTAACATGCAACGCAAATATTGTTCTATAGTTTGATTGGTGCGCTCTGTTAAACCATCGGTTTGTGGATGATAACTCGATGACAATCTCACTTCCATGTTCAACATAGTACTCAGATTTTGCCAGACATGAGATATGAATTGGGAACCCCTATCGGAGATAACAATTGACGGGATTCCATGCAGACGTATAACGTTTGCCATTAGAACTTGTGCCAGTTCCATAGCCGTGGGGAGTCTTTTTTTTTTTTGTTTAAATCTCTTTTATTAAATTTTCATATGACAAAAGCCATTAATATGACAGATAACGAGCATGGTATGATATAGGACGGCTCAGGGTAACAAAACATTGCCAATGGTAAGATCAATCTTACAGTGTCCGTTATAGTGGGCGTTTTTACCAGAGCGACTGTCCGGATGCGATGTAAGAGATTCAGTTTAAATAACATCCAACTGCAGCAAAAACAACAGCTAAATTTTTAGAGATATTTCAATAACATGAAACAGGCAGTTTACTTCTTACAATCAACCTCTAGCGCAAACCCTTAATCTCTGTATTTGTTATACTTAGTAAGGTCGTTGTTCCCCATGTATGCACCTATAGTGTGGTAGTGTATCTCTCAGGGCCAAAAGATCTTGGCTCCTAAAGACGCGGTATGTGTTCGGCAGGGCACCCTTTCTAGATAGAATGTCCCTCAATGTGGCTTCACCTAGGCTCTACATTCGGAGGTATTAGTTGCGGTGTCCGCGACCAGTAAGCTGAAACGGTCATTGTTCTGTCTATGTCTGGAGAATCAACTAAGAAGAAGGGATAGTCAAAATGAGATTAGAAAAACGAGAAAGGATAGAAAAGAGGAGATGAAAGGATAGTCTGGGGAGGTATCTCCGTGCATCAGTTCTTCGGAAGTGAAGGGGCCTAAGGCTCTCCCGTGGCATGGTTGTGGGCTTATTTGAGGGGACTGCATCCCTGTTCTCCCTACTGTGTGTCTTCCTCATAGGGTTCCCCTCGTGGAAGTATGGGGTCCGCAAAGAGTTGGAGGGCTCTCAACCTGGGGGCACCGATCGTGTATGCTCCAACCGAGAGAGATGCGAGACCAGTGGCTGCCATATGCGGTCGAATTTAGCATCCGTACCTGCCAGCCTATGGGAGAGGAGCTCCATCGCCATCACATGCCAGAGGCGAGTAAGCCAGATCAAGGACGAGGGGGAGCACGTTTTCTTCCAATGTATGGCAATGACCTGCTTAGCGGCAGTGAACATGTGGAATATCAGATGCCAGTCCGTGTGTTTCATTGCTCGAAGAGCCGTCGGTCGGAGTCCCAGTATAACCACCCTTGGGTCATTTGGCAAGGGGAATCCCACTACCTCTCCAACGTGGCCCATCACCTCTCTCAAAAGGTGAGAATGAGCGGACAAGTCCACCATATATGAAGAAAAGAACCCTGGGCCGCCTGGCATCGCCAGCATAGAGGGCGAAGCCCGGGTACATCTTCTGGAGTCTAAGAGGAGTATAGTACCAGCGAGTCATGACTTTATAGACCGATTCCTGTTGTGTTATACTTTTAAAGATACGAGGGATATCGCGCCATAACAGTTCCCATTGGTCCGAGTCTATGTCTCCTTCGGTGTCCGTCTGCCACTGGCGCTGATAGGTGTGTGGGGGCACCGAATGTGAGTGTTGAAGCACTTTATAGGTCCGGGAGATCAGCCCCCGGGAACCATCAAAAGCACGGACCAGCGTTTCAAAAGGCGTTAGGCGCCTCGTGGCTCCCTCCATGTACGAGGGGGCCCGGATCCAGTGCCGGATCTGAAAGTACTCCATGTTCGTGGTTTTTGGAAGGTTGAAGTCCCGTCTGCACTGGTCAAAAGATTTAAAGATACCGTTCTCAAAAAGTTGTTCTATGACCCGGCACTCCCCAGCCGACCAAGCCGAAAACGACTTTAGGGGTAGGGCCGGCGGGAAATCCGGGTTGAGCGCTATTGATGTGTTGGGAGAGGGGAATGTAGTGAGCCCACGGGATACAGCGATCCTATCCCAGATCTCCAAGACCGTCTTGGTTGGAGTAGCTATGTATGCACTTCGATGTCTGGCCCCCCATCTAATCCAGGCCAGGTCCCACAGTGGGCGACACGCCACTGCCCTGTCGATATGGAACCAGTGTTTTTTTCGCTTTCGCGAACCGACCATTCCGATATGTATCGCAAGTGTGAGGCCCAGTAATATGCGAGCAGATCGGGACAAGCCAGTCCACCCCTGTCTCGAGGTAGCAACAGGACCCGTGTGGAGAAACGCGGCCTGCCTCCTCCCCAGATGAACGCCGTGAGATCCCGTTGGAGGTTCTGGATATCTCTCTGGGGGATCGGCGTGGGGAGAGTCTGGAAAAGGTATAGTACCTTTGGCAAAATCGCCATTTTAACTGCATTTAAGCGGCCCAGCCACGAAATTGGGAGTGATTTCCAGCGTCGGAGCTCAGCCCGGACAGCCGTCCTGCATGCCGGCCAATTAGCTCCAGTCCAGGTATCTAGGGTAGCAGTAACGTTAATCCCCAGGTATCGTATGGAATGTGTAGCCCATTGAAATGGGTTAACTGAACCTAGGTTATCCAGCTGTAGCTGGGGGAGAGTGAGATTAAGTGCCTGCGATTTGGAAAGATTCATTTTAAGACCCGATATCAGTTCGAATTGAGAAAGAATGTCCAGTAGTGCGGGTATTGAGCTTGCTGGTTCCGTTAATGTCAGGAGAAGATCATCTGCGAAGAGGCCAATTTTATGTTCTACTCCTCCTATGTGTATTCCCCGAATTTCTGTGGACTGCCTGATAGCAATCGCCAGGGGCTCCACCACAAGAGCGAACAGTAAGGGTGAGAGCGGACACCCCTGACGCGTACCCCTGCTGATGGGGAAGGACGGAGTGAGAAGACCATTTACTCGGATCCGTGCCGAGGGCGCCGCATACGGCGCCATGATGCGCGCAGTCATAGTCGGTCCGAGTCCCACGCGTTGTAGGACCGCCCGCAGAAAGGACCAGTCAACCCGGTCAAAAGCCTTTTCGGCGTCCAGGGAGAGCAGAAAGGCCGGTGTATTATAATGCTGTGTCTTTTGCACCAGGTGGGCTACTCGGCGAATATTATCCGCTCCCTGTCTCTCCCTCACAAACCCCACCTGATCGGGTTCTATCAGGCCCGGGAGGTGAGGGCCTATCCTTTGGGCGAGGATTTTGGTATATAGTTTGACATCTACGTTCAATAAGGAGATAGGCCGAAAATAGGCGCATGCCGTGGGGTCCTTCCCAGGTTTAGGGATAAGGATTATCTCCGCCTCTGCCATAGTCGGCGTCACCGACCCCGCCTCCGCAAATGAGTTAAATAGGCGCAATAGATGGGCATGAAGTTCTGGGAGGAAGAGGCGATAAAACGCCAGTGTTAGGCCATCAGGCCCTGGGGACTTCCCCACTGGCATACCCTTTAAGGCCTTTAGGAGTTCCGCCGCTAGGATAGGTTCCTCTAATTGCTCTTTAAAGAAGGGGGTCAGTGGCGTCCAGGCGCAAGTAGCTAAAAAGGGATCCACCTGGTCTCTCCTAGTCTCCCCCTGACCATATAGTTCGGAGAAAAAGGCGTGAAACTCTGTTGTTTAGCTTTTTCGGATGTAGCCCAGCCCCCCCCACTTTGGACTATTTTTGCGATATGACCCTTAGAGATCTGATTCCTGAGACGACGCGCCAGCATGGATCCCACCCTGTTGCCCCCTCCATAGAACTTCTGCTTAAGAGTCAAGAGAGACCGCTCTGCTTTGTTCACCCGGAGAGCCTTAAGCTGACCCCGAAGGGAGGCAAGTCTCTTGCTTGTGACGGTATTAGGCGCGTTCCGATTTTGTTGTTCCATGGTTTTAAGATCACGGGTGAGGTTGTCTTCCACCAGGCGAGACTCCCGCCTGCGGGCTATAGAGATGGAAGTGATAACGCCCCTGATCGTGGCCTTGAAGGCATCCCACAGCATAGGTATTGTGGTCTCCGGGAGGTCATTGGCCTCAAAGTATGATTGTATAGCTTGTCTGAGCTCGGCCACATCCACCTGATCGCGGAGCACCTGCGGAGGGAGTCGCCAGCGCGGGGCGGAATTCGAAGGTCGGCCCAAGGCGGACAAGGTTATCTCTAAGTGAGCGTGGTCCGAAATAGAGATATCTGAAATCCCTACTGTTTCTAGAGAGCGAATGAGTGCGTGGGATAGAAAAAGGTAATCTATACGGGAGTGCGAGCGATGCACATGGGAGTAAAAGTGTAGTCCTGTGTGTCCGGTTCCTTATAGCGCCAAGCGTCCACCAGGCCCAAAGCTTCCAGATCTCGTTTGAGAGCGGCAGACATAGCCCCTACTCCCTGGTAAGAGGGGAGGTGCGGTCCATGGTGGGGTCCCAAACTAGATTAAAGTCACCCCCAAGGATGATAGGATTAGTTTCCTTGGAGAGGGAAGTTTGGAGGAGGTGGCGGATGAAAGCATCTTGTGCCTGATTGGGTGCATATAGATTTAGGAGGGTAAGCTGTCTGCCCTGTATTGATAGCTGGAGCTTAAGAGATCTACCTTCCGCATCCCGGACGGTGCGTTCTATGTTTACCGAGAGACCCATTTTAAAAAGGATCCCCACCCCTGCTGTCTTAGATGATGCCGACGCCCATATTCGTAGGGGAATTTAGGGTGAGACATGCGAACAGTATCGGCCCGTAGTAAGTGGGTCTCTTGGAGAAAAACAATGTCCGGGTCCTGAAGTTGGAGGTAGCGCCAGATCTGTCCCCTCTTATTCGGGGCATTTAGGCCTTTGACATTAAGGGAGAGACATTTAAGCTGAGCCATTGATCTGTACCCGGAAAGGCATGCGTTGGTCGGAACTGATGGAGTCCCATCTCTCTCTGGTCAGAGCCTGAATCGACAACCGCTGTAAATGTTGGAGCAAGCGTAAAATCCCCCCCAGGGGCGGAGTGTGAGTTATTGTACCTGGTGTCCCCAAGGCTGCCAGTCTCAGAGCCCTGGCCCTTCGCTGCGGTTCGGGGCCCTCCCCTCGAGTCCAGAGAAAGAAAGGGAGTAAGGAAAAGAATAGAAGAGGGGAAGATTCCCAGAATGGAAAAATTACTAAATATCTAAAGGGGCAACTGGGCCCAACGGGCCTTTCCAGTCCAGGAGCGGCCCAATGGTGGGAACCAGGGCGGCTCTGGGGAAGTCACTCCCCTTGGGGACTAAGGAAATGGCGGGGTAGGTCTCAGACTACCTTGGGGGCAAGAGCCATCCACCCCCCAGGGGCGACCCGTCGCGGTAGCAACGGGGAGAAATGCGTCCCAGATGGAGCCACAGGAGGACCCCCCTCGGAATATATCCGGAGCTCAATAACGCACCCCGGCGCCCCTGCCCTCCAAGCTTTTGGGCGATCCAGAAAACTCTGGCACCTTTAGGTTAACCGCCTGGTGTGGGGGAGGGGCCCCTCACCCCCGTCACGTCAATACCAGTGTATAGCTGGCGTGGATACGGCAGCCTAGAATAACGCTCATAGATAGGCCCTCCCAAAATCCCACCCGCGCTAGACCCATCCCGGCAAGGTATTGTGGTGCTTTGCGGGCATGATCCCCCCTCCCGGGGAAGAGCCAAATATTGCCTCCCCTGACCCTCATCGTGAGACAAAACCTAATAAGTGTATATACGCCTAATTGCCCCAATACTTCGTTCAAGTAGTCCAGGTGGCCCAACGCCTTCTCCCATCTGAAGCCTCTGACAATGGGGCGTGAAGGGCATGTTCTGCCAGTCCACTTGTCCGTGGATGTCTCTCAACCATACATCAGTTGCCCCCGCTAGCACCAAGGGGGGAAGGCGGCCTCGATCTCAGGCCCCTCTTGTTGAAGTCTGTGGCGCCTCCATATTCCGTAGGTGTTGGATAATGTCCTGTTTGGCTTGAAGGTCAGTCCCCCCTGCTCCGGATGTTCCAGCCCTGGGGCGCCCGACCCTCGACCACTCAGGGCGGAGGGAGATCTGGGACGTCGGCTCCGTGGGCCCGGGGGAGGAAGGCCTCGATCCAGACGAGATGTTCAGCAGTTGGAGGGCTTCACGAAGAGATCTCAGAGACCTGCGCCTCCCTCCCAGTGAAAGATCAGAGCAAACGGGTGGCCCCATTGATATTTGACGTTGGCTTCTCTCAGTTTGGCAGTGACTGGCCGGAAGTCCCTCCGGCGGCGCAAGGTGAATGGCGATAGGTCCTGAAAGATTTGGATGGCGTGTCCCTCGTGTTCCAGCTTTTCGGTCGCCCTGGCCGCTCGGAGGATGGCCTCCTTTTCCGTATAAAAGTGTACCCTGGTCAGGATGTCGGGGATCAGGTTGGTGTTTCCCCGCGGGGGTGCTACCCTGTGTGCTCGGTCCAACGTGGGTGGGGAGGAGTCCTCATCTCCCCTGACCACATGCAGTAAGTCTGCGACATATGTCATTATGTCCTGTCCCTCTGCGCCCCGTGGCACACCCCGGACCCGGAGGTTATTCCGGCGGCTCCTGTTCTCCAAATCCTCCTGTTTGATTTGGAGTTCCACATGTTGCTCCTACAGAGTTTGGACGCGGCGCCTAAGATCTTCCTGCTCCTCTGTACGCGTGTCGAGGGTGTGCTCCAGGTCATCCACCCTAGTGCCAATTTCGGCGACATCTCGTCTAATGTCCGTGAGGTAGGACTTGACCTCCAGCTTAAGAGATGAGATCTCTGATTTGATGTCCTGAAGGAAGCTAGACATAAATGCCTGTGTAATGGCGCCTGGTTCAAGCATGTCCAGCTTGGAGGTCATTGCTGTGTCGTCCCCTGATGCTACCGGGGTTTGCTTTCCCCACAGGTCCGCCACCGAGGTATCTTTAGGCGCCAGTTGGGCTGCGGCCTTCCCCGTCTTTGGCTTAGTCATGGTTCCTGCGCCGGGGGTGCAGAGCCCTCTCGCCCTCGCTTGGTTCCAAACCGGGGCCTCCTCGCTCCCCCCCAGTCGATGCGTCGCGAGTCCGTTCGGTGGCAGGGCAAGGCTGCGCAGGCCCGGCCACAGGGTCCGCCCTTCGGATCAACTCGAGTCCCCCTTTTCGCCAGTCCCGGCAGGAGGTTCCGACCCGTGGGTCTATACCCCACACTCCAGCCGCCTTTGGTTCAATTCGTAGGGGCCACTCACTTCCGTCGCCTTCCGGCGAGACCCCGACACCTTCAGCTTAGCCTAGGGCAGCCTCACGCCCGTTTTGCTCGGGCACCGGAAGGAGCCCGATCCGGCCCCCGAGTCGCTCCGGTCCCTCGAGCTCAGTATAGGGTACCCCCTCTGCCAGTCCAGTCCAACAATCAGGGCCCTCCCTGCTGCCTCTCACCGCTGTCCCGGCCAAGCTCTCCCCACGCTTCAGGGTCCTCTACCCTCAATGTCAGGTATCTAGGAGCAGGGGCCTACCAGGGCAGTCTCTGCAGGGTATCATGCACCTTCAGCTTGGGGCCAGCCCTCCGGTCATCCACTCCGGGTCTCAGTGCTGTGCGTGATGGGCCCAAGGGAGCCGGGCCTCACTAGGCCTCTGGGTCTGCACACCACCGCTGCTCCGGCCTCTCCGGGCCGCCACTGTATGGGGGAGGGGCACACGAGGTCCACGGCCTCAGGCTCAGCCGGGGGGGGGGCGGGGAGGATATCACCTCCAGCCGCAGGTTTTCACGCCAGTCTTCAGCCCTCTCAGGGACGCCTCTCCATCCCCCGGGCCAAATGCGCTCCCCCTCCTCACCTCCGTCTGTCGCTCCGCTCCTCCCCGGTCTCCGTCGATGGATTCGCGGGGCCTCAGGAGCCCGGCCAGAGTCCGCTCTCAAAGGACGGGGCCAGGCTCCTCAGCTCAGCCCACCGCCGCAGGCAAGTTCTCTGGGGGCAAGCAACTCTCTGCAGGTCCCCCTCCGGCCAAGGTCCAGCGCCGCTCACATCACCCGCAGACTAGGGCCGACACTCCGGTGTGGGCAAGATGGCGGACGGGGTCGCCGCGATCAACCGCTCTCGGCTCTTCCGGTCGCTACGTCAGGTCGAGGTCCTCCCAGGACTCCAGGAGTCTGCAGCGGGCTATACGCTGTCTGTGGGGGGGCACAGACTTTGCCCCCCGTGCCTTAAATCGCTTGATTTATGCCCCGGGCCGCCCCTGGAAAGCGGAGCTCAGCCTTCGTGCGTCCTACGCCATTGGAGTCTAGGCCACGCCCCCCCGGGGAGTCTTTTTAAGGGTATAAAATGGGCCATACGTGAGAATTGATCCACTATGGTTAGAATGGTTGTAAAACCCTTCTTTGTTTGTGGAAGCTCGACTATGAAGTCTAAAGAGATGGTATGCCACGGCTGAGGTGGAATGGGAAAAGGTCGTAAAAGACCACTTGGGGCTTGGTGTGCTGATTTATTTTGAATACAAACACTACAAGTCTCAACATAAGCCTGTATATCTTTGAACATGGAAGGCCACCAAAATTTTCTTTTAATGACTTCATACGATTTAGTCACTCCCGGATGAGCTGACAAAAGAGTATCGTGATGTAAATGCATAATAGATCTTTGGATTACAGAGGAAGGTACAATAAGCTGATCATTTACAAATAACAGTTTATCTCTTTCTTGTGAGAATGGGTATTCCTCCTTCCATTCTTTCATATCTTTCGATGCGATTTCTTTTTTTATATCCGTCATAACATTACCGATGACGATACTAGCTTGAAAGCAAGTCGTAGGTAAAACTGGTTTCACAATTACATTATTCTCAGCCTCACATTCCCCAATCCGAGATAATGCATCGGCCTTTTGGTTTTCTTTTCCAGGCCGAAAAGTAATCATAAAATTATAATCGTTGGAAAACAAAGACCAGCGAAGTTGTCTGGCAGATAGAGCTTTGACAGAGCGTAAGGCTTGTAAATTTCTGTGGTCAGTATAGATGGTGACTGGATGACGCGCTCCTAACAAGTAATGGCGCCATTCCTCAAAAACTGCTTTGATAGCCAAGAATTCCTTGTCCGCAATAGCATAATTTTGTTCAGCTGCGGACAATTTCCTGGAATAGTATGCAATGGGGTGCATTTGACCCGTGTCTTTGTTTCGTTGTGACAAGATTCCCCCTACGGCGTACTGGGATGCATCCGCTTCTACAATGAAAGGGTGTGAAGGATCAGGATGAGATAAGATGGGTGCTGTGGTGAAACTTTTCTTTAGTTCTTGGAAGGCTTTTTCGGCCGACTCAGTCCAATCAAATTTTACCCCTTTTCGAAGGAGTTTGGTGATGGGAGTTATAGTTTGGGAGAAATTCTGAATGAATCGGCGATAGAAATTGGCGAAGCCTAAAAAACTTTGTACTTGTTTTACTGAAGTTGGGCTAGGCTTCAATCTTTTTTGGATCCATTTCTATCCCGGAAGGACTAATGACGTATCCTAAAAAGTCCACTTTAGAAACATGGAACATGCTTTTTTCTAATTTGACATAAGGGGAATTTAGGAGCAATTTTTGAAGGATGGCGCGTACTTGCTTCACATGTTCTTCTGTTGAATCGGAATAAATAAGTATGTTGTCTATGTAAACAACACAACACACATCTATAAACTCATGCAACACTTCATTTATAAAAAACTGGAAAGCAGCAGGAGCATTGCAGAGTCCGAAGGGCATTACTTGGTATTCAAATAGGCCAAATTTGGTGCGAAACTGAGTCTTCCACTCGTCACCCTCACGAACTCTTACAAGATGGTATGCTCCGCGCAAGTCCAGTTTGGTATAAATTGTTGCCTGTTTTACTTGATCCAACAAAGTAGGGATGAGAGGCAAAGGATACCTGTTCTTGATTGTAACATTATTTATGGCTCTATAATCGATACACATGCGTAACTCACCGCCCTTCTTTGGTATGAAAAATAAAGAAGATGAGACGGGAGACTTAGAATGTCTAATGAACCCATTTGCTAGATATTCATCCAAATAGGCTCGGAGGTGTTCATTTTCATTCTCAGTGAGTGCATATATTCTACTGCACGGTAAAGTAGCGCCAGGTACTAAATCTATCCTACAATCAAAATCCCTATGGGGAGGAAGAGTGTTTGCTTTTTTCTTGTCGAACACGTCTGTCAAATCGGAATATTCCATGGGAACTCCCTCGAGTAATAAAACGCTCTGTCCTTCCTTGGGGACATCAAAACCTTGAACTACGTCTTCTGACACAGGTTCCAGAAAACAGTGGGTGTTGCACTGAGAGGAGTTGAATGTTATGGTCTTTGTTACCCAATCTATCCTAGGATTATGTTGGATTAACCAAGGTATTCCTAAAATCAATCTAAACTGTGGTGCATCAATGACATCAAATGTTATGGACTCTCTATGAATGGGGGAACAGACCATTTCCAATGATTCTGTCTGTTCACGTATGGGTCCTGACGTTAGTTCTTTTCCGTCGACCGCCCGCACGATTTCCGGGCGACTTTTACTCTTAGTTTGTAAACCTAGCTTACTCAAAAAGCGGATATCTATAAAATTGCCAGTAGCGCCGGAATCAATGAGTGCTTCAACGACCCAAGAGCGCATAGGATCGGTTAAAGCTTTTAAATTTACTTGGATACATAAATGTCGACACCCTAGGGGTGGTATAAGTGAGGCCAAACTAGAATAGGCACTCGACAAACTGACCTCGTCTTTTATCGAGTGTTCTCGTTTTCCGATTGCACTTGTGTGAGTGCAACCTCTGAGGCCTTCAGTTTAGTTTTATTGGGACGCGTTGGGCATTCTTTAACGAAATGTCCCGTTTTGCCACAATAGAGGCACTGATTCAATTTTCGTCTTTTCTCTTTCTCCTCTTTGGAAAGAGTACCTCGGATTGAACCTATCTGCATAGGTTCTACAGAATCGGATTTGGTAGCGACTTCTTTGTGGTTAAAAGGTTTCTCTTTAAACAAGAGTAATTTATGATCTGTCTTTCCTCTTTCTCCCTTCCTTTCAGACAATCTGTGATTTAGTTTTACCACCATATCTATGAACTCATTACAATCGTCTGGAAGGTCAAGAATCTGCATTACCATGTCTTTTAATTCCTCTTTTAGTCCTCTATAAAAGAGTGAGACTCTCTTGTCATAGGGCCAGTTAGCTTCTAACACTAGACGATTGAAGACTGAGATAAAATGGAGTAAGTCGGACGACCCCTGTTTTAAATTCAGCAGTTCGTTATCTGCAGATTGCACAAAGACATGCTTTGCAAAGATCTTTTTCATAGCACGTTCAAATTCCCTGAAATTGTACAATATTGGATCGTCTCGTTCTACAAAAGGGACCGACCAAAGTGCTGCGTCCCCTCCAAGATAAGATAGAATAAATGCCACTCTGGAAGAATCGTCTGGGAAGGCAGTGGTTTTGGCCAAAAAATGTAAATGACATTGGTTCATGAAGATGGTGAACTTATTACAGTCGGCCATAAAACCGTTCTGGTTGAGCAAGAGGAACAGGCACTGGAGTGATTACTTGAATCTGTGTAGGAGTACCGGTCGAGGAGGAGTCTACGCTAGCAAACGTTGGGTGAAAGGTTGCAGGCTTGAGTAAGGTCTTTGTATAGCTCCTTGTAACGTTGAAATGTCTCTACGTAAGGCCGCATTTTCCATCTTAAGGTCGTTTAACATTGCGGCAATATCCTGCAGGGTAATTTGCGAAGATGCATCCATTGCGTCCAGGCGAAAGTTTATGCGTGGGCTTTGCCTTCTGTCAGGTTACTACGCCGTCCCTTACCTTATCTTGCTTTGTTGGCGTAGTAGTATTTTTCGCAGGGACGCAAGGGACCAACTTCCCAAATCACTAACCAGAGACTTGTGACTAAACTCACTACAAGTTTTTAAGCTAGAAATAAGGGAGGAGGGCCGGATACTGGACGTGGTTGGTTTCTTGCTGTCGACCTGCGAACAACAAGTGAAGGCCTGATCAGACTCTTACTCTTTTGTGAGTGCTTACAACTTCTTGACTTATCTCACTAGTAGGGTTCTGATTAAAACTATCTTCAGCCTACCTGCGATCAGCGGGTGGTCTAGCCTACGTCCCAGTATTTCTTGTGTTGATGTTTTGACAGGCGAAGTGTGCTTCAAGCCAGCCTTAAGTTTTGCCGCAAGATTTGTATCTTGATTGTAACTATAAAGAAAACAAAAGGATTACTCTTTTATCCGGTAACATCAGAAAACAGCATGTATCCTCACCCTAACCTGCTGACTTACAGTAACGTGCGTGGCTTGTCCCACTCGTCTTGAACACTTGCCTGTTGGTGGAAGGGGAAAATAATACCAAGAACATTCCTTTGTTTTAACACCATTCACTAGTCTCGTAATGGTTCACAAAGCGCAAATGACACAAAAAGAAACCTAAACTTTCTTAACATTGTTTTTGCCAATAGTCCGATTGTTTCCAAAAACAGTTGCTTTCCTAATACTGTAGAAAACGACTTAGTCCTTCTTAAATGCAGAAGTTCCAAAAATTAGTCATTCATCTTGACCTTTCTTGCGAAGGGCGCCAAACACTGTAAGAGTACTTATCTCCTGTCTTGTTTTCTCTTTTTAGGTCCTGCCGTCATGAGAGGAGAAGAACTCCGATGCCGCCGAGAAGAGCTCCGATGCCGCCGTGCCTGCCGTCATGAAAGGAGAGGGGCTCCGATGCCGGAAACAGGTAAGCAGCAACGCTCCGGTCCATAAAAACAAGCGAAAGGCAAAGCGCCTTCCAGAAAGACGGGCGCAACTTTTATAGCTAGCCGCGCCCAAGAGGTTTGACACGTACCGTCACGTTGAACGGGCGGTGCGTGAAGGCATTCCTTTGCGCAGCATCGCCGCGATGAGAGAAGCATGCTCTCTTCCCCATCACCAGCGATGAACAGGGGCACCGGCGAGCAGCGATGCACCAAGCATGCTTTCCGTCCCTGGTGCGCTAGTGAAGCACAAAGCTGCCCAAATCCCTTGACGTTCCCTGAAAATACAGTCTCAAGAATTACACATGGAAACCGTATTACTTCAAAGTGATGGCATTCACACACATGCAAAGTGTAGATTACACAAAACAAGGTACATCAATATACATTCAATATACATTCATTATACTGACAAAGGAGTGCTGGAGCACGGGAAAGGGGCGGGTTTTTTATTATAAGCAACATAATGCCACTTCTGGTACCCGTGCGTGTAACACCTGACTTCGTTATTCATGACACACGCACACCACTTAAAATTACCAACTAATAAGTAACTAAACCTATCAATCCACCACTATCCCTTCTTAGTGGCAGGGGGACAAAGGAAGGACTAGAGTCTCTCTAGCATTACCTAACTTAAGTTCTCTAAAGTAAACTCTTACATAATCATCAGGCCAAGCGAGCGCAAAGTTGCAAACAAGTAAGATTAGTAGCGCCGAGCGCCTGTGTCATAACAATAACAGAAGATTTTTAAACGTAATTTACCTGCAAAGTAAGCAGAAGCATTCTTGCTGGTCGGAAAAAAAAAATATTCGCAATATATAACACAGAGCAGAAGAACACAAAGTAGTAATATTAAATAGCTACTCACCAAGCCCCGGGACCTCCACTCCTAGCAGGTCCAGCAGGTCCTGCTCCCGGTCCAGAATATCGGACCACCGGTGCGTCAGCTGGTTATTGGTGCGCCGGACACCAGAGCAGCGAAACACTGCCCGATGCACCTTGCCCCACCGCTGCTGACGCTCCCGGAGCCCGTACCCAGACCCAGGCCTGCCGCCTGCTGCCAGGGTTAAGGGGAGGTGGCGCTGCACAAAAAAAACCAGTGCGGCCACCTCCGCCTCACCATATAAGGCCCGTGCCCTGCAACCCTTTTTGGCGCCGCCTTCCGCAAGGAAGGCGGTCGCGGCTCTGGCTACGAGCCCTGTGGCCCTTTGCCATGGTTCTGGGTAGGCGGGGGGCGGAAAAGAAAAGGTAGGAATTAAAAAAGTAAGTAAAAGAAATGAAAAAGCAGGTAATAGAAAAAGAGTGAAAAAGTAGTGAAAAACACACAAAAAGTAGAAAAAAACTCAAAATATAGAATCAGGAAAATAGAGAGATAGATAATAAATAAAAAAGATCCAAAAAAAGTTTCCAGAAACAAAGGATTGAAAAGATAGAGGGAGGATTGAAAAGCAGGCCCAGAACCATAGCAATAGAGTGAAAAACAAGATGGCAGCGCCCATTGCGACCGCATGGGCAAGTTCGCGTGATATTTCCCCCCCGAGCACGCAAAAAGCGTCGCGAACACGTAATACGCGTTCCCGAACAGGAAATACTTATCGCGAACGGGCGGGAGTATGCAATACGCGACCCGGAACTGGAAATAAGCATCGCGAGCGTGCGGGAGCATGCAATACGCGACCCGGAACAGGTAATAACCATCGCGAGCGGGTGGGACAAGTGAAAAACAAGATGGCCCCGCCCATTAGCGACCGCATGGGCAAGTTAGCGATATATTTCCCCGCGAGCACGCAAAAACACATCGCGAACGGGCGGGACAAGCAATTCCGCGTCTTCGCGGAATTTCTACGTGCTCGCGGAGATTTTTAACAATTTCGCGGAGATTTGCGTAACGCGACTACGCAAATTCCGCCCACCCCTAGAAATAAGGACATAACAGGTCCAGACCATATGATAGAAATCAGGAGGTTCCATGCCACATCTGGGACAGGCGGGTTAGCATGCATGCCTGCTCTATGCAGGCGGTGTGAAGAGAGGTAAACAAAATACAAATAGTCAGTTTGAATGAGTCGTAACTTGGCTTAAGTTGTAAGTTCCCTCAGGGCCATTAATGCGTCTCTCCAGACCTCCTCCTCTAGGCATCCTACCCACTCCTCCCATTGGACCCTGATGTGATCCAGTGTCCCTGGTGAGTTGTTGATGAGTGTACAATAGATCTGTGAGATCCCACCTCTACCCAAGTATCCCCTCAGTAGCTTGGCCTCCAGCGGGCTGTATTCTGGCAGGGGGTCTGCTGGAAGGTGAGCAGTGAATGCATGTCTGAGTTGAAGATATGTGTAAAACTGGGAGTGCCTAAGCTGGTATGTCTGCTGCAGCTCCTGGAAGGACCTTATATGAGTCACCGACCAGACATCTCCCAACCTCGTGACACCAATGCAGTCCCAGGACTGAAAACCTCTAAGAGATGCCGTTCCCCTCAACCAGGTGCCGTGCCGGAGTGGTGTTTGATGTGTAAGTCTGGATCCCCAGCGCACATGTCGTAGAGCCGCTCTCCACGCTGTAAAGACCACCCAGGTCACCGTGGGCAGTGTTCAGGGGATTGGAGACCCATAAAGCATACTCTGAATCAGAGCAAAGTCTATCTATGTAAGTTCCGCTTTGTGTGCAGGATCCGAACACTCCCCATTAAACCAGTCATGGAGGACAGGTAGTAAAGGTAGAGGTTGGACAAACCCAGACCCCCATCAAACGATCCCCGCTGGCAACGCGCAAGGGCGATGCGCGGTCAAGAGTCCTTCCATAAGAATGAGGATGTGACCTTGTCTGGAGCCGTAAACCAAACTCGTGGTAGCTGAAGAGGTAGATTCTGGTAAATATACAAGAATCGAGGAAGGATCATCATCTTGTATAGGGCTATACGGCCTAAAATGTTGAGAGGTAGAGAATGCCACTTAGTAAGATCAGATTTAGCTTTCTGTGTCAACAGGTGAAGGTTAAGGGTCCACGAACGTTCTGGGAGCAAAGTGACCCATATGCCCAGGTACTTGAAGCTGAGTCTGCGCAGGGGGATCATCTCCTGCCAGTCAAAGCAGTCCCTGGACGGCGCTAGGGGGACCAGTACAGATTTGGCAGGATTCAAGCGGAGGCCAGACGTGTCCTCAAACCACTCAAGCAACCGGAGGCAGCGTGGTCCACTCACAGCTGGGTGAGCCAAGTAAAGCAGGACATCATCTGCGTACAGAGCAATACGATCTTCATGACCTACCCCCACCTCGATTCGATGAACTGTGAGTCCGTGCGTTTAAGTGCTGCAAAGGGTGCCAAGGCACAAAGGAGGGGGGGAGAGAGGACATCCCTGCCCGCTTGATGGGGAAGGCTTCCGAGAGGATTCCATTAACCCGGACTCGGGCCGATTGATTTGCATATAAGACCCTCACCATCGCTTGAAAGTGGGGCTCGAAGCCGGCACAGGTGAGTACCAAGCGCAGGTAGTCCCAGTCCACCGAGTCGAAGGCCTTTTCAAAGTCGAGAAGGAGCAAGGTGAGATCTGGGTGTAGTCATTATTGGTGTTCTAGGGCCACGTGCAGACACCTCATGCTCCAGAGTGGCATGAAGCCACATTGGTCTGAATGCACCAGACTCGTAATGACGCGCCTTAGCTGATTTGCCAAAATTGCTGTGAAGTAACATCCCCATTACGGAGAGAAATCATGTGATAATCTGCGCATGAAGTGGAGGGGGGGCTGCGTCTTAGGTATCACCACTATGGTGGCAGAGTCGGTTTCCAATGGAAAGGACCCCTCCTGCAAAGCCTCCTGGTAGAATCACAGGAGGTGGGGGGTGAGAATCTCTCAGAAGGTGCTGTAATATTCCATTGTTTTACACAGTATATCCCTGGATAGTGCCTCATCAATCTCCTCCGCTGTGAAGGGATCCTCCAGCACACGCCTGTCGGCCGGGGACATTGTTTCTTCGGGAGCGGTTTTCAGCATCTGCTGCCCGCCTATGGAGGTCTGCCGATCTGGTGAGCAGGCTAGAGACCTGTTTTTGTAGGGAGGAAATGTCATCCTCCGCTGATGAGAGCCATTTTTCTGCCTCAGTCAGTCTAGTGGTGGCATTCCAGAGATCCTGACGCAGCAGGGCCACATCAATCTCCACCTCCCCTATTTTTGTCTCCACAGCTGATTGTGAAGTCTAGATGGCCTGGAGTATTGTGGCAAGATCTGGGTGAGAAGTCCCCGTCCTCTCCCAGACGGGGCGGTCCATTGAGTTTGGAACTGGGCCGGCGGTATACTGATCCATCTTGGTCTGAGTCTGTGCAGTGCCCGGATGGGCCGGCCTGTACGTCCTCATAACAGCACCTAGAGGTGAACCGGGCCGGCGCAGTCGCTCCCACTGAAATAGAATCCCAGGCTCCACTGTACGTCCTACTGGTGAGAGCGCTTGGGCAGTGACCACCCCGCCTGACTGGGAGGTTGGAGCTAGACATTGGGTTGCTTAAGTCATTAGTGGGCCTCCCTGGAGCGGTCCCTGATTGTCACGCCATTATCAGGACCTCAGCTGCTCAGGAAGGGGGCGGCTCAACAGACACTCCCCCAGTGCCACCCAGGAGCACACCACACAGTCAGCCACTCCACCGCCGGAGCCCCCCAGGGATCTCGACATCTCAACTTGCCCCCAAATTCAGTCGAAGCTCTCCGGAGACCTCAGTGAAGCAGGCTCAACAGGGGGCGTCCCAGCAAGGCCCCAGGCACCTCCCGTCAGCGGACACCAGGGGCACACGTGAGTGGGGCAGAGGGAAGAGAGCCCCACCAGGGCCCCACTCTCCCAGGTTCAGCTAAATCCCCCACAGTGCTGCCCCCGACAACTCCGCCTTCCAGGCCTCCCAAGGTCCACCGTCTCCTTCAGATGGCACTCAGTAGGCACAGTCCCAATTCCAGGGATTGGTCGCTGCAGAGTCTCTTGTGTCTTCTCTCCACTCAAAATGGGGATGGGCCTGCGGATCTGATGTCCCCGGTGACCCCAGAGGCTTTGTTAGCAGGAATCTGCTCTCAGGGTGATCAGCCAAGTATTCGGGGCAAGGGCCGGCCCTCCGCAGTCGGGCCCCTCCCCCGCACGAGTCTCGTGCCCCCAGGGGTACCTTAACCACAGACCAGATGGCCCCAGCAAGTCTGCTCCAGGATCAGGGCAAGCCCAGATCAGCACACACCCTCCACCTTCCAGGTGAGATGAGAGAAGGTGGAGCTCACTCACCGGCCGCCGTCTCAGCTGCTCTCCGTCCTCCTACTCTGATGCACACCTCGGAGGACATCGATTTATTTGTCACCGGGCCCCCCCAAACTCCAACCTCGCAAGAGAGGAGGCCCGAAGAAGGATGGGAGACCAAGCTGTCGCCGACCATAGCCCCTCACCCGGGCAGTCCTCCACCGGAGGGCAGGGCCTCCCTGGGATCAGTCAGGCCCCCACAGCAGAGCTCCTCGTGCATGTTCCCTGGCCCTCACCAGCTCCGCAAGTCAGGGCAGTCACGAAGCAGAGTCAGCCGGGGGCACAAACTCCAGTCGGCCCGCAGATCAGGCCGCAGCTCCACACGATCCTACCTCCACGCATCAGGGAGGCTTCCAGCCGTGCACCGGGCTCACTGGTCTCACTGCATGGAATCATCTGGCACTGGGCTCAAAACACAGCACAGTCCCGTCGTCAGTCCTCATTCGCCACCAGGTAGACCATTGATCCTCTTTTAAGTCGGATAGTTATCCGATCTTCAGGATGAAGTCCAGCACGATGTTAAAAGACGTTCGCCGTGATGGCCTCCTTGGCCACGCCCCAACTCCTCCTCTTAACAACTCTCCATTCTCCCTAGAATCCTGCTCAGGACCAAAGAAACAAAAGTGCAAAGCATCACAAACCTTTTCTATGTCTGCCACAGTACCATGCAAAAGTGCTCCATTAATTTCTTCTAAACATAAAATAGGAGTTTTCACTTAGTACAGCCTCCTAGCTAAGGTTCGCATTGTTGAGCGATGTACAGCTAAGATCCTGAAATGATGAAAGGTGTGCTTTAGCAAATTTTCTTTGATAAACAGGCTAGTGAGCGTGTTAGACTAAAAATTGTGCTTTTGTATTGCTTTTATGTAAGTTAGCATTTGCTGCGCCATTTTGTGTATGGGCGCCATTTTGTATCATGATTGAAACTGATTGTCCACCATTTCCGAGAAATGGTCTTCTTTAGGTTATGTTTCTCCGGAGCTGGGTTTTGCCACGCTAATGAATGACCTGCTTTATTAGCGCACACCTTTCCTCTAGATGTAAGCCCTCTCCCACCTGTCTAGTAGCGGGCACAGACAGGAATGACCTTGGCTGATAGAGAATGTGTGCCCGGCCTCAGAACCAAAACTTACTCCTTTGTAATTCACTGTCCAGCTGAATCCCTGTGGAAAATTCCATGGTGGGCGGGTTTTCATTGATTCTGAAATGTACATAATGTATTGTTCTGCTTGCTGAAGTCAGACTCTCTCTGTAGCACTCTTAGCTACTGGGCAGACAGGGCTCCACTCTGTGCGTACTTTGAATAAACTATTGTTGGTTTGTATTCTCTACTGTCTGACCGACTCTTCATTTCGTAGAAGGCAAAGAGGTGGTCATTGGTGACCCGAGTGACCCGAATCTTGCAAATTTGTATGCTTTCTAATCTTGCAAGGATCCAATCCTTGTAAAGTGCTTATTTTCTGTTTTAAGCTTCGCCTTGGAAAGATATGTAGAAATGTCCTTCATATATCAATGGATTGCTGTCAAATACTACAAACACTACTACACTTCCATTTGTATACAGGTGCCTTACCCCGCCTTCCTTTTACCTCTTCTCAAGTAACTTGTTCCACATTTGTAGGTACCATCACCTCTTTCGCTATAGGAGTGCCATTCTTCATTTCATGCTAAAACAACAATTGATGGACAGAATGCAGAACAATGTCATACATTCACCCCAGTACAGAGATCTGGGCCTATATCCATTGTTTTTTTGCTCACCATGCCATTCTAGTTTGAACCCAGCCATATGCAAATCAGTCTTGACCCTGTGCCCAATGGGAACAGTCCAGCCCGAACTGCCAGGCCAGGTCCTCCCTGGACTGGAAACAAGCATCCTAGGACCGGTTTCGGGGTTTCACCCCTCATCAGCCAGGATAGCTTGACTCTAGTGGCATGGAGAGCACGGGACCCATGTCTGGGCATACCCGTCCCACTCAGGGTGACAAATGCTAAAACAACAATTGATGTACAGAATGCAGAACAATGTCATACATTCACCCCAGTACAGAGATCTGGGCCTATATCCATCGTTTTTTTGCTCACCATGCCATTCTAGTTTGAACCCAGCCATATGCAAATCAGTCTTGACGCTGTGCCCAATGGGAACAGTCCACGAAACATCCTGGCTCTGATTTCCTTAAACTGCTTCTGTCTCCTGGTTAAGATGTGTCCATCTTTGTTACATTCTTACCTGTACTTGTCATATAGATTTTGTCCAGTGTTATTCTTTCTCATAGTTTGAATTTTATTTTCATTATTTTGTCATCTTTGGAAATGTCCACATATATTTTTAAGAGATGACTTTGTCCACTTACCAGTAGCTCTTTTTTCTTTCACCACTTTTTCTTCATTTTGCCCTTTTTGTGTCAGTTCTGAAGAGATACTGTAGTTGCTTCTGTTCTTTTTTCCTCCATGCTTTTGTAGGCATTCTGTCTGTAGTTATGAAGATAATGTTCTGTAAAAAAAATAAGTATATTTTAATTTTTATTCTAGCCAATGTACCAACTACCTTACTACTGGCTTACACATAATACAAATACAGTTTGTATGTTATGTTGCAGTTTTTAAACTACAGATGAACCTAGCTACATAACTACAAGCACTTTCTTCAATGTACCAAACCCAAACCAAAACACAAAACTTGTAAAAGTACATACAGTTTTTCAATACTATAAATCCAAAAACACAACATAAGAGCTATTTCTGTGCCTCTCTACCACTGTGTCACTTGTAGATTTAGTGTTTCAGTACTTTTCTACTTAGATGTGAGAAACACTACATATGAAAATCTGCACATTAATCTGTATCAAAGCATATAGCTCACTAATTCTTCCAAGTACATGCAAACAATGTGTGTCAGGTTACATATATAATTCAACAGATGGTTCTAAAACAGTACATATTCCTCACTAAAATATGTAAATACATGTGTTTCTGGTTGAGTACAACAAGACTCCCTGGATGGTTGGATGAGTGCATAGATAGTGCCTGGGTGATTCCCTCAGAATATAGGTAGTACCTGCATGATTCCCTGAGTATATAGAAACTACATTGGTTGTTCCATATCTTCATAGTTAGTGCCTATGTATTCACATACCTGCGTAATTCAATGAGTACATAATTAGTGCCTCTATGATTGGACTGGAATAACTGTGTACATAGTGCGTGAGTGATTCGATAACTGCCTGAGTAGAGGATGAGTGATTGGATGAGTGCCTGAATAATGCTTGGGTGACTGTAAAGTATCTCCATTTCTGTTAGATACATAACAGTTGTGACTATTTCTGTAACTCATTGTTTAACTCCTTCTTTCAGTATCAAACTATCTGTTTTAGTGTATCTATCAAAAATGGCAACCTCCTCAACTTTCCACTCTATGATCATGAGAAAGGCAGCAAATGAAATCATGTCTTTCATTTTAGACTATTCTCTCTCCACTTGTGAATGGTTAGCATCTGTTAACCCTTTCCCTCTCTTTCAAAAAGCGGTTCCTGTCGGCACGTGTTCATGATTTTTTCACAATGATCGCAGAGTAACCGCGAAAAGAAATGGGAGTCAAAACATATATTTAGCTTCAGTTTTTTTAAATTTAGATACTGCACAACAGTTTATTACATAGTCCTCAATTGGAAACTAAGGTTTATCATTTCTTAAAATATGTCATAACTCCTCAATTTTGTAAAAAAATTCTGTCTCTTTAAAACGCTTCCCCCAATACGCTCTTAGCTCTGTGTATCTAGCAACCCAGTGGAACCAGTAGGTCACAAGTTCACAGCACATTCTAGAAGAAACATGCTACTTCCAAATGAGATACAGCAGGTGTGGTTTACTGCACAGATTCAGAAGCATATCTAAGTATGTATTACATTCCATTTTTTAAACAACAGCCAATAATATCACTTCTTAGTAATGCATCCAATGTACTACCTAATTTTACTCACTTGCTTACTGACAACATCCAATGAAATATAGCTTTAAAAAAATAAAAAACACCTCCATTTTACCTGCTATTAATTTGGAAAACTACCTCATTCATCATCATCATCAATAAACTTTATTCAGCTTTAAGGATAAAACCCTAAAAGTCATACAAACATCAATATACCATTATTCTGGTTACAAATTGAAAAATATAGTAAGTTCCGGATAATCTAAACACAGAATAAAAATACATAATTCGCAATACAGATATTAATTACAGCTTGCCCTGAGTCTGATGGCCACCCGTAAAAAATCAAGAGTATACAAAACGGTATCACTAGAGAGAAGTTGTAAAAAGATAAAAGCTGGTCTCACCCTCCTAAAACCCATTTTTTTAAGAATGGGAATAATAAATAACTTAATAGGAACAGCATAAAAAGTACAAAACGTTAAAAAGTGCATCATGTCCTGAGGAGACTCACCCTCGCAGCCACAGGGCATGAGGCACTGACCTCTATGGGAGCCAAGGTGGTGTGCCAATAAGTAGTGAAAGAGGTCGAGCCGGAACCTTGTCAATAAAAAACGATCGGGAATACTTTTTAGCCCTAGGAGATAAGGCTCGGTGGTAGGACAGTTTTCAGTAAAATATACTTTCGCACACTGGGCTTGCATAGCACTTTTCCCTCTCTTTCACATTGACGTGTTCTTAAAAAGCACTCCTTGGCCCAAGCAAGGTCCCTTTTACATGTACGCTCAGGATTCGTAAAAATATATGCTCTTCCTAGCCTGGCGAGGCCAATTCTTATGTACTGGAGCCATCGGATACGTGCAACATAATCAAGAGAAAGACAATCCCGTAGGACGTCTTCACTAAGTGTATTCTCTTGCTTGGCCCAAATCTTGAGCCACTAAGCCAGTGGACGGAAGGCCAGTTCATCTGAAAGGAAAGTCATCCCCAGATCCTCGTGGACAACATAAGATGGGGTACTTTGCGGGACAGAGAAAATTCTGCGCAAGAAGGAATATTCGGCACTTTGCACGGCCCCAAGCTCAATGTGGCCCCATATCTCACTCCCGCAACTAACCTTTGAGATACATTTTGCTTGGTAGATCTTCAAAAGGCCCCTATTGGCTTCCCTCCCACTCTGCTCGCAAAGTTAAAGACTAGATCCCCTTTCTTCCAATTAAGCAAGGGGCACCAACTCAAGGAGTCGTCAAACACTACTCCCAAGTAAGAAAAAACATTAGTCTTGGGTATTGACGAACAACCTAGTTTAAAAAGGGGCTGCTTTGCCTTTCTGGGGCCCAACCTGCATAATATAAGATTTAGAGTGATTCACCGACAGGTCCAGCCCCTCCATAAATGAGGCGAAAGAATTAAGGGGAAGTTGTAAGGCCCTTGCTGTCCTCGCCAGGACGACTGCATTGTCCGCATAAAAGAGGACCAGCAGACTACGCTTGCCAGCCTGGGGACTGTCGGCTTTTGTTACTAAAAGGGCCTTCTCTAGGGAGTTCATATATAGATTAAAAAGAAAGGGTGCAAGGATACACCCCTGACACACCTCCCTCTTGATGTTGAATCGGCGGGATACTTTCAAGTCCTTTGAGTATTGGACTACCTCCGTGGAGTCTCGGTGAAGATTCCTCAAGAAACAAATAATGTTATTGTCCATGCCAATGGATGACATCAACTGCCATAACTTGGACCTGTTCACAAAGTCGAATGCTGATGACAGGTCCATAAAGGCTAGATATATGGGGCAGGCACGAGCCACGGTATACTTGTTCAGGACAAGATATAAATTTAAACACTGCTCCACAGTGGATCGACCAGGGCGGAAGCCGTATTGAATCTCAGCTAGAAAATTACTTTCATCAGCCCAAGATTCAAGTCTGTCGAGAATCATGTGGCCCACCACCTTCCCCACAGAGTCTAGGAGGGAAATGGGCCTGTAACAAAAGGTACTGTCCCGATCACCCTTTTTAAAAACCGGGACTATAGTCGATAGGGCCCAAGAATCTGGGCGTCCAACCTGAACTGAAGCATTAATAACAGCTGTAAGAACGGGCGCCCAGATTTCTTCAAAGAGCAATGTAGAGGTCAGGCAAAATCCCATCTGACCCAGGGGCATTTCTTTTCGACAGTCCTAATATACCAGCGCTCACCTCTTGGATGGTGAAGACGAGATCCGCCCTACCCTCCACCCTTTCCTGCCCCTCAATTGACGTAGTATCCAGCTGAAAGATACCCTCAAAATGTTGTACCCAATCGACTTCCGTGATATAGGCGTCCAAAAGATGGGCGTTTTCTTCTGCAAAAAGTGGGCTGTTGATAATAGCCCAGAACTTAGAGCTGTTACGCAATGTACTTGCCTTCACTAAATCGTTCCAGGCCTCCTCCTTCAGGGTAGACTTGCGAGTTGCTAACACAGCCTTGTATACCCTGCGGAGACCTTTGACCGCCACCATATCTCGGGGCTTAACACTCAAAGCCTGTCTCAAATTCCTGGAAGCCTGGGAACACGAGGAGTCAAACCATCTGGGGCCTACTGGCTCACGGCCCCCGCCCGGGGCCCATAGTAGCCTCCGTATAACAGTGGACATGGTTCCAAATGCACCCAAGATGTCCGAGGTATGTGTCAAACTCCCTACGACACTGATTTACGAGGGACTCATGAAGTGACTCTGGGGCAATACACCCCCAATTTAAACTCCTCCCCACCTCAACCACTTTGAGAGGGACACACGCCCCACCACCCACCTTGGTGCATCCGTGTACTCGAGACCATCCTGTTACAACACAGATGGGATTATGGCCGCTAAACTCACTAGCCTGGCCCAAAAAAATCTGTGACCAAGGAAAAAAAAGCGGTAGATACAAAGGTAAAATCATTAAAGGTCTCACAATCTCTCCCAATGAAGGTGGGGGTAATGTCTATTTTCCCCGGGGGCAGCTTATTCATAACTGATGTTAAATCGAATTCAAGCAGGATTGAGTTAAGCTCAGTACCCTGGGGGGTATGTTCCATGTGCAGGCCTGATTGTCGTGCGCAACCCATGGCTTCCACTCCTCCTTGTCTAATGTCCCCACACATGTGGATGTTAAAATCCCCTGTTAAGAAGATTTAATGACAACTCTGACCTTTGAAATTGCCACCCCGTAGTACTGACCCCAGCTGCATTATGCTACCCTCATCCTTGTGTGTAACTACTGCGTTATAAAAATTTACCAAAAGGAGCTTGCTCTTGCCACTGGACAGCAACATCACATGTACATTGGGTGAAACATAAAGTGAGGTAACAGAGATGTCAAGGACAGCTAACGATACAAAAGTAGTGAGCCCCCCTTAGCTCTCCCTCACATGGACGGGATTTCTGGAACAAACAGGGTTTTATAGCCATCCAGGTGGTAGTTGTTCTCAGTGGCCCAAGTTTCCTGGAGGCATCACATCAAAATTTTTCACAAGGGACAACCATCCAGGATTATCAATCTTACTTGCCAGCCCCGCGATATTCCAGGAAAGGAACTTACACCCTCCGTTCCTACTCAACACCTGTTCCGGGGGCGGGACATTTTCCTGTGGTGCAAGTACCATGGGGTCCGAGGGACCCGTACAGCGTCAATCGAAATCTTCCAGCGTGCTCAAAAGAGCAAACCTGTTTGCAGTGCTTACCCCTGTAATCCCCTTAGTACAGCACCTATAAGACCCATCAAAAAGCCGCTCTCTTTGAGGCCGCGCATACAAATTTCTACCTCATTTAGCTCCAGCTTTATCCTGACTGCTATTGCTCCTTCAATTAAACAATCCTTAGAGTGTGGATTGTTGGCCACAGCTATGTCTATTGGGCTAAAGAGGCTGCAAAAAAAGAGGTATTGACAGGGACTTGGATTTGCCAAATGTGGAGATTACTTGGTTTGGCCAGGGAGGGTTAAAGTTTCATCAGTTGCTGGCTTTGGTTAAAACCATTGTCGATTGCCGAGCTCCCCACCTCATGATTGTGCACTGTGGTGGCAATGACCTAGGCACATTGACTGAGGTAGGGCTGGAAATCCTAATGAAAGATACCTTTGCAGGACTTATGTCGCTTTTCCCTCACACTGTCTTGGTGCGCTCTAATATATGCCAAAGACAGAAATGGAAGTGGTCAAATCAATTCTGTCCACAGATTGACAAAGCCAGGAAACATGCTAATAAAACTGTTTCTGCATTCCTCCTCAGAGACCATCTCATGGGCTGTATCTAAAACAACATTCTGCGTTTTTACGTGCATGGAATTTATATAAATGATGGAGTGCACTTTACAGATGAAGGCAACAGGGTGTTTCTAAGTAACCTGAAACTCTGAATCCGGTCTTATGTGTAGCTGTCATATACACACAATCAACACAACGGCTCTTGTCAGATCCACCCTAGTACCCAAAAATAGTGTTAATTTTCTTTATAAATATCATTTTTTTTCAGTTTTTGGGAATGTTCGTGACGACATAACGATGGTCGCAAATACGTTGCGAAATCGCAAAACAAAAGGAGACATTCAACGGCCACCAGCACATGCAAAAATAATAACAAAAAAAATAAATTCTAAACATTGTGCTACACATATTGCTATATACATGCTTCTTTAAAAACATATTTAAACACATGTTTTTGTCTTAAGTTTCTTTAAAAGTCATCTTTAAGACCTGTTTTCCGTTTCCGTGGTTATTCGGGAAGTCGCGACGACACTGTTAACCATGACGATCGTGCCTTTTCCATAAAGTGGAAAACACATATATGCACACATATTACAGTATCTTACACACTAGGGGGCCGATTCACAGAACTAATCTGAGATAAAATCCTAAACTTACTACTTTTGGTATTCACAGAAGGCATTTAGTAGTAGTAAAGTTAGGACTCCTAACTTTACTACTACTAAACTGAGACAAAATCCTAACTTTACGACTTTCGGTATTCACAAAAGGCATTTAGTAGTAGTAAAGTTAGGAGTCCTAACTTTACTACTACTAAATGCCTTCTGTGAATACCAAAAGTAGTAAGTTTAGGATTTTATCTCAGATTAGGTCTGTGAATCAGCCACTAGGGGTTTATTACTGTACACTTCAAACTCATATTTTTCTAGTGATTTCTAGAACAACCATCTCTAAAACTTATTTTCTGTTTTCGCACTGAGGCCAGAGATCGCAATGACGTCGGTAATCGTGATAGCCGCAGATACAGTGTGAAAACGGAAAGCAAAAGCAGGAATTCAGCAGCCACCACCACATTAAAAAATTATAACTATCTAATTAATTCTAACCATCACACTGGATAAATCACTATCTATATAACTCTATAAAAACATTTATTAGAATCTCAATTTAATGCAATGTGTGTTAATGATTCACTGATATATTTTTCTACATTCCAACCAATATTCTCGATGTCACCATGACGGTACACGAGGGGGCTGCACTGGCGATCGTGGAGTTGTCGCGAATATTGCGCATGATTAAAACAAATTTTGGACACATAACTTTTTTCACTAACACTTATATTTCTCAAACATGGGGTCAGAGTACCTCGACCCTGACCCCTCACGTTTGCTTTCACAGAGAAGTTTAGCCGTTCCCGATAGATAAAATGGCGGCTGCAACTTTCTGTTCAGGTTGTGTCCAGCCAATCACAGCATTCCTGTTAGAGCGCGCAGTAGCGATTAAGAGCAAAATCGTTGAGGAATATCTGCGGCCAGAGATATATCTATAATTTTTGGCTTAAATTTCTCAAAAACTACTAAGCATATTTGCACCAAATAACAAAAAGCACAATCTGCCTAACAACATCTACCTTTCTGCCAAATTTGGTGAAATTCCTTCCAGCGGTTCGGACTGTAGGTTAAGCAATGTGTTCCTATGGGAATTACCATTACAAACGCACCTTTATTTCGCACCTCTATTTTTCGGTTCCCACTCCATGGATCACCCCCAAACTTTCCATGACACACAGAACCTGCTTTGACACTTTTTTGGGAACATTTTATGCAGATTGGTCAAACAACATCAAAGTTATAGGCAAGTCAAAAAATACTTTTCCTATGAAAACTTGGTCCTAACTATAACTACCTACTGGCGACCACCAGTAGGTAATAATATATGTATATATATTGTGGGTGTGTGAGTGGGTGTATGAGTGGCTGTGTGAGTGCTTTTGTGGGTCTGTTAGTAGGTGAATGAGTGGCTTTCTGGGTCAGTGAGTGGGTGTTTGAGTGTTTGCATGTGTCTGTGATTGTGTGTGTGAGTGGCTGTATGGGTCTGTGAGTGGGTGTGTGAGTGGCTGTTCAGGTCTGTGTGAGTGGGTATGTCAGACTGGATTGGAGTGTGAGTTGGTGTGTGAATACTTTTGTGGATGTGTAAATGGGTGTGTGAGCATGTGACTGCACGTGTAAGTGGGTATGTGAATAGCTGTATGGGTCTTTGAGATGGTGTGTGAGGGGCTTTATGGGTCTTTGAGATGGTGTGTGAGGGGCTTTATGGGTCAGTGAGTGAGTGTATGAGTGGCTGAATGAGTCTAGGAGTGGGTGTATGAGTGGTTATATGGCTGTGTGTGAGTGGCTCTATGGGTCTGTGAGTAGTTGAGAGAGGCTGGTTGGGTGCTTGAGTGGGTGAGAGACTGCATGGGTATATGAGTGCTTCTGTGGATGTGTAAGTGGGCTTGTGAGTGTGTGACTGGGTGTGCGAGTGGATGTGTGAGTAGCTGTATGGATGTGTGAGTGGTTTTGTGGGTGTGTGTGGGTGTGTAAGTGGCTGGATGGGTGTGTGTGAGGATGTGTGAGTAGCTGTATGGATAAGTGAGTGCGTGTGAGAGTGGTTTTGTGGGTTTCTGAGTGGGTGTGTAAGTGGCTGGATGGGTGTGTGAGTGGGTGTGTGAATACTACTGTGAATGTGTAAGTGTGTGACTATGTGTATGTATGGATGTGTGAGTAGCTGTGTGGGTCTGTCCATGGGTGTGTGAGTGCTGGTGTGGGCAAGTGAATTTGTGAGCGGCTGTAAGGGTGTGGGTGTGGGTGTATGAGTAGTAGTTTGGGAGTATAAGTGGATCTGTGAGTTTGTGTTTTGTTTTCATAAATACTTTATTTCATCATCATAAATACTTTATTTCGGCCGCTAGGGCCATAAAAGTGCATCAATAAAACAAACAGTCAATACATCTGTGTTAAAAAGATCGATAAATACTCGCAAAGAAATTCATATACAGTAATCAGCCCACAGTAAAAACTGGAAACACAAACACAAAGCACATGCCTCATAGGGACGGCAGGGATGAAAATTATATATATAAAACATGAACAATTGTAATACAACCAACCGGATAAAAGGACACTAAAAAAATCACATCTAATACATAAAAATATCCAAACAGTAAAATCTTGAACAAAAATCTTATAATAAAATAGAGCTGTGAGGCTACAGTGCAGGGCCGGAGACCATAACAAAAACCTGCTCACCCCGGCACAAATTCCCCTGGACCCCAGTGGTCACTTTATATAAGCCCGGCGGATGTGCCACATACAATTTAAAAAACGCGATACAGCAAAAACAATTGGGGGGTGAGTATCGTATTTTAAAACTCTATGCGCCTCTATAGCGCGCACAAACCCTAGATTTTTACATAGTTGGATTAACCACCGCTTGCGTGGCAGCCGATAGGCGGGGCAGAGGAACAAAACATGGATTTCAGACTCCACCTTGTACTTGCACGCAGGGCATTCACCGTTTTGGTCTCTCAGCCATTTATTGGAATATGCTGCAAGTGGAAGAGTCCCCAACCTCAATTGCATATATAGTTTCCTTGCAATTGGGGGTTCAACATAGTCCAAAAAGGTTTCCCTGCTATATACATCCTTTGTTAATAAAAACTCTAGGGTTAAACGACCACTTGAGGCGCTTTCTCGGATGGCACTTAACTTTACTGCTCTATATGAATTAACTAAGTCCAGCCTTGAGAACTTAACACACGAGGTCTCAGGCGTGTTCCAAAGGTCCGGCTTACCTATCTTACGTGCAAGGTCCCTTATGTGGCAGAGCCATGTAATTTTCTTTATATTACACATAGTTAAAAACTCGGAGAGTTCATCCCTAAAAACAGACAACTCCGGAGTCACCCACATCCTCCGCCAGAAAACTAAGGGTCTTATAGCAATTTCTTCATCCAGCGGTCTCAATCCGAGGTCCAAACGAAGGGGAATTAACGGGGTGCTACGGGGTAAACCTAGGACTTGTCGTATGAAATTGTTCTCTACCTTTGTCAGGCTTCCAGTTGGACAGTGTCCCCACAGCTCTGCCCCATAGAGTGTGGCACCCCTTGCCTGGGCTTTATAGATTTCCACCACGGGGGCGGCCGGTTTGAAAGCAGAAGATCTATATAGTTTCATTATACCTCCAACAGTCTGTGTTAGTCTAAGCCTCGCTTTATCTATTTGAGGGCCCCATTCAAATTTCTCAGCCAGGGTAACTCCTAGGTAGTCAAATATCCTAACTCTCTCTAGAGCGACACCATATAGAGAGGGACTTGGACGAGTTTTAAGAGGAGGGTTGAAGACCATATATTTAGTTTTATCTAAATTGATCTCCAGCCCTCTTAACTTACAAAAGTTTGTAAAACCATCTAAAATGCGCTGAATGCCCATTGGCGATTTAGAGAGCAGCAAAGTGTCGTCTGCGAACATCAACGCCGGGACCTTCCCTGAGGCTAGCTTTGGAGCATCATTGTCCTTAATTAATATCAGGTGGTTGATAAGATCATTAATAAATATACAAAACAAAGTGGGAGCTAAAACACATCCCTGCCGTACCCCTTTTCAACTGGGAAGCGAGAGGTGAGTTCCCCATGCCTCCCACAGCGCACTTGTGCAAAATTATCAGTGTGTAGGCTCTTAATAGCTTTTAAAAGATATGTAGGAATCCCTAGTTCACTCAGTACACTCCATAGTTTTTCTCTGGGTACAAGATCGAAGGCCGACTTCAGATCAACAAATATCAGGTAGAGGCTGCCACCCTCAATGGTTACTGTTTTCCAGTACAGTAGTTGGAGTCTGAATATCTGGTCAACAGTTGACATTTTTGATCTGAAGCCGGCCTGATATGGACTTAGTATTTGCTCTTCTTCCAACCAACTCTGGAGGCGGTCTAAAAGCACCCGACCATAAAGTTTTTGAGAGATATCAATTAGACTAATCGGTCTATAGTTGGAGGGAGCAAGGGGGCAACCTTTTTTGTATATGGGAACAATCTCGGCCCCACGCCAGGTATCAGGGGGGTTAGACCCCTGCAATACAGCATTAAATAAAGCACACAGATATGGGACCCATATTGCAGGTTCATTGCGAAAGAGATCCCCTGGAAGTTTGTCTAAACCTGGGGCTTTATTGCTTTGTAGCTTATAAATGGCACTCCTCACTTCAGTGCTCGTGATCTCCTTCTCCCCCTCTAGTTGTGTCTCAAAAGCCATACTAATAATGCTAGTATTGGCGTAGCCGGCATCCCGTTGAGAGTATAATGTCCCAAAGTGGGACTCCCAAGCTTCAGGCGCTATATTGGGCTCGATGGCGGGTCTCCCTTCCCTGTCACCCGTACTCACTATTGCCCAGAATGTTTTCAAATCCTTGTCCTCCAGGGCTTTCCTTAGCATTTCCCACCTTTCTTGCTCCCAGTTCTTTTTCCCCAACTGGATAGATTGATTGTATCTAGCCCTCGCAGTTTTGATTTGCACCCTATCCTTGGCCTTAACTGCTTCCAATAAAACCCGCTTGTCCTTACGACACTGTTCATTAAACCAGGGGCATCTGTTGTGACCGTTTGCTCTAACACGGCTCACCGGGTAGAAAACCTCCCCCAAATTAAAGGAAAGCTCAGAGTGTATTTCGCCTACTTTATCTAGAATCGAGTTCTGGCCCACCGTGTAAACTGTCTCCCACATTTTGACTAGGGATGGCAATGCTAACTGGTAGATTTTCGCCATCTTAGTAGGAGACTGTTGGATGTAGCCCCATCTAATACGTCTTCTATTGTTGGTCACTACCAAGGCACTGTGACAGTTGCCGGTTGGAAAAGGCGTTTTTGCAATACCCAGTTCCCCCTGGTTGAGGGTTAAAATCAAAGCATTATGGTCACTGTCCCTCGTATGCACAATATGAAAATCAAGAACTTTTCCCCAGTGTCTTGTTTCCACCAGAATGTAATCAATAAGTGAGGTCTGGCCTGCTCTATTAAATGTAAACTGCCCTGGTTGGTCAGATTTAGTCCGGCCATTGCATGCTCTTAGGGAAAAGGTGAGAGTAAATGAGTTTAACTGCATGACCAATGGAGACCAAGCTTTAACAGGTGTAGTCAGGGGGTTAGGAATGGACCAATAGAGGTCTTCTTCTGTTGGGGCAGAGTGTAAAGAATCAGAGAGGGGTTCAAAATGACAATTGAAATCACCCCCACAATCAACCAGGTCGCCGGGTCTAAGGTTGGAATAAAATCTCCCAGCAGAGCAATAGTAGATGATTCCTGGCTGTTGTTAACGGGGCGAGAGTACACATTCACTATGGCAATTTTCACCTTTGTTGGGAAGGAGAGCAGGACACATTGAATGTCACTTGACGGGGTTAGTAACTGCTCCGCCCTACATCCAAGATGGGTAGCTACCCAAATTGATAGGCCTCCAGATGGTCTCCCCCTCCCTGCCATAGAAGCTAAGATGTTATAAGGGGCATAGCCCACCCGATGAAAATCTTCCCTTGCCCAAGTCTCTTGGAATATGCAAATGTCGAATTTATCGACAAAGTCAACCCAATCCGTACAGGGCAGTTTGTTTTTGAGACCTGCCACATTCCATGAGAGTATCCTCAGCCCATTTGCTTGCCCGGTCACCCCTCTCACAACCCCCGGTACCACATTATCATGTATAACATGGTCACCAAGAACACCCACGCAGCACTCACCTATTTTCCCACATTCTATGCTTTCTCTATTTTGTTCTCTCAAAGAGTCATCAACTTTTGCATCCAGGGCCGTGGGTATGGTGGGTCTTTCTCCTGTCTGGTTGATCGAGAGGGAGGGGCCTGGGCTGTCACCTGCCATAATGCGCTTCAATCCCTTCCCATCTCCATCCTCAGAATCATATCCTGCCGTTTGTAATGACTCCACCAGCGAGGATCCCTCTCTCAGTCAGTCTACACCCTCCAGTACATCATATCTATTGTTCACCGGGATGTTAAATGGCGGGAGCCTATGATAAGCATCCCAATTCCCTTCTGGGCGGAGGCCTACACCACCTTCTGAAATTAAGGACGGAACCCTGCTTCTTACTAATGACTGTGGTAGTGGATAAAAAAAATTCAGAGGTTGTAGACTCATAGCCATCATGGAATCATAGCAACTAGTAGGATTATTAAATAAATTGGCCACCGTGTGGGGGTTTTCAAAATTTATAACAACACATTCACCTGCCTCTCTTTTTTTCCGATTTCCCACCCACCTCACTCTTCGAACCATGATAATTTCTCCAGCTCTGGCAAAATCAAAATGTTTGTGTTTAACAAGCCAGAACAGGCATTTATTCCTCAGCTCGAGATAGTATTTCCTTCATACTAGGTTCAATAGATGGGACGCCCGTCAAAATAGCTACATAAGGTGCGCAGGCAGGAGGGAGGTTTATGTCTGGGAGATTTGAAACATTTGAAACATTTCCACCTTCACTCAATCCTTGGATTACTTGTCTGCTCTCTTTGCTATTAGTAGCTGGGGCTAGGGGAATGGACTCTTCTCGATTTCTTACACATGGTTGCTTGCTCTTTGCTCTGTTCTCCGTGCCAATACTCCTGTCTCTCTGTACCCTAGTGTCACTTTGGTTCCCCAGTTCAGAATTCAAACTGGGGCCCTTGGAAACATCCCTCTCCAACCCCGACGGAGATGTTAGATCCTTACTTTCAACCTGACAGCAGACCTCGATCCCTCTTATGGGTTGGCCCTTGGGATGGTTAAGTGAACAAGCCTCCCCTGTCATTAAGACTTTATCCAGAATATCTAGACGACCAACAAGTGGGGCTAATTCTTCTTTAATAATAGCCCTTAGGTCATTCTGCAAGTCTTCCACCAGACTCAACACCCACAACGGATATTGCTTATCTACACTAGCTTGGTTCGACTTGCCAGCTCTGTGCACTTGGTCTACCCCCTCCTCTATATTAACAACAATGTCCTCACAGAATTTCTTTTTTTTTGATCCGGCCTCAAGAGCTAATTTACGTTTTCCCTTTTTAAAGGTACTCTGGGCATGTTTGCTTGTATCAATTACTTTTTTACGCACAGCTATCTCTCTAGCAGTCGATGGCTGTACGTCTACCTGGGTTTGAACCTGGTTTGACTGGTTGATCGATAGGGATGGCGAGACAGGTAAATCAGGAGTGAGTGATAACCGCCTTTCTCTTAGCTCGATTTCGGAGTCCACCACCCCTATTGCCCTCTGTAACATTTTATCTATAGATGTTGTGGGGAGTGGGGACCTACTTATCGTTTTGCCTCGGATAGGGGCTATCCTCCTCCCCATTTTAATAACCGGTACCTTAAGAAAAGGAGAAGAGAGAGACAAAGAAACCCCTAGAGTTATAGACTGGAAGTACACAATCTGGTCTAAACACTCCCACTCTGTCACATCCCACCCCACATCAAAGATAAAAATAAGACAAAGTCTCTAAGTCCGATAGTCCTGATAGCGCCTCAACTTGTAGATGCTTATTCAGCTGTATCAAGGCTTTCCAGGTTGGCAGGCAGGATACAATCAGGAGTGAAAATGCGCAAGGATAAGTCTTACCGGCTGTTCCCTCTATTGTGCCAGTCGCAACACCCAAGGGGGGTATCCCTGCCCTGCCTCTTCCTGGCGATGACGGGCGCAGGACGGGCCCGCCCTTGGCCCGGGCTTCGCCCGGGCGAGCCCGCGCGCGTCCCACGCCGCAGTGATTACTCGCGCTTTTTAGCGCGTTTGCAAGCGGCAAAACACCTCCCCTCCTGGGAAGGATCCTGGGACTGGTAGTCCCCAACGGCACAAGGCAGCAAACAGCACCTCCAGGCGTCCCGCGCCGCGGTGATTACTCGCGCTTTTTAGCGTGTTTGCAAGCGGCAAAACACCTCCCCTCCTGGGAAGGATCCTGGGACTGGTAGTCCCCAACGGCACAAGGCAGCAAACAGCACCTCCAGGCGTCCCGCGCCGCGGTGATTACTCGCGCTTTTAGCGCGTTTGCAAGCGGCAAAACACCTCCCCTCCTGGGAAGGATCCTGGGACTGGTAGTCCCCAACGGCACAAGGCAGCAAACAGCACCTCCAGGCGTCCCGCGCCGCGGTGATTACTCGCGCTTTTAGCGCGTTTGCAAGCGGCAAAACACCTCCCCTCCTGGGAAGGATCCTGGGACTGGTAGTCCCCAACGGCACAAGGCAGCAAACAGCACCTCCAGGCGTCCCGCGCCGCGGTGATTACTCGCGCTTTTAGCGCGTTTGCAAGCGGCAAAACACCTCCCCTCCTGGGAAGGATCCTGGGACTGGTAGTCCCCAACGGCACAAGGCAGCAAACAGCACCTCCAGGCGTCCCGCGCCGCGGTGATTACTCGCGCTTTTTAGCGCGTTTGCAAGCGGCAAAACACCTCCCCTCCTGGGAAGGATCCTGGGACTGGTAGTCCCCAACGGCACAAGGCAGCAAACAGCACCTCCAGGCGTCCCGCGCCGCGGTGATTACTCGCGCTTTTTAGCGCGTTTGCAAGCGGCAAAACACCTCCCCTCCTGGGAAGGATCCTGGGACTGGTAGGCCCCAACGGCACAAGGCAGCAAACAGCACCTCCAGGCGTTTTCCATTGGGGTTGGATCCACTGATCCGTTGTGGATTCACACAGGAGCTGCGCTGAGCACTGCAATCGATCCGCAGGTCCAAGCATGTGGAAAAAAAACTTTGTGTGCAATTTCTTGCCCATCAGCAGTTCCTCAGCGACCACTCTGCCACTACCCTGACCCCTTCAGTCAATGTAGACTTTAATTTTAAGGCCCCGGGACCTTGTCCTGATAGATAAAATAGCATCACTAGATATTTAAATTTCTTTTTTCTTTAATAACTCCTAAACTACTAAAAATATTTGCATCAAATTTCAAAAAGCACTCTTTTTGGACCAAGATCTAGCTTTCGGATGCTTTCATTGTGAAAAACATATTTTTGGTCCCCCCCTTTTTCTCACCCTGCCACTTTCCAGATACCAGCTGAAGTAAATGGCAAACTAGTTTTTTAAGTTCTGTGAAGATTCGTCAAACGGCACTGAAGTTATTAGTGAAACTAGGTCCTAAATATAACTAATGGCGAGTGGCAATAGGTAATTTTTATTTATATATATATATATATATATATTCACTGAAAAAACCATAGGTTTTAGGGACAGTTATAGTTAGTTGGACATTGCACTCGTACAAAACCCGTGAAATTCCCCCGTTATAGTTAGTTCAGGTAACTATAACTCGCGCCCCCGCAACGCACTGCTGATGACGTCACATATTACATCACTCATGACATGGTCAGTGACATCACTGATGACATCACTGATGACATCTCAAATGACATCACTGATGACATCATCCAGTGACTGTGTGTTTCTATAAAGTTTAAATATGTTTAATATATATGCCAAGGTGTATTGAAGAATGAGTGGGTGTATAAGTGTCTGGATGGATGATTTAGTAGGTGCGTGACTGACTCTATAAGTGAGTGATTAAACGTATCTTACTGAATGCATGGGTTAGTGACTAAACTGTGTGAATGTCTGTATCCGTCTGTCTGTTGCTGTGTAAGTGGCTGCATGGGTTTGTGAATAGCTACATGAGTGTCTATATGAGTTATTGATTGGTTGTCTGAGTATCTGTATGGGTGCCTGAGTGCTTGTGTGGGTGGGGTGTGTGTGACTCTGTGCATAGATGTGTGAGTGGGTGATTCACTGGGTGCATGGTTTCAAGAGTGCATCTGTGATGGACTGTATGGGTGGGTGAGTGTGTGTATGGGTGTGTTAGTGAGTGAATGTATATCTCAGTCGTACATGTGTGAGTAACTACATATGTGAAAGGCAGTATATATGTGTGTTGGAGTATATAAATAGCTATAAGTGAGAGTGTGTGATTGTGAGAGTCGCTGTATGGATGAGTGTGTACTTGTATCAGTGATTGTATAAGAGCGTAAGAATGTGCTAGTATTTGTATGAGTAAGTGAGCTGGTGTGTGTATAACTGTATAGGTGAGTAAATGGCAGTGTGATTAATTATTTGCATGACTGACTAGGTGTGTGAGTACCTCTATGGATGAGTGGCGGTGTGTGAGTGTCTATGTAGGTGTATGAGTGCATATGATAGTCCTGTACTGAGTGACCATAAGTATGAGTGACTGTACAGGTGAGTGAGTGGATGTGTGTGTAGACCTAAGAATAAGTGAGTGTGTATGTAGTTATTGGTGTTGGAGTGTCTATGGTTTTGACAATGGCAGTCTGTAATTTACAGTGGGTGTATTAAAAGTTATATTAGGGTGTGAGAAGATGCATCAAATTATCACATGGATGATGTCATCAGTGATGTCATTTGAGATGTCATCACTGATGTCATCAGTGATGTCACTGACCATGTCATGAGTGATGTAATATGTGACGTCATCAGCAGTGCATTGCGGGGCGCGAGTTATAGTTAGCTGAACTAACTATAACGGGGGAATTTCACGGGTTTTGTACGAGTGAAATGTCCAACTTACTATAACTGTCCCTAAAACCTATGGTTTTTTCAGTGAATTTCAAAGGTTTTTTAAATGCTAATTTCTAACTATAACGTGCCTGAAACCTATGGTTTTTTCAGTGAATTTTAAAGGTTTTTTAAGTGCTAATTTCTAACTATAACGTGCCAGAAACCTATGGTTTTTTAAGTGAATTTCAAAGGTTTTTTAAATGCTAGTTTCTAACTATGCCTACAGAGGTAGGACATGTGAAGAAAGAAGAAAAAACGTACAGAAAGAAGCAAAAGAAATGCAGAAAGAAGCAACAGAAGTCCACAAAGACGAAGAAAAGTGCAGGAAGAAGCAAAAGATGTGCAGAAAGAACCAACAGAGGAGCAGAAAGAGGCCTTGTTCCAAAATCACCCTGTGCCCACAACTTTTTCCGACGTGTACTGGTGGTAACTGACTCTGACTAACCAGAGCCAGTGCTATGCTAAAACACACTTAGAATACAGTGAAAACACCTACATACACTATGGAACACTATGCGTTGGGGTACCCCTGTGATTAGCATGACCTCCTCTGTAAGTCCCTAGTACATTATAGGGCAGGGGGATTAAAACTACCTCTTAAAACGCGCTACAGGGCGCGTTTGCACAGAGGTGAAGGGAGGGGGGGCCTGAGGTGACATGTGTGCAAACGCGCCCAGTGGCACGTTTTAAGTTGCGGGATTAAGTCCCTTGAATTCTGAGTGTCCCTGGGGCCCAACTAGCCCCCAGGTACCTACAGTTAGGACCACAGAGCTGAGTTGCAGAGAGGCGTTCCGAGGTCACGCACCTTTTTTCACCTCTCTGCAACGCAACTCTGTTGTGCTTACTGAAGGTACCTGGTGGGCTAGTTGGACTCCAGGGACCCTCAGGATTGAAGGGGACTTAATCCCCCAACTTAAAACATGCCACGGGGCCTGTTTGCACACATGTCACCTCAAGCCCCGCCCCCTCCCTTCACCACTCTGCAAACGCACCCCGTGGTGTGTTTTAAGTTGGGGGATTAAGTCCCCTTGAATCATGAGGGTCCCTGGGGTCCAACTAGCCCACCCTGTACCTCCAGTATGCGCCGGGGAGCTGCGTTGCAGAGAGGTGTTCAGAGGCCACGCCCCTTTTTACACCTCTCTGCAACGCAGCTCTGTGGCGCTTTCTGGACGTACCTGGTGGGCTAGTTGGCCCCCAGGGACCCTCAGGATTGAAGGGGATTTAATTCCCCATCTTAAAATGCGCCACGGGCCTGTTTGCACACATGTCACCTCAAGCCCCGCCCCCTCCCTTCACCACTGTGCAAACGCGCCCCGTGGTGCGTTTTAAGTTGGAGGATTAAGTCCCCTTGAATCCTGAGGGTCCCTGGAGTCCAACTAGCCCACCATCTACCTCCAATAAGCGCCACAGAGCTGCGTTGCAGAGAGGTGTAAAAAGGGGCGTGGCCTCTGTATACCTCTCTGCAACGCAGCCCCCTGGCGCATACTGGAGGTTCCTGGTGGGCCAGATGGCCCCCAGGGACCCCCAGTATTCAAGGGGAATTTGTTCCCCATCTGCAAACGCGCCAGGGGGCGCATTTGCAGAGTGCTGCAAGGAGGGGGCGTGGCCTCCGGCGCGATGCCGGTCTTTTTTTTTTTTTTTTTTTAAGAAGGGGGGCTGTGTGGCCCCCCTTCTTTTTCTAATTTATTGGCCCTGGGGACCCCATCCCCCAGGGCCTGCCCAATAATATTTTGTATAAAAAAAAAAAAATTGGAAGGGGGCCGCGTGGCCCCCCTCCCCAGGCCTTAATCGGCCCCGGGGACCCCATCCCCCGGGGCATGGCCTTCTTTTTTTTTAAATAAAACTTATGGAGGGGGGCTGCATTGCCCCCTCCTCAAGCCACTTATGGCCCTGGGGACCCCATCCCCCGGGGCCGGCCTTTGTATTTTTTTTCAAAAAAATTAAATTTTGGGGAGGGGGGCCGAGTGGCCCCCCTCCCGGGCCACTTGTAGCCCCGGGGACCCCATCCCCCGGGGCTGGCCTTCTCCGTTAGGGACCCTGGGGGGTCCCCAATCCCCCCACGGTCCCACCGGCTCCCCGCGTCCCTCGGGAGCCGGCATTGCTTTTCCACATGGGGAGCTGCTAAGATGCAGCTCCTCGTGTGGAAAAGCAATTGTCTTTGGTTTTTGGAAGAGAGAGCAGGTTTCCTGCTCTCTCTTCCAAAAACCAAAGCAGTTTGCTATGGCAGGGCGGGAGCCGCGAGACTGCCGCCCTGCCATAGCAAACTACAGTGTCCCGTGGTGAGCACCCCGGGACACTGCAGGAGCCAGCCCTGGGGGGTGGTGGTCCCCAGGGCCATCACAGGCTCCAGGAGGGGGGCCGCGTGGCCCCCCTCCCAACTTCTTCAAAGCCCCGGGGAGGTGGTGGTCCCAGGGGCTCTGGGGGTCCGTAACGGACCCCTATATTTAAATATTTAGTGCCCCAGGGAGGTGGCGGTCCCCGGGGCATGTGGGGGGGCTGGAGCCCCCCCACACAGGTACTTTTATTTTTTTTAAAAAGAAGCCCCGGGGGGGTGGCGGTCCCCGGGGCTGCAAGAGGGCCGAGAGCCCTTCTGCACCATTTTTTTTTAAAGCCCTGAGGGGTGGCGGTCCCCGGGGCTTGGGGGGGTCTTAGAGGGCCCCCATACCTAAAATTCAAAAACCCCCGCATGCCCCCGGGACTTGGCCCACCCGGGGGCCAATTAACAACAAAGCGCGGGAGACCGCGTTTCGTTTTTTTTTTTATCGGCTGGATCCGCGCACCCAGCGCGTATTTTGCCGATTTAAAAAAAAATATATATATATTTTTTGGGCCCTGAGCAGGCCTAGGGGGTCAGTGTGTTTCTACCCTGCCCCCTTTTTGCGTTTTGCGCAGTTGTTTTACTGCTTTCTTGTGCCTCGGTTCTACTGAGGCACAAGATGACTGCCAACACTTCCTGGTTTGGAGTGTTGACAGCCAATTACCATACAGCTCGTGATCGGGAGGGTACGCGGACCCTACGCGGCCATAGATATATATGTGGTTTTATTTTTGATTTTCTCAGGAACTACTGAACTGATTTACACCATTTAAGCAAAAGGCACGACTCTGAACCAAGGGCTACCTTTTTGCTAAATTTGGTGTAATTCCGTTCAGCAGTTCGGGCTGTAGCTGCGATGAAAGGTTCCTTTGGAAAATTGCATGGGGAAAACATGTTTTGGGACCCCCCTTTTTACTCGGCCCCCGCTTGACGAATCACCCCGAGACTTTCAAGATAGGAGCAGACCGGAGCGAGCCACAAAGTTTGAAAATTTCGCGAAGATTTGTCAACCGGCGCCAAAGTTATTTCAAATAGAATGTTGCAGATTTCCTATGGATAATAGGTCCTAACTATAACTATCTACTGGCGTCCGCAACTACTGAACGGATTTACACCATTTAAAAAAAAGGTCGCTTTCTGAACCAAGCGCTACCTTTTTGCAAAATTTGGTGTCATTCCGTTCAGCAGTTCGGGCTGTAGCCGTGGCTAAAATTTCCTATGGGAATTAACATGAAGAAAACGGAGAAAACGCGTTTTGGGACCCCCCTTTTTTCTCGGCCCCCGCTTGACAAATCAACCCGAGACTTTCAGGGTAGGAGCGGAGCGGAGCGCCCCAACAAGTTGGAAGCTTTCGCGAAGATTCGTCAACCGGCGCAAGAGTTATTTTAAATAGAATGTTGCGGATTTCCTATGGATAAAGGTCCTAACTATAACTATCTACTGGCGACCGCCAGTAGATAATATATATATATATATATATATTATCTACTGGCGGTCGCCAGTAGATAGTTATAGTTAGGACCTTTATCCATAGGAAATCCGCAACATTCTATTTATATATATATATATATTATCTACTGGCGGTCGCCAGTAGATAGTTATAGTTAGGACCTTTATCCATAGGAAATCCGCAACATTCTATTTAAAATAACTCTTGCGCCGGTTGACGAATCTTCGCGAAAGCTTCCAACTTGTTGGGGCGCTCCGCTCCTACCCTGAAAGTCTCGGGTTGATTTGTCAAGCGGGGGCCGAGAAAAAAGGGGGGTCCCAAAACGTGTATATATATATATATATATTATCTACTGGCGGTCGCCAGTAGATAGTTATAGTAGGACCTATTTTCCATAGGAAATTCACAACATTCTATTTCCAATAACTTTGGCGCCGGTTGACGAATCTTAGCAAAATTTTCAAAACTCGTGGGGCACTCCGGTCCGCTCGTATCCTGAAAGTTTCGGGGTGATTCGGCAAGCGGGGGCCAAGAAAAAAGGGGTGTCCCAAAACGTGTTTTCTCCATGTTAATTCCAATAGGAAATTTTAGACACGGCTACAGCCCGAACTGCTGAACGGAATTACACCAAATTTGGCAAAAATGTAGCGCTTGGTTCAGAAAGTGACCTTTTTTTAAATGGTGTAAATCCGTTCAGTAGTGGCTGAGAAATTAAAAGAATAAGAGTCAAAAAATCAATTTCCCATAGGGAACTTTGCGCAAGGCTACAGCGGAAACTACTGAACGGATTTACCCCAAATTTGGCATAAAGGTACTGCTTGGCTCAGAAAGCGACCTTTCCAAAACTGGTGTAAATCCGTTCAGTAGTTTTTTAAATATTAAAGGAAAAAGAACTATATATATCTGGGCGGAGCCTAACCACACATGTCATCGTGAGATCTGATTGGCTGTCAGCACTTCATCCAAGAAGTGTTGGCAGCCATCTTGGGACCAATATACATGATAGCACCCTAATGAAATGCATTGTAGTGAATAGAAGATTTTGAGGGTCACCAAAAGGAGAACTATAAAAGGTGATAACAGACTTTAGTTACATTAGAATTCATTTGTTGATGGTACCATACTAATTTTAGGAATTGTGGTGTGTTCTAGGGTGATTTTACCCTGTGAAAAACCTTCTGCTGGGATTTCATGAATCATGTTTGAGAGAAAACAATTTTCTCATGCTTGTCCCACAGAGGTTTGGAAGGGGCTCCAGAAGCTAAAATGAGAGCATATTTTCTGTAAATTCACATTATCTTTCTCAGTCATGTGAGAATGAAGTCTGACATTCTCAGTAAAAGATGTAAATCCAACAAGGGCAGAGACTGACAGTTGATTCCTTTGTGTTCTACTGCAGCTTCCCAGAGTGTTCTTAAGAACAACTAGAGCGCTAACATCCTTACCTATGACAAAAGTATGGCACACCTGAAGCCATCTTGATTGGAATAAACTGGTAACACTTAAAACATTTAATTTAAAAAGGAACAAAATGATGGGGTTCATTTTGTCTTAGAAATTATGGTTAGTGCTGTAGAAAGAAAAATTAGGACATGTTTTAAGTGAGATCTCAAATATCTTCCTGTTATATTTCAACAGGAGCAGCCTGCCAGTTGACTCCTTTGTGTTCTACAGCAGCTTCCCAGAGTGTTCTAAAGAACAACTAGAGCGTTAACAGTCTTACTTATGAAAAAATTATGGCACACCTGAAGCCATCTTGATTGGAATAAACTGGTAACACTTAAAACATTTAATTTAAAAAGGAACAAAATGAGGGGGTTTAATTTGTCATAGAAATTATGGTTAGTGCTGTAGAAAGAAAAATTAGGACATGTTTTAAGTGAGATTACAAATATCTTCCTGTTGTATTTCAATAGGAGCAGCCTGCCAGTTGATTCCTTTGTGTTCTACTGCAGCTTACCGGAGTGTTCTAAAGAACAACTAGAGCGCTAACAGTCTTACTTATGACAAAATTATGGCACACCTGAAGCCATCTTGATTGGAATAAACCGGTAACACTTCAAACATTTAATTTAAAAAGGAAAAAAATGAGGGGGTTCATTTTGCCATAGAAATTATGGTTAGTTTTGCAGAAAGAAAAATTAGGGCATGTTTTAAGTGAGATCTCAAATCCTCTTCTATTTCATTAGAAAATTCTGACATGCAGACTGAAACAATCACTTTCAATACCAGCAGTAGACTTCCAGTTAACTCCCTGGTGAGCAGTAGCTTTACTACAGTGATCTAATGAGCAACTAGAGTGCTAACATTCTGAATTTATGGCAAATGTGTGACACATCTGAATGCCTTCTTGATGGAATCAAAGTAAAAAACTGAATGCATTTCCTACTGAGGAGACTGCAGTAAATGAGGAAATTAGGAAACTTCATAACAAATAAGTATCCCAAGATGGCCACCAGAGAAAAAAGAGCCCAAATGTAGCACAAATATCACCCACATGTAGCCCACATATAGCCCAATGACAGAAGTGTGGAAAACACTTTTTATTTTTAGTTTTTTTGCAGTTTTATATAGTGCAGACTGGTCAGGTATTGGAGCATTGCATCTTACTTGGACCCCTTATTGCGTATTTTGCACGAAGTACATGAGATTGATCTTGCGAAACATTGAACTTTACTATTCTGTTAACCTGAAGTTGCTCTGAACCGGGCTTTGTAACACCCGTTTTTACCTACTGGTTTTAATTAATTCTCACGGTATTGTTTTAAGAAAGAGGATTTACTGTTTTTATGTACACTTTTATGATCTATGTTTCTAAATCAGATCGAATAAAGTTTAATGAATGTAATTGAAGTCTCCCAAGATGGCCACCAGAGAAAAATGAGCCCAAATGTAGCACAAATATCACCCAGATGTAGCCCACGTATAGCCCAATGACAGAAGTGTGGAAAACACTTTTTATCCTTTGTTTTTTTGCAGTTTTATATAGTGCAGGCTGGTCAGATATTGGAGTGCTTTACATGAGCATTGGTTACATCATACAAGGACAAACTCATTTTGGTTGTAGGCATGGGGAGATTAAGTGATTTGACCAGAATCACGAGCTGAAGCAGAAACTCCAACTTGGTAACACCACATTTTCTCCCCTAAGCGTAACATTTAATCAAGTGGTCAACTGGATAAAAAAAATAGAGATAACAAATAATTCAAAAGTGCTTTGTCGCTATTTGAGAACTGCTTGGCTCAGAAAGCGACCTTTTTAAAAATGGTGTAAATCCGTTCGGTAGTTGCTGAGAAATTGTAAAAAAACAAATATTGATATCTAGAGGCGCGGTGGATCCGCGAACCCTCCCGACCACGAGCTTCATTTTAATTGGCTGCCAACACTCCAAACCAGGAAGTGTTGGCAGCCATCTTGTGAGTCGGTAGAACCGAGTCACAAGAAAACAGGGAAACAAAGGTGAAAAAGAAGAAAAGGGGGCAGGGTAGAAACACCCTGACCCCCTAGGCCTGCTCAGGGACAAAAAAAGCATTTGTTTTTTTTAAATTGGCGAAATTCGCGCTGGGGTCGCGAATCCCGCCGAAATGTAAAGAAAAATGAAGCGCGGGATACCGCGCTTCATTTAATTGAGACCACCGGGTGGGCCAGGTCCCGGGGGCATTGCCAACAAATAAATGCAGGGCCCGCGGGGGCCCCCGCAGCCCCGGGGACCGCCACCTCCCGGGGCTTGTTTTTTTAATGTTTGGGGGGGCCTCCAAGGCCCCCCCCAAGCCCCGGGGACCGCCACCGCCAGGGCTTTTATCAAATAGGGACCCTCAGGATTCAAGGGGAATTAATCCTCCAACTTACCCTGAGCACTACTGATGCAGTCCAGCCATCGCCCTGTCACTACCCATGCACTCCTCCAATCAACCAGCGAGCACCATGTACTTATCCAATCACTCCGCCAAAACACAAGCACTTATAAATTCACCATCCACTCTCCTTGCAGTACTCTAATCATCCAGTCAGTACCCATGTACTCATCCAATGACCCAGGCACTAACGCATGGCAAATACAGAGGAGGTCATGCTAATCACAGGGGTACCCCAACGCATAGTGTTCCCTAGTGTATGTAGGTGTTTTCACTGTATTCTAAGTGTCTTTTATCACCAGAGACAGAGTCAGTTACCACCAGTACCCATCAGCAAAAAGTTGGGGGCACAGGAGTACTTTCTACTCCTCTGTTGGTTCTTTCTGCACATCTCTTCCTTCTTCTTGCACTTTTCTTCGTCTTTCTGGACTTCTGTTGCCTCTTTCTGCATTTGTCTTCCTTCTTTCTGTGCTTTTCTTCTTCTTTCTTCACATGTCCTACCTCTGTAGGCATAGTTAGAAACTAGCATTTAAAAAACCTTTGAAATTCACTTAAAAAACCATAGGTTTCAGGCATGTTATAGTTAGAAATTAGCATTTAAAAAACCTTTGAAATTCACTGAAAAAACCATAGGTTTCAGGCACGTTATAGTTAGAAATTAGCATTTAAAAAACCTTAGAAATTCACTGAAAAAACCATAGGTTTTAGGGAAAGTTATAGTTAGTTGGACATTTCACTCGTACAAAACCAGAGAAATTCCCCCGTTATAGTTAGTTCAGCTAACTATAACTCGCGCCCCGCAATGCACTGCTGATGACGTCACATATGACATCACTCATGACATGGTCAGTGACATCACTGATGACATCTCAAATGACATCACTGATGACATCACTGATGACATCATCCATGTGATAATTTTATGCATCTTCTCACACCCTAATGTAACCTTTGATACACCAACTCTAAATAACAGACTGCCATTCTCAAAACCATAGACACTCCAGCAGCAATAACTACATACCCACTCACTGATTCTTAGGTCTAAACACATATCCACTCACTCACCCGTACAGTCACTCATACTTACAATCACTCAGTACAGGACTATCATATGCACTCATACGCCTATATAGACACTCACACACCACCACTCATCCATAGAGGTACTCACACACCTAGTCAGTCATGCAAATAATTAATCACACTCCCATTTACTCACCTATACAGTTATACACACACCAGCTCACTTACTCATACAAATACTAGGACATTCTTACGCTCTTATACAATCACTGATACAAGTACACACTCATCCATAAAGTCACTCTCATAATCACACACTCTCACTTATAGCTATTTATATATTCCAACACACATATATACTGCCTTTCACATATGTAGTTACTCACACATGTACCACTGAGCTATACATTCACTCACTAACACACCCATACACACACTCACACACCCATACAGTGCATCACAGATGCACTCTTGAAACCATGCACCCAGTGAATCACTCACTCACACATCTATGCACAGAGTCACACACACCCACCCATACAAACACTCAGGCATCCATACAGATACTCAGACAACCAATCAATAACCCACATAGGCACTCATGTAGCTATTCACAAACCCATGCAGCCGCTTACACACCAACAGACAGACGGATACAGACATTCACACAGTTTAGTCACTAACCCGTGCATTCAGTAAGATACATTTAATCACTCACTTATAGAGTCAGTCACACACCTACTAAATCATCCATTCAGACACTTATACACCCACTCATTCTTCAATACGCCTTTCGCTATATATATTAAACATATTTAAACTTTACAGAAACACACAGTCACTAGATGATGTCATCAGTGATGTCATTTGAGATGTCATCAGTGATGTCATCAGTGATGTCACTGACCATGTCATGAGTGATGTCATATGTGACGTCATCAGCAGTGCATTGCGGGGGCGCGAGTTATAGATAGCTGAACTAACTATAACGGGGGAATTTCTCTGGTTTTGTACGAGTGAAATGTCCAACTAACTATAACTTTCCCTAAAACCTATGGTTTTTTCAGTGAATATATATATATATATATATATATATATATATATATATATATATATATAACGAGAGTTGCCTCCAAAGACGAAGCCACGCCACGGCGAGTTAAATCCTTTATTTGTAGAATGCAGGACAAACAGACCAGCTGCTCCATTGCAAAAGTCTCGAGCCAAACGCGTTTCGAGCGTAACACCGCTCTTGTTCACTGGCAGTAGAGGGAAAGGCAGCACATGCACCACCTGCGCAAATTTGAATGTCCCGCCCCAGTGGGCGTCTGCGCAAAGCATGCTAGTAGTTGTAGTGCATGGTAAATGTTACCCCCAGTGGGTCGCATGCCTTGCCCCCAAATATTCACAATAATTACCCAAGTGGGCTGCTAGAAGTTAAATAAAGGATTTAACTTGCCGTGGTGTGGCTTCGTCTTTGGAGGCAACTCTTGTTTTCTGTGTTATGCGGCGAGCCTCGCCGCGAGGGAGCCCCACAGCTATCATGGCGGGCCTACAGCGACATTAATCAAAGACGCTGTGGGGACGGCGAGTCCGCTTTGTGGATGGTGTATGGGCGGGATGGCAGCCCGGACAGCTTCTAGCAGCCCACTTGGGTAATTATTGTGAATATTTGGGGGCAAGGCATGCGACCCACTGGGGGTAACATTTACCATGCACTACAACTACTAGCATGCTTTGCGCAGACGCCCACTGGGGCGGGACATTCAAATTTGCGCAGGTGGTGCATGTGCTGCCTTTCCCTCTACTGCCAGTGAACAAGAGCGGTGTTACGCTCGAAACGCGTTTGGCTCGAGACTTTTGCAATGGAGCAGCTGGTCTGTTTGTCCTGCATTCTACAAATAAAGGATTTAACTTGCCGTGGTGTGGCTTCGTCTTTGGAGGCAACTCTCATTTTCTGTGTTATGCGGCGAGCCTCGCCACGAGGGAGCCCCACTACTATCATGGAGGGCCTACAGTGACATTAATCAAAGACGCTGTGGGGACGGCGAGTCCGCTTTGTGGATGATGTATGGGTGGGATGGCAGCCCGGACAGCTTCTAGCAGCCCACTTGGGTAATTATTGCGAATATTTGGGGGCAATGCATGCAACCCACTGGGGGTAACATTTACCATGCACTACAACTACTAGCATGCTTTGCGCAGACACCCACTGGGGCGGGACATTCAAATTTGCGCAGGTGGTGCATGTGCTGCCTTTCCCTCTACTGCCAGTGAAGAAGAGCGGTGTTACGCTCGAAGCGCGTTTGGCTCGAGACTTTTGCAATGGAGCAGCTGGTCTGTTTGTCCTGCATTCTACAAATAAAGGATTTAACTTGCCGTGGTGTGGCTTCGTCTTTGGAGGCAACTCTCGTTTTCTGTGTTATGCGGCGAGCCTCGCCACAAGGGAGCCCCACTACTATCATGGCGGGCCTACAGTGACATTAATCAAAGACGCTGTGGGGACGGCGAGTCCGCTTTGTGGATGGTGTATGGGCGGGATGGCAGCCCGGACAGCTTCTAGCAGCCCACTTGGGTAATTATTGCGAATATTTGGGGGCAAGGCATGCGACCCACTGGGGGTAACATTTACCATGCACTACAACTACTAGCATGCTTTGCGCAGACGCCCACTGGGGCGGGACATTCAAATTTGCGCAGGTGGTGCATGTGCTGCCTTTCCCTCTACTGCCAGTGAACAAGAGCGGTGTTACGCTCGAAGCGCGTTTGGCTCGAGACTTTTGCAATGGAGCAGCTGGTCTGTTTGTCCTGCATTCTACAAATAAAGGATTTAACTTGCCGTGGTGTGGCTTCATCTTTGGAGGCAACTCTCGTTTTCTGTGTTATGCGGCGAGCCTTGCCGCGTGGGAGCCCCACTGCTATCATGGCGGGCCTACAGCGACATTAATCAAAGACGCTGTGGGGACGGCGAGTCCGCTTTGTGGATGGTGTATGGGCGGGATGGCAGCCCGGACAGCTTCTAGCAGCCCACTTGGGTAATTATTGTGAATATTTGGGGGCAAGGCATGCGACCCACTGGGGGTAACATTTACCATGCACTACAACTACTAGCATGCTTTGCGCAGACGCCCACTGGGGCGGGACATTCAAATTTGCGCAGATGGTGCATGTGCTGCCTTTCCCTCTACTGCCAGTGAACAAGAGCGGTGTTACGCTCGAAACGCGTTTGGCTCGAGACTTTTGCAATGGAGCAGCTGGGCTGTTTGTCCTGCATTCTACAAATAAAGGATTTAACTTGCTGTGGTGTGGCTTCGTCTTTGGAGGCAACTCTCGTTTTATATATATATATATATATATATCCAAACACAATCCTACTCCGCACCGGAAGAAGGCACGCACTTGAGGCTTTTGGTATAAGGCTTCCTTTATTTCCTCGGGTCTCCCTCGACCCCGCAACTGAAGAGAAGCGTTTCGGGTATAGATATATATTGTTGCACTTAGCACTTTTTATTATTTAATATGCACTAAGCACTTTCTTTGGTCATAGTCATATACAACTAAGATGTTTACACCGACAGTACTGTATTTGCATTAGCACTTTTAGATCAGCCATTGACAAGTTGGTATTTAAACCGTGATAATTTCGTCAAAAAGGCAAAATGAAGGGATGTATCAAATTTTACATATTGTATGTTTTAGGTGAGTCTTTTATTGCTTTTTATACAGTACAGTGAAACCTATATGGTTTTTAAGGTTTTAAAGATTGATGATTTTATGATTCTCATTTAATGTATCAATTTTGGTATTTATACCTGAATGTACGTTTAAACTAGAAACCCAAAAACGTAAACTACATTGTTACTTTGTTGCTTATTTCTATGACTGCACTTGTCACTTTAAGAAAAAAACACTTACACCTTTAAAAAAATGGTATAAAAACTATCCTGTCACCGTGATGCGCGTCATGTGATCAAGGCCCTCAGGGGTCGAAACGCGTCATGGCTGTGCATGGAAAGAGCAAAATAAACTCTGATGCTGCACCAAACTGTGGTCCGTGCTCCGGTGTTTTTGAGGCGATTGCCGAAGGAATGGTGGAGTGCTTCTTGATGAACATAGCCGGTTCAGACTCCTCCGGCTACACACGGAACCCCTCCGCAATTAGGGCTCTACTGCCTCCAAAGGAGTTACGGCTTGGGAACAAGCTCCAGCAAGGAATCCGGGAGGATTAACGGCAGTGAGGCCCTCCAGCGTCCAAACACTATGGCATCTGCTCCTCGCGGCCACTAAGGTAAGCGAACACAGGTCGGAGGACTCGGAGGACGCTCTACCTAGAGTGGAGTGTGAGGGGGAGGCCAGTAAGAGACGTTCTTCTGGGTCGGAAGGTGTGCAAGGTCACTTGTGGCTACGGCAGCACACGGCGGCAAGCTTTGCCCGAGTTACCTAATTAATCGGATAAATACGATTGCTCGAAACCAATACAATGTCAGCAGACACGCTGAAAGAAAGGGAGGCGGCAGCGGCCGACATGTTTGATGATGATAGAGCTCCTAGGCAGGACTCTATTTCCCAGAATGCACCAGCAGGCACACGTAACACCAGCCTGAAAGACAAAATTAAGTTACTAGAGAAACTGATGAAATCGGAACAGAACAAATGGTGGAAGGCTAAATCCCTTCAACGTTACTTGGATGTAGGCAGGGTGCCACGAGGTCTACGCATATTAATAGCTCCTAGCTATGAAAGCCCAGACCAGGAAATGATGGAGTGGGCAGAAACCAACCTTGAGTCATCTAGGAGACTGCTAATAATATTATTCAAGTGTGCGGACAAAGACCGTACAAGGCTACATGAACAAATAGACATTTTGAATACCGAACTCAACAATATGGGACAAACTGAAGAGCTGACCAGACTGAAGGATGAGATGACTAAAAGACCTAAAAAAGAGGAAGATGTCATTCGAGAAAGAAAGGCTTTTAAGTTCCACCGTGACCGCATGTATTACGAATGCGGTCGCATATTTACATTCGCTAAAAAGTATGACTCTCTTAAGGTGTCGAGATTTGGTGGTAAACAAAGCATCAATGCTAATTTTACAGGACAAATGGCAAGACCGGACGAAACATCCAATTCAGATCTCAGTTCGGCTCTGGAGAGCGAGGCTGAGTCAGAGGCCCGTAACCAAAGAATGAAACAAATACCACCAAAAATTACACTGGTAGAAGAGGTGGATTTTTTAGTTCAAGAGCGCAGGCAAACTCTGCGCCCCAGAAATCAAGTGAACAGACAAACAAAAGCAGATCCACAAGGCGCCGTGAGAGGCGACAAGCCAAACGGAGTAGGGTCAAACCAAACTCGACAACAGAAGAAGGAATGGAGACGTTAGCGCGCTGTGAGAAGACTAACAACCAAACAGTGATTAACCTAAGCAACGTGGATCTTAACAAAGCGGAGCAACAACTACTTACGCTAGGGCTGTCATACTGCCCCGAAAGTTCATTCAATTACGCAGCCACCAGAATGGACATCTACAGGGGCGTGCGAAAGTTAAAACTAAAGAAATACTTTATTCTAAACAAAGCAAAAACCAATGAATCAGATAAACAATCTGAACCGATGTCAGTTAACTCTCCTCCATTCAACCTCACAATGTCAGACATGCCACTGTTAGAGGATATGCAAGAACTGGCCAATGAAAACATGGACAGTATACAAAATACTGATATGACTGAAACAGAAAGCAGGATGGCTAAGCAAACTATGAAAGTGACTCCATTTAAGCCCCGCTCCACATTTAATCCAATTACAATGAGAGACACTATAGACGTGTTTCATGAGCAGGTAACTACGGGCTTAAAATAACTCAATCAGAGGGTGCTCAATGCAAAAAAATGGAAGACGAATAAACAGGAAATGCAATACCATCTATTGATCAACAAACTCAAAACCAACAAAGAAATAGTCATCCGTAACTCGGATAAGGGGGTATTCTGGTACTATGGAACAAGTTGGATTATATTGATGAAGCAATGACTCAACCCAATAACAGAGAATGCTATCACAAAAGTGACAAAGTATCCCTCAAAATCATGTATAACAATTATTACATGAAGCTAGTGGCATGGAAGAACGCAGGGATGATCACGCTTCAAGAATATACATTTTTACGTAATGATAACCCCGAAACTCCAATTCTTTATTTTATACCAAAGATCCATAAGGACCCCAGGAAACCCCCAGGAAGGCCTATCATTTCGGCCTGGAATAGTCTCCTTGAAGGAACCTCCCAGTATATAGACTATTTCCTACAGGATTTTGTACAGCAACTCCCTTCATACATTAGGGACACGGTGACTTTTTATCGAAAATACAAGACTTTGAATGGAATGACGACCTGTTACTAATTACACTAGATGTAACTTCACTATATACGTCCATTAACCATCAGGACGGACTTAGAGCGCTACAACACTTTTTAGCTTTAAGACCATCTGAATGCTCACAACATAGCAAAATGCTTTGCAATATGGTAGAGTTTTGTTTGTGTAACAATATTTTCCTATTCCAAAATACTCTGTACCAACAACAACGAGGTGTGGCGATGGGGGCCAGCTTCTCTCCCAGCTATGCTTGTCTACACATGGGCTGTTGGGAGGAGCTGGCCCTACTAAAATAACATGCCACACTACGTCAAAAACAACATCAGACTGTTTCTGAGATACATAGATGATTTATTTCTAATATGGTGGGGCACCAAAGTGGAAGCTAAACATTTATAGAAATGCTCAATATTAACAATCTTTATATATATGTGGGTTGATCAGGACAGGGGTTGGTCTCAATTTCATGAGGTAGTGTATCCCAAGATAAAGTGCAAAATCAGCATATCAAAAATACAGTCAAATAAAATAGTACAACCTGAATAAGTGAGGAAATAACAAATTAGACATTTTCGAAGATTCATTGCATAAATGTAAGTGTTACAATACAGTAGAGGTGAGCAGAATTGGCATAGTTTGATTCCATGGTAATCCGTAAAGGGTTAGAGTGGGCTCTGCAATGTGCAGTGCATACCCCTCAGTGCCCTTAGACAAGTATGTAAGGGCACAGAGGGGTATGCAGTCCAGTGCAGTGCCCTCGGTGCCCCTACATAATTATGTAAGGACACCAGAGGGATATGCAGTGCACTTTACTGCAGTGCATAACCCTTTAGGCCCTTATATGAGTATGTAAGAGCACCAAGGGGTATGCAGTGAACTTTAGTTCACTGCATACCCCTTGACGCCCTTACAAAAGTATGCAAGGGAACTGAGGGCACTGCACTGCATACCCCTTGGTGCCCTTACATAAGTATGTAAGGGCACCAAGGGCTATGCAGTGTACTCCAGTGCAGTGCATGCACCTCAATTCCTGTACATACTTATGTAAGGGCATCAAGGGTATGCAATGTAGTTCAGTGCATACCCCTTGGTGCCCTTACATACGTATGTAAGAGCACTGAGGGTATCCATTCCAGTGCATACCCCTTGGTGCCCTCACATACCTATTTATGGGCACCCATGGGGTATGCAGTGCACTAAAGTGCAGTGCCCTCTGTGCCCTTGGAGTTTAATTCTGCCGTCGGAACAGCGGAATTAATTAGTAATTCCGCATTACATGAGTAACCCAGAATTACTAAACTACTCCAATTCCACTGGCGGAATAAAAAATTCCACCGACCCCTATAATACAGGATAATTAAAGTGTAGATGCATGAAGTCATTGCCATGAAGGCTCTCAGTAATTAAACAATACAGAATAAAAGTCCAAATTAAAATAGAGTAAGGGCCTGATTTAGTGTTTGGAGGATGGTTATTTACTCTGACCAAGGTGACTGAATGAGGTACTCTGTCACCCTGAGGGAGTAACTGCCTGTCCAATTTTGAGATGTCTGCTGCCCCAGCAAACAGCTCTTGTTTTACAGGAACCGTCGTCATGGTGGGTCCGGGAAAAATGTATGGAAAGTTTGATGGACAACTCGGTCAAAATAATGGAGCGATGCTGCAACCTTGTAATTTTATTTTCATAGGTGTGGGGGTCATTTTACAGATTTCACTGTACCTTACCACCATGTTTTACCTGGTGGTAACAGAGAATGAAAACTGGCCTTTGTCTGCTCACTCTAAATAACGTGAATGGACAAATGGCTAAATCTCAAATGACCCTTACTCTGTTGGGCAGTTAGAGATATATGTTGGTGGAAGAGACAAAGTAGTCTCCGCCATCAACAAACAGAAGGTCTACCTGACCCTATTGAGGCAGGAGGACCTTCAGTTTGACTGATAGGGTACTCCGCCACCATTGAAACTGAGTATCCTCTCCCCCAAACTATAAATCGGGCCCTTAGACCCATGTGTGCAGCAAAATAAGTAAGAAATGGACAGCATCCCTAGAAGCATTGGAAAGTCATCAGGCTCATCTCAAAATTTGAGGATTTATGTAGGAAATTTCAACCATAGACAAGCATGGAAAGTGCAGATTCATCATGGTATGAGAGAAAAAATACTGTTGTATCATCATACAGCATTACCAACTAAGCCAGTGATACTCAAAGTACGGCCCGGGGGCTGCATGTGGCCCTCTTGACCTTTCCATGAGACTCCCTGAGCAGCAGCAGCACTGGGCTGCTGTTTACTCGACTCAGCACTAACATTAACATTTTTTTTAAATGTACAGCAAGCACTTATTTAAAAGATTATTTGCAGTTAAACAAAAGGAAGTAACTAGGGGGGTGATTAGGATGGCGTAACGATCACCACTGCCGTGCCGGAGGTGGCGACCGTCACGCCATCGTAACCTGAATTACCCACCACCATATTACGATGGCGGTGGGTATCGCGGCAGACGGAAAGTCCGTCGGCCGCTTTCCGCCGGTCGGCAATCGTTACGATTGCCGGCCGGGCGGAGCAGGGGCACAAATATGGTGGCGGTGCCTAGCAGGCACCGCCATCCATATTATGTGTCGCATTTCAGGCCTTTCCATGGCGGCGATGCTGCCATGGAAAGGCTGGCAAGGATTTGCTTTGGGGGCCCGTTGTGGGCCCCCGGGGATGTGGGGGTGCACTTGGGGGGTACCCATGGTACCCCCTGCTTGTCCATGCACAAGCTGGCAGGCACCGCGCGGTGCCTGCCACGTTGTGCATGGAAATGCACAACATGGCATTCTACCATTGCGGCAGGTGCTGCTGACAGCAGCACCCGCCGCAATGTTAAAATGCCAGATACGAGCGCCGCAGTGGCGGTCGCATCATAATTTGGGTGGAGGGACCGCCGCAAGGCAGGCGGGCGGTCCCGTTACTACTAGGGTGTCGGGCAGATTAAAGTGTTTTAAAAATAAATAATAAAAAATTTAAAGTAGCAAAAATCATTTTAATGAAATTACAATTTTTTTTTTCGGACTGGGATGTTGGGTTTATAGGGGATAAGGGTGGGGAGTTTTTTAAAATTTATAAATTATAATTTAAAATATTATAAATAATTTACATAATTTTGTAATATTTTTTTAGGAGCGGGATGTGGTGTGTATAGGGGATAAGGGTGGGTAGTTTTTTAGAATTTAAAAATTGTAAATTAAAAAATTTAAATTTAATATTTATGTAACCATACAAAAAAATGTATGAGATACATTTTTGGTGTTATAGTGGATAATATAGCTGAATTAAAAAAAAAAGAAAAAATTATTTCAATATTAAAATTTTCAATTTTTTTCAAATTAATATTTATGAGTGTAATTTATAGTGAGATATATGTTCAAAATGTATGAAAAATCATGGGGCATATTCTCAAGGACTTATCGCCGAGTTAGCGGCACTTTATCGCAGCCAAAGTGGCAATAGATTTATCGCACCATTCACAAGCTGGTGCTAACAGCCGATATCGCCAGTTTTCTTGCGATAGCAGCCGCAAAAAACATCGCCACTGATGACACCGGCAACTAACGCTAATGAGATGCAGAGTAGGCGTTCCTGTGCAAAAAGCCGCGAAAACACCACTTCGCAATATTCTCTACGACCAGCCAGATCGGCGATAAGATCCCAAAACAGGCGATAAGGCGCATTAGCAGCAGGGATTTAACACCTGCTCTTACCTGGTGTTAAGTCGGATGACAACCTGCACCACAAAAGGGAGACCAGAGCCACACCTGAAGAACAACAGATGCCATGGAGCTACTGATCATGCAGCTCAGAGCCCCAAGAGGGCCACAACACCCACCGCCACCCCCCTCCAGGACTCTTTCCCCCCCCGGGGCCCTACCCCGGACAGAGATATTTTGCATCAACTTTACAAAATCATGAACAAAACAATTCGCCTGATGTCGCACAAGTACAACAATTAACATTCATGTGTGGTCAGAAAAAGGAGAATCATTCATTCATCTTTGAATTTCCAAACAAATTATTTTATTCAAATTTAACTCAAAATAACTATTCGGAAGAGTCTTGGCGGTGTTCTCTGGACAATCTGTAAGACACAGCCTACAAGACAAAAATCAAGATAAGAAAGTGTCATGCGCTCATCAAAGGACAGAGAGAAAGAGAGAGAGAAAGAAAGGGAGAGAGAGAGGGAGTGAAAGAGAGGGGGAGAGAGAGAAAGAGAGCAAGGGGGAGAGAGGGAGAAACAGAGGAAGAGAGAGAGAGACAGTGAAAGGAAGAGAGGGAGAAGGAGAGAGCGAGTAACCGAGGAAGAGAGAGAGACAGTGAAAGGAAGAGCCGGAGAGGGAGAGAGAGTGCCAACACTGCGGACCCAGGCCTCACTGCTCTCCTTCTGCCACTGGTGTGTCTCCAACCATGTGCCGGTATACACTGCAGTCCACCAGGTCCCTTATCTGAAACAGAGTCCAGATTTATGAATGGCAGAGTCCATATCATTGCACACGCCATCATCGCTTGCCCGCCCCTGCGCACACAGGCTGCTGCAGCCCAGCCCCTCCCGCCGCCCAGCGGTGTTTGCCCGCCCCTGTGCACCCAGGCCTCACTACTCACCTTCTGCCACCAGCGTGTCTCCAAGAGGGCCCACCACGTGCTGGTGCAAGCTCCAAGCCCGGGGCCCGTGACCTTGGCAGCCTCCACATCATGCAGCCCCGCGGGCCACCAGGTCACACACGTGATTCTGGGTCTTGATTTGGCAATGGCGGAGATCATATCAGCGCACACAGCATCATTGCAGGCTGCACACCCGCTCAGCCCTATAGGTGCCACTAACTCTGTGAACCACGAGGCAACGCCACGTGGCCGTAGGCCCACTCTGCCCGCTGGCTCGGGCCTACACTGCGGTCCAGCAGGGCTCACACAAATCCTTACCAGTCCAGACCGCCAGGACGGTGTATCATCGCAGGCTGCACACCCGCTCAGCACTTAAGGTACCCCTACCTCAGTGCACCGAAAGTCACCGTCCCGTGGCGGTAGGCCCGTGCCGGCCGCAGTGTAACCGGTGCCACCAACTCTGTGCAACGCAAGTCATGGACCCTTTATGATTGAGTCTCGTGATATGCCAGGCGGATGCAGCCATGTCACCTCCGGCAGTGGGGAAGAACTGGGACACGTAGCGTCGTTCCTCCCCCCTTTATATGTAAGACAAGTGGGCTGGGTCAGCGTATGCCAGGCCAGCGTAGGGGTGTGAATAATTATCCCTGGGCTCTGGGCGTGGTTCATTTCTGGGCTGGACAGGAAACCAACTGATGCGTGTGTCTCTGTTGCAGTGTCTGCGCCACACGGCCCGCAATCGACAATGTTGCAATGTTGCATGCACCCGGAGGGCGGCCGCGCATGAAGGGATTGTACAAGGAGCGCAAGGCCGCTAGGGCTCTTGGCTCATGCATGCCAACTGTTGTGTGTGTATTGCTATTGGTGCACCATAAGCCTATGGCCTAGCCTCAATTGCAGCGCGAAAGCCACATCACATTCCCAGAATGCAAGCAGTAGTCAGACTAACATTAGGGATGAAAGCTCATTTGTCTCAATACATAAGGCGGAAGGACATCTGCACCTCCGACCTTGGTCTTGCATGCGGCAGGCACCCCCTGAGAGAGATACCATAGTAGATGATGACGACTCCCACACTACGCACAGCGCTAATGATAGACCAACGTATCCACACCCCACACACAGAAGTCCTTGCTCGAGGTACTCTTGCATGGAATGCCCTTGACACTTACGTACAGAACAACCCATACATCCAAACGTTGCACACACATACGACTCATTGCTCCGAGCTGTGGCATATCATCCACATAACTGCCGCAGGTCAGAAGAGTGCCGGTTCTACGAGAGCCACCAACGCAATGGCAGAACATCCCAGGCGCATGCACAACGCCTATCACGTGGCACTGTACCGTGGCCGAATGCTGCCTGTTAGTGTCTGATGCATTGGTCTGCATGTTGTGGCCCTTGTCTTGCCCGTACTGACACGCTCATGGCAATAGAGCAACTTCACTAGTGTTCAACTGTGATGAGTGTTGATTAGAATGACAAATCGTGTGCCTCAATGAGCATTGTCCGTACACAGGGAGGGACTGACTGACGTATTTCACTTAGGGGTGAGTCCCTATTGCCAGCTCCACCTCTGTGAGCCAGACATAGTCGTTGGGATAGTTGCGGATAGACCTGTGCTCTTACGTGTCTTCAGCAATGTGAGTATGATGTCCATATTCTTGCCATGTGGATCAATGTGATCCATCGCTACAGGCTGTGTGCACCCAGTTTAGTGTGTGTAGGTATGCCAAGAGATGTTCTGTTGTCAAATGTGATGGGGGACACTACTTTAAGCCTGCCAACGACTTTGACATTTCATACCCAGCCCTATTTCTAACATTACGTGGGGCAAAGTTGAAGAATTGCGCGATTGTTGTTTCAGAGCAATGAGGCCACAGCTAGTGCACACATTCCCAGTCATCACACTTCCTATGTGTCTCACGGTCATACATGCGCATTGCTTTCATTTCCCAGGGTGTACTTTTTGGGCAATCAATGCCCTTACATTCATCCATACTTTCATACTTGATTGATTATGGACATGACACATCTGTGTGAATTTGAATGATTTATTCACATTCGGGGGAGTGTCGGAGCTGGAGCAGTACATGGCCATGCAAACCCCACATTACATTGTAGCCTAGTGGAGGGCCAGCCAGAGTCATTTAGGGATTGACAAGTACATCGGAAGAGTACAGTCCGCAGTCTGATTGCTGTGTCATTGGTAAGCAAACAAAATATGGCAGTCCATGTCGAGGTCCAAGGTGAGTGTCACAGAGTGTTTTGGGGGACAGTGGGAGGTGTTGTTACAGGGCATGATGCAGAGGGCAGAACCAAGCTGAAACAGGGCATATGGCGGAGAAGAATGCTACTGGCTCCTTCTTACTACAAAGGTGGAATCACCCGCATCTTCGTCCTCTATGTCATCTGTCTGACATGTGGGTGCTTATGTTTGGTCTGCAGCACTGTGTGCCACTGACACATCAGGGGCCGGAGATGTGTGTGTAGAAGTACCAGCAGCATTCATCAGCAACTGCCTTAGTGGCAGCAATGCGATGATGAGGATCTGCAGGGCATGGAAGATCCCAACAACTTTTCGCTGGTGTGCATCCGTGGCAGCCATTCTTTCCGCATGCATCCGCTCCATATTCTCCATTATCCTCAGCATCTGTGCCAACTCTCGGCTGACATCGCTGAGGCCACTCTGACTAGACAGTTGTTCTCCTCTCAGAGTCATGACTCCAGTTATGTTGGGCATGGATTGTTGGACATCATGGAGCGAACTGTGGGTGTCCGTTAGGGAGTGTAAGTGGTCCCTAATGGGACTTAGACACCCACGTATGTCATCTAGTTTGGCTGCCATGAGGTCGAACCCCACCCGCACCTGTTCAGCCACCTCCTTCTGGCAGTCTAACACATGGCCTTGGAATGCGATGTGTTCTTCGGTGAGGTGCTGGGAGCCAGCCGTGGTGGTGGGTGCTTCCTGCTGTGTGGTCTGTGCAGGGGGTGGGGTCTCCTCGATGCAGCTGGGCTGCCCTGCTCCTGGAGGTGGGTTGCCGTAGCTGTCCATGAGCTGTTGTAGGGCGTCGGTGTTGAAGGTGTGGAGGTCCTCATCATCATCACTGCTGAGTTGTCTGGTCTGCTCTGCAGGAGGTGGTGTTTGTCCCTCTGCAATGTGAAGGGGAGATGCATTTTAACATTGTATTGACATGTATGTTGATGCATTGTTCGAGTTTACATACAGACTGCATGACAATGTACATTGTGACTGTTTGGGAGGAGCTGACTATTTGATGCGGGACAGTGGACATTTGAACTACATCACGGATGTGAGGTTGTACACGTACATTGTCATCTCAGTTTCCTGCTATGCCAGATGTGATTGGCCAGTTTCTACGCACAAGCGGAACCAGTTGTATCCTCTGTTCTGTAGTGAGAGTGTTGCACTTTGTACCTCATTGTCATTGATGATGTGCTGTTATTGCTATGTGTGTGTGCTGCATTGTGGGAGAGTCGCCCCTGCAGCTGTGATTTTGCTGCCCCTTATCCATTTGAGGCGGTGTGCCTTTGACTTCTGTGCTTCTACAGTGCTGAGATGTTGCATACTTGGCTATTTTTGGCTCTGGTTCGGATTTTGGACTGTTGGGCATGGTTTATCCGCAGATGTGTTGTTGACGTCAGGGGTTGTTTGTGGATGTGTCAGGGTGTGACATGCTCCTTTACGGATGTGTTCCACACTCAGCCACCTCAGTGTCATGGCGTGCACCATGTCATGATAATTGGACTGCAGCCATGCTGTTCGTCATGCAGTGTCACTTGCATTGTCAGTGTGGCTCACAGGCACGCAGCTTTGCTGGTTTTGACACGTGTGCATGGGTTGGTTGTGAGATTGGTGCTGTGTGGGGAGGGACCCCTTTGTGCCCATGGTGGACGGGGTCCTACTTAATTGTGCATGTGTGCCATTGTGCCCATCTCCCCCCGTCCCCTCAGTCCCTGTTCGGTACTCACCCTGGAGCTGTTGTCAGGTCATGTCGAGCAGTGTCCGCTACTCCCCCAACTCCTACCACCATCTCCCCACTGATGACTGTGGCCACCATTTCCTCCATCTCTTCCAGCTCCTGGTGTTTCGCTGGACTGCCACCTCCAGTCTGCATTGCTGCCTGATGGTTGTCAGCGAGTTTCTTCTTGGTTTTGCGCTTCACATCATTCCAGCGCCTCTTGACCTCTCCAATTGTCCCCCTCCTCACTCCAACTGCATTCACCTTGTCCAGGATGGACTGCCATATTGGAATTTTTTTTCCAATGACACGTTGGAGGTGACGAACAGTTGTTGGTGGTGTTCTATCACCTCCGTGATGATGATCCTGTTTTCCTACGGACTGAACCTCATCTTCCTCGTCTTCTTCTCCTTGCCCTTCCGTGACCCCGAGTTCCCAGGCTGGTCATCCTGGGGGCTTGTGGGGTTCTGGTCGTCCTCTGTACTTGCTCTGGCTTCCTCCATGGTGCTGCGCAGTTTTAATTATTTTGTTTGTGTTTTTCGGTGCTTTTATAGTGTAATTTTCCGCATGACGCGTGGGAATTGCAAAACACACAAGATGATGGACGGAATGCTGCACATTGGCAAACATTCACCCCCAGTCACAGATCTGGGTTTAATCAATCGTTATTTTGCTTCACCACGCCACCCCAGTTCAGACATAGCCATATGCAAATCAGTCTTGACCCTGTGCCTCATTGGAACAGTCCAGACCGAACTGCCAAGCCATGTCTTCCTTGGACCGGAATCAAGCATCCTAGGACCGGTTTCAGGCTATCAGCCTTCATCAGCCAGGATAGCTTGACTCCAGTGGCGTAGTGAGCACGGGACCCACGTCTGGGCATACCCTTCCCACTTGGGGCGAAATGCAAAACACACAAGATGATGGACGGAATGCTGCACATTGGCAAACATTCACCCCCAGTCACAGATCTGGGTTTAATCCATCGTTATTGTGCTTCACCACGCCACCCCAGTTCAGACATAGCCATATGCAAATCAGTCTTGACCCTGTGCCTCATGGGAACAGTCCAGACCGAACTGCCAAGCCCATGTCTTCCTTGGACCGGAATCAAGCATCCTAGGACCGGTTTCAGGCTATCAGCCTTCATCAGCCAGGATAGCTTGACTCCAGTGGCGTAGTGAGCACGGGACCCACGTCTGGGCATACCCTTCCCACTTAGGGCGAAATGCAAAACACACAAGATGATGGACGGAATGCTGCACATTGGCAAACATTCACCCCCAGTCACAGATCTGGGTTTAATCCATCGTTATTTTGCTTCACCACGCCACCCCAGTTCAGACATAGCCATATGCAAATCAGTCTTGACCCTGTGCCTCATGGGAACAGTCCAGACCGAACTGCCAAGCCATGTCTTCCTTGGACCGGAATCAAGCATCCTAGGACCGGTTTCAGGCTATCAGCCTTCATCAGCCAGGATAGCTTGACTCCAGTGGCGTAGTGAGCACGGGACCCACGTCTGGGCATACCCTTCCCACTTAGGGCGAAATGCAAAACACACAAGATGATGGACGGAATGCTGCACATTGGCAAACATTCACCCCCAGTCACAGATCTGGGTTTAATCCATCGTTATTTTGCTTCACCACGCCACCTCAGTTCAGACATAGCCATATGCAAATCAGTCTTGACCCTGTGCCTCATGGGAACAGTCCAGACCGAACTGCCAAGCCATGTCTTCCTTGGACCGGAATCAAGCATCCTAGCACCGGTTTCAGGCTATCAGCCTTCATCAGCCAGGATAGCTTGACTCCAGTGGCGTAGTGAGCAGGCCTGTCGCTGGTTATCGCTGATTTTTTTATCGCGGTTGGCCACATCGCCACTTTTTTCGCGTTCGTGTTTCGCGTTTTTTTGCCGTCACGGTAATTTTATCGTGGTCATTTGACGCGTTAGCGTGAGACTATCGCATGGTACCGCCGTGTTGAGAATACAACGTTAACAAGGTGTTATTTTCCCACGATGGACTGTGATGTGCAAAGTTGCGTTACGCTAATTTTGCGATAATTGTCACACGTTCTTGAGAATATCCCCCTATGTATTTTAAATTATTTTGTTACATTTTTTTACAGTATTAAAAATGTATCTTTATGGGTGTAAATATGTTTTATAAGGGGATGATGGTGTTTTTTTGTTTTAAAAAATTAAAATTTATATTTTTGGGAAAATTTAAATTATTTTAAATATATAGTGAGAAAATAAATAATTATAGGGAAAACATTCTGTGCATTTAATATAGTGTATGTAATTGTATTTAAAATATGTTTAAAAAATATTATATATTGAGAGAGAAATAATTTTTTATTTTAAATATTATAATATTATTTATTGTTATGAATTGATAATATAGTAGTGAGTATTAAAACATGATAAATTATAAAATGAGAGTAATGTAGATGTGTCTTGTGTTGATATGGTATATATATATACATTATTTTAATTTTCAATGTGTTATAATAATTTGTAATTTAAAATGTTGTATACATTAATTTTAATAATATGTTTTAAAGTGTTTAATGTTGTTTTTTAAAGAATTAATCTTATATTTTTATAAAAAATATATATTTAAAGTTAAAAAAAATTAAATTAAATGTATTTATTATTATGAATAAAAAAAATGTTTTAGTCTTTTCATTTCTGGGAAGAAATATAATGATAAATAGTATTGTTGTTTATTTGTTAATTTATGAATATGTTTATATATATATGTTTATTAAGTTTTAATTTATATTTGTTTATGATATATAATTTGAGGGTATTATATTTTTGTGTATGTTGCTTTTACATTTTTTTTATTTTATATATTTTTATTTTTGTTTAGTAATTTATATATGTTTACTGTCTTTCACTTTTCATGATTTAATGTATTTTGAAGTGGGAATAGTACATTATATATGTTTAGTGTCCATCACCTTCCCTGAGTTAATATAGGGGCCTATTAGGATGGCGGGCGGACTTTCGTCCGCCCGCCACCCAAGCTGTGCTGGGACCGGCCGCCAGTGGTGCGGCGGTCCCGCACCAGCAATTAGGATGCCACCGCCACAGTAGCGGTGGCATGCCCCATCCAAAACATTGTGGCGGGCGGTGCTCACAGCACCGCCCGCCACAATGCCATGGCTGCACCTTGTGCACTTGCATGCACAACTTGGCAGGCACCGCACGGTGCCTGCCACTTTGCGCATGCAAATGCAGGGGGGGTACCATAGGTACCCCCATGTGCACCCCCCACACCCCAACACCCTGGGGGCCCGCAACAGGCCCCCAAATGCAGGAACCGCATGCCTTTCTATGGCGGCGTTGCCGCCATGGAAAGGCTGCTCTCCGCCTGTATGCTAATATGGATGGCGGTGTCTTCCAGACACCGCCACCATATCCAGCCCCTTTTCCGCCCGGTCGACTGGTCAACCGGCAGAAAACCGGTGGACGGTCTTTCCGTCTGCCGGGGTCCCGCCCGCCATAGTAATATGGCGGGGAGGAAATGGGTGGCGGGCGGTGTATAATGGCAGGCGGATTGCCACCGCCATACGGGCGGTGGCGATCCGCCCGACATTATAATGAGCCCCATAGTTTGAAGTGGGAATAGTAAATTATATATGTTTAGTGTCCAGCTCCTTCCCTGAGTTAATATTGTTTGGAGTGAGAATAGTAAATTATATATGTTTAGTGACCAGCACCTTCCCTGAGTTAATATTGTTTGGAGTGAGAATAGTAAATTATATATGTTTAGTGACCAGCACCTTCCCGGAGTTAATATAAATTGGAGTGGGAATAGTAAATTATATATGTTTAGTGTCCAGTACCTTCCCTTATTTAATATAAATTGGAGTGGGAATAGTAAATTATATATGTTTAGTGTCCAGCACTTTCTCTGAGTTCATTTAAATTGGAGTGGGAATAGTAAATTATATATGTTTAGTGTGCAGCACCTTCTCTGAATTAATATAGTATATAGTGAGAATAGTTAAAAATTAAGATTATAATTTGGAGTACGCTTAATGATATATTTATAAATGTTAATTACAATAAAACAGTTTTTAAAGTACATAAATGTAACATAGATATTTTATTAGATATACAAGAATTAAAAGAATATAAATTAAACAAAGAAGCATGTTCATATTTTATTTGTTTTTATTTTCATTGAAACACTCAAGAAAAGAAAAAATATGCATTTTTATTTTATTTACAATATTTAATATATATTGGTAAACACAGAAAATAAAATACATTTTTTAATTTTGATATATTATATATTTTGTAGATATTAATACATTTATATATAATATTTTTGTATACTCAGCATTAAACATTTTTGTGTTTTATATAATAGTGATGTACATTTTTACAAAAATAAGATGTAGTTATACATTTGTTTTTATACAATTTTTTAACATAATATATTTTTGGGAACAGTTATACATTATGTATTTATAATGTAAATATTCATTACATTATTACATATAGGGGCCGATTCCGATCTCGGCCGGTAGGGCACCGAATCGGATTCGGCTTAACCGGATCCGATTCGGAGCCCTCTTTCCCGACCAATTCGTACGTGCGTCCGGCCGAGTGAGTACGATGCGAGCGCACGCGAAATCGCCGACCGACTCGTTCGCGGGTCCGAAGCGCTCCGACCGACTCTCACGGACACGACTCGCACCGCGCAATGGAGACGTTCCCCGGCCGGGCAAGTACGATGCGCGCCTAGAGCAGTCCGACCGACTCGCGCCATCCGGCTCGAAAGAGCAGTCGGAGCTGGACTTTGGGGATCCGTGTCGGACCCCCCTGAAAGCGTAGCCGCGCGAGTCGCACACAGAAGGGACCCATGGGTCCCCCCTACCTGTGCATGTACGCCGCGAGTCGCATCGAGGCGTACCCGCTGTAGGGGGCTCCCTTGTTCGCCTCGCACTCATTGAGTCAATGGGAGCCCGCATACGCATTGTACGTCCGGCTCCCATTGACTTCAATGGGAGTCCGACCGACTCGAGTCCAATTGCATGCGTGCGCATCGTACTCGTTCGGTCGGACTGCCAGAGTCCGATTCGGTCAGAAATCTCTCCGGGTCCGGCTCGGTCGGAGTGATTTCCGGCCTGAATTGGAATCAGCCCCATAGTGTACATTTTTAATAACATATAGGGGCCGATTCCAATCTCGGCCGGTAGGGCACCGAATCGGATTCAGCTTAACCGGATCCGATTCGGACCCCTCTTTCCCGACCGATTCGTACGTGCGTCCGGGCGAGCGAGTACGATGCGAGCGCACGTGAAATCGCTGACCGACTCGTTCGCGGGTCCGAACCGCTTCGACCGACTCGCACGGACACGACTCGCACGGCGCAATGGAGACGTTCCCCGGCCAGGCAAGTACGATGCGCGCCTCGAGCAGTCCGACCGACTCGCACCGTCCGGCTCCAAAGGGCAGTCGGAGCCGGACTTTGGGGCTCCGTGTCGGACTCCCCTGTACGCGTAGCCAAGCGAGTCGCACACAGGGGGGACCCATGGGTCCCCCCTACCTGTGCATGTACGGCGCGATTCGCATCGATGCGTACCCTCTGTAAGGGGCGCCCTTGTTCACCTCGCACCCATTGAGTCAATGGGAGCCCGCGTACGCGTTGTACGACCGGCTCCCATTGACTTCAATGGGAGTCCGACCGAATCGAGTCCGATTGCATGCGTACGCATCGTACTCGTTCGGTCGGGCTGCTAGAGTACGATTCGGTCGGAAATCTCTCCGGGTCCTGCTCGGTCGGAGTGATTTCCGGCCTGAATCGGAATTGGCCCCATAGTTTTTAACAATGTTTTCATTGTAAAACTTTTTACAATTATTTCTATGTTTTAACGTATAAAGTTATATTTTTGGCAATATTATTTATATTTTATATATAAATAAAATTATCTAGTAAATAAGCCATTTTGCAAACAAATATTTTTTATAACAGTTACACATTTTTTCACATTATTTACAAATAGTATATTTTTTTCATATCCACTGGTAATTAAATATATATTTTTTGAATTATAATAATAAATGTTATTTGTTTAATAATATTTATTATAATCGAACATTTGAAATAATATGTAAAACATTTTTTTATACATCACTATTTTGTAGTATTTGTATAAATAATTTTAGTAATACATTTGTAATGTACAATAAGTTTAATAAAGAAATGTATAAATCTTTTTTATTTAAGGCAGCCATTTTTTGTCATAAGTTCTATTTTGTAAATTATCGGTTTTGTTTTAGGTCATTTCTGAGGCGAGGAGCTTGCGGTTGGAAGCTGCGTCGCATCAGGTAAGATAAGTTTAGTTTTCTTTATTTAAACTTTAATTTAGTGGTAGTGATTTAGTGGTAGCGTGAAGGTAGTTAAGTAGTATATAGTGTATGTAGCGATAGGATTTTGTATTTTTGGTGAGCTTTATGTTTTAGTTATGCGTTTGCAAAATGCGGTTAGTTTGTTAATCGGTCGGTGTTGGAGTATGATAGATATGTTTAATTATGTTTAGAGTATGGTTTTAGTGCTATATTTATGTGTATTTTGATGTGATGTTAATGTATATTTGTGCGGGAGGGATTGTTTTTTTTCCTAACAGGTTTTTGTCGGTTGGAAGTTGCCGTTGGGAGAAGTATGCTTTTTTTTTTTTAAAGGAACTGTGTATTAGTTTTAGTAAACTAATAATTATTTTACAGTTCCTTTATTTTTTGAGTTTTCCTGGAGTGTTTCTTTCTTTAAATATCTTTTTCGGGTTTTTTATGGTTTCTCGTCTATGGAGCTATTGCCGGTGGATTACTTTTTATAGAGTTGGATTTTTTAATTTTTTGGGGGGAATTTTCATTACATATTGGGATTTTTATACATGTGGATTTATTTATGGCAGTTTGGATTACATTTCTTCAGCTACGAAAAAAGTAAGTAATTTTAAATTGTTTATACTGGGAGGGAAATGTTAATATTGTAATTGTTATCGTTATTTTTATTATATAAAATATAATTATTATGTCAATTTATTTTTTAACTATTATTTAAATTAATTGACAAAATAATGATATTTTTGAAGTTTGAGAAAAAATGTTTATTTGACTACTTGTTTTTAGATTACGTTTTTTTTTAGTTTGAGGTTTGTTTATTTAAAGTAGGCTTTTAGCTATAGTTTCTAGATATTCTAGCCCTTTAGTGTTTGGGTAGAGTCTTACTTTGTATTGTAAGTATTCAAACATTTGCTTAGTTTGTTTGCTTTGTTTTGGGCCTCGTTGTGTTACAGACTGTTACATTCTTAGTTGTTGGTAGCTTTGTTCTTTTTGGATAGATTGTAATAGTTTATGTAGAGTTGGTGGGGTTCTGCCTGTTGTGGCTTGGAAGGCGTTACGCATCCTTCCACAGCATTATTAGTTTAAGATACTTTGTTTAGTGTACTGTTATATACATTCCACCATGGAATGTGGTATTTGGGCTGTCTTCTGTGTCCAGATCTGTGTAGCCTTCCCACCCAGGTATCCTCAAACTAGTCGAGTAGGGGACTTGGTTTTTGTTCATTTGTTTGGTAGTAGGGGCTTTCTATTAATAAATTGTAGTGTTCAGCTACGTCAGTAATTGGGACGTATGCTAGTGCTATTAGCTTTTTAATTTGATATGCAAAATTGCTGTGCGGTGGCGATCCCTCCGCCATCGAACGACGATTCACCGCCCGCCAGATTAGGATGGTGGGCGGATCCAGACCGCGACCGTGGCAGGCGCAAAGACCACCCGCCACGGATCCACCACAGGCAATCGTCACGATTGCCTGGCAGAGCGGTCTGCATATGTAAAATGGTGGCGGTGCCTAGCAGGCACCGTCCGCCAAATTACGATGCTGGCTACAGCCAGCCTTTCCATGGTGGCAAAATCGCCATGGAAAGGCTGGCAGGGATTGGTTTTGGGGGCCCGTTGTGGTCCCCCCTTGTGTTGGGGGGGGTGTGGGTGCACTGGGGGGGGTACCCATGGTACCCCTCTACATTGCACTGCACTTGGGGGCTCATTAGGATGGCGTAACTATCGCCACCACCGGGCCGGCAATGGCGATCGTTACGCCATCCTCATGTAAAATACCCCTGCCATATTATGATGGCGGTGGGTATCGCAGCGGAAGCAAAGTCCGTCCGCTGCTTTTACGCCTGTCGGCAATCGTTACGATTGCCGGCCGGGCGGAGCTGGGCAACTAATATGGTGGTGGTGCCAAGCAGGCACCGCCAGCCATACTAGGATGTGGGTGTTTACAGGCCTTTCCATGGTGGCGATTGCCGCCATGGAAAGGGTGGCGGGGATTGCGTCCAGGGGCCTGTTGCGGGCCCCCCTTGTGTCTGGGGGAGGTGGGGTGCACTTGGGGGTGGGGGGGAGGGTACCATTTCGCTGCACCAAGTGGCAGGCACCGTGTGGTGCCTGACATGTGGTGCAGTGAAATGCCTGGCATGCGATATTAACATTGCGCCGGTGCTGCTGCCAGCCGCAATGTTAAATTGCAGAATGCGACCGCCATGGTGGCGGTCGCATCCTAATTCACGGTGCTGGACCGCCGCATGTCTAGCGGCCGGTCCAAACACCGCGGGGATGGCGGGCGGACTCAGATCCGCCCCCCATCCTAATGAGCCCCTAAGTACCAGGCACTGTGTGGTGCCTGCCACGTAGTGCAGTGAAATGCACAACCTGCATTTTTGACATCGCAGCAGGTGCTGCAGTCAGCAGCACCCGTCGCAATGTTAAATTGCAAGATGTGACCGCCATGGTGGCGGTCACATCCTAATTTGGAGTGCGGGACCACCGCATGCATGGCGGGTGGTCCCGAACCCCACTACGATGGCGGGCGGACTCTAGTCCGCCCGCCATCTTAATGACCCCCTTAGTGTAGATTTTTGGAGGTGTCTCCATATGCATTGGTTATAGTGATAATAGCAACCTTGGATTGCTGTGTGAGGTTAGTTTTTTAGTATGGCTTGTATCATTGACTGTTCAAAGTCAATGATCATTTTTTGAGGATAGTAGTTATTAGTTTCTTGTTTTACTTTGGTTAAGAGTTCAACATAGGTGGTGGTTTGTTTGTTTGGTAACAGGGCATATATAAAGGGGATGTTTGTATTTTGATAAAGTCCATGAATTGTATATAACTGATAACATGATTTGGGACATATTTTAAAAGTCCCATCCATCATCCATGTCTCACAGTTCTGTAGTTTAAGTAAGTTTGTGGGAGTTCCAAATATTATTACTCTTTTGTCATTTGATTTATTGTCTTAAAGAATAAATTGTTCTTCATTATGAGTTACTGTGAGTTCAGGTGACATTTCTATTTCACTAAAGGTTTTGGGGGCAGGTGGAGTGGTAGCAGTAGCTTTTTAGTGCTAGCTATTATTCTTTTTAGTCATGATATTGAGGGCATTTGGCCAGTTGCATGTTGTTGGACTTTTGGGAGTATGTCCTTAAGTATTTCGGTTGTAGGCTTTTGAGAGCTAGTGCTAGCTTCTTTTAGAGTTTCTAAAACATCTCAAACTTAAATTTCAGCTACGTTAGGGGGGTGGTTATGCTCTCTAACATATAATACAGATGTTTCCTTTGTTGTAGCCCTCCCATAACATTTGTTTGAATAATATTTGGAACATTTCCAGTTAACTTTGTCGCGTGTTTGCTTTTCTTGGGTGTAAACATATCCCATATAACATAATAAAAATGTTCCTTTCTGGTAAGTAATGAATTGGGCCCCTTCAGTCATGGTGATGTTTCAAATGCTAAGAGAAATCTATATAAAAATTATTAAAAGTATTCCTATGTTCTTTTATCGTCTAAAACATATATACTTTCAAAATTATACTTACAATGTTGAATTTGATGAATTATTTCAATGCTGATGGTTTTTCTTTGCTGTTTGCCTTTAGTATTTCTTTATATTTCCTGCAGAAAAAAAGAGTAATATTAATTTGTTTAACTGTTTTTATTTTGGGGGGTAGTTTGTGCTTAACTTGCGCTTCTGTTTGGGATTTTTAACAATTATATTAGTTTATTTGAGATTAATACTTACTTTATTTGCAAGTTGATCTACTAAAGTTTTCTGTAGTTCGTTGAGTGTCTTCAGAATTATCTGTAGAGGGGATATAATTTAAAAAATATATATTAATCATTTTGTTATTATAAAAAGTGCTTTGAGATTATTTTAAGTAGGTGTACTTTTAAAATGCTGTTTTACTTACTTTGTGAAGCTGGAATCAGAGTTTTCTATAATGAAGTCCAATGTTGTAGAAGCAATCCGGCAGAGATTCTCCTTATTCTTGCTTTTTTTGTTGAAGTGTAAAATAATGTTTATTTTTTGTGTGTTTATATAGTGTTTAATTAATTGTTGTTTTAATATTATTGGGTTATTTTAATTGTCTGTGTATTTGAATGGTTGCTACATATTGTTTTAATAAATTTGGCAGTTGTTTTCCTTATATGGGAAACACTAATGTTTAGTTAGAGCTTTTTTTCTGTCTTTAAAAGTGGTATAATATATTATTTTTAATTTATACTCTTTTAAATGTTAAACAATATTTATTTATTTTATATATAATGTTTGAAAGAGTAAATAATTTTGTGTATTTAATAATGTTCAAGATATTGGGCCATATGCACGAACATATTTTCCCATTAAACAGAATGGGTAAAACCCTTTCATAGATATGACCTATTATTTTTAAATGTAATTAAATTATGTGTTAATCAATTTATTTTGTATGCTGTGTGTTATTGACTTTTTAACATTTTTTGGGGTATGTACTGTCTTCTTATAAATAATTTTAATGTGTCGATATTTTTTCTTTAACGATAATAGTGTTGTCTATATTTTGGTTATTGATATTATTGTTATTTTGTATGCTTTCTTAACATTTTTGATATTAGTTATTACAATATTTTATGTGTCGATAATACTGATATCGATGTAAATGTTTAACGATATTTTATTGTCGATATTTGTGTTTTTTTAAAAATTCGTATAGTATATCGATATTAGTGTTATCAATATTTTTGTGTCGATAATTTGGTAGGTCGATATTATGTCTGTCGATATTATTTCAGTGATCCGATCTAAGCACTAGTCCAGTACATGAATATTGATTCAGCCCCCTTTCCCAACCTAATAACATCTGGAGGTGTCAGAACAAACTAGCTACATAAACAACAGTGAACCATTGTGAATGATAGCAATACTGTGTGCAGACTGAGGAACCTTGGGAAAAAGATACAATACTGAGCCCATGCTAGTGAGTTTTCTCCAAGCACAATGTCAGTCAGAAATAAAGAAACATAACTTACTTGACTACGTGCAGCAGAAAAAATAAACGGAGCACAAACATCATGAGACATCCATTTTGAACAAGATGGCGTCAAGGTCTGGCTGTGGCATAGCTAGCATTATCCAGGAAAATACTCTTTAAAAGGTCATAGCAGAACTATTTCAAAATCAATAGCATTATATCCGTGTATACTTGTGAATTTTAGTGTAGAATAATATCCTGCACACTCTTAATATTGTAGAATTTAGATTAGTGCACAAAAGCTTCCACTGATTATTCTATAATCACAAACCCCCAATACTATAATACTGCCTGCATCACTTTCTGTTTCTTATATTTTGATTCTTCCAGAACCTTCAGTTGATTATATTTTTGATCTCTGGCTTACTTCATCTCCAGGTTATACTTCGCTTTGATGATATCTGAAACATAACAATTGCACAAAACAACACAATCATTACATGTGTTATTATGGCCCTTAACATGCCTCCACCCAAGCTATCAAACCACTCACCAACTTTAGCAAAACCCTTTCCAAGCTCACTAACCCATGAACCTAGAGATTTCAATAAGCCATAAACTTCCAAAGCTTTGATTCCATGAGAAACATTAGTAACATTAGAGATATATGGTCCTATAAGCTTACTGTTATTTGCGAGGAAGGTGAAGAACTCTTTCACCTTCAAAACCCTGCAAGCACTACCTTCCTTCCCAAGAAGGATATCCAGCTCTAAACAGTTTTGCATAATCATTTCACACATAGAAATTACCTCATTATTTATTTGTGTTAATGCACCAGCAGTGTTAGAAGTGAGCCAATCCACATGCGTAGATGATCTTCTAATTTTTGCGCCATTCAGAGCCACTCCAGTCGTTGGAATCATAACCCCTAATACATTTAGCACAATCTTACCAAAACCTTGTTTCACTCTCTTCAAACAAACAGTATCAGTCTCCTCATTCACATGGTAAACTCGAGGGAATACCAAACCAAGACAGCAGGAAGCCACCCAATTACAAGCTAGGGTAAAATATTTAGGGGCCGGAAAACGTACCGACCGACTCGGTACGGGAATTTAGTCCGACCGACTCGGACCGGCGCCGCACGACCCGGGTAGTACGATGAAATGGATGTGAAATCCGACAGACTCGGACGGAATACAAAACGACCGACCGAGCCGGACGGAAACAAGCCATCCGGCCGGGAAATCACGCGAAACGAACCGACCGACACGCACTCGGATTGAACCCGAACGAAACATACCCGCAAACTCTGACCCGCGTAGTACGATGCTGTGCGTGCAAAACACGACCGTCTCGCCCGGAGCACAAGCCGTACGACCGACACGCATACAAAACCCAGCCGAAGCAACCCAATACTACGCGACTGACTCGTACGCCGCATATGAAACCTAGCTGACACACAGTGGGAACGAGTCGGACAAGATCGCACCAGACAACTGCAGCGTCCTACTCGGACACAAGAATGACTCCTACATGCACCAAAAACACCAAGGAAAAAAAAAAAAAAAGGGCCAAACAAGCAACCACTAAGCCAATAAATACAGGGAGGAGAAAAAAATGGAACAAGGTCACACCTCCAACTCCACCTACATAAAGGCCACAAATCCCGACCATGATCCCTTGCAAATTCCACTGACCTGCCAGACAGAACACCATCACACAGCAACCACAGACACACTCACAGCTCATACATCACACAAGCCACACACCATTACCACACCTACAAATAGCACCCTCACACACCCAGCTAAACCTACACTCACACACCCCCACTTGCACACACACACACACATCAATCACCACCACCACCCATCACCATGCCCCCAAAGAAGAACCATAAGTTCCTAGATTGTTAATTGGAAATCCTGGTAGACGAGATCCTGAGGGTAGAGCCACATTTGTTTGGTACATTGGTACAACAGACCCCCATGTCACAGAAAACCAAGATGTGGGCGAGGATTGTCGACAGGGTCAACGCACAATCACCATGTTTGCGCACAAAGGAAGACATCCAGAACAGGTGGTATGATGTGCGCAGGAGGGTCAGGGACCTACTCAAAAAGGACTACCTCCTCAGCCAGCACACCGGCAGTGGCCCTCCTGCAAAACCAGTATACCTCAGGCCCTGGAAGGAGAAGGTGCGGGCCATCCTACCACCAGTGAGCGTATACGGACTAACAGACATCCCAGAGCCTGGTGAGTACACAACTAATATACACAATATGGTGTGACTACACACACACACACACATCACAGTCAAGGGGATAGGCAAACCATGCACACTTAGCAAATACACAGCAACCAAAAGATATCCATCCCAAGATGTGAATGCTAGTCAGACAAACACAATACCTGCCATCCCATAGTGATATGTAACTGTGTCATGACATCTACAAACCTAACAACAAATACAGCAAGGCAGTGGCACAAATAGAACCAACAAATACTCCCAGATATTTACCCACCACTAGAACACCACCTCACAGGGAAGCTCACTGAAAGGAAGGAATTCTGTGTATGCTGGTCAAGTCAGTGTAGCCAATAGCATGATGGGAGTGGTAGTCACAGATATTGGTCACACCCACAATTGGCCCATCAACACCACTCTGAACCATGCTCACATCACAGGGAGTGGAAAACAACTGACAAGATGGCTGACACTGGCTACTGCTGTGGGGAGCACAAGGCCCTGCTGGGAACTGGGCACCAACAAACAACAGGAACACACTGTCAGCCATCTTGCCATTGCTGTCACACTCACACACACTGAAGTCCACTCAAAAGGAAGGAAGGATGGGCATGCTGGGAAGGGGGGTGTAGGCAATAGCATGATGGGAGTGGTAGTCACAGATCAACATCTCACACCCACATGGCCCAGCAAGTTAGCACTGAAGCATGCACACCTCACAGGGAGTCAAAAGCCACTTCAAAGATGTCTGACACTGGCCACAGCTGTGGGGAGCACAAGGCCCTGCTGGGAACTGGGCACCAACAAACAGGACCACACTGTCAGCCATCTTGCCATTGCTGTCACACTCACACACACTGAAGTCCCCTCAAAAGGAAGGAAGGATGGGCATGCTGGGAAGGGGGGTGTAGGCAATAGCATGATGGGAGTGGTAGTCACAGATATTGATCAGCCTCACAATTGGCCCATCAACACCACCCTGAACCATGCACACATCACAGGGAGTGGAAAAGGACTCACAAGATGGCTGACACTGGGTAATGCTGGGGGGAGCACAAGGCCCTGCTGGGAACTGTGCAACAACCAACAGCAGGACACCACTGACTGACATCCTGAAAGACAACTTGCACTCCCTGCAATGGAAGCACGTTCCATGGTGGGATATCTGGCTGGGTGTGAAGGAGGACTGACAGCCATGACCATAGTTACAAGGACCTCCCCTCACACACCCCCTCAACACTAACTCCACATAACCCACCTGGGAGAATGCAATGCCTCACATCCTAACTGAAGATCCCACAAAGAACCACCACCCTGGGTCATGCTGTGTGAAGCACAGGGACACTCTTGGAACTTGTAGCCAAACAACTGCCAGGACAACACTCCCAGCCATCCTGTCAGCACAGGCACCCCACCCCACAGGGAAGCAGAGTCAAAAGGAAGGAAGGATGGGCATGCTGGGAAGGGGGGTGGAGGCAATAGCATGATGGGAGTTGTAGGCACAGATATTGCTCACCCTCACAATTGGCCCATCAACACCACTCTCAACCATGCTCACATCACAGGGAGTGGAAAAGGACTCACAAGATGGCTGACACTGGGTACTGCTGGGGGAGCACAAGGCCCTGCTGGGAACTGTGCAACAACCAACAGCAGGACACCACTGACTGACATCCTGAAAGACAACTTGCACTCCCTGCAATGGAAGCACGCTTCATGGTGGGATAACTGGGCTGGGGGAGAAGGAGGCCTGGATGGCAACCAAATACCACCAATGCTGGTCATGCACACACCTCAACATACACATTGACATGCCACAGGTTGGCAGGACAATGTGCTACACCAATATCACTCTCTGACTGTCACAATTTAGGAGAATGCAATGTCCTGGCCCACATCCAGAGGTACAGTCACAACTGTCAGGTGTTTGAGCAATTGATGCCAGTAGAAACATAACATACAATCTGTGCCTCTCCCCAAAACAGGTGATGATGGGACACAGCAGCAGATGAGGAGGAGTCCCTGTCCCAGGCTCCGGGGAACACTGAGCTCACTGGTGTGGATCAGCCACTGCACTCCTCGGATGGCGAAGAACCAGCTGGAACCTCCGGTGTGAGTCATCATGCAGCACCAGCAGGACCAACATCTGCACCCCCTGCACCCACCCCTCCAACAACTGCCAACACACAGGCCACCCCTGCCAACACGGACAGACCAAGGACCACAGATGACAACAGCGCAGGGACCCAGGCCCAAACTGGAGCTGGTGACAACGAGCCCAGGAACAACACCCAAGTGGGCCCACGGTCACCTGTGCGTGCCACCGCAGGTCCTGCACGTGTCGCCAGGGGTGGTGGGAGGGGTAGTAGACATAGGTCGCTCTTTGCAGAGGGGTCTGGACTGCATGATGACCCACAACTGGCACGCATCGCGGATGCGTACCAGACTAGCACCGGAGAGGTCAGCCAGGTAGTGGGGATCCTCAAGGACATACAACAGCAGCAGGCTGCCCATCATGCCTGCTTGGACTCCCACATGTTACGTGTCGAGACACACATGTCATGTGTCGAGACACACATGTCATGTGTCGAGACACACATGTCTGGCATGGAGTCCAAGTGGGACACATTGGAACAACTGACAGCGGTGCATAGGGACATACTCACATGCCTCCGCCAGATCAGCACCAACATGGCCTCACCTCCCTGTGTGCCCACAACAACTGCTGCTGAAACAACTGCAAATGCCACAGGGAGGGAGGAGGACTCTGGCAGAGAGTCCCCTGCACCGCCGCAGCCTGCACCTGAGGGTCCCCCCCCCCAAGAAGAGGGGCCGTCCGAAGAGGCCAAACTGAAAGTCCGATGGCCATCTACATCCCCCAGGAAGCCAACACCTGTTCTGGAACTTTTCCTCTGTGTGCAAACTGCACGCCCTGTCAAAGCCAACCCAACTCTCCCACATGACATGGGGAGCTCTAGTTGGCCAAATTCATCAGATGACTGTGGACTTTACTCTGGACATGTCAGCTACCAAGACTTCCAATACACATGGGAACTTTGGATTCCAATTACTATGTACAGCACCCACCATCCTGTGCACCATCCTCACACCTGTATGTAAATAAACTCACCAATACACCATATCTGCCTCTGTTGTGATTCCAACGTGGTTTTTGTCATGTAGATGGTGATCTGCTAAATGACACTGTGCATGCTAACTGCTACAGCAAGTCCAACCCCGTCATGTCAGTCATGGCGACGTGACACATATGAGGGAGACACACCACTAGAGCCACACAACACATACACCCCAGGGCCATCAGACTCATCACCTATACTGCTGTTGCAACTAAATACAGTGGAATGCACAGGCACGCCACCTATTCACAGTCACTGTGAACTAGACTACAGGTGCAGTAAGCAAATGTCAGTCAGATGTGTGACTACAGACAACGCACATCCCAAAGTGAAGCACAGGTTTATTACACATTTGCAACATGTTGTTTCCACTACAAATGCAAGCTAATCCAACCTGGCTGTGGCCACAAAGTCAAAAAAACAGAAGATAGAAAGTCCAGGGGTGTGTGGCACATCACCTGTAGGGAAACGACTGCTTCCACCTTGGAAGTTGAATCATGGATTCGGGGGATCCAAGTTGATCAGACAACTCCGCCAGCACCCTGTGAAGGACAGACATGACACACAGTCAAAAACAATGAAGAACAGCACTGAACGGCAATACTCATGTCTAATACATGTCACGAGAACTACACAAAACCAAGTTAGCATGTCAACACTGTTGGGCAGTACAGACCACCTGCAAGGACACATCGCTGCACGCATCCAGTCAAGTAGCACATGGCCACACTCAAACAGCACCAGAGCACCACACACACATATCATGCAAACTCAAATCATTGACATCACAACCCTCTGGAGACTCACATTCAGCTGAAGAAGTTGGTGATGAGCTGTGTGCGGACATCACCATCATCATCATCATCATCTTCACTGGCATCGTGACCCAGGCCAGGATCTTCCACAGGTGGCGGACGTTGGTCATCGTCATCCAGGATGAGAGGCAACTCCTTCCGCACTGCCAGGTTGTGTAGCATGCAGCAGACGATGACAATCTTGCACACCTTTGCTGGGGCATATGGGAGGGCCCCTCCTGTCTTGTCCAGGCAGCGGAAGCGGCTCTTCAGGAGACCAAAGGTCCGCTCAATCACCCTCCTCGTCCGACCATGTGCCTCATTGTAGCGCATCTGGGCTGGTGTCACAGGGTTCCTGAGGGGTGTCAGCAACCACGGCATGTTGGGGTATCCCGAATCACCTACAGACAGACAATTGCACATTAGCCGATTTGAAAATGTGTGCGGAAAACAACATAGCAGAACACACACAATGGTACAAAGTCAGTACACACCAACAAGCCAGGCACGCTGGTTCGGCATCTGTGACATCATCCTCGGGATGCGACTACTCCTCATCACATAGGCATCGTGTGCCGAACCGGGGAAACGGGCACACACATGTGAGATGGTCATATCTGCAAGACATACCACCAGAGCATTGATATAATGGTAATGTTTACGGTTGCAGTATACCTGCTCATGTGCCTGTGGTGGTATCAAAGACACGTGTCCCATCAATGGAGCCAATTACATGTGGCATCCTCCCCAGGGCTAGAAGTCACTCGACGTCAGTGAGTCATTGACGTGTTGGGAAATAGATGTACTGGTTGAGGTATCTCAACATTGCCCCCAAAACATCGCGTAGCACACGGCTGAACATAGTCTGTGACATCCCACCAGTAGTTGCCACAGTGTGTTGAAAGGTACCAGTGGCAAAGAAGTGTAGGGCTGCCATCACCTTCACCTTGGGGGTCAGCGCTGTAGGATACGGCCGGCCAGGCTGCAAATGTGGGGCCAACCGCACTGCCAAATCCTCAATCAGCTGCCTGGTGAAGCGGTACCGTCGGATGCTGTCACGTTCCACCATCGTTGCCAGGTCTGGGAATGGTCGATGGACAGCAGGAGCCCTGCAGTGCATAGGTGAAGAAAGCAAGATTGTCAGTCACCCCACCTATGTGCCGTTCACCATACTCAATTTCACATGATACATCATCAACATACACAAGTACTTGATGTGTGTGTCGTTCCGTTTGGACATATATGGCACCTACATGGACATCATCTAACATCTCTGTTCAACAAGTATTGACAACAGGTTCCAGGGTGTGCTATGGGACACCATTAGGCTGTGTCACAGTACCCATTAACTGCTCTCACGTTCCACACACATACCACAGTGACATGTCGGGACAGATGCTCCACAGGCATCACAGCTCATTGACAGGTAGATTCCCAGGGAGCCTGTCTTGCCACATGGATACTGGCATGACATGGCGTATCATGTACATGTCAGAAAAACAAACATGACACCCACAGGTAGTGGCCCCTGTAGCCTCTGCAGGACAGACATGGACGTCTGTGACACACACACACCATCAAAGTTCATGCACAAACCACGTGGATGTGGAGACTGTCTCCCATTGTGCACATGGAGTCAGAGACATGTGATACACAACATGCACACAGACTGTGGAGGGACATCACTATTGTTGGAATGGGCCACCCTGTAACGTACATGCCTTCCCACATGTGAGCCTGGGGGTATGTGACATGTCATACACATACACAACCTTGAAATGTGACCATGACACATGCTCAGAAATGAAAAGTTGCACACCACAGTGGTCAGGTGCACAACACACAAAGGACCCTGTCCCCATTAACACGTGCACAGCCTGGGTGTGTCTGCCCCCAAGTGCCACCCCAAAATCCACATGTTCACCCCCATACACAGATAAGGTTATGCTGCCACACATGCCTCCACTGGACATGCAGTTTTGCACATCAATGTCGAAGGACTCATCTGTGTATACAGTGCAACTTGCTTGACACGTGTTTGGTGTGTGTGCAGATGACTGACGTGACACCCCCATACCCAGGCTGATGTAAGCAGAGCCTTCTGTGTGTTGTGGTTGTTGACTCACTGACGGAGTGTTCTGCTGACATATTTGGGTCGTGCACAGACAAGGTTTGGCACAGCGGACCTTCCACAGGAGTGGTGTGCCCTCATGGCAGTGTGTAATCTGGTGTTGTGTAAGAATGTCTGTGCGTGTTCCCTTCCCCTTTTGTGATGCTTGCTGAGTTGTTCTGTGTTCAGCCAGCATCTTGGACCTGGTTTCTCTGTGATGTGGGTGCATGGCAAACTAATGTTCATGAGGTTGTCATCCCAGGCTGTCTTTATTGTCAGTGCTGGGGATGCGGGCAAACGTAGATGGGACACATTCAGGATTCCCCTTGGCACTTGTTGTTTACACGAGTAATGTGATTTACAGTTTGTGTTAGCTTACAGTGATTGTGACACGTTGTGTGTGTGACAGCTGCCACTCCTCAGGGTCAGAGCTGCAATGTTGGTAGTTGTGTGTTCTTCGTGTGTCACCTTGGCTTCTTCATTGGTGTGTGACTATGGCCAGGATCCCATTGATTGTGGTGGATTTCACATCATGCCCATGTACAGCATACTGTGCTGTGTGTCAGACATTGACAAGTCTTGTTGACTGGCCATGTGTGATGGGTTTCTGCACCTTGGTTCCCACCACCACCCCTGGTATTGTCATGGGTGCATGTGCAATGTCACCAGTCCATGTGAGCTTCACTGCTGCACATTGGTGGAGATCAGGGTGTGTGGTGTTGAGTGTGTGCAAAAGTGAGTTGTTGCATGGCCAGACCCCTACCTCCATATTGGCCTTGGCTGGCAGGCCGTGCTGATTGATTGGAGCTTGTGTAGGTGTGATGGTAGTTAGTTGCTCAGGACACATGGCTGGGGTTCACAGTGTGAACGACATCTAACATTGTCATCACAGTGGGATTATCATGCAGGCTAGTGTCAGCACAATATGGGGTCCCTGGGGGTAGTGCTGTGGTGGGTCTGTCTCTTGCTGTGTTAGTTGCTGTTCCTACAAGCTTGTGTGACATGTGTAATTTGTGCTCCCTCTCATCTAACAATGCCTGATTGCCCACATAGGGGATTTGGATCCATGAGTTACTTTTGTGTGGCACTGTATGTGCATCTGTGTAATTGGTATTGAGGCCTCATCATGTGTTGTGTGGTTGCCTGCTGTGTTTGATGTGCAGTGTGGGTCTGCCTGTTTGTGCATCTGCACCACTGCATTGGCATATCTTTAGTGTGCTATTGGCTGTATGTTGTTTGGTGGGTTTCACCTGCTGTCCCTGGGACTCCTAGGTCATCAGTCAGCACAATGATCATTGTTTGTGTGTCCCATTGCTGCCATGGTATGTTATTTGTTTACCTCACATCTACAGTCTCCACAGGGTATCTACATTAGTGTGCCCATTGGTGCAAATATGTGGGTCTGCATTATGATGGTCACTTCTGTCATTGATGGATGTTGACAGTGTCAGCCCCCATGGGTGATGTTTGTCTGCACATGGCCAAAGGTATGTCTTACTTGCACTGCACTGTTTGCCTCCCCCAATCTATGTTGCTATGGGACACAAGCACTACTTTTCCACTGATGTGTTTGTTGTTCTGTGACCAGGAATCATCCATGCAGTTTGGCAGTTGCAGCTTTTTCAATGTCAACACTTACATTTTGGTCACTGTGATGATGGGGGTTTATACCCCATGGCCACAATGTTCAAAATGTGCTCAGCTATGGACCCCACAATTACCTTTTGGTCACTGTGATGATGGGGGTTTAGACCCCATTGCCACAATGTGCAAAATGTGCTTCAGCTATGGACCCCACACTTACCTTTTGGTCACTGTGATGATGGGGGTTGGACCCCATTGCCACAATGTTCAAAATGTGCTTCAGCTATGGACCCCACACTTACCTTATGGTCACTGTGATGATGGGGGTTTATACCCCATTGCCACAATGTGCAAAATGTGCTTCAGCTATGGACCCCACACTTACCTTTTGGTCACTGTGATGATGGGGGTTGGACCCCATTGCCACAATGTTCAAAATGTGCTTCAGCTATGGACCCCACACTTACCTTTTGGTCACTGTGATGATGGGGGTTGGACCCCATTGCCACAGTGGTCATGGTCTGCTTGCATTGTGGGGGCCACATACATTTATGTGTGACACATGTGATAGGGGGTCACATTGTATGTTCAAAGTCATGTTCAGTGTTGTAGGCATTTGACACAGTCTACACACGCTTATCATGGTGTTGGGGGGATGTCTTTTTGTTGCAATCCTTATGTTGGTGTGTGCTTGTTGTGTCATGCATTAGCCATCCTGTGAGTGGGGGTGTTGTTGGTGGTAGGCATCCTGCCCCCCATGGGTAGAGGTGGTAGTAGTGGTAGGCATCTGGCACCCCCTGAGTAGGGGTGGTAGTAGTGACAGGCATCCAGCCCCCCATGGGTAGCGGTGGTAGTAGTGGTAGGCATCCAGCCCCCCATGGGTAGAGGTGGTAGTGGTGACAGGCATCCAGCCCCCATGGGTAGAGGTGTTAGTAGTGACAGGCATCCAGCCCCCCATGGGTAGAGGTGGTAGTAGTGACAGCCATCCAGCCCCCCATGGGTAGAGGTGGTAGTAGTGGTAGGCATCCAGCCCCCCATTGGTAGAGGTGGTAGTAGTGACAGGCATCCAGCCCCCCATGGGTAGAGGTGGTAGTAGTGACAGGCATCCAGCCCCCCATGGGTAGAGGTGGTAGTAGTGACAGGCATCCAGCCCCCCATGGGTAGAGGTGGTAGTAGTGGTAGGCATCTGGCACCCATGGGTAGAGGTGGTAGTAGTGGTAGGCATCTGGCACCCATGGGTAGAGGTGGTAGTAGTGGTAGGCATCTGGCACGCCCTGAGTAGGGGTGGTAGTGGTGGTAGGCATCCTGCCCCCCATGGGTAGAGGTGGTAGTAGTGACAGGCATCCAGCCCCTCATGGGTAGAGGTGGTAGTAGTGACAAGCATCCTGCCCCCCATGGGTAGAGGTGGTAGTAGTGACAGGCATCCAGCCCCCCATGGGTAGAGGTGGTAGTAGTGACAGGCATCCAGCCCCCCATGGGTAGAGGTGGTAGTAGTGGTAGGCATCCAGCCCCCATGGGTAGGGGTGCTAGTAGTGACAGGCATCCAGCCCCCCATGGGTAGAGGTGGTAGTAGTGGTAGGCATCCAGCCCCCCATGGGTAGGGGTGGTAGTAGTGGTAGGCATCCAGCCCCCCATGGGTAGAGGTGGTAGTAGTGACAGGCATCCAGCCCCCCATGGGTAGAGGTGGTAGTAGTGGTAGGCATCCAGCCCCCATGGATAGAGGTGGTAGTGGTGGTAGGCATCCTGCCCCCCATGGGTAGAGGTGGTAGTAGTGACAGGCATCCAGCCCCCCATGGGTAGAGGTGGTAGTAGTGACAGGCATCCTGCCCCCCATGGGTAGAGGTGGTAGTAGTGGTAGGCATCTGGCACCCCCTGAGTAGGGGTGGTGGGCATCCAGCCCCCCATGGGTAGAGGTGGTAGTAGTGGTAGGCATCTGGCACCCATGGGTAGAGGTGGTAGTAGCGACAGCCATCCAGCCCCCCATGGGTAGAGGTGGTAGTAGTGGTAGACATCCAGCCCCCCATGGGTAGAGGTGGTAGTAGTGGTAGGCATCTGGCACCCCCTGAGTAGGGGTGGTAGTGGTGGTGGGCATCCAGCCCCCCATGGGTAGAGGTGGTAGGAGTGACAGGCATCTAGCACCCCCTGGGTAGGGGTGGTGTTAGTTGTTGGCATCCAGGCCCCTATGTGTATATGTGGCATTGGTGATGGCCATCCCGCCCCTATGGTGCTGCTGTTGCTGGTGTGAGTAATTTCTGCATCCCTCTGTGTGTGTGTGTGATATGTCGGGTACGTGTAGTTTGTTTTTGTGGTTGGTGTCTGACTTACCTTCTGCGCCGTACGCGTCCGTGCCTGTTCCGGTAATAGATGTAGAGTATTGGTAGGACCTGCGCGATGGGATTCATGGTTGGTTCGTCTCGTTCGTCTTTCTCTTTGCTTCGCCTCGTCCTTGTCGCTGGCGTGTTCGTCTCGTAGCCGTGGATCGTCTTGTGGCGCGAATCGGAGTTTATGTACGCCTCTCCCGGATGCTTTGACGTGCCGTGCGTAGCGACGGGTTCGGCGCGTACGGAAAGCGCATCGTACTTGTCCGGCCGGACGGGGCTGCATTTTGGCTTCCGTGCGACTCGATTCTGCGTTTCCGGATCCGCATCGGTCGGAGAACTGGACCTGTATTGGGTGAGTACGACTGGGTCGGGATTTGGGCAGTTGTGCGCATCGTACTTGCTCGTTCGGACGTATGTGCGAATCGGTCGGGAAACAGGCATTCGCCTGGCTTTTTATCCCGGCCGAATAGTATTAGGTGCGCCTCCGACCGGGATCGGAATCGACCCCTTAGTCTTATCTCACACATGATAAATTCCTCTAAATATTGGTTCTTCACCAACCTGACACTCACCACTAACAAAATCATTTCTTTCACACTCACTCTTTGCCACAAACTCCATTTACCTAACTGCTGTTGATTCATAACTCACTATGCATAATTTACCTTATCTCTCATGCTCCATTCCCAAACTTGAATGCAAATTTGAACGCCTACATTTCTCTCTCCAACTATAATCTATTCTGATTGTCTTTTCATCCTTCCTCTCTTTCAAAATGTTCACTCTTCTCTCATTATATTATTTAACGAACTAACGTACCTCATTACTCAAAATACAATACTTCCCAAACATCCAGGATCTACAGAAATAGGAAGGTTTTCCAGCGAAGCGCTGAAAAGCGGCAGGTACGGTGACGAAAATTCTTGCTTATTAAATATCCTAACAAACACAGTACAAGACAGGCTATGGGTCATTGGCAGTTGGCAATATGTGGCTCCTTCAACTACAGGAGAAGGAAGAAAAGTGGAAACTAAACTGTTGCTAACCCCATAATAGCTATATGCTCCTCTAATAAATTTGCATACACATTGGTTGTAATATCACTCACTAAACATTCCCTATGTTTGGCTAACTTTATTATGATCTGCAGTTAATTAAACCTGTGGTAAAACACATCCAACTGGAGAAACCAGGCACAACAGTAGCTCAATTAAAGCTACTAACTAATATCAGTATTAATGAAATCATGCTAACAATTTTGCAGTATCTGCTGCATGCTATTTCTATTGAAATCCAATGTACAAAAAAAAAAAGAATTCAGGATTCAAAAATCAGTCTCCAATAAACATTTCTCCTCTTTTTTTCCAAAACAACATTGTCTTCTTTTTTAAACAACAACATAATCAAAAATTAAGCCTCAAAACTCTATTTTTTATTAACTGATTTTTGCAGTTCATAAACTCAAGGCTCTATTTCTTCATCTGGGATTTTCTTTCATAGTTCTGATTCTTAGTTTCAAAATGTCATGACCATCAGGAGTTACAAAATTTCAAGGCGGTACTTCTTCGTCTAGTTCATCTTCAAAGATGAATTGGCAACAATTTGTTGAATCATAAACTTATCTTACTCTTCTTATTCAGACACAGATGCTAGGTATGAACATTCAGTTGAGGTGTACTTTCTATTCAAGATTCTCTTTCTTTTTGGTCTTATAGCAACAGGTGATTCACTGTCACTAATTTCAGAATCATTTTACATTTTTTCTGGTTCTTCTCTGATTGACTATGATCTTTCATTCTCTCAATGTCCTCTTTTGCAAGCTGTCTTTGCTGCCTTAGGCCATCTATCTCCTCAGTGCACTTTCTCAACCCTCGTTTCTTCACTTGTGGTTACTGCTGAGTCTTCTTAACTCATAGTTGAACTTATACTTTGAAGCTTATCGAGTCATTGTGTATTGCTTTTTTCTCCTGAGGGTTCCTGAGACTCTAATTTTCTGGAACTTTTCATAAACAGGAGAAGAGACAGTTCTTTCCTCTGATTCTCAAATTGAAATTGGCTACTTGTACCTACCAGGGTCTTCACTCTCACCAGCTTTACACACTTTTAACCCCTCTGGATCCAAGCTGCGAACTTCGGCTTGACTCTGTGAATCAGTGGTTGTTGTCACCACTTCTTCATCTGCCCTATTCATTCTTCTTGTGTGAGCAACGTGGATCCACTGCAGGATTTCTGCACAATTTACAGCAGTGTTAGTCACAAAGACAACTTGATGTGGCCCCTTTCACCTGGGTTCTAGGCAGCTTTTACAAACATGCTTCTTGATTAGGTTCCAATCACCTGATTGCAGAGGATGCAATTAAGCTTCTTCTCAGTGCTTTTGCCAAATTCACCTGATGAGAGACAGATTTCACCACATCAGCCAGACGTTTACAGTAATCTAATATGATAGCATCAGTTATTGACACAAGTGTTGCAGAAGGGATGTATGACACTCTCATAGCTCTGCCCACCAAAACTTCATGAATCGAAAGACCAGTCTTTTTGTCTGGAGTATTTCTGACATTCATAAGAATAAGAGGAAAAGTATCTGGCCACTTTAGATTTGTGGAGGCACTCACTTTAGCTGGCTTACTTTTAATGGTACATGTAATCTTTTCCATGATTTCTGATAATTATAGAGGATAACTGCAGTGGAACTTTTGCTCAATCTGCAGTGCAGTACTTAATACTTTCAGGACCTCATTTTTAAAATATGTTCCATAATCGGCCTCAATAGAAGTTGGCAGGCCAAATCTTTGCATTAACTCCCTCAACAAGAGTTTGTCCAGTGTCATACTGTCACTTCCACTGGTTGGATACAAAGAACAAGCACACAATTACAAGAACATATTTAAGCCCATTACAAACAGTTTTTGTTCCAACCAATCTCCTCCTGGTGGTCCCTCAACTCACTTTCAGTGGTCTGTATCAGATTTAATAAGAAACAACATATTTTTTGTAATAATTATTGGTGCTCATAAAGCACTGAAAAACCTTCAGGTCGATTTTGTACTATGTAAAACTACTACTACAAAAAAAATACATTCACTTTTGAGTTACAAGTGAAGTGGCCTCTGCTGATTGGCTGGCAGCCAGGATGGTGGGATGGGTAAGTAAGTAAGTTTATTAATGCTTGGCTAATCAAAACCATTGCAAACAATTAAAATATGTTAAAATACCGTTAGTATGCAATACAATATCAATTAAAAAACAAGGTACCACACATTATAAAAACAAATAAAGTGCGCACTAGAACGTAATCGAAGCCAAAGAACTTGCCAGCGCACGGGCAAGGTAGATTTATTAGCCGAAGTGTGCAAAGGCACAGGAGTAAATGTGCAAAGCCGACAGATAGGAAGTAGCTTCAAATATAAAGAAATAAAGTGCATGCATTGAGCAGGTCCCAGTGCCTGTCAGGTCCCTGTCTGAGGTAGTTTCATTGACAAAAGAAAGCATAAAAATATGTAAGGAAATAACTAATTCCCAGTCTGTATTGGTTGCATAGAAAATTAAAAACCTTAAGGATGTTTCGGGACGTTTGAGAGATGTTTGAGGTAAAGCTGGCACCTTCCTCAACTCCTGGAATCAGAAAGTTATGTTTAAGCCAACTCCCTCCACAGCTCTAGGAGTCCAAAGACAATATCTCTCAGCTTCGTAGGTAGCCCTAACCTGAGGTTCCTTTATATGCGAGTGCCTTGGTCCTCCTGTTTGCCTCAAAGTTGGTTTTAGCAGTCAGTTTCCTTTCTACCTCGTTTAGATATCTCATGAGTCGACAGTTTAGCTGTAAGTCCTCCAGGGTGAAGCATGCTATGACCGTCTGTCTATACGATTGAATTCCTCTTTGGTTGAAAAGGGGGCATAGCATCGCTCTTTGCCCAACCAGTAGCTCTTTGCAGATGCATAGTAAATGTGGCATCTATTCTCTCCCTATTCCACACAAATGACAACTGGTCCTGGGTGGCATATTCAGGGCGGTAGGTAGAGTAACGAGGGCAATATGCCAAGGCGATAGCATAGGTACTTCTCTTTAGCTGCTTTAGTGAACCCTGTATGTAGGTAGGGTTGCGATGATGTTGTGACGTAGCTATGCAATATGAACCAGCCACTGGTTCTGCTTGGCAGTGTTGCCTTATCCTCCAAAAACGAGATCAGTTTGGTGGCTTTATTTTCCAGGGTTTTAAAGCAGGTATGAGTTGTAGAAATTTCCCACAAGCCCTTTAGGCCCAGTTGTTTTATTGACTCATTAAGGTAGGCCCTTACGGGAGAGTTATCCCTTGTTGTCAGTTCTATTGAGAGGTGGGCATTCAAGGTGTTTGGTTGTGCACACCTGATAATATGCCAGCAGTTGATGCGTGTGCCCCTTCTAGCGATTGTTTGCTTCTGCAGTCTGAACTCAAGCCTTATCTGCACTGGTGAACTGCACTTGGGAGGCAAAAGATCTATATGCGCCCACAAATATTCCATCCAGAGGAGGCACATCTCTACCCTGCATCGGCCCACTCCCATAGGTTATTCATGGCTCAAGCTTTGCCTGAACCACCCAGAGTAGTAGCGTGAAGCCGGAGCTGACTGCAGTCGTCTATGAGATATTTAGTGCAAGAGCTAGAGCATTTCCTCTCCTCCTCAGAGCTTCTTTCTAGGGGGTGAACGATCCATTGCTGTCTATTATTACTCCCAAGTAGTTATATTCTGCTATTGTCTCCAGAGGATTAGACAGATTCCAGCGTGGGACACTTTTGTTTTTACTTGGTTTAATGCCAGAGTCTTAATTTTCTCTAAGTTGATCTTCAAGTCATTATCAGCCGAGTGCTGGAGCCCAACCAGAGTGCAACTTATTAGTACTGAGTCACCGGCATAAAGGAGATTTGAGAGAACTAACCCTCCCAGCTTCGAGGCATGGGAGTTGCAGCAGTTCAGCCTTGGTGTTAAATCCACCATAAAGAGATTGAAGCAGGGTTGTGTCCTAGCCCCTACTCTATTCAGACCTTTGGTGGTTTAAATAGGTCTAGAGAGGTACATACCTGCCCCCAACTTGACTTGTACCCAAGTGTCTGTTTGCAACAAGACTAGCTGTTTCAGAAGGGCAGGTGGAATATTCCAGTTATTCAATTTGCGTCACAGTTTGACCTGATCTCTATGGTCAAAAGCAGACAGGTAGTCAATCAAACAGAGGGACAGGGGTAGCTTGGCCTCCTTCATGGCATCTACTAGTAAGGAGAGGGCCAAAATGTTGGTAATAGTGCTTGCATGCTTGCAGAATCCAGTTTGATTTAGTGGGATAAATGAGTTACTTGTAGCCCAGGATGTTAACTCTTCTAAGATGACCTCGGCAAAATATTTGGCCACATTGTCGATGAGAGCTACCAATCTGGAATTCTTCGGGCTGGACTTATCACCATGTTTGTAAATAGATGAGATGATAGACTCCCTCCAAGAGGCCTGGATTTTTTTCCTCCATTATGATTTGCTAGAATACCGGCACCAAACGCTCTGCCCAGTAAGATGGTTCCTGTTTAAACAAGACAGGTGGAATGCTGTTTGAACCTGGGGCCTGCTCTCATCTTCCTTTTGATAACTGCATCAGGATTTGCTATGTTGAGATCAAAAACGTGAATGCCTGGAAGTGCCAGTGCAGCTGCTGGTCAATTATTACTTCGTCTGCTCTCACTTTGTCATTATATTTAATGCGTTTGATAGTGTCTGGCGGAAACTAAACTGAGGCTCTTAGTGGGGTACCTGCCTCTGCTGGGTGATTAAAGTACTTGAATAAAAATGTGGCCCTACATTGTGCTTCCAAACTCCAACAGGAGTTAGGATGCAGCGAGAGGCAAGATGGCGGCTGCGTGAGCGTTGTGGAAAGCCACTTTCCCTGCCGCAGTGATTTTATTCATTTGAGCAAGAAAAAGACAATGCTGTAAATACGGCTAGTATGCTTTCAACTTACCCATAGCTACTCCGACGGATTATTGGGTTTTAACTGCTGCAGGACGAAAAGCTGATGAGGCTGCTGATGATCGGAGCCCTGACAGCTCGAGCATTGAGGACTTTTCTCTCGGCGCCAACCAGTGCTAAACTCGAAGTGCTCCGGAGGTCCAGGGAAGCTCTACAATACTTTGTTACCGCAGAAAGACTGCTAGCGATCAGAGCGGTAGAGGCTGAGCGTTACATTGTAGCCGCTGAGACCGGGCTGACGGGTTGTGAACAGTGCAACATGCCGGCGAAAGTTAAATCCATGGGGAAAGACACCGGTGCTGCCGTAGGAGCCAAAGGGATATCCCTGACTCGGCGTGCGACCAGTGAAGGGAAAAGCCTGAATCCGAACCTGAACCTGAGCGATATTCAACATGCGGATCTGAATAAGGACGGGACTAACAATGAGAAACAAGCAGGGGAACAGCGCTCCAGCGAGATGGTTACTAGACCAAAACAGCAAACTGTACCTGGAATGTTTGCCGGCCGGGGGTCTACAAACACCCTGGAAAAAAAACAAGCAAAGGTAAAGGCAACTTTCTTTTAAAAACAAATATGGACAGCTCTAGAAAATTGGACCCAACGGGAGGGGTGCTAAATAATATTTCTCATAGCACAGGAGAGACTTCCCCAGAGGCTGTAGAGTTGGATAAATCTGTCACTAGACCTGCCGCTTTACCGGTTAAAAACCCCGAAAATATTACGGAGGGCATAGAGGAGGAGACGCCAAGAACTGAGAGTATTGCACAACAAGATATTACGGATACTGCTAATATCATGCAAGCTACAGGTGAAATCCCCCACACAAAGACCCTAAAGGGGAAACATGAGGCTATTATTCAGGTAGACGGCAAATTTCCAGCGACTCCGGATTACGATAAGTTTTATTCTATGACAGACGAATCTGACCTGTCCAATAACAGCGAGAAGGATGGAATAGAAGATGATCTTACTGGGGGGGATAGTGGCAGTCCTCCCACGAAATTTGATACACAAAAACGCTTACCTGTTCGTACCAAGAAGAAGAGTTCAAGAGGGTCGGACAAAGATAAGGGCTTTACCTCGGACTACAGTCAATCAAGCCAGCTAAAATGGGATTACTCCGCCACCCATTTTGAGAGGGAAATTGAAGATGAGATTAGAGCCCAAGCAAAAGTTCCCGAGAGTTCAATAGAGACTAAAGATACTACGGAGCCTCAAATACCACACCCATCTATGGAGTCAATATACTCAACGCTGAAGCAAATGCAGACTGAGGCGCGCCATGAACATAAGAGGGCCCATCTGGCTACCAAAAAATTACAAGGAGCTGTGCGTAAAGTTAATAAAACTTGTACGGAAATCTCAGAACGCACCACGCCATTGGAAGAACGAATCGCACAACTCGAGGCCAGCGCAGAAATATCTGGCCAACAAACAACGACTAATGAAAGTAGGATGACTGATGTACTTTGGAAGCTGGAGGACTTTGAAAATAGACAACGTCGTAACAACCTCCGATTACTTGGGATCGCAGAAAAAGCTGAAGGTGACGATATTCGTGGCTTCACTCTGAGGCTACTTAAGGAAGCCTTTTCCGAACTGGCTCATTGGAATTGGGAGTCCGAGGTACAGAGGGTGCATCGATTCCCCCTGATGCTCAAAAAGAGGCCTGGGCAAGATGAGAAACTGAGAGCCATCCTTGTATTTTTTGGTAACTTTCTCCTCCGAGAATCCATATTTGAGAAAGCCAGGCCCAATGCACAGAGGGTGGGAGAGGGGCACTCCTTCTTTGTCCGGCCTGACTTTTGCCACACAACGGTGGAGAGGAGATGGAGACTTCGTTTGCTAATCACACCATTTCAGAAATTGGGTTGTGAAGTCTTTTTATTGAACCCTGCTAGACTTAAGGTTATTTGTAAAGGTACAACAAGAGTATTCTTGTCAGAGATTCAAGCTCAGGAGTTCCTGCAGGAACTCTCTAAGAAATAAGCTATGGTAGAGGGATAGAAAATGTTTCCGAATAATTATTTGATATGCCTTTTTTTTTCTCTCTCTCTCTACGTTTTGTCTTTTTCTCTTCACTTATGGCCCTTTGGTAGGGAGCGGCTAGGGGGCACAACAACTTGCAGGAGGCATCACAAGGGTCTCTGGACCTTTTTTGCCTTTTTGAACGGGAGGGGGAGGGGGTAGAGGGTGGGATGTTAGAAACCAAGGGGAGGAAGGGAGGAATTTTGGCACTGGGATTAATATTTGGTATATGAGTTGGGTATCTCTTGTATTGCACTGTTACTTGTTTTGGAAACATTGTATTTTTTTAAATGAGGAAGCTTAGCATTGCCTCTATCAATATATGCGGACTGAACGACCCCCTAAAGAGAAGGAGAATTAGTCTCGATGTTCAATTTTTGAAGGCAGATTTTTTATGTCTTCAAGAGACACATATTGAAGGCTGCAGAAAGGGGGTTCTAGAGATGGCTGGCTATCAAGTTATTGCTAGTACTACACAGGAAACTCGGACAAGAGGGGTGGCGATACTGGCACGGAAGGGAATGGGTAGTTTTCCGTGCTCATCCGTAGATAAAATGGGTAGATGGGTAATTACGCAATGCTGCCTTGATAACAAGATGCTTACTCTCTGCTCAGTATATAGCTCAGTCTAGGATGATCCGGCACTATTTGAATGGTTGAATATCGAGCTTGTTGGTTGGCCTCTCCCTCTGATTTTATGTGGAGATATGAATATTAACATGAGCTGTCAGGTTTCCATCCATAGAGCAGTGACGTACCAAGGTCGTAATCCCAAAGTTTTTAAATCACTGTCACAACTTAAATCGCTGCATGGGCTAGTAGATGTATGGGCAGCACAAAAGTAGAATGATCCTGGCTTTACATACTTCTCTGCACCACATCAAGTGCATGCAAGATTGGATTATTTATTTGTAGCACAGGAGCTTTTACAAGGTTGTAAGATAAGCAAATATCCCAAAGTCATGTCTGATCATGACCCTTTGGTGATTGAAATAAATATTGGGCTACAATCCTCACAGACACGATGGACATTTAATAGGGCTCTATTAAGTGAAGAGGAGTATATACAGCAACTTGATGAATGGATCCCCAGGTTTATTGAAGAGAACCTAGGGAGTACTAATATAAGTATTGTGTGGGATACATTAAAAGCAGAGGTTAGAGGAGAAACATCTAGGTATGGTTGGGAGGCACAAAGGAAGGACAAAACCTTGCTAAAGGCCCTGTATGAGGATTTGGGTAAGGCAGAAGCCGAATTAATAGAGGTATTGTCTGAAGGGGCAGATTCGGAGGCAGCCCAATTAAAGATTATCATCGCTAGATCGGCCATTACTGAGATATCTCTCAAAAAATCGGCTGGCAAGTATACGGTTTGGCGGAGTAGGGTTTATGAGAATAGTGCGAGGGAGGGTCATTTACTAGCTGTACGTACTAGGGAAAAAACGGTACAAACCCGGGTCAGTGAAATTAGAGATCCTAACGTAGCTATGGTAAGAGAGCCTGATGCTATCCTCACTGCATTTCAAAAATGTTATCAAAGATTATATACTGAGGATATTCGGGTTGGAAATCAAGAAATTGAAGATTATCTAAGGGGGCAAATTTTTGATCAGGTATCTCCTGAGGAGAGAGATAGCTTAGATGCGCCAATCACAATGGATGAATTAATAGAAGCTATAGATTCCATCCCATTAGGCAAAGCCGTGGGAACCGATCAAATACAAGGGGAAATCTAAAAAAAGTTCCAAACACAGATTATGATACTTATGTTGGAGGTATTTCGTAGAGCACAATTAGATCTGCTAGCCCCCCGATTCCTGGAAAGACGCTAATATTATAGTCTTCCCTAAAAAAGGCAAATCCGTAAAGGAATTGGGATCGTACCGGCCAATTACGTTGGTTAATTGCGATGTAAAAAAAAATTCTAAAATCTTGGCAAATAGGCTAGTCGTAGTTATCAAGAAGCTAGTATCCCCTTTTCAACATGGGTTTGTCCCGGGAAGGGGCACGACTGAACATATTCGACGTATAATCACGCTTTTTCATTATACAAAGGTTTCAGGAGACCCTATGGCTGCAATACTACTCGATGCTGAAAAAGCGTTCGATAGGGTCTCCTGGCCCTTTTTATGGGCAATTATGGAAAGGAAAGGACTGGGCAAGGGTTTTATTGGTGCTATCAGATGTATGTATCAGGAAACCGTGGCTAGAATAGCTATGATGGGTCTCACATCTGATCTAATTAAAATTACTTGCGGTACACATCAGGGTGCCCCTGCTCCCCGCTATTATTTGCACTTTATATAGATCCTTTAATTAGAAAAATTGCGGAGAATAACAAGATACAGGCCATTCATTCTATCGGAGGAGATACCAAGATTCTAGCATACGCAGATGATCTTGCTATAATTACAGCTAACCCATTAGAGGCTATTAATGAGGTAGAAAGGGAAGCAAAAGACTTTGGTAAAATTTCAGGATATTATCTCAATGAGAATAAGACGATGATTGTTAAAAACTCTAGAACAGACCTGGATGATTCACGGGTAGTAGGAAATGCTAGATGTCTTGGGGTTGAGATCTGTGCCAACATCAATGAAATTGTGCAAATCAACCTGGAGCCTCTGCTACAAAAGACTAAAATAGATTTTAATAGAATGAATTGCTTGCACCTTACACTCCTAGGGAGGTGTAATGTTATTAAGATGTTATTTTTGCCCAACATTTTATACTTTTTCAGAGCTATTCCAGTTGAAATAAATAAGGTTTGGTTTTCTGCTTTTCATCAAATAATCTCAAAATTCCTGTGGGCCGGGAAACGTCCCCGTAGAGCACTAAAATATATGACTCTGCCCAGAGATCGGGGGGTTGGTCTGTTCCCAATCTCCAGGTCTATTATTGGGCACAGCTCTACAACAGATGGCTGAATTATTGGGAAAAGAGATGGTAGCAACAGAGGAAGCATCCTATTCTTCTATATGTAGGCTAGTATTAGGGGCGGAGGCCTACGGCTGTCTCATGCGTCATATCGATTTAGCTTATTTTAAAAGAGTGAAATTTAAAATTATGTTGGGAGCATTTAAGGTTTGGACGGCAGTTAGGAAGAAACTTAAAATAAGCAGGATACATAGATATACCCCTCTGACTGATAATGCTCTATTGCCGAAAATTTTCCAAGATGGATATATGAAAATATGGATTGATAGGGGCATAAGGCATATTGATGATCTTATGGTGGGTAATAAAATACACTCTTTTGATACAGTGAAGAGGAAATTCGGGATAGGAAATAATCAGTTTTTTAAATTTCTACAAGTGAGGGATTATCTATCTAAGAAGGCAATCAGGTGTCTTAGAGTTCCCTTACTGGATATGGCATTAGGGGTTCCATCACCAATATCAAAATTTTGTAAATTACTTAGCAATATAATGGAGGATGATCTCATAAAACATACCAATTGCTGGCAGGATTTGGTGCAAGCAGGGGTAGGGGAATGCGGGGATTCTTTATTATTGAGTCAGACTGCATTTTTTTGGGCAAATTTACAAGTACAATGTTTTAAAACCTGGCTTAAATTGTACATTACTCCTGGACGGATTTCTAAATGGGGAGGCTCTACAGGTATACATTGTTCTCGATGCGGATGTTTTGCCGCAGATAGTGTACATCAATCAATCAATCATATCATTTGTAAAGCGCACTACTCACCCGTGAGGGTCTCAAGGCGCTGGGGTGGGGAATGCTGCTACTGCTCGAAAAGCCAGGTCTTGAGGAGTTTTCTGAAGGTCAGCAGGTCTTGGGTCTGCCGTAGGTGGATGGGGAGGGTGTTCCAGGTCTTGGCGGCGAGGTGGGAGAACGATCTGCCACCGGAGGTCGCTCTTCGGAAGCGGGGGACAGTGGCGAGGGCGAGGTCGGCGGAGCGGAGCTGGCGGGTGGGGGTGTAGAAGCTGAGTTGTCTGTTGAGGTACGTTGGTCCGATGTTGTGGAGTGCCTTGTGTGCTTGGGTGAGGAGTTTGAAGGTTATCCTCTTGTTGACCGGGAGCCAGTGCAGGTCTCTCAGGTGGGGTGTGATGTGGCTGCGGCGAGGGATGTCGAGGATCAGGCGTGCAGAGGCATTCTGGATGCGTTGGAGCCATCTCAGGAGTTTGGCCGAGGCTCCTGCGTAGAGGGCGTTTCCGTAGTCCAACCTGCTGCTGACGAGGGCCTGGATGACCGTTCTTCTCGTTTCAGTGGGGGATCCACTTGTAGATCCTGCGGAGCATGCGGAGGGTGTTGAAGCAGGCGGAGGAGACGGCGTTGACCTGTTTAGTCATGGAGAGGGTGGAGTCGAGGATGACCCCTAGGTTGCGTGCGTGGTCGGTGGGTGTTGGGGCGGTTCCCAGTGCGGTCGGCCACCAGGAGTCATCCCAGGCCGAAGGGGTGGATCCGAGGATGAGGACCCCCGTCTTGATCGAGTTCAGCTTCAGTCGGCTGTTCCTCATCCATTCAGCGACGGCCTTCATTCCTTCGTGAAGGTTGGTTTTGGCGGTGTGGGGGTCCTTGGTGAGGGAGAGGATCAGCTGGGTGTCATCGGCGTAGGAGATGATGTTGAGGTCGTGCTGACGGGCGACGTGGGCGAGCGGTGCCATGTAGATGTTAAACAGAGTTGGGCTGAGGGAAGAGCCCTGGGGTACGCCGCAGATGATCTCGGTGGCTTCGGAGCGGAAGGGGGGAAGGCAGACTCTCTGTGTTCTGCCGGAGAGGAAGGAGGTGGTCCAGTCCAGGGCCTTCTCTTGGATCCCGGCGTTGTGGAGGCGTGTTCGTAGTGTGTGGTGGCAGACCGTGTCGAAGGCGGCTGACCGGTCCAGGAGGATGAGGGCCGCCGTTTCTCTATTGTCCAGCAGGGACTTGATGTCATCGGTGGCGGCGATGAGGGCAGTCTCGGTGCTGTGGTTGCTGCGGAACCCGGACTGGGAAAGGTCCAGGATGTTGTTCTCCTCGAGGTAGCGGGTCAGCTGTTTGTTGACGGTCTTCTCGATGACCTTTGCCGGGAACAGGAGCAGGGAGATGGGCCGGAAGTTCTTGAGGTCCTTGGGGTCCGCCTTGGGTTTCTTGAGTACGGCGTTGATCTCGGCGTGCTTCCAGCTCTCCGTGAAGGTTGCTGTCTCGAAGGAGGTGTTGATGACTTTCCGGAGATGGGGTGCGATGGCTGTGCTGGCTTTGTTGAAGATGTGGTGTGGGCATGGGTCTGACGGAGATCCGGAGTGGATGGTGTTCATGATCTTGATGGTGTCGTCGTCGTTGATGTTGGTCCAGGAGAGCAGGCGGTTGGTGCGGATGGTGGTCGTGGGGGCGGAGGCCTCAGTGGTTGTCTGGGCGGTCGTGGCGTTGAAGCTGTCGTGGATGTCTGCGATCTTGCGGTGGAAGAAGGTGGCCAGCGAGTCGCACAGGTCTTGCGAGGGTGGGACGTCGTTGGTGTTGGAGCTGGGGTTGGAGAGTTCCTTCACGATGTTGAAGAGCTCTTTGCTGTTGTGCGCGTTGTTGTCTAGGCGGTCTTTGAAGGAGGCCCTTTTGGCGGATCGGATGAGGTGATGGTGTCTGCGGGTGGCGTTCTTGTGGGCTGCGTGGCTGTCCGGTGTTCGTTCACGGAGCCAGATCTTCTCCAGCTTTCGGCAGGTTTGCTTGGAGGCCCGGAGGTCTTCAGTGAACCAGCTGGCTTTCTTGTTGGTGTGACTGTTGGAGGGTTTCTTGATCGGGGTGAGGGTGTTGGCGCAGTCGTTGGTCCACTGTCTGAGGTTGCGGGCGGCGGTGTCGGGGTCGGTGGGGTCGGCGGGTGGGCTCTGGGCGAGGGTGGTGGTTAGCTGGTCTTCGGTGACTTTGCTCCAGCAGCGGCGGGGCATCTGTTGGGTGCGGTGGTGCGTGGTGGGTTTTTTGAAGGTGAAGTGGATGCAGCGATGGTCGGTCCAGTGGAGTTCGGTGGTGTGGTTGAAGGAGACGTGGGGGCTTGCGGAGAAGATGGGGTCAAGCGTGTGACCGGCGGAGTGGGTGGGTGTTGTGACGAGTTGTCTGAGTCCGAGGTTGGCTAGGTTGTCGATCAGGGTGGTGGAGTTGGTGTCGTTGTTGTTCTCGAGGTGGAAGTTCAGGTCCCCGAGGAGGATGTAGTCCGTGGAGGCGAGGGCGTGTGTGCTGACAAAGTCGGCGATGGAGTCGCTGAACTGTGTTCGGGGTCCGGGGGGTCTGTAGACGAGGGTTCCTCTGAGGGTGATATTTGCAACTTGTCCATGATTATTATCTCTGGTTGCCGAGGTGGGTAACTATATCAAGCTTATGCTGGGGTTTGAGGTGGATCTTACGCCGCAAGTAATTGTGTTGAGGGTAAGCAACCAAGCAATGACTGAACCAAATCGGGTCTTGCTCTTTGCAGCTATGGCGGTGTTTAGGCTATTAAACAAAAAGGAGGGAACAAAAGGGCTTTTTAAAGGTCCAACGTACATGCCCTAGACAATTATACAAACGGCTATGTCTGGCTACTGTGTGGTTAGATAAAGAACCTCCTTCAGTACACTGTTGGTTGGGGAAACTGTTAGCTACCTACCGTTGGGAGAAAGCGGTATACAAACGAAGGGGTCTAAAAGTCAAAAAAAGGGGGCTTGAAATTTGGTTACCAATAATCAACTGGATTAATGAGGTTACGACTTGATATGATTTAATTTACCTAATTTATTTGATTTATTGACGTAAGACTTAGTGAGATTAACTGAGATACTATAGAGAGACTGAAACGAGATGTTACTATATACCAAATTCCAAGGTTTAGAGCACATCAAGGCTTAATCTAAATTAAGATTCCTTTGGTTTCGAAGGGAGGAGGGGGTGGGGAGGGTAGGCTAGGGGGTGGTGAGGTGCTGTAGTTTAGAAGGAGGGGAGGGTGTAAAGACAAATACTTGACATCCTGTACATACATATTGAAATGTATATTGTTTAAGTGTATTTATTGTAAGTATAATGTATGTGTTGGATGTCTAAAATAAAGATTAAAAAAATAATAATAATTTGGCCCTGGCCTCCTCAGTTAGATGATAGCTGACACCGCAGATGTTGGGGTATTGGAGCATGTATATCATGCACCAGTATCGTACACTACCATTGCTTTTTACATCAAAAAGCAGCTTGGTCCAGATCGATTCTTCTGCCTTCCTTTTTAAGATCAGGTTTAGTTTTTTTAGGCCCGCCTTGAGTTGTCTCAGCTCTTGTTGCAGATTGCTGTCTAATGGACGCTGCCAGAGTTCTCTTAGTGTTTTATTTATGGGTTTCCTGCTCCTGCTGCATATCAGTATACTGTCCATGCCAAGACCCTTCCTGAGTCGTATTCCTATGCTGTACCGGCATGGCATAGGTATCCCCTAATGACTTCGTGAAGGCTTCCCATCCAGTCACAGAGCTAGTCCTTATTTCTCGTTGCAGTAAAACCTTGGCCGATTCCAGCAGATTGTTTAAGGCAGCGGGGTAAAATTTGATTCTTTTGTTGTTCATGATGTAAATAGAGCAGGGCGCTTCCACTGGTTGACAAAAAGGTATAGTACTCATTTTGAGTATAACTTCTTGTGTCACTTGATTCTTTCTCTCCTAGATGGCATGCAGAGAGTTTGGGAAAAAGAGAGAGGGTAACAAACGTATAGTCTAGTGTCGAGCTGGCCATTGTTATATGAAATGTTGCTGCTAGAGGGCAATCTACAGTGAACCGACTGTTTAAAGCCCAGAAGCGAAGGTGGTCAAGCTCCCTCAGGAGCTTCCTAGAAGGTTTGTTTTGCCTGCCCATTTTGTTATCTTCCTGAGGAGGGATGTTCCACTGTGACGAGTGGGCAGCTAAAAGTTCATCATCCTCTGTTGATAGATGCAAATTTAAATCTCCTGTTAGTATGACAATTTTATCCCAGTACCTATGTTGCGCTTTTTCATTCAAAACCTTCCTGGCTATTTCTGATGACGCCGATGTGGCTTTTGTTGCGTCATTGCCTAATGGGTTACCAACTTGTATGAACTCAACAGAGACCAAGTCAGTTGAGCTTAAGTCCTCCAGGCTGTTAATGGCTGTTAATAGGTGCAGTATGTTCCCCCTGTTTAAGATGTCTCATGTCCCTTTTGACTCGTATATCGGTAGAATAATTGTGCTTCTTGTTTCTGCCCTAATGTCAGGCAAGTCAGACAGGCTTTGTTGACAGAGCTGAGACTGAGCTTCGGGTGGGGGTTGCTCTTTGTTATATAACTCCTTGATTAGCACAATAGATCTTGATGGCAGTACCATAGGATGTCATGAAACCACTTTGAGACCATAGCTGCCCAAAATTGTGTACCACTCCAAATTCATACTGTGTTAATTGTCACACTCAATTCATCCACTGCACAGCAAATTCTTAACAGAGCAATTGACACTGCCATTTGTGCTGAAGTTATGTCAGAAAAGTATGATGCTTCAATGATTTCATAATTGGAACAAACTGCATAGGCATCTTTAGTGCTCCTTGGTGGTCTCCCAGAAAGAACCGTCTACAAATAAAGTCAGATTAGCCATTTCATGCGGACCATCTTTGATATCTGACTCTGTACACAATTCTGTCACATTAACACAATTGTGGTCTGCATCCTCATTATCACCTTCGTTGTCTGAAACAGGCTGCAACTTGATGAATTTAAGAAATTACACCTTCTAATTGAAATATTTTTAGACACAATTATTATCTGTGCATATCTTGTGAGATGGATGTTTCTCAAATGCTGGGTTCTGGGATGATCAACAAAACTTCAACTGAATGAATGACTAACACAATGAGTGTGTTACCCATAAAAATTCCTTCACTTTGCTCTATTGGAAAACAAACAGGTGCAACTGCTTTCAGACAACCAGGAAAAGCCACAGCTAGTGGATATAATGTAGCAGAAAAGTAGGCAACAAGTCTCATTATACGTCCATATTTTTAAGTAAGCATTGCAAGTGAACATCCACTTCTCTCATGAGATAAAAGCTAAAATTCCTTTTCATAATCAGGCATTCAGAGCTCAGGTGCACTACATAAATGTTCTCCGAATTTGCGTAAGGCCTTCATGCAATCATCCTCAAATGGTATTGGATCCAATTATTTCACTATAAGTAAGCTTTATTAAAGGCTTTGTGGTCAGGAAAAAGTTTGGAATCCACTGACGACAGTAGCCAACTATTCCAAGAAACATCCTTACCTCCCTCTGGGTGGTTGGAGGATTTGTCTTCAGGATTGCAGAAACATGTTCTCTTGAGACTTTCCTAGCCCACTTCTCAATGTGTTGACCAAGATAAATCACTTCGCTTTCACAGTACTGCATCTTTGGAGGAGAGACCTTTTTACCATTGTCAGCAAGAGTGCAATTGTTTCTGATTTGCAGTCTTCTTTTGTCCTTGATCCCACCAATAGGTCATCAATGTATTGTAATAAGACTGAGCAAGTTACAAGGTAACTGCAAATTTTCCAAGTCATTCTTTAGAATCTGACTAAAAATTGAGGTAAAACTTTATTTTTGCAAAAAGATATTGGCTTTCCTCGTGCAGAGGAATGAAAAAGAATGCTTGGCATAAGTCAATGACTGTATACCATTCTGCATCAACAGGAGTTTGAACCATTTTATAGTAGGATTTGATACCACTGGACAACATGTGATTAAATGGCATTAGGTTTAACTTGAATCCTGACCCAGTTCCTGCTTTTTATTAATCCTATTTCTTTTCCTATGAAATCCAATACCTCTTCTTTCACAGTTGGTCTTTAATGCAGAGGCAGGTACTCTTTTGCAAGAACTTGAAACAGCTGAACTCCAGTCTTGTGATTTTACTTTAAAAACTGAATTTTCATCTTGGGATTCAATTGCAACACTATCCGTTGTGCAGTAAATCACACAGTTCATCTTGCAAAATAAGTATGTGCCTAGTAAATTAACAGGACTCGAATTACTGGTTGCTGTTTTCCATTGACCCTATTTTAACTTGGACTCCTGCCGTAACCTGATTAATAATCAGTTTATTGCTAATGCCTACAACTTGGACCTCTTTTTCAGAGAGGGGTGGATTTGGGACATTCACAGAATGAGCTGTAGAGCGGGTAGCACCAGTATCGTTCAAAAATTATACTGGGTGGCCATTCACCTCACCATCTACATACGGGCCACGGTGTTCTACCTCTAGGACTCCATCAAGCATGCAATCCTCCTTCCCCCTCAGACACAGTCATTGTAAATTTGTCTCTGATGAAAACAGAGGAAAATCATTGCTCAGAATCAATGTTGGTACCCTGGAATTATATGGCATTGTGTTCCTCATGTTTTGCTGCAACACTATATCCATAGGCATATTCATATAGAACTGCAAATGATTTTGCACATTCTGTATAGAAGTCTGTTGTGCTGGAGCAGCAAACTACAGTTGCATCTGATTTGTATTTTACTTCATTTAGGAAATAAAATCATTCTGGATTTGATCTGCATTCTGCTCTTGCTCTTCCAGTGTCCAATTTTACCGCATGTGTAACAAGTAGTGCTCTTTTTGCATTCACTCTGAATCATTCAAGTCAAGTCCAGTCAAAAATACTTTATTCGGCAGCCAAGAGCCATAAAAGCAAAACAGTTCTTTATAAAATAGACATTTCATCAAAATACATTATATGTTGAAAAGCATCCAGCATTACTAATACAATGATCGCGTTAAAAACCCACAATAGTTAAATCATATACAGTGCAACAGTGCTAAAATGATACACCAAGATCATAAATATTATCTTGTTAAAATTGCATTGCATAGCTCAGGAGAACATATTTACACTGACTCAGGGCCCTGAATTGTTACTGCAACGGCAACTTGGGAACTGTGTCTAATGGCCCCAGTTAAAAAACTTTCCACCCCGAAGCAAACTCTGGGTGAGGCTAGCATTTGAAGATAGAGCAAGGCCGGCCTCACTTGGATGAATTGACAATCTCTGAGTAGGGGGAGAATGTACTTCCTGCCCAGAAGATCATAATAGGCGCAGAAGAACATTATATGGAGGGTGTCCTGCTCCGAGAAATTGTCACAGGGGCAGGGTTTTAGTAAATCAGGTTTCGAGTAACCTTTGGGGAATGACAGTAACCAGGGAACCATATTCAATCTAAATCTCGTCAAAACAAAGCAATGGTATGCTTTGTTTACATAAGATAAATATGGTTGCATCTGGGGACCCAAGCTCAGTGTAACAAGCCTTCTCACTGAGGGTTTGACTAGTTCAGTGTCCTCCCTAAGGCCTTGCCGCCTGTCTATGAACTGCTTCTTAAAAGCTCTAATGGCGGTCTTGCCCAGAGGCGTGGGAGTCAGGAACAATTCGGGACAACCTAAACATTTTGTCTGTTCCTGTATGTATTTCATCCAGGGAATACGTAAAGCCCCCTCCAGTGCAATACAATCCGAAATTATGAGTTGATTTAAATTTGGGGTCGGTTGAGCCCAGATTCTCAACCAGCGTAGCAGCGGGGCGACCGCAATCTGGTCCGAAATGTAGCCCACCCCCAGTTCCTCATGTAGAATAAAAATCGGGGTAGCTACAGGGACCACAAGGAGTTTACGCATAAAATTATTCTCGGCCCCTTGGATTCCCTTCACATCCTTGTAACCCCAGATGTCACTACCATAAAGGGCCATGGGGATACATTTCGCGTTATAAACCTTCAAAAGTGCTGGAAGGGGCTTTGATCCTAATCTCTTTGCAAAGTCCAGGGTGGCCCCCGCAGCTCTGGCTAAAACTTTCTTTTTTAGTGTGCGTTGCGCGCACCAAGTGCCTTGGTCATCAAAAAGTACCCCTAGGTATGGGAACGTGGACACTTTAGTTAGCTCGACCCCATTACAATAAAATTTGGCCTTGGTCACCTTTCGTGAACCAATGGTCATGGCATGGACTTGTTAAGATTTGTAATTAAATCTAAAGAGTCCATAAAATGTATAAAACAGTTTAAAAGTTGTTGCAACCCCCTTGCAGTTCTGGCCAATAAAACCGCATCGTCAGCGTACAGAAGTGCGGGGATCATCTTGGTGCCAGCACAGGGTATATTTTTGCAGCAAGATATTAAAGAATCCCCCAGTTTGTTAATATATAGCATAAACAGCAGGGGAGCCAAAATGCACCCCTGCCAGACCCCCTTCCCACAACCCAGGAGTCTGTCAGGCTCCCGTCTTCATTATAACGTACCGCGGCCGTTGTGTTTACATGGGCAGTGTGCAGGAAAGAGATCAGTTCAGCATCTAGCCCCATATCATGCAGGATCAACCATAGCTTAGACCTATTGACAAGGTCAAAAGCTGAGGTTAGGTCCATAAAGGCCATGTGTAAGACCCCCCCCTTAGCAACAGTGTACTTTCTGATCACCAAATGGAGGTTGAGGCATTGATCCAGTGTCCCTTTCCCCTGCCTGAATCCATATTCGAGATCGGAAATGATGTTAACGTGATCAAGCCAGGCTGTTAGGCGATCCAGGACTACTTTCCCCATGATTTTTGCCGCTGAGTCCAGGAGCGAAATTGGTCTGTATCATGCCGGGTCTTCCCGAACGCCCTTTTTAAAAATGGGGATGATGACCGCCTTTGCCCATGACGAGGGAAAACCACAGGCACATGCTGCATTAAAAACATGTGTTAAAATCTTGGCCTAGACTTTGGGATCTGCCTTGTAAATGTCAGCGGGTACACCATCAGGGCCAGGAGCCTTTCCACCTGAAGTTAAAGTAATGGCTTTGTAAACCTCATCTGTATTAAAATGGAGGGAGGAACTTGCTAATCCGGGAACTATTTGTCCCATGGCCGTCGGCTAAGTTGGCATCACTGTAGATGTTACCAAAATGCTGGACCCATTTCTCTGCAGGGACTATACAGTCTGCTGGAGTTTGGCGTGTCAGAAAAGATAGGACTATTGACCACAGACCAGAATTTAGAGCTATTAGTCAGCACACTGGCTTGGCTAAGCTCCTCCCAGGCTTGCTCCCTTAACTGTTTTTTCCTCTCATGAACTGTGAGTTTATAGGCCTTCCTGCTGCTCTTGATTAATATTGCGTCCCTCGGTTTTTGCTTAAGGGCCTGCATTAGCTCCTTGTGGGCAACCGAACACGAGTCGTCAAACCACCTTTTAAGTTTTGGACACTTCACTCTGGTTAATGGATAAGTTAGAGGCAACCTGCTTAGTGATTGTATCAAAGGCATCTAGAATGGCTCTATCATGAGATGCCTGGTCCATACAAACTTGAAACTCCGAAGCACAGGTAGTATACAAGTTATCTAGGAAACTCTCTGGAGTAATCCTTTCCCACCTTAGTACGGCAGACACACTGCTATGTCCATTGATTTGGTAGTGGGCCTGCAGTCGGTCCAACACCTCTGTATTCTTTCCATTTGCTTAAGCTTCAGTTTCTTGCACAGCTGCTGCAGGGTAGCCCGGTTGAGGGTATGTAGACTTGAGGCCGAGATCTCCAGGTCTGGGGCCTTTGTTGTGGGCATCGTGCGGCCTCGGGGAGCCATGGATAATGTGTGGGTGACGGTACTGGCACTTTCTTCTCCTGGCCCTGGGTAGCAGCTCACACCCCACTCTCACCTGTGCAAAAACAAAAAAAACATTCATATTTGCTCTATAACAACCTTGAGCCTGCACCTTTTTATTTCTTATCTTCACTCCTTGCATCACCTGCATCCCATTCATTTCAGAATTCTCTGGCAGTATAAAATCTGAATCAGAACCCATTGTCTGAGTTCTGTTTTGTCTCTGAATTTGCTTCATCTGCGCAATTATCAGCTTCTCCTTAATATTTTTCTTCTTTGTACTCTTAGTCTGCAAACACATCCCACTCTGTGGAATAGGATAATTAAAGTCTGGACATAAACCCAAAACGGAGCCAATACAAATTCACTAGCACCTACTTTCTCTGGCACTTCAACTCTGCTATACTTGCTATAAATCTGTGTAACCCTCCTTTCATAATACGCACTCACTGACTCTTTTTGCTCTTGTGTAGTTCTCATTATTAATGCCCAGTTTAATTCTTTTTCCGGTACTGTCTTTTTTAAATGCTCAATCACTGATTTGTATTTTTCCATGACCAGGTCAGCTGGTGGATTGTTAGGTAGAACTTAATTTGGTTCTTCAGTCCACCAAGCAACCGTAGCCTTGCAATCTGTCGATAGCTCACAAGGAACAACCACTTCAAATTATGAGTCCAAATCAATCCAAAGCATCTTTGTTACCATTATATGAGCCTCCTTATACCACTTTTCAGGATCCTCTCAATTTTTGAAAATGTGTTGTAAAGGCATATAGATCACCCATAGTCCAAGGCACATGCTCATAAATCCCTCCATGAACCTCTCTTAAAGGAAATGCTACCACTGTTTCTTGGTCTGAATCAATAATAACCACCTTTGTCTTCTTCCCTGCCTCAGTGTTATTCTTTTTAGTTCTAGATTTCTTTTTCCATTATTCTTTCTATCTCTTCAAATCTCTCAAATCACGGGGGGGTGGTGCAACTAAATCTTTAATGTCAGCTTGTAAAGTTGCTAGACCTGCCTCCATTATATCTGCTTCACTCAAATCCATTCTGTAACTCCTCTATAAAACCTCATGTTATTCAGCTAATTCATCAATTTTGTTATGTGCTTCATTCACACACCTTGCTGCTTCTCTGATCAGATATCTCATTTCATCCACATTATATGACATCATTCTCTTTAAGTCAATCATTCCTTGTAAAATTCATCCAGACTCAAGGTAGGCTTTTTCAACACTACACCCATTAATCTCACTCAAAATATTCTAAAAAACACTCCAAACAAGCAGATGAAAAACAACCAGCCCCAGTGTGATTATGCCAAAGGTCACCCAGTCACAGTGTGATTCAAACGGCAAAGAAACAATGATAGTGTGACTCAGTGGTCGACAATTCCAGTGTGGATCCTCAGCTGGCTAAATAATGATAGTGCAACTTTCTGGTGAATAAGAAAAATATACACAACCCTTTCAGTTACCAAACTCACACAAAATAACTCTTGTCTTTCAACCCTACCCAGGAGAGAATCATCAAGATAAATAAAAATAATCTTGCAAACAATAACAACAAGACTAGTACCTTCACTGCACTTGTGAAAGACATATTCCACACTAAAGCAGACTCCTGTCCAGTTGCAAGCCACCTATGGTTGGTGTATTTCTTCCTGTGCATAGAAAAGCGAACGGCAACAAACCAAAATAAATATGTAAAACCTGAAAGAAAACATATTAATACTGGTTCCAATTTGCAGTCAAGTTCAACAACTTCAACATTAATATCTCGAGATCTTGGATTATGACAAATCTGCCCATCAAATTAAAAAATATTTAAAACAAAATATTTATCAAGGCATATCACAAATAAGACAAATATATCAAACTCAAAGTAATTAAAATCTTTAAATGCACCAACACTTAGGGGCCGATTCCGATCTCGGCCGGTAGGGCTCCGAATCGGATTCGGCTTTACCGGATCCGATTCGGAGCCCTGTTTCCCGACCGATCCGTACGCGCGTCCGGACGAGCGAGTACGATGCGAAATCGCCGACCGACTCGTCCGGGCATCCCGACCGCTCCGACCGACTCGTTCCCGGCTCGAACCGCACCGACCGACTCGCTCGGACTCGACTCGCACCGCGCAATGGAGACGTTTCCCGGCCGGGTGAGTACGATGCGCGCCGCGAGCAGTCCGACCGAGCCGCGCACTCCAGCTCCAAAGAGCAGTCGGAGCCGTACTTTGGGGGTCCGTGTCGGACCCCCCCTGTACGCGTAGCCGCGCGAGTCGCACACAGGGGGGGGACCCATGGGTCCCCCCTACCTGTGCGTGTACGGCGCGAGTCGCTTCGCCGCGTACCCGCTGTAGGGGGCGCACTTGTCCGACTCGCACCCATTGAGTCAATGGGAGCCCGCGTACGCGTTGCACGACCGGCTCCCATTGACTTCAATGGGAGTCCGACCGACTCTGGTCCGATGGCATACGTGCGCATCGTACTCGTTCAGTCGGACTGCACGGGTCCGATTCGGTCGGAAATCTCTCCGGGTCCGGCTCGGTCGGAGAAATTTCCGGCCCGAATCGGAATCGACCCCTTAATAGTGCATAATTAAAAACTTCACAGGCAGCGTAACAATCAATCATGCCACACAATCCATACTCAACCACACATTCCGTAACGCATCAGTAGCACACTAAACACTCTAAATCTCAAGGACCAATCTACCCTACTAATACTCGCAATCCTTTTGCTCAGGAACAGCTCCACAATGTCAGGAACTCAGAAAATAATCCAAAATGCACTCAGAAATGTAGACAGAAGGTGAATCTAAGGACAAGGCAAAAATACCCCGCTTATTTCAGAACCATCCTCTGCTAGCAAACTTTTTGTGGGCCTGAAGCACCCCTAAAATCTTTCACCTCTAAATTTACCTCAATAGTACGCATACAGGTGAGTGGATCGGGGACCGTGTTAACCTCAATTTCATGAGCCAATGTTTCCCAAGATAAGGTTCGAAATCAGCTTATCAAAAATACTGTGAAATAAGAAAGGCCAGACTCAATAAGTGAGTTCTAGGGCGGATTTAGAAATTTATGAAGATTGATTACTAAAATTCATAAGGTACAATACAGGATAATTAAAGTACAGATGCATAAAATCATTGCCATTAAGGCTCTCAGAAATTAAACAATACAGAATAATAGGCAAATAAAAAAATAGACAAAGTGTCTGATTTATACTTCGGCAGATGGAATAATTTTAATTGGACTGGTGGCGTAGTCTCGACATCTATCTTTGCGAGGTTGACCATCATCTTAGCGGTATAGATACTTTACTATTGTTGCGATGGAGTTTCTATACCGCCAAGATATAAATCGGGCTGCAAGTCCCATATGAGCAGCAAAATCTGCAAGAAATCTGACAGCATCCCTAGCAGCACAGAAAAGTCATCTGACTCACCCCCAAAATCAAGTGTTTATGTAGGAAATTGTCCAAAGACAAGCTTGGAAATTGCAGATTCATCATGGTGTGAGCAAAATAAATACATTTTCAGCAAATCAGAAATAAGATTTTTGAATCATTATAGAGCATTACCATCTAAGCACTAACCCACTACATGAATATTGATTCAGCCCACTCTGATCTAATATCATCCGATGATGTGTCAGAACAAACTAGTTACATAAACAACATTGAACTATTGTGATTGAATGCAATACCACATGCAGATGGAAAAACCTTGGAGATAAGATGCAATTCTAAGCCCATACTAGAAGGTTTTTCCCAACAACAATGTCAGTGAGAAATGAACAAACATAACTTTCATTGATTATGTGCAGCAGAAATATCAAACAGACCACAACAAACATGATGAGACATCCATTTTGAACACGATGGAGTTGAGGAACAAAAGAGTCCTAGTTTGCATAAGCCAGGAAAATACACTTTAACAGATATCAAAATCTTTTAAAAAACAATAGCATTATATCAGTATACACATGTGAATTCAAGTATAGACTAATATTCTGCATGTTGTTAATATTGCACAATTCTGATTAGTGCACAAAAGCTTCCCCACTTGCTACAGTAAAAATAGATTTTGAGAGCTAGTCACTGTAAGGACAGTTTTATAATACATTTCTACATGTCCTACTTTTAAATATCAGCTGGCTTATGGGCTATAAGGCCTACTTAGGAATGCCTTATTAATATTTAAAAGGAAGGGTTAGACTTGTCAAAATGGTTTATTTTGACATGTCGAACTGCAGTTTTTAAACTGCTCCACTCAGGCTACAATAATAGAGCTGAAGCCATATGTTACACTGACACTGTAATAGATGCCACAATAGTTGCTACAATCCACTAGTAGCATTCAACTTACAGGCCCTTGGTACACTTTGTACCATATACTAGAGACTTATAGGTAAGTAGTTAAATATGCCATTTAGGTGTATAACCAGTTTGGACATGTTTTAGGTGTTATAGCACACGGATTCGGACCTGGTTAGCAAAGTCCCTGTGTACAGAATCAAATAAACAGCAACATCAGACCACAAAAAAATGGGGAGTGCAACGCAAAAAAGAGGCACTTACTTACAGTGTTTATATGGAGATTGCTGCTGGCTGTCTCTTCCACTGATTTGGTATAATGTTTATTTATTTATTTTAGCATATTTTGTTTTGACTAATGTAGGAAATCCACCTTTTCCGCATGGTCACCACCGATTTTTTTGCCTTTTTCTGAACCCTACTTTTGCTGGACTTAGAACTCTGTGCACTTTTACCTATGATAAATAGGTGTACCTTGCCTGTACTCTCCCTTTGAACATGGTTAAGCTAGATTATCTGTAATTGATATATTTAACTTGCCTACAAGTATATGGGGTAAAAATGAACCCAGGTTTGAAAGTTAATTGCCAGTTAATTGTAGCACCTCTTGTGTCATTAACCAAGTGGGCCTGTAAAACATGTCTTCCGTCATACCAAGTGTAGCCCGACTGCAACAGCTCAACAACCTGCTGTCAAGCCTGCTTGACAGATGGGAAACCCTGCTTTTAAATATTTGTAAGTCACCCCTAAGGTAGGGTACCTAATATTTAAAAGTGGAACATGTGTGAAATTAAAGCTGACATGTTTCTCCAGTGAAGAGGTCCCAGAAGCTACTTTCATCAGCAGGGTTGTAGTTGAATTCTGGAAAATGTCAAAGTACAAATTATAAAATGTAATCTTTAACTTTTGCACAGGAATTGGCTACCAAAGCTATTCAAAGTTTTTTTTTAACATTTAACAGATCCAATTTAATGGTAAAGTTGAATTTTAATAACTGTTTAGGAAACATTTTACCTGTCTGAACATCCAGTAGGCTAGTTATCATTAGCCGACTGACAGCTAGTCTGCCAATACTTGACCTTAATGATATGAGTAAACTACTCCAGAGCAGAACCAATGGCATAGATGTTGTGAGCTATTTTCATTCCACTCGCAGTAGGAATTTTTAGGGTGGACCCAGGAACTCCATTAACTTGTAATAGGCCTGCCCTTTCACAAGTAAATCTAAGGTGAGATGTTTGGAAGTAAAATCTTTGTGCCCCCATTCAGGCTGGATCCAAACCCAGTGGGAGGGAAGCCACCCCCAGATCAATTTTTGGGTGACCACAAAAGAGGAGGCTACTCATTTCTCTTGGCACACTTTTAATCAGACACAAAGGCTCTTTCTAAGGTAGAAAGTATTTCTTCAGGTTGGATTCTCAGAGTAAGATGCACTGTAGAACTGTTTGCACTAGGGCAAATGGGAACTGCTGAAAAAAGTGAATAGGGTTGTCCCTGGGATCTTTAACCCTATCTTTTGTGGAGGAGCCAGAAGTCTCCTCCACCTACTAGCTAGTGTCAACCGTAAATTTGTCACCCCAATACACCCTACTAAGAAAACTTTCTGGACTTGGGCTGCGTGAAAGGGAGAGGGCAGGAATGTGCCATATTTAGCATTCCTACTCTCTGCCTTCGCTGGCACACAAACTGCTGCCACCATGGTGTAAGGGTTTCTGCCCTGTAGGCAGAATTGTTTTTGTGCACCTTCCTGCACAACAACAATGCTCAGATGCATTTTCCTCTATCTATGTGTGCTGCAGAATGAGGAAAAAGCAAAGAGAAATGAGATTTTTTCTTCCGTTATTCCTCCCCTGTTAAGTCCAGTATTTGTATAGCGCACGAATCACCCCCGAAGGGGTCTCTAGGCGCTGGGGGCCGTTGGGAAGATTAAGCGAGCTATTGCCCAGAGTCGCATGGTGCTGGACAGACCCCTGCCGCCGGAGCCAGGGATCAAACCGTGATCCCCAGCGTCCAGCGTCAGTCGCCCTGGCCGCGGCGCCACACCTCTCCCCTGTTAGAGAACTAATGTTAAATCTGGGTATGTGCCAAAATTCCTGGGTGAATGCCTGGGTGTTCCCATGCTTCCACCCATTGAACGCCTCCCTGGAGCAGACTAATGCAAGGAAGCTAATTGTGCTGCCTTGTGTTACTCCACATTTACGAAGCCATGCAGGGCAATGCAAGGTGGTCTTCCATGGCTTGATAAATGTAATTCTAGGTTTTGTCACCCTTGAGCTCCCTTGCATGGTGGTGATGCCTTTATGATGTCTTCATGTGTGTGGGTTTGTCTATGATCAGTCACTGTGTGTACACAGTGCCTGTTTTAGTCATGTTCTTCTGTTTGTAATGCACAGTTATAAATCTCTATAGCAGCGCATTTATTTGTTCCAGACATCTAAAGATGTCCTTCCCCAGTAAGTCTCACACCGTTTTGATAGTAAGTCTCACACCGTTTTGATGCATTATTGAAAAAAAATAGAAAGACCTTTTAATAATGAATCGCTAGAGAATGTGGGAATTTGTAGCCCCATATGTTACTTTCTCACCCTGAACAATGTACCAAAAACCCTTGCTGTACTGTTCTGATTTCAGGAGGTTCTTAAAAATTGGTGCATTTATGGTAGTTTTTTACGAGCTTGATAACTACATGCTGCAGGTGCCAGGGGCAATGACACATTTTAAAATGTAAATAATGAAGAACATATAGTGATAAAAGCAGAGTAAAAGATAAAATGGATGTTCCTATTCAAATGTAGTGTCCTTAATGACAGCCCGCTCTATTGTCATAGAAAGTAATCAATAGGAGACACACAGAGATATGAATGACTCTGTTTTGAAAGGAGCAATCAATGTCCCGGAGCACTTGTCCTCGTACGAACCAATTAACACTGGTGTAACTAATGTTCTCACTGATTCATTTCAAATTTTTGAAGAGTGTACCAGAAAAAGACCAAGCAATGAGATCTCAACAGAACAAGGAAGACAGAAAAATATAGGGGAAAGAAGAGAAGCAGAGATAATTCATGTAAAGAGCATTTATAACAAAGCACATCTTTCAAATTTATGTATTCAGCTGAAATACAATTATTTCTTGCAGAAACTACTAAACGTTGAAAAATCGAAACGTCCACATGAAAATCGACAAATTGCAATACTTTTCATATCCCCAGCTCCACACGTTCATCAGTTGTACTTGAGTGTAGTGACTTCATTTCAATGGGAACCACTCAAGCTACCCTGCTTTCTCTCCTGCTTTTTCCCCCTTCCTTTTGTTGATTTTATTTTGTTCATTATTTTTACTTCTGTGGTTCTGTTTTATAATTTTTCATACTTTTTGTGTTTAGTTTTTTCAGTATCACTGTTACAGATAGGAAACACAAGTTCAGTGCCCGTGTTCTACAGGGAGGTGGCAGCACCCACATTTTTTTCAGTGTGCCAGCACTTCACCCATATTCTAGCGTTGGTTGTCAGACTTGGGAGGGACTACCCTGTCAGACAGGCAGGTCCACTGGGGCCCTGTGCACAGGGAAATCTGTCAATTAGAAGACATTGCACATTCCATGTGCCAGGTGTTGCAGTTCTAGCACAATGGCGAGGTAGCAAATCTCATGTTTAACAGTTATTAATTTTAATATTGACTACATTACTTATTGTATTTAACTAGTCATCTTCCATTTTTACAGTGTACCGCTGCCATTGTTAGAAGTATGTGAAGTTTCAAATCATATACCACACCGCTTCATATATATATATTTTTTTTTTATTTGCCCTTTTTTGTACAGATGCTAAAAGGACATCTGCCTGTATAGCTGTGTCAACATTTGTGCAGTCACCCAAGGCAATCAGGGCACCTACCATTTAAGCTGCTGATGACCTCACACAAATGACATCATGGATGGCATTAACGGAATCTCTGTTGACTTTACAGATCAACTTACCATTGATCTTATGGGTGACATCACCATGTATACATTGTGTATAAATGTGTCATTTTTTTGTTTCGCCACAGGCCAGGCCCTGTACCTAACACCACAGTGTCCATGACTGAGGGCCCACAGTGGTTATTAAAAGGGCTGCTCCTTTATTACAAGCTCCTGATCTGGCTTGATGCAATTACTCTGAAGTGGGCCTTTAATCCTGAAATAGCATGCTTCATTGGTATATATTAACATTATGTTATCATACAGCAGAATGTTACTATACCTTTATAGTTTGCTGCAAGCTCTTGCAGTTATTAGAATCCTACTCTCCCCTCCAGCTCCCTGCAAGCAGTCTATTCTATGGACCTACACAGGAGCTAGACACCTTTCTATTTAAACATTGTGGTGCCCTGGTTCCCACCCGGGGCACCACATAACATTTTTGACGTTATGGGTTGTGGGGGGAGCCCCAAGACCTGCACATCCCCCATGGTCTGCCTGCCAGCATGCATCCCAGGTGCAGCATGAGCTGGAATTGCTCTCCCAAGGTGGGAGTGGCTTTTCTGTCTCCTCCAGCCAGGTGGTAGCACTTCTGTTTCCCTGCCTGCAAGATCATGGGCAGGGAGAAATGTTTGTGCTCCCACCCAATGGGAGCCTTCCTGCTCCTGCATGGTGGGAACACACATGACACACCTGCCCATGCTCTCGCTCCCATCCCCTGGGACGGGGTCCCTGGGGCCATACTGTGGGTCAGGGAGGGGGGGGACGCATGTCCCCTCCCCTAAATTATTTGCACAGCTCCAGGAGATGGGGTCCCCAGTACCTCAATGCACGCCCCCCCTTTTGCATAAGGTTAAACTTGGCCCCGGGGGGTGGGGTCTTTGGGGCTTGAAAATGGCCAGGGGAGGGGGCAACATGTCCCTCCCATTTTTAAATGTATTGCCCCAGTGGAATGCAGTCCATGGGGCCTGGAAATGGCCTGGGTAGAAGGGCCACATCTCCTTCCCACTTCAAAATAAATGAGTCCCAGGGATGAAGTTCTTGGGGCCTGGAAATGGCCTGGGAAGGGGCACGCATGTCCTCTCCCCTTTATATATATAGATCTATATCTGTGCTCCTGACTGCTTGGCGTGTCGGCAGTTGGGAAACAGAAATATTCACGATAAATTACCCAAATACTTTGCTCAATCAGACAAAGGATCGAACACTTACTGGAAGACTGCAGAAATGTGGTTTATTTAAAAGTGCTTGCATGCTACCGTGACACATTTTGGCTGCCTTTCTCACAGATAGCGAGGTACCATTTTGTGATTATATTTGCAAAGCATGATTTGTGATCTCATCATGGTCAGTGTAAACAGACTTTTCAGATAGCACTAAATATGACGATGGCTTTGTGTCAAATATATACAGTGCATTAAAACATATTCAATTGGTAATAAATATCTAGTCAATTTTGTCATAATGCACAATAGTGGGATGCAATTGTAAAACGTGGCATAAGCATATATTGCAATTTATATACATCCAAATCTGGGTGCCAACTGATATAATGGCAACTCCAAATATAGCCCCAGTGGGCATATTCAACATTCATACTGCAACAATGATGCACCAGTATCAGAATAATGCACATAAACCCCCTCGGAAAACCATCAAACAATCTACAAAAGGCAAAAAGAAAGAAGAAACATACTGCTCAAGTGGGTGAATGTATTGCACATAGATACATCACATTGTTGTTGATGTAAGTCTGATTATCTTTCCTAGTTCTACTTCTGCTATTAGACAACATACCTGTCATTCAGGCTTGATCTGAGCCAATTTTGGTGGTTAGGGGCTAATCACATAATTTTAACCACTCAACTAGCGGCTCCTAATACTGCCCAAGTGGACAAACTCAATATGCGTATATATACTCCACCATTGATGCATTCAATTCAAAATAAAGCATATGGAAAAGAAAAAAAGTAATATTCAGCCTAATGAACAAGTTCATCCACTTCCTGTTACTAATTATCGGACATGCAGCGATCATTATATCTCACTGAATTGCATTTGAAAACCTGTATAACAGTATAAGAGTGCTAAAACAGTGGGAAAATATAGTGCTTATAGTGGAGTTTCCTTTAATTTACAAAGTGCCTCTATTGTTCCTGAGAGAGATTTGACAATTATTTACTGATGTGTATTAAAATCTTCTTCCGTGTTCAGTCAGCTGGAATGTTGGTGCTTAATTCTATGATGTACCTTGACTTGAGTTTTCTTTAGGCTTTCTCCCTGTTGTCCCTTCTGATTTTAACAGGGATAGTGTTCACTACAAAATATTCTAGTCCACTCTCATCACTTTGATGCTGTTCTTCAAAATGTCTAGCTACTGGATAGACTTTATTCTTATTCTTGATAGCCCGTAAGTGCTCTAAGATTCTCTTGTGGACTGGGAGCGTTGTGCTGCCTACATACCTTAATCTGCAGGGACACTGTAGAATACAGACTGCATGATCTGTCTTGCAATGATAGTTACCTCGTATGTGCTTCATCTTTATTACAATTGGTGATGTATACTCCTTTGTGTTTTTCCATGCTGGCAAGCTTGACATCTGCCACATTTTCTGAAGCCTGAGCTGTGTCTCAGCCAGTTGTTCTTAACTGGCTTAGTGGTTTCAGGGCTATTCTTCTCCAGATCTTGCCCAAGTGTTTTAGCTCTCCTAAAAGTCACACCTGGTCTATGTGATGTAACTTTTGCCAGTACCAGGATATTCTTGATTAAATGCCAGAACGTTTGTATTATGGATCTCACAGCACCCTCTTGTTTATTGAAAGAGGTGATTACCCTGAAGTGTGGATCTATTTCAGCATGTTTTTTTCTCAGCTTTGTTATTGAAGAGCAATAGTTATCTCTATTTAATCCTGTCTTTCCTTTTTGCTTCTTCAATGCAATTCTGAGAGTAGCCCTGGCTTGGAATCTCCTAGACAAGTCTTCAGTTGCTTTACCTTTCTCGCTGAATCTCACTACAATTGCGTCTAATGCGAAGACTTTTTCCCATCGGGAATCGGATTCGGAACCTTTCCGAACGACATTGTAATCGACCCCTTAGTATGTAGTATGTAATTTCTGTGGAACATGCTTAAAACAAGTCGTCAACTGTCACCTGCACACAGAGTTACTCTTAAATGCAAAGATTTATAATATGTTCAATACCTCTACACACCTATGATGCATTAGGAGAACGTGTTTTGTAAACACTTACACCCATTAGCTTGGCATAAGTTGTACAAAATTAGTTGTCATTCCATTTTCCTGGTCTTTGAGGGACCTTCATCCCCTCAAAGGCCCAGTCAGTGCAGACAGTCGTCCAAAATCGACCCGGACATTCTTAGCTTAGCCTTGGCAGGGACAAAACCTGATTTAGCTCAAGATCTAGAGGGAGCTTTAGAAAATTTCAATAGCTGGATTGCTCAGGCGGTCCAGGCTATCTCCCCTCCCCTCCCTCCTAGGTGAGCCAGAGACTCCCCCTCGAAACCCTGGTTCTCTGAGGAGCACAAAACACATAAATGCTCCTGCAAAAAATGAGAGCGGAGCTGGCGATGAAATTATTGCCCCCTGGCAAAAGGGATGCTGCGGAAAGCACAAAAATTGTATTATGCCGCTATACTGCAAACCAAGAGCTGGCACTATGCAGAGAGAATTGCTCATTCAAAAAATAATGCTAAAGAAATATTCTCCATAGTGCAGAGCTTTTTGGCACCAATTGCTGAAAGCTCTCTTCTCCCTACTTCGGCCGCCTGGTGTGAGAAACTGTCGAGCTTTTTTATCGACAAGATTCAGGTAATCCATCAAAATTTTAAGACTTCTATGACCACGCCAGTCGAGAGCTCTGCCCTTTCAGCTCCATCTTGGGGGTCTCATAGAACATCTGTTCTGTCTGCTTTTTCATCTATTGCTCTGCGAGATTCTCTGGCAATTCTAAAATCACAAAAATCTGGTTCCCCGTCAGATCCCCGCTTGGCCAGGCTGTTGGCTTCAGTAGCGGAGACAGTTAACCCAGAGGTTAATACTCTGATTAATTTGTCCTTGAGGTCAGCTACTGTGCCTCTGAAGTGGAAGCAGGCTAAACTCCTGCCTCTGCTAAAAAAGCCTTCCCTTGATCCCCTGATCCCAGCAAGCTATAGGCCAATTTTGCTTCTTCCAGCTGTGGCGAAAGCTTGTGAGAAGGCGGTAAACAAACAACTTACCTCATACGTGGAGGATTTTGGCTTGCTTCACCCAGCACAATTAGGTTTCAGGGCCAGTTATAGCACTGAGACAGCCCTGGTTGAAATTACTGAGGCCATCAGAGAGTGCTTGGACGCTAGCGGCAGAGCGGCTCTGATTTTATTAGACCTCTCTGCTCCTGGCACGCCTGTCCGACATCGGAGTGACAGGATCTGCCTGGAGCTGGATTAGATCTTTCTTGGACCAACGATCTCAGCAGGTATGGATGCCCCCATTTTCGTCTGCTCCACAATCGGTGTCCACTGGAGTTCCACAGGGTTCTATTTTGAGTCCCCTCCTCTTTAATATATGTATGACTCCACTGATCTATTTGGCGGAGGAGCTGGGTGCCAAAATCATCGCTTACGCAGATGATACCCAGCTCCTCTTCACCTGGAGTAAAAATGACCCTTCTCCTGCCCATGCCAGAGCCTGCCTGTCTGCCGTTTTTAAATGGCTACATTCAGCGGAGCTTAAGTAAACGAGGACAAATCCGAAATCCTCCTGTACGGCACCTTCCCTTCTCAGTTTAAAGAATCTCTTTCGCCGAATGAATACTCCTTACCCAATTCTGATGGCCAGCCCGTAAAAAATCTGGGGATCTGGTTTAATGAGGATCTTAAGTTCACCACCCAGATTAAAAAGTTAGCAGGGCAATGTTTCGGTACCCTAAGATCACTCAGGATGTTTCTTCCGCTTCTACCTCGGCCTGCCAAAGAAATGGTTACCCACGCCCTGATATTGTCGCGGATTGATTATGCGAACGCACTTTACGTTGGCACACCTGGGTACCAGTTGAAAAAACGACAGACTATTCAGAATGCCGCAGCCAGGACTCTACTGAATATCCCTCGAAGATCAAGCATAAGCCAACATTTGCATGATCTCCACTGGTTGCCGGTGGTTGAAAGGGTTAAGTTCAAGGCCCTTACTTTGGCGCATGCAGCCTTGTACCACTCCGGTCCTGGATATCTCAGGAAGCGATTTAAGTTCTACGTGCCCTCCAGACAACTGCGGTCTATGGCACAGTCTTTGGCAGTGATCCCGCGTTTTCGCCTTGTGCGAATGGGCGGCAGCTCCTTGGCCTATAGGGCTGCAGTGGCCTGGAACGCACTCCCTCTTGAACTCTGCTGTATTACAGATGCTAAGCTGTTCAGGAAACGGCTGAAAACACTGCTCTTTGTATAATTTCCACGGTCTGACCCGCAGCTCACTAGCAAGGTACCGCGCCGGGACACTCTTGAGTAGCCGTGCGCGATATAAATGCTTATAACATAACATAACATAACATAACATGGAAAGATAATATGGTAGCTACCAGTCACTATGTAAACTATATAAGAAGCTAACACACTCTTTGGATGATGTCATCAGTGATGTCATCAATGATGTAATTTGAGCAGTCATCAGTGATGATATCCATGATGTCATAGAATATGACAAGAGTGATGTAATATATGAGTTCATAAGCAGGGCATGGCGGGGGTGCAAGTGGCCCGCCACCTTGAGCCTCATTAGGCCCTGGGGACCCATCCCCCAGGGCCTTGTGTATTTTAAAGGTGAGGGGGGCCACGTGGCCTCCCTCCTCAAGCCATTTTTGGCCCCAGAAACCCCATTCCCCAAGGCCTAATCAATATAATAAGGGTAGGGGGTGAGCAGCCCCCACAAACTGTTTTTGGCCCCATGGACCCCATCCCCAAGGCACAATATGTTAATTAAGGGGAGGGGGCCACACTTTGAAAAGCCTGGGGACACCATACACCAGTACTGTGTTTTTTTAAAGGGGAGGGGAGCCATGCAGCCTCCCCTCGCTGAGCTTGTTTTAGCCCCCTCCCAGGGCCTCTATTTCAAACTGGTGGGTGCCCCGTGTACACCCAGGTCACCCACCACACACACATGGGGGGGAGACCCAGAGCCACCGTGGCTCCAGCTGGCTACCCCCATGTTGCACGAGCCTGAATTGCACACGACCGCAGGGAGCAGCTATTTATTCTGCTTCCTCTGGATGGGAGAAATATTCTGATCTGCTTCCCAGCCCACATCATTGTGTGCAGGGAAACAGATCTCAAATCTGCTACCAGCCAGTGGGAGCATTTTAAAACTCCTGCATTCTGGGAGAAGAGTTTGTGTTTGCTCCCGTTTGGTGGGAGTTTTGAAAATGCTTCCACCAGGTGGGAGTAAACACAAGTTTCCCTACCCACGCTGGTGCTGGTAGGGAAACTGCTGTGTCCCGGGGTGGGCTCTTTAAGACACAGCAAATGAACCAGGCTCGTGGGGTGGAGTGGGGTCCCTGAGGCAGTAAAGACTCAGAGAGGGGGGCTACACACCCCTTCCTATATTTATAAAATCAGACCCCAGGGGATGGGGTCCCCAGGGCCAAGTCTGGCTCTGGGAGGGGGGCCTGGTGACCTACACTATGTTAATAAATTTTGCCTGGGGGATGGGGTCCCGGTAATGAAAACAGATCGGATTGGGGACCGAATGCCACCCTCCCCTGAACTAAACAATGCAGCCCCGGGCCACCATTTTGCTTTAGTTTGCGGCAAAAATATTCTTTTTTTAATTTTTGGCCCCGTGGGGTCCCAGAGGGTCCCTTCATGGGGCCTAGAGGTGCAGGGTATCCCTACTCTGTCCTCTGATATAATTGTATTTCCCGAAGTTCAGGACAGGGAACCAAGTCCCACGAGACCTGTATTGGCTGCCAACAACATTTTTTTTCTCATGTTGCTGGCAGCCAATCAGAGCATTCTCTCAAGCGGGTGCGAGATGGCCCAAGAGAAAAAGTCTCCCTGGGCCAATCGGAGCACTCTATTTATTTAATTGGGTTCTAGGGACCCTCGCCAGAGTCCCTCAATCCCAATAGTCCAGATATACAAATATGTTTGAACCCAAATTTCTCAAAAACTACTACACAGATTTACACCAAATAACAAAAAGCACAACCTGCGGACCAAGATCTAGCTTTATGACAAATTTGGTGTAATTCCGTTCAGCAGTTTTCACTGTAGCCCTGCCTAAAGAAGTGCATGGCAAATACATGGGGATTTTGCATTATGGGACCCTCTTTTTTCTCTGCCCCCATTTGGCGAATCATCCCAAAACTTTCCATGCCCAAATTTGTCAAAATGTTGCACCTTTTTTGGAAAATTTCATGGAGATTCTTCAAATTGGACCAAAGTTTTTAGCAGAACAAAAAGCGCTGACCTAACTCTTTATATATATATATATATATATTTATATATTCACTAAAAACCAAAGGTTATAATTAGGTTCAGATTTTACACACATAAAACCATAGAAATTTAGCAGTTATAGTTATAGTCATCTCAAGAAGCTATAACTCGTGCCCTAAGGTAAATGGTTGGGGATTTTATGTTTTGTGATCCCCCCTTTTTTCTTGGCCCCCATATGATGGAAGGAGCTGAGGTAGATGAAATTTTCTATTGAAAAGTTTCAGGAAGATTAGTCAAATGGGACCAAAGTCATTATCAAACCAAAAAGCACTCTTTCTCTGGAAAAGCAGGCCTAAATATAAGTACCTTGTGGCGGCTGCCACTAGTTTATATATGTGTACGATTAGGCAGGGCTACAGTAAAAATTGATAAACAAAATTGCATGTCATTAACACTCAGTAACCTTTAGAAAACACTCACAATCACTGAAAGGTGTCATCAGTGATGTCATTTGAGATGTCAACAGTGTTCGCGGCAACAGCTGATGTCTGTAGTCGCAAATACTGCGTGTTTTTGGCAAAGTGTAAAACACATACATAGACATGTTTTACATAAGGTTTGAGTCTAGCTGCTTAGTAAGATATTGGTTTAACTTTACCCTTTGTAGTCATTTGTCAAAAAAACAACATCAAAAATAAATTTTCCTTTTCGCGGGGTCACTGGAAGTCGCGATGTAATTGGTGCACGCAATCACCGCGAATGCATCGCAAAAATGCAAAGCAAAAGCAAGACTTCAGTATCCACCACCACATTTAAAATGTATAACTATATAATTCATCTAAATAACTCCATAAAAACATTTATCAGTCTCTTAATATCTTTATAACAGTGTGCATTAATGATTCACTGGGTTATGTGGGTGGGTGCATAATCCTCCAAGTCGGTCTGTGAGTGGCTGCATGAGTCCTTCACTAAGTCTATAAGTGGATACATAAGTCTCTGAGTAGATATGTGAGTGGGTGTGTGAGTGTCGGGGTATGTAAATTAGTGTATGAGTGTCTGGGTGGGTATGTGACTGGGTACATGAGTCTGTGACTGGATCTATGAGTGGGTGCATAAGTGTCTGAGTGGGTCTGTCTGTCAGTGAGTTTGTGAGTGGAAGCATAAGTCTCTCAGTGGGTCTGTGAGTCAGTGTGTGAGTGTCTGAGTCTGTGTCTGAGTGCATGAGTCTCTCAGTGGGTCTGTGAGTGGGTGTGTATGTCTCTGACTATCTATGTGAGTGGGCGCATGAGTCTCTGAGTGCATCTGTGAGTGGGTGCATGACCCTCTGAACACATGGGTCTCTGAGTGAGTCTATGAGTGGGTGCATTAGTGTCTGAGTGGGTATGTGAGTGGGTGTATGAGTGTGAGTGGGTACATGAGTCTGTGACCAGCAAGTGTGTGTATAAAGATATAGATACTTTTTGTTTTATATTTCCAGCAATATTCGCGATGTCGCCACGATAATCATGATGTCCCCATGATGGTAAATGGGGGGGCTGCCCTGGTGGTCACATCATTGCCACAAATATCGTGCATGGTTAAAAAAAACAATTTTGGACACATAACTTGTGTCACTAAAACCCCCATTCTCAATCGTGGGGTCAGAGTGCTTCCACCCTGACCCCACAGAAATTTTCAGCCGTGGGAACCTTTCCCGATCAATGAAATGGTGGATGCAACTTTATGTTCAGGTTGAGCCCAGCCAATCACAGAATTCTTGTTGGCGCGCGCATTCGCGATTGACAGCGAAATCGTCGAGAAATATCCAGGGCCAGAGATAATTTTCAACTTAAATTTCTCAAACTGCTAAACGGATTTGCACCAAATAACAAAAAGCACAATCTGCGTAACAACATCTACCTTTCTGCCAAATTTGGTGTATTTCCATCCAGCAGTTCGGGCTGTAGGTCCGACAACGCGTTCCAATGGGAATTAACATTACAAATGCCCCCCTATTTTGCACCCCTATTTCTCAGCCCCCATTGCAGGGATCACCCCTAAACTTCCCATGACACACAGAACCTACCTTGACACTTTTTTGTGAAACTTAGATGAAGAGTGGTCAAACGACACCAAAGTGATAGGCAAGTCAAAAATGCTTACTATGACTACCTACCAGGGAAAGATATCTGAGGCAACTAGAGTCCAAACACATTCTCAGATTCAACACCAAAGTTCTGGCAGGTTTAAACATCGAAGAATATCTTTATATTCATTTGTAGATTAACATATTTATTGGATAGAGAAAAATTCTTAAATCTGAGCTGATCTGAGGAATATTCTTGATTGAAATTATGATTCGTTTTTTATTAGCAATTGGTAGAAGGTTAGTCATTATTGCACGTAGTACTTTATATTTTGGTATTCGAGGGGTTTTTTTGGATGTCATTTTAATATTGACAATGATTGAGATAGAAATAGGCAACAGTAGTGATAACATTCTAATATGTTTTATCATGTGAGGTGCTCCTGTTAAACAGTCCAAATAAATATGTAAAAAGAACAGGTTTCTTTTGCTTTTGAGATTGGATACATTTAAGTGTTTATTTTGTACCAATTTGCAGAGATGATCTATGCACTTTTTTTAAATGGGCACTTGCCCTTAATTTTCTGTGTGACTGCATTTTATTGCGTAATTTTACCAAGTAACTTTATCTCAAAGAAATCTGTTGACAATCTGTTTAAATTTTGCAGGATTTTGCACATGTTCATATAAGCACATATTTTTGCACTTTGTCGAATAATTTGTTGCACATTAAGCATAGTTGCACATACAATGTCTTCCATTTGTATTACTGCGCGGTGCACCATCTACGGATATAATTGTTGCCACAAAATTATTTGCATTTAAAGGTGTGATATGAAGACGAAGTTTGATGAATATTTCGACATTAACCCTAACCATTATATTTCATTTTATTTCATTTTTAAAAAAATACTGTTTTAAAAATTCATTTGGTAGCACATTACAATACTGTTGGGAAGGTGAGCCTTCTAGCTATGATGAACATTATGAGTTTGCATTGCAGCTTGTTAGAAATAATATGTACTGTCACTTTGAAATGTAATGGGTATAAATAGGCCAAAATGGCGGACTGTGTTTGTTGTGAAAAAGACCACGGAGACGGTCGAAACGCGTAACCTATCTGAGCCACAATAAAGTCCACTGGAAGCAAGCCCGAGCGCGTTGTAACCTGTTTGTACAAGTAGACGGGTGTGTTAATATATATATATATATTCAGTGATGTCATCAGTGATGTCATTTGAGATGTCATCAGTGATGTCATCAGTGATGTCACTGACCATGTCATGAGTGATGTAATATGTGACGTCATCAGCAGTGCATTGCGGGGGCGCGAGTTATAGTTAGCTCAGGTAACTGTAACTGCTGAATTTCTCTAGTTTTGTATGAGTGAAATGTCCAACTAACTATAACTGTCCCTAAAACCTATGGTTTTTTCAGTGAATTTCAAAGGTTTTTTAAATGCTAATTTCTAACTATAACGTGTCTGAAACCTATGGTTTCTTCAGTGAATTTCAAAGGTTTTTTAAATGCTAATTTCTAACTATAACTGTCCCTAAAACCTATGGTTTTTTCAGTGATTTTCAAAGGTTTTTTAAATGCTAATTCCTAACTATAACATGTCTGAAACCTATGTTTTTTTTCAGTGAATTTCAAAGGTTTTGTAAATGACAATTTTTAAATGTATTAATTGTTATATTTATTTTTTGGATACTGATTTACTACATTTTTTTAAACTATTTATTTTTACATATTTTATTTTTTAAATTACATTGTAATTACATTATACATTACATTACAAAATATACTTTCTCTGAATGAATTACTTTAGTTTAAATACTTTTAAGTACAGTAGTTACAGTTGTTGCAATGGGCAACACAATTTCAAACACAATGCAACATTGAGCTCAATGTGAATTTCTAGTTAAATGCAATTAGTTACTTTATGGATTACTTTTCTAACCACAGGACTGGATCCTAGATTCAGTCCTGGGACATCTCCTGTAAACAGTTGAGTAAAAGCGTTTTGGTTACAGTAGTGATTTTTAAGGAATATTATTGTATTTTAAAAGTTGACACAGAAACTTTTTCACATAGAATCACCAATGTTATCCTATGGGAGGAAATTCACTTAGCAGGTAAGTAGTGTTATCGTTACTTTTTCTTACTCAGTGTTGGATCCTGGATCCAGCACTGGTGCATCTCCTGTAAACAGTTGAAAGAATGCGTTTAAGTCATACAGGCGATTTTTAAGGAATATTTGTAGTTTGTGAAAATCGACACTTTGAAACTTTCTGCTGAAAACCAGACAATGGATTCCTATGGAAGGAAATATAAGTTACTGGTAAGTACGGTTAGAATTACTTTTTCAGGGTCAGTGCTGGGCTAAAAGATGCAGCACTGGGTTCTCTCCTGATAACAGGTGAGTAAATCGGAATTCGTAGTTCGGTTGATTTTAGAGGAATATTATAAAGTTCCAAAGCTCCACACTTAGAAGAATTTCCAAGTGAAACCAGTCAATGTTAGCCTATGGAAGGAAATTCAAGTTGCTGGTTAGTACGGTTAAAATTACTTTTCAGGATCAGTACTGGGCTGAAAGATGCAGCACTGAGGTCTCTCCTGATAACAGGTGAGTAAATCGGAATTCGTAGTTCGGCTGATTTTAGAGGAATATTTGCACAATGGTGAAGGAAGGGGTGGGGCCTGAGGTGACATGTCTGCAAACACGCCCTGTGGCGCGTTTTAAGTTGGAGAATTAATTCCTCCTCAATCCTGAGGGTCCCTAGGGGCCAACTAGCCCACCAGGAACCTCCAGTATGCGCCAGGGGGCTGCGTTGCAGAGAGGTGTACAGAGGCCACGCCCCTTTTACAACACTCTGCAACGCAGCTCCGTGGCGCTTACTGGAGGTACCTGGTGGGCTAGTTGGCCCCCAGGGACCCTCAGGATTGAAGGGGATTTAATTCCCCATCTTAAAACGCGCCACGGGGCCTGTTTGCACACATGTCACCTGAAGCCCCGCCCCCTCCCTTCACCACTGTGCAAACGCGCCCCGTGGCGCGTTTTAAGTTGGGGGATTAAGTCCGCTTGAATACTGAGGGCCAACTAGCTGACCATGTACCTCCAAAAAGCGCCACAGAGCTGCGTTGCAGAGAGGTGTAAAAAGGGGCGTGGCCTCTGTACACCTCTCTGCAACGCAGCCCCCTGGTGCATACTGGATGTTCCTGGTGGGCTAGTTGGCCCCCAGGGACCCCCAGTATTGAAGGGGAATTCGTTCCCCATCTGCAAACGCGCCAGGGGGCGCGTTTGCAGAGTGGTAAAGGAAGGGGGCGGGGCCTGCGACCCGATCGTTTTTTTTGTGGTTTTTTTCCCCCAAGGGGGGCTGTGTGGCCCCCCTTACTTTTTCCTATTTTTGGGCCCTGGGGACCCCATCCCCCAGGGCCTTATCCCTTTTTTTTTTTAATTAAACGGGAAGGGGGCCGCGTGGCCCCCTCCCATGGCCGAATCCGGCCCCGGGGACCCCATCCCCCGGGGCATGGCCACACTTTTAAATACATTTTTAAGGAGGGGGGCTGCGTGGCCCCCCTCCTCAGGCCTCCTTTTGCCCCGGGGACCCCATTCCCCGGGGCAGGCCTTTATTTTTTTTAAATGATTATTTTTGGGGAGGGGGGCTGCGTGGCCCCCCTCCCGGGCCACTACTTGCCCCGGGGACCCCATCCCCCGGGGCTGGCCCTCTTCGTTGGGGACTGTGGGGGGGTCCCCAATCCCCCCACAGTCCCGCCGGCTCCCCGCGTCCCTTGGGAGCCGGCATTGCTTTTCCACATGGGGAGCAGCTAACATGCAGCTCCCCATGTGGAATGCAATTTGCTTTGGATATTGGAAGCGAGAGCAGGTTTCCTGCTCTCGCTTCCAATATCCAAAGCAGTTTGCTATGACAGGACGGGAGCCGCGAGGCTCCCGTCCTGTCATAGCAAACTACAGTGTCCTGGGGGTAGGCACCCCGGGACACTGCAGGAGCTGGCCCTGGGGGGTGGTGGTCCCCAGGGCCATTACAGGCTCCAGGAGGGGGGCCGCGCGGCCCCCCTCCCTCCATTGACAAAGCCCCGGGGAGGTGGCGGTCCCCGGGGCGTGTGGGGGGGCTCGAGCCCCCCCACACAGGTAAATTTATAAAAAAATAATTAAAGAAGCCCCGGGGAGGTGGCGGTCCCCGGGGCTGCGGGAGGGCCGAGAGCCCTCCCGCACCATTTATTTTTAAAGCCCCGGGGGTGGCGGTCCACGGGGCTTGGGGGGGCCTTAGAAGCCCCCCCACATATTATAAATACCCCCCCATGCCCCCGGGACTTGGCCCACCCGGGGGCCAATTAACAACAAAGCGCGGGAGACCGCGCTTCGTTTTTTTTTTTTTCGGCGGGATTCGCGCACCCTGAGCGCATCCCGCCGATTTTTTTTTATTTTTAAATGTTTTTTTCTGCCCAGGGGGTCCTTGTGGGACCCCCTGAGCAGACCTAGGGGGTCAGGGTGTTTCTACCCTGCCCCCTTTGTGCGTTTTGCGCACTTGTTTCTTCTGGGGTTTTTTTCTAATCGGCAGGATCCGCGCACCCTGAGCGCATCCTGCCGATTTAAAAAAAAAAAATAAATGCTTTTTTCTGCCCAGGGGGTCCTTGTGGGACCCCCTGAGCAGACCTAGGGGGTCAGGGTGTTTCTACCCTACCCCCTTTTTGCGCTTTGCGCACTTGTGTCTTTCCCTCGGTTCTACCGAGGGACAAAATGGCTGCCAACACTTCCTGATTTGGAGTGTTGACAGCCACTTGACAGCCAATTAGCATGCAGCTCGTGATCGGGAGGGTGCGCGAATCCGACGCGGCCATAGATATATATGTGATTTTCCTTTTGATTTTCACAGGAACTACTGAACGGATTTACACCATTTAACAAAAGGGTTCTTTCTGAACTAAGAACTACCTCTTTGCCAAATTTGGTGTAATTCCGTTCAGCAGTTCGGGCTGTAGCGGTGTCTAAAGTTTCCTATGGGAAAATGAATGGGGAAAACACGTTTTGGGACCCCCCTTTTTCTCGGCCCCCGCTTGACGAATCACCCGAGACTTTCAGGGTAGGAGCGGACCGTAGCGGGCCATAAAGTTTGAAAATTTTGCGAAGATTCGTCAACCGGCAAGAGTTATTTCAAATAGAATGTCGCGGATTTCCTATGGAAAATAGGTCCTAACTATAACTATCTACTGGCGACCGCCAGTATATTATATATATATATATATATATATATATATATTCACTGAAAAAACATAGGTTTCAGACACGTTATAGTTAGAAATTAGCATTTAAAAAACCTTTGAAATTCACTGAAAAAACCATAGGTTTTAGGGATAGTTATAGTTAGTTGGACATTTCACTCGTACAAAACCCATGAAATTCCCCCGTTATAGTTAGTTCAGCTAACTATAACTTGCGCCCTGCAATGCACTGCTGATGACATCACATATTACATCACTCATGACATGGTCAGTGACATCACTGATGACATCACTGATGACATCTCAAATTACATCACTGATGACATCATGCAGTGACTGTGTGTTTCTATAAAGTTTAAATATGTTTAATATATATGCCAAGGTGTATTGAAGAATGAGTGGGTGTATAAGTGTCTGGATGGATGATTTAGTAGGTGCGTGACTGACTCTATAAGTGAGTGATTAAACGTATCTTACTAAATGCATGGGTTAGTGACTAAACGTCTGTTGCTGTGTAAGTGGCTGCATGGGTTTGTAAATAGCTACATGAGTGTCTATATGAGTTATTGATTGGTTGTCTGAGTATCTGTATGGGTGCCTGAGTGTTTGTCTGTGCATAGATGTGTGAGTGGGTGATTCACTAGGTGCATAGTTTGAAGTGTGCATCTGTGATGGACTGTATGGGTGGGTGAGTGTGTGTATGGGTGTGTTAGTGAGTGAATGTATATCTCAGTGGTACATGTGTGAGTAACTACATATGTGAAAGGCAGTATATATGTGTGTTGGAGTATATAAATGGGTATAAGTGAGAGTGTGTGATTGTGAGAGTGGCTGTATGGATGAGTGTGTACTTGTATCAGTGATTGTATAAGAGCGTAAGAATGTGCTAGTATTTGTATGAGCAAGCGAGCTGGTGTGTGTATAACTGTATAGGTGAGTAAATGGCAGTGTGATTAATTATTTGCTTGACTGACTAGGTGTGTGAGTACCTCTATGGATGAGTGGCGGTGTGTGAGTGTCTATGTAGGTGTATGAGTGCATATGTTAGTCCTGTATTGAGTGACCGTAAGTATGAGTGACTGTACAGGTGAGTGAGTGGATGTGTGTGTAGACCTAAGAATCAATGAGTGTGTATGTAGTTATTGGTGTTGGAGTGTCTATGGTTTTGAGAATGGCAGTCTGTAATTTACAGTGGGTGTATCAAAAGTTATATTAAGGTGTGAGAAGATGCATCAAATTATCACATGGATGATGTCATCAGTGATGTCATTTGAGATGTCATCAGTGATGTCATCAGTGATGTCACTGACCATGTCATGAGTGATGAGAGTGATGAGAGACTGTGAGAGACTGTGGCGCGTTGTAAGTTGGGGAATTAATTCCCCTTGAATACTGAGGGTCCCTGGGGGCCAACTAGGCCACCAGGTAACTCCAGTATGCGCCACAGAGCTGAGTTGCAGAGAGGTGTTCCTAGGCCATGCCCCTTTTTACACCTCTCTGCAACGCAGCTCTGTGGCGCTTACTGGAGGTACCTGGTGGGCTAGTTGGCCCCCAGGGTCCCTCAGGACTCAAGGGGAATTAATCCCCCAATTTACAATGTGCCAGGGGGTGCGTTTGCACAGTGGTGCAGGGAGGGGGCAGGGCCTGACATAACAAATGTGCAAACGCGCCCCCTGGCACGTTGTAAATTGGGGGATTAAGTCCTCTTCAATCCTGAGGGTCCCTCGGGGCCAACTAGCCCATCAGGTACCTCCAGTAAAAACCACAGAGCTGCGTTGCAGAAAGGTGGTCTGAGGCCACGCCCTTTTTACACCTCTCTGCAAAGCAGCTCAGTGGTGCTTAATGGAGGTACCTGGTGGCCTCGTCGGCCCGCAGGGACCCTCAGGATTCAAGGGGACTTAATCCCCCAACTTAGAACACACCAGGGGGCGCGTTTGCAGAGTGCTGCAGAGAGGGGGTGGGGCCTGATATAACAAGTTAGCAATCCTGCTGTGTGGGACTTACTGGAGGTAATAAAAGGGGTAGTTGGCCCCCAAGGTTGATGTTGGGGATAACTATCCCTCCTGTTACTTCCGCTAAATCCCACACAGTGGGATTGCTAAAAGGTGTTTGAAGGCCACGCTCACTTTTCTCCACCACTCTGCAAACGCGACTGCTATGTTATAGTTAGAAATTAGCATTTAAAAAACCTTTGAAATTCACTGAAAAAACCATAGGTTTCAGGGACGTTATAGTTAGAAATTAGCATTTAAAAAACCATTGAAATTCACTGAAAAAACCATAGGTTTCAGGCACGTTATAGTTAGAAATTAGCATTTAAAAAACCTTAGAAATTCACTGAAAAAACCATACGTTTCAGCAGGGACGTTATAGTTAGTTGGACATTTTACTCATACAAAACCATAGAAATTCCGCCGTTCTAGTTTGTTCAGCTAACTATAACTTGCGCCCCCGCAATGCACTGCTGATGACGTCACATATTACATCATTCATGACATGGTCAGTGACATCACTGATGACATCACTGATGACATCTCAAATGACATCACTGATGATATGCTGATGAAGTGTTGGTACATACGAGCTGAATAACAATTTGAAGCTGCACGTATTTGTGGTCCGTGATCCATTTGTGCGCAGAGGTGAAGAGGCTGCGAGAAGGAGTTTGCTGTATATATATACATATATATATATATATTATCTAGTGGCGGTCGCCAGTAGATAGTTATAGTTAGGACCTATTTTCCATAGGAAATCCGCAACATTCTATTTGAAATAACTCTTGCGTCGGTTGACGAATCGTCGCAAAATTTTCAAACTTTATGGCCCGCTCTGGTCCGCTCCCACCCTGAAAGTTTCGGGATGATTCGTCAAGCGGGGGCCGAGAAAAAAGGGGGGTCCCAAAACGTGTTTTCCCCATTCATTTTCCCATAGGAAACTTTAGCCACGGCTACAGCCCGAACTGCTGAACGGAATTACACCAAATTTGGCAAAGAGGTAGTTCTTGGTTCAAAAAGAACCCTTTTTGTTAAATGGTGTAAATCCGTTCAGTAGTTCCTGAGAAAATCAAAAGTAAAGTCACATATATATCTATGGCCGAGTAGGGTCCGCGTACCCTCCCGATCACGAGCTGCATGCTAATTGGCTGTCAACACTCCAAATCAGGAAGTGTTGGCAGTCATTTTGTCCCTCAGTAGAACCGAGGCACAGAAACAAGGTCGCAAAACGCACAAAGGGGGCAGGGTAGAAACACCCTGACCCCCTAGGTCTGCTCAGGGGGTCCCACAAGGACCCCCTGGGCAGAAAAAAACATTTAAAAAAATAAAAAGTAAATAAATAAAAAACGATCGTACCGCAGGCCCCGCCCCCTTCCTTTACCACTCTGCAAACGCGCCCCCTGGCGCATTTGCAGAGGGGGAACAAATACTGGGGGACCCTGGGGGCCAACTAGCCCACCAGGAACTTCCAGTATGTGCCAGGGGGCTGCGTTGCAGAGAGGTGTACAGAGGCCACGCCCCTTTTTACACCTCTCTGCAACGCAGCTCTGTGGCGCTTTTTGGAGGTACATGGTCAGCTAGTTGGACTCCAGGGACCCTCAGGATTCAAGGTGACTTAATTCCCCAACTTAAAACGTGCCACGGGGCGCGGTTGTACAGTGGTGAAGGGAGGGGGCGGGGCTTCAGGTGACATGTGTGCAAACAGGCCCCGTTGCGCATTTTAAGATGGGGAATTAAATCCCCTTCAATCCTGAGGGTCCCTGGGGGCCAACTAGCCCACCAGGTACGTCCAGAAAGCGCCACAGAGCTGAGTTGCAGAGAGGTGCAAAAAGGGGCGTGGCCTCTGAACACCTCTCTGCAACGCAGCTCTCTGGCACATACTGGAGGTATCTGGTGGGCTATTTGGCCCCTAGGGACCCTCAAGATTGAGGAGGATTTAATTCCCCATCTTAAAACGCGCCACGGGCCAGTTTGCAGACATGTCACCTGAAGCCCCACCCCCTCCCTTCACCACTGTGCAAATATTCCTCTAAAATCAGCCGAACTACGAATTCCGATTTACTCACCTGTTATCAGGAGAGACCTCAGTGCTGCATCTTTGAGCCCAGTACTGATCCTGAAAAGTAATTTTAACCGTACTTACCAGTAACTTGAATTTCCTTCCATAGGATATCATTGCCTGCTTTTTGCTGAAAAAGTTTCTAAGTGTCGATTTTTGAAACATACAAATATTCCTCTAAAATCAGCCGAACTACGAATTCCGATTTACTCACCTGTTATCAGGAGAGACCTCAGTGCTGCATCTTTGAGCCCAGTACTGATCCTCAAAAGTAATTTTAACCGTACTTACCAGTAACTTGAATTTTCTTCCATAGGCTAACATTGACTGGTTTCACTTGGAAATTTTTCTAAGTGTGGAGTTTTGTAACTTTATAATATTCCTCTAAAATCAGCCGAACTACGAATTCCGATGTATTCACCTGTTATCAGGAGAGAACCCAGTGCTGCATCTTTTAGCCCAGCACTGACCTTGAAAAGTAATTCTAACCGTACTTACCAGTAACTTGAATTGCCTTCCATAGGCTAACATTGACTGGTTTCACTTGGAAATTCTTCTAAGTGTGGAGTATTGGAACTTTATAATATTCCTCTAAAGTCAGCCGAACTATGAATTCCGATTTACTCACCTGTTATCAGGAGAGACCTCAGTGCTGCATCTTTAAGCCCAGTACTGATCCTGAAATGTAATTCTAACCATACTTGCCAGTAACTTGAATTTCCTTCCATAGGCTAACATTGACTTGTTTCACTTGGAAATTCTTCTAAGTGTGGAGTTTTGGAACTTTATAATATTCCTCTAAAATCAGCCGAACTACGAATTCCGATTTACTCACCTGTTATCAGGAGAGAACCCAGTGCTGCATCTTTTAGCCCAGCACTGACCCTGAAAAGTAATTCTAACCATATTTACCAGTAACTTGTATTTCCTTCCATAGGAATCCATTGTCTGGTTTTCAGCAGAAAAGTTTCAAAGTGTCAATTTTCACAAACTACAAATATTCCTTAAAAATCGCCTGTATGACTTAAACGCATTCTTTCAACTGTTTACAGGAGATGCATCAGTGCTGGATCCAGGATCCACCACTGAGTAAGAAAAAGTAACCATAACACTACTTACCTACTAAGTGAATTTCCTCCCATAGGATAACATTGGTGATTCTATGTGAAAAAGTTTCGGTGTCAACTTTTGAAATACAATAATATTCCTTAAAAATCACTACTGTAACCAAAACGCTTTTACTCAACTGTTTATAGGAGATGTCGCAGGACTGAATCTAGGATCCAGTCCTGTGGTTAGAAAAGTAATCCATAAAGTAACTAATTGCATTTAACTAGAAATTCACATTGAGCTCAATGTTGCATTGTGTTTGAAATTGTGTTGCCCATTGCAACAACTGTAACTACTGTACTTAAAAGTCTATTGCCTATTTGCAAAGTATTTAAACTAAAGTAATTCATTCTGAGAAAGTATATTTTGTAATGTAATGTATAATGTAATTACAATGTAATTTAAAAAAGAAAATATCTAAAAATAAATAGTTTAAAAAAAATTCGTAAATCAGTATCAAAAAATAAATATAACAATTAATACATTTAAAAATTGTCATTTACAAAACCTTTGAAATTCACTGAAAAAAACCATAGGTTTCACACATGTTATAGTTAGGAATTAGCATTTAAAAAACCTTTGAAATTCACTGAAAAAACCATAGGTTTCAGGCACGTTATAGTTAGAAATTAGCATTTAGAAAATCTTACAAATTCACTGAAAAAACCATAGGTTTTAGGGACAGTTATAGTTAGTTGGACATTGCACTCGTACAAAACCCGTGAAATTCCCCCGTTATAGTTAGTTCAGGTAACTATAACTCGCGCCCCGCAATGCACTGCTGATGACGTCACATATTACATCACTCATGACATGGTCAGTGACATCACTGATGACATCACTGATGACATCTCAAATGACATCACTGATGACATCACTGATGACATCATCCATGTGATAATTTGATGCATCTTCTCAAACCCTAATATAACTTTTGATACACCCACTGTAAATTACAGACTGCCATTGTCAAAACCATAGACACTCCAACACCAATTACTATATACACACTCACTGATTCTTAGGTCTACACACACACACATCTACTCACTCACCCGTACAGTCACTCATACTTATAGTCACTCAGTACAGGACTATTATATGCACTCATACACCTATATAAACACTCACACACCGCCACTCATCCATAGAGGTACTCACACACCTAGTCAGTCATGCAAAAATTAAGCACACACCCATTTACTCACCTATACAGTTATACACACACCAGCTCACTTACTCATACAAATACTAGCACATTCTTACGCTCTTATACAATCTCTGATACAAGCACACACTCATCCATACAGTCACTCTCACAATCACACACTCTCGCTTATAGCTATTTATATACTCCAACACACATATATACTGCCTTTCACATATGTAGTTACTCACACATGTACCACTGGGACATACATTCACTCACTAACACACTCTTACACACACTTACCCACCCATACAGTCTATCACAGATACACTCTTGAAACCATCCACCCAGTGAATCACCCACTCACACATCTATGCACAGAGTCGCACACACCCCACCCACACAAACACTCCGGCACCCATACAGATACTCAGACAACCAATCAATAACTCATATAGACACTCATGTAGCTATTCACAAACCCATGCAGCCACTTACACAGCAACAGACAGACGGATACAGACATTCACCCAGTTTAGTCACTAACCCATGCATTCAGTAAGATACGTTTAATCACTCACTTATAGAGTTAGTCACGCACCTACTAAATCATCCATTCAGACACTTATACACCCACTCATTCGTCAATATGCCTTTCCCTATATATATTAAACATATTTAAACTTTACAGAAACACACAGTCACTGGATGATGTCATTTGAGATGTCATCAGTGATGTCATCAGTGATGTCACTGACCATGTCATGAGTGATGTAATATGTGACGTCATCAGCAGTGCATTGCGGGGGCGCGAGTTATAGTTACCTGAACTAACTATAACGGGGGAATTTCACGGGTTTTGTACGAGTGCAATGTCCAACTAACTATAACTGTCCCTAAAACCTGTGGTTTTTTCAGTGAATATATATATATATATATATCAAGCTCCGTGGGGTGTCCAACACTTGAGCAGCACTCAAACAACAGACCGCTTTTCCCCAAAAGCCTTTATTGGTACGAGCAGTTCACATAATCCAGTACTTTAAAAAGCAGCCGACCGCTGCCTGACGCGTTTCGAGATCAACTCTTCCTCAGAGGCAGTAGCGTTCGAAAGAAGGCATGGAGGACTGCAACTTCCTGATATGCGATATCGTGGGACCTGATTGGTCCGCTCTAGATGAGCAACACGTTGCAGTCTGGGATATGCAGTCCTGAATATTTCCTCTGATGGATGCCCTCATTGATGAATGCTCTGATCGAGCCCTCCATGAGCCCCAGAGTATGCGTCCGTTCTAAATCCGAGATCTGTCCTCCACGTTGAGTCCCGTAACATCGAGCTCTGTGGCCCCCTGTTATTGGGGTGGTGCTCGCTCGGCGGCAGGACTGCCGCCAAATACATCAAGCTCCGTGGGGTGTCCAACACTTGAGCAGCACTCAAACAACAGACCGCTTTTCCCCAAAAGCCTTTATTGGTACGAGCAGTTCACATAATCCAGTACTTTAAAAAGCAGCCGACCACTGCCTGACGCGTTTCGAGATCAACTCTTCCTCAGAGGCAGTAGTGGTCGAAAGAAGGCATGGAGGACTGCAACTTCCTGATATGCGATATCGTGGGACCTGATTGGTCCACTCTAGATGAGCAACACGTTGCAGTCTGGGATATGCAGTCCTGAATATTTCCTCTGCTGGATGCCCTCATTGATGAATGCTCTGATAGAGCCCTCCAAGAGCCCCAGAGTATGCGTCCGCTCTAAATCCGAGATCTGTCCTCCACGTTGAGTCCCGTAACATCGAGCTCTGTGGCCCCCTGTTATTGGGGTGGTGCTCGCTCGGCGGCAGGACTGCCGCCAAATACATCAAGCTCCGTGGGGTGTCCAACACTTGAGCAGCACTCAAACAACAGACCGCTTTTCCCCAAAAGCCTTTATTGGTACGAGCAGTTCACATAATCCAGTACTTTAAAAAGCAGCCGACCGCTGCCTGACGCGTTTCGAGATCAACTCTTCCTCAGAGGCAGTAGCGGTCGAAAGAAGGCATGGAGGACTGCAACTTCCTGATATGCGATATCGTGGGACCTGATTGGTCCGCTCTAGATGAGCAACACATTGCAGTCTGGGATATGCAGTCCTGAATATTTCCTCTGATGGATGCCCTCATTGATGAATGCTCTGATAGAGCCCTCCATGAGCCCCAGAGTATGTGTCCGCTCTAAATCCGAGATCTGTCCTCCACGTTGAGTCCCGTAACATCGAGCTCTGTGGCCCCCTGTTATTGGGGTGGTGCTCGCTCGGCGGCAGGACTGCCGCCAAATACATCAAGCTCCGTGGGGTGTCCAACACTTGAGCAGCACTCAAACAACAGACCGCTTTTCCCCAAAAGCCTTTATTGGTACGAGCAGTTCACATAATCCAGTACTTTAAAAAGCAGCCGACCGCTGCCTGACGCGTTTCGAGATCAACTCTTCCTCAATGAATTTCTAAGGTTTTTTAAATGCTAGTTTCTAACTATGCCTACAGAGGTAGGACATGTGAAGAAAGCGGAACAAGCGCACAGAAAGAAGCAAGAGAAATGCAGAAAGAGGCAACAGAAGTCAAGAAAGATGAATAAAAGTGCAGGAAGAAGCAAGAGATGTGCAGAAACAACCAATTGTTGCAAAATCATCCTGTGCCCCCAACTTTTTGCTGACGGGTACTGGTGGTAACTGACTCTGACTAACCAGGCCTAGAGCCAGTGCTATACTAAAAGACACTTAGAATACAGTGAAAACACCTACATACATTAGGGAACACTATGCGTTCGGGTACCCCTGTGATTGGCATGACCTCCTCTGTAAGGCCCTAGTACATAATGGGGCAGGGGGATTAAAACTACCTCTAAGTCAAAGGTGCAGAAAGTTGTTAGTTGGGGAATTAATTCCCCTTGAATACTGAGGGTCCCTGGGGGCCAACTAGCCCACCAGGTACCTCCAGTAAGCGCCACACAGCTGAATTGCAGAGAGGTGGTCCGATGCCACCCCCCCTTTTTTCACCGTTCTGAAAACGCGCCTCTTGGCGCACTGCTGCTCGGGGGATAAAGTCCACTTGTGTCCTGAGGTCCTCAGTGGGACAAAGGAGCGGGGCCTCCGGTGACTTGCCGGGCTGGCTTTTTTTTGTATATTTGTTTGTATTATTATGGACGATTTCGGCCCCGGAGACCCCATCCCCTGGGGTCAGACCTTTTTAATTATAAAACTAGGGTAGGGGGCCACAAGGCACCCCTCCCAGGCCGATTTCAGCCTTGAGAACCCATGCCCCAGGGCCCGGCCTTTTTATTTATTTGTTTCTAACTGGAGGATGGGGCCACGTGGCCCACCCTCCTGGGTTGATTTTGGCAACTAGGACCCCATCCCCCAGGCCTGCCTCTATTCTGGTTACCCTGGTCCAACCCAGGTCACCCAGTAACTTTCATTTGAGACCGCTGGGGAAGGATGAAGGCCCCCACAGTCCCTGCTGACTCTCCCTCTCCTGCGGAAGCTGGCATTGGTTTTAGACATAGGGAGCTGCTAACCATGCAGCTCCCTCTGTCTAAAAGTAATTCTGCTCCACTTCCAGCAAGCGGTGCTCCCGCCATGCCATTGCAAACTGCAATGTTTCAGGGGTGGGCACCCCAGGACATTGCTGGAGCTGGCCCTGGGGGGGGGGCAGTCCCCAGGGCTATCTAGGGCTCCACGAGTGGGCAGCGTGCCCCCTCATTTGTGAAGTAAGCCCCGAATAGGTAACAGACCCCCTTAATTGTGTATGTGTGCCCCAGGGAGGTGGTGGTCCCTGGGGCTGCATGGGATGGCAGAGCCCCCCACCCTTTCCTATTTATTTTAGCCCCGGGGAGGTGGCTGTCCCAGGGGCTGCGGGGGAGGCATAGGGCATCCCCCACATTGTGTTTTTTTTTAAATATTCAATGGATGTGCCCCAGGTTGGTGGCAGTCCCTGGGGCTGTGGGGTTGCAGAGGGCCCCCCACATGTTTTTTATTATTCAATAGATGTGCCAGAGGAGGTGGTGGTCTCTGGGTCAGTGGGGGGGAGAGTGCCCCCCTGCATTTTTATACAGCAGTGCCCAGGGAGGTGGCGGACCCCGCTCCCCCGCATATTTTAATGCTACTGCCCCGGGGAGGTGGTGGTCCCTGGGGCTTTGATAAGCCCTAGGAGGAGGGCCCCATGCACCACCCTCCTATATTTATTCGGGCCAAGAAGCCCTCCTGGTACCTCCTGTAAGTCCTACACAATGGAACTCCTGAGAGCTTGTTGGAGGCCCAGTCCCTTTTCTCCACCAATTTGCAAATGTGACTGCTAGTTAAAAAAATTTGAAATTCACTAAAAAAAAACAATGTTACACTTAGGAAATGGAATTTCAAAAAACATAGAAATTCACTGAAAAAAACCCAAAGATTACAGGGACGATATAGTTAGGAATTAACATTTAAAAAACCTTAGAAATTCACTGTAAAAACCACAGGTTTCAGGGACGTTATAGTCAGAAATTAGCATTTAAAAAACCTTTGAAATTCACTGGAAAAAACACAGGTTTCAGGGACGTTATAGTTAGCAAATAGAATTTTAAAAAAACGTTAGAAATTCACGGAAATGACAAAGTTTAGAGAGACGTTATAGTAATGCTGACATCTCTCTCATACAAAACTAGAGAAATTCAGCGGTTATAGTTAGCTGAGTAAACTATAACTCACGCCCCCGCAATACATTGCTTATGACCTCACATATTACATCACTCATGACATGGTCAGTGACATCACTGATGACATCTCAAATGACATCAGTGATGACATCATCCACAGCATATTTGACGCACCCACTCACACGTCTATCAAATCTTTTATACACCCACTGCCACTCCGACACAACCATTTACAAACCCATTCACAGAGCCATACCAGTACTTACACACCCACTCACTGATTCATTGATCTATACACACATCCACTCGCTCACCCATACTGCCACTCATAGACCCACTCACTCACTAATAGAGCCATTGATATATCCACTCATTCAGGCACTCACACACTAAGTGAGTCACCCATAGACCTACTCACACACCTAGACACTCACCCATACAGTCAATCACATAGCCACTTACTCACCCAAACAGTTACACACCCACCCACTTACTTACTTATACAAATAGTAACAAATACTCACTCAGCTATACAGTCACTGACAAAATCATGCACTCATCAATATACCCACTCTCACATTCATTCACTCAAGCATACAGTCACTCATATACCCCATCACTCACTTATACTGCCTTTCACATACTCAGTTACTTACCCATACTGACACATGCACTCAATCACCGACACAGACATACAGACACTCACTCACCCATACAACTTCTCACACATGCAGCAGTACCCCATACAGCCACTGACTCACTCATCCATACAGGCAGTCACACACCTCCTCACTCACAAACACAGATACCCAGAGAACCATAGAGGTAGTCAGACAACCAATCACCTTTATAGCAATTCACGTACCCACTAGCACACTCATCCACCCACTTAGACATCAACTGACAGACAGATACAAACATTCATACCACAAGTCACTAATCCATACATTCACTTAGATACCTAATCACTCACTTATACAGTCAGTCACGCACCCACTGAGTCATCCATGCAGTCACTCATACACCCACTGATTCACCAATACACCTTGGTATATATATTTAACATTAATAAATTGGTGATGTCCTTTAAAATGTCATCAGTGATGTCAACAGTAATGTGACTGACTATGTCATGAGTGATGTAATATGTGAGGTCATAAGCAGTGCTTTGCAGGGGCACGAGTTATAGTTAGCTCAGATAACTATAACTGCTGAATTTCTCTGGTTTTGTTCGAGTGAAATCTCCGCCTAACTATATTGTTCCTGTAACCTTTGTTTTTTTAGTGAATATATATAAATATATTTATATATAAAGCACTGAGAAGACTAAAATGGGAGTACATCATCCGTCTACACAACAAACAGCTGGGCGGCCTCAACAAGGATGAGGAGCTCCATGTGCATCTAGGTTGAAGGGTGGAGCATCAATTCACTTGCTTCAGGATTCTCCGGGACAGCCTGCTTTGTTTCTTCCTCTTTTCCCTGTTCTTTACTTCTCATTTCTCACCTTTCTTCACCGTATTTCAGGCAAAATACCCCCCCTTTTTCCTCCTTTTCCTGTGGTTACTTGTTGGACATTTAGGGTCTTCTTCCTCATAGCAGTGCATATATTACGGTAGGGAATTCGTGTGACTCTAAATGAGGGATCTATGCATGAAACGCTGGTGTCTACTATTTTTGTAGGTCACTGGACCGTGCTGCTTTGACATATAGTCAGACTCCGAAGCTTGGCACTGGCCAACTACCATTTGAAATTTGCTATTTATGTGCTATAACATAATTCTCATTGACTTCTCTATCTAAATTAATAGTAACCCTGTAATGTATTTGTGCATTCATGATTGAGTATGATTTTTTTTGTTGTAAATCTCTATTTTTTCCCTTCTGTTATTTCAGTTTACTTGTATTTATATAATTAATTTTGTGTTGACAGGGAGTCTGTCTTTTTAAATCTCCATATATGAAGGTAATATATTGGGGAAGTCTGTCTACCATGTTCACACTTAGGTGTATGTGTTAGTCTTTAAAGGCAGTAGTGCACATTGGAGATGTCATTGTTCTTTGAAAAAGACCTTGGTGGTCGAAACGCGTTAGATTTAATTAAACGTGTTGCTGAAATTACCCTTAGAATGCAGGCATTCTTTGCTGGTGCAGCATTTTTCTTATTAATATATATATATATGTATATATATATATCACTGAAAAAACCAGAGGTTTCAGGGACGTTATAGGTAGTCGGACATTTCACTTGTACAAAACCAGAGAAATTTGGCCGTTCTAGTTAGTTGAGCTAACTATAACTTGCGCCCCCGCAATGCACTGCTGATGACGTCACATATTATTTCACTCATGACATGGTCAGTGACATCACTGATTACATCTCAAATGACATCACTGATGACATCACTGATGACCTCATCCAGTGACTGAGTATTTCTGAAAAGTTTAAATATGTTTTATATATATATATATATATATATATGCCAAGGTGTATTGAAGAATGAGTGGGTATATGAGTGTCTGTATGGATGATTTAGTAGGAGTGTGTGTGACTGACTGTATAAGTGAGTGATTAAACTTGTCTTACTGAATGCATGGGTTAGTGACTAAACTGTGTGAATGTCTGTATCAGTCTGTAAGTTGATGTGTAAGCGACTGCATGGGTTGGTGAGTAGCTACATGAGTGTCTATATGGGTTATTGATTGGTTTTCTGAGTATCTGTATGGGTGCCTGAGTGTCTGTGTGAGTGGGTGGGGGTGTCATGAGTCTTAATACTGCTATGATTTATACAGCTTAATGTGTTATACGTTATACATCTTTCATATGTTTTAATCAACAGAAAGCAGAATAAGATTCAAGTTTGTGCTAATGTTTGCAACGTGATCAGACACGAGTATGCAAATGAGAGACAGTTGACAGCTTTAGCCATTACTAACGTGCGCACATGCTGTCAAAAACGTGAGCACATGTTAACTGACAAACACGCTGTACAAATGAATGAGTCAGCGCATTGCCCCAAAACTATTTAAACCACACCCACCCCTTGAGACTTGCTTAGTCTCATTTGTTCGAGTCTCTCACCTGTTTCCAGTTTCCTCCTGGGCAGCGTCGGTGGACCGGCTTCTCCTCCCCTTCTTCCTGATTCCTTGTTGGTGCCGACTTCGGATTGCCTTCCCCTCCTGGCAGCATTCTCCCGAGTCTTGTTCCGCTTCCGGTGGGTCCGTCTCGCTTCTCCGTCCTCCTTCCTGTTTTCCCGGCTGGGAATTCCGGATCTTAAAAAGGAAACACACAAAGATCTGATTATTAGACGGCGATAGCGCGTATTCGCAAGTAAGAAAACTGAATCTTCCAGACATGTAATTCAATGCATCCTGGTGAGTTACTTTAACTTTATTTATTAAAGACAGATCATCTAATGGATCTCTGCGGACCTGATAACTTTCGCAAATTTCTACCAAGCAACTCACAAGAAGCAATTTGACAAAGACACAGCACTGCTAAAAGAAAACCATCGAACAATTATTATTTTGGTGAACATTGGGATGCGAACTTTTGTGCTCAGTTCTCTCTTTTCATGAATATAAGAACAGTGTTATTTAATATGTTGAGTATCAATGAAATTGTTTAGATAGACAAACAAAAGGAGTAAGGACCCTGTAAGTTGGAAAGTTAATCGCGAATAGGATTGTGAACTTTGCCACTCATAACCTGATTGCTGATAATAATTATTCAATCCGTTTCTTGTGTTTTAGGAACAAATAAATATTTTTCTTGGTTAAATAATATTCTAGAAATCTCGAAAGTAGAGTATCAGGATTCCAAGACTTTAGGTATTTGCTAAATAACTCAAACAAAACATAAGAAATCATTGTATGTTGATTAGCTTGATGCTTATCTTTTGTTTATTTATATTTAGAATTAATCAAAGAAGTCACGTGAAGTAACGTGCTCATCCTCTGTTCAGAATCGAGACAGAATTCAGAAATCGCATCCCCCCAGAGAAAACCTAAGCATCCCGAATTCCCAGAGAGAAGAGACTTCGGTGCAGTAAGACGTCTGGTGACACCTCATCATTTTCTCTCTTTTCATCCCCCTTCCCTTTCCCCCCTGGGGTGATATAGTTCGGCCGTGTATTCTCTACTACTGCCTTTCTATTTTACCTCAGAGGAGTTGAGGACTTATCGACACCAAAGTTGAACATTGTGGAAACAGGTGAGTGGCAGTAAAACAGGGGGTGTGTGACTCCGAGTGTGCATAGATGTGTGAGTGGGTGATTCACTGGGTGTATGGGTTCAAGAGTGTATCTATGAAGGGCTGTATGGGTGGGTGAGTGTGTGTCTGAGTGTGTTGGTGAGTCAATGGATGTCTCAGTGGTACATGTGTAAGTAACTACATATGTGAAAGGCAGTATATGTGAGTGTTGGACTATATAAATGACTATATGTGAGAGTGAGTGATTGTGAGAGTAGCTGTATGGATGACTGTGTGCTTGTGTCAGTGATTGTATAAGAGAGTAAGTATGTGTTAGTATCTGTATGAATAAGTGAGGTGGTGTGTGTCTAACTGTATAAGTGAATAAATGGGAGAGTGATTGATTCTTTGCATGACTGACTAGGTATGTGAGTAGCTCTATGGATGAGTGGCGGTGTGTGAGTGTCTGTATAGGTGTATGAGTGTATATGATAGTGCTGTATTGATGAATGAATGAATATTACATTTCTAAAGCACAAACTTAGCCCAGAGGCATCAAGGCGCTGCAGGAGGGACTGTGATACAGAAAGAAAGGAAGAGCTCAAATTGACGTCTTTGTAAAGAGCCAGGTCTTAAGAGCCTTGCGGAAAAGAGAGTGAGACATTTGTCCAGAGAGATCGCCAGGGAGGGAGTTCCATAGCTTAGCAGCGGCAATGGAAAAAGCCCTGCCTTCCCACCTAGTCTTCTTGAAACTTGGGACTACCAACAGATTCTTACTAGCTGACCTAAGCTGCTTGGCAGGGACATAGCGCCGGAAATGCCCTTTAATAGAATCCGGTCCTAGGCCATAAAAAGCCTTGTGGGTAAGACATAGTGCTTTAAACTGAATTCTTCGATTTAAAGGAAGCCAATGCAGCTTGCTCAGGGAGGCTGAGACTGAGTGGTATTTTGGAAGATCCATCACCAGCCTTGCTGCTGCTTTCTGCACCAGCTGCAGACGATGAACCAAGCTCTTGTTAATGCCCAAATAGAGGGCATTACAATAGTCCAGCCTGGACATCACTAAGGCAATCACCGCCTGCTTTTGGAAGGCAAAAGAGAGGAAATGGGAGATTTTCCTAAGAATCCTAATGATCCCAAAACATGTGGAAACCGTTCTATTAATCTGCCGAGTCAGAGAGAGAGAGTTGTCCACTATGACCCCTAGATTTTTACCATGGGATACAGGGTGAGGACAGCAACCAAGCGTATCTGGCCACCAGTCACTAGACCAGATGTTCTGTTGGTTTCCAAAGATCAGGACCTCTGTTTTTTCCCCATTAAGTTTAAGGTAGTTCTCAACCATCCAAGAGGAGACCGCCTGCATGCAATTTTTAAAATTTGTAGCAGATTCCCTAATGCTGTGAGTAATAGACACCATAATTTGCATGTCGTCAGCATAGGACAGTACCTCCAATCCAAATGATCTTACAACCCTTGCCAGAGGGGCGACATAGATATTAAAAAGGGCCGGGATTGTGGGTGCCCCCTTGAGATAGAATCCTCATTACCCCTGCATACCGTAGCTATGCCTCCCAAGAATAGAGGGGCTAAGGAACTTGATGCTGTGACCCCCCGGGGGAATCCGGTGGCCTTCTGTGGTCCAAATTAGGCCTGGGCGGTAAATTCCGTTCCGCTCACGGAATTTGCGGAATTTGGGTAATTTCGCGTTCCGCGGAGAACGCGAAATTGCCAAAAATTCCGCGATCCGCGGCTTCGCGGAGTTTTTTGCTTGTTCGCGCTTTCAAAATGCGTGTTCGCGAGATATTTCTCCCCGAGCACGCAAACAGCGTTCGTGAACAGGAAAAAAGCTCGCGAACGGGCAGAACAAGCAATTCCGCGTGTTCGCGGAACTTTTGCGTGCTCGCGGAGATTTTTTTACCATTTTGCGGAGCTTTGCGTAGCGCGACTACGCAAATTCCGCCCACCCCTAGTCCAAATCAATTCCCAACACGCAAGATGACCCTGCTTCTTCCTTGCCGTCGTCTGAGGTGCCGGCCTCTGGGGTGCCCATCACCCAGGCGTATATGTCGGCATTCCTACAGGAGATCAAGACCGAGATTGGCTCTCTTCGCCAGGACTTCAAGGCTGGGCTGCAGGACATTCGCAGAGAAGTTACTGAAATCGGTGATAGGGTGGATGGCCTTGAACGCACGATGGATGCTCGGACGGAGGACGTTGATGGCTTATGGAAGAAGGTAGCTGAGCTAGAGGACCAGAATATCACCCTCCAGCTGAAGCAGGAAGACCTGGAGAACCGTAGTAGGTGAAACAACCTCCGTATTAGAGGTGTTCCATTGGGAACGGAAGGGTCGGATATTCTATCATATACAGCAGACCTCCTTCACGCCATCCGAGAGGGGGAGGGCACTTCTCCGCCCATGCTTGACAGGGCACACCGATTATATGCCCCTCGCAACCGCCCTTACTTTGTCCCGGACATCATCACACGGGTCCACTTCTATGCAGATAAGGAGGCCATCCTTCGCAAGGTGCAGGGAGTGCAAACGTTCTCGTACAATGGCCTCTCCGTCCAGATTTTCCAGGATCTTGCGTCCTCTACTCTTCGGCGCAGGAAGAGCTTCAAACCTGTGACTGACAAGCTGCGGGACCTTGCAATTAAATACCAGTGGGGTCACCCTTTCGCCTTGATGTTCTCTTGGGAGGGTAGACGTCGGAGTATCCGCTCCCTACAAGAGGCGCAGCGTCTTCTCCATCTTCCTATTGACCCTGAAAACGATGCTCCTCAGCCTTCCGGTACTCGGCCCATGGGCTCCCTTCGACCGGAGTGGTCCACTGTCCTTCCGCCTCGCTCTAGGCGCCTCTCCAGGGATATTGACTCTGCACAGGCTAAACAGGAGACCATCGACCAGGTGCGGTCCCTGAGTGCCTCTCCGTCCCTTACGAACTAGCCACCTCTGACGCTGTGATGTTTCTGGCTCTCCCGTCATCCTGGGCCTATCCAGTGGGGCGCATGCGCTAGGACCCAGTGACTGGTCTTCAAAGTGCCTCATTTTCAGATCTGCACGGGATGCTGCCGACGGACGCTCTGTACCTCGTGTGTGTCCAACACCCCCCCTTATTGGAGTCCTACAAGGGAGTGACTTCTCTGAGATGATCCGCCTTCGGGATACCGGATTGTCCCGTTTAGACTCTACATTACTGTGGCCCAGTTGGCCTGTTTATCCTTTGTCTTTTTTTTTTCTCTTTGGTTTTCTTTTTTCCTTCTCTTCTCTCTGTCCTTCTCGGATGCGTCGGGATTGTTCTTTGATTGGCATTGTCACAATTGGTTTGCGGAGGGGCATTGGTGGTTGTCGGGGGGGAGTGGCTGGGTCTTTGCCTATCTGCCTGTACTGTGGATGCTGCAGACGCCTTTGTCCCTCTGCAGTCCTACCACTTAAGTGCGCTTGGATGGACTACTGGCTCCTTTGAGACTGAGATCCATTTTCCTCCTTATCTTACGTCTCCTTCTAGTTGGTTTTCGGTGCTGCCTCTTCCTGCCTGCTGCTGGCCCTGATGCGCGCTGCACCCTTTCTCCTACATAATGACTCACACTGTCAATTTCCTCTCCCTTAACGTAAAGGGCCTCAACTCTCCTTCTAAACGCCGCCAGGTTTGGCGCTATCTCTCTCAGCACGATCCTGATGTGATTTTTCTTCAGGAGACTCACTTGCTTTCCTCTGATACTCACCTCATGTCCCATCGCAAATATCCCACTCAGTATTGGGCAAGTTCTCATACTAAGACTGGGGGGGTGGCGCTTCTTTTTAAGTCTGACTGGCGAGCGACCTCCTCCCAATGCATAGCTGATGATGAGGGGAGATTTTTAAAACTCGACATGGCTTGGGGTTGGAGCTCCTGCACTTTTGTTAATATCTACGCCCCCAACCAGAAACAGGATGTGTATCTGCGACAGCAGTTGGGATTGTAACTGCATGCGGTCTCTACCCCTATTGTTCTCGGGGGTGATTTTAACTTAGTCTGGGATCCTGAGTGGGATCGTACAGCACAGACGCATCATGTCTCGGGGGCGATGTCGGCGCAACTGAAAAATACCATTACTGACCTGGGCTTGGTCGATGCCTGGAGATACCTTCATCCGGATTCCAGGGACTACTCCTTTTATTCCCATGTTCTCCGTTCCTATTCGCGAATTGATCACTTTTTTCCTCGCTCCCCTTGATGCGGGACCTCTGTTCGGCGGATATTTCAGATATTTCTATCTCTGACCATGCGCATGTTCTAATTACGCTTCAACTCCCCACTCCTCGAGATGATCCCCTGCCACAATGGCGCCTGCCCCTCCAAGCCCTTCGTGACCCGGTAGACGTGGCAGATATCCGTAAAGAGATCGAATCTTTCTTTGTGTCTAATACCCTTGAGGATACGCCTGAGACTGTTCGATGGGATGCCTTCAAGGCTACTATTCGAGGGGTCATCACCTCTATATCCATTGCCCGGACCCGTGAAGGCCCGCCTGGTTGAGACCACTCTTTCCCGCGATATTAAGGACCTGGAACGTGTGGACCATGCCTCTCCATCTCTTGCTAATAAACACCGCCTGACTGCCCTGCACGGCCAACTTCGCTTGCACCGCACTAACAAGGCTGAACGATTGCTTGTCAACCTTAAACAGAAATTCTACATCGGGGGTGACAAGGTTGGAGCGTGCTTGGCTCGTCGCTTAAGAGCCCAGACTGCCCGCTTCCATATCTCCAAGCTCAGAGGCCCTGATGGCTCTTGGGCCACCTCGGAGAGGGATAAGAGCAATACCCTCATGGCCTTCTACAGGGAACTTTATGCTCAGGCTCCTTGCTCCCCGGAGGCGATCGAGAAGTTTCTTGAGGCCTGCCCCTGGGATCCGATTGACCCTTACTTTAAGGGGTTGCTTGACGAACCTATCTCTCAGGAAGAGCTTGCTAAAGCCTTGAAGCAACTCCCGACGGGAAAGACGCCGGGACCTGATGGGCTTCCGCTTACTTTTTATCGAGTTTTTTATCAGCAGTTACGGGAACATCTCCTCTATCTCTTTAATAGTTTTACGGATATTACGGGCCTTTCGCCTACGATGAATGAAGCTGAGATTGTCCTGGTCCCTAAGCCTGGGAAAGATCCCACTTTGGCAGCTTCCTTCCGCCCCATTGCTTTGTTAAACACTGACGCTAAACTCTTCACAAAAATTCTAGCGAATAGGCTGGAACTTTATTTACCGGGGCTTATTGACCCTGATCAGGTGGGATTTATCCGGCATCGCCAGGGCGCTGATAATATCAGGCGCATTGCCCACCTGGTGGAAAAATCGCGGATCAGAGCCATCCCCGCCTGTTTAGTCTCCCTTGACGCCGAGAAGGCATTTGATCGAGTGGACTGGGGCTTCTTACGGGCGGTCCTTCAGAAGATTGGCTTGGGACCAGGCTTTATATCTAAATTGATGGCCTCTTATGCCAAACCCACTACTCGTATACGTTTTAATGGCTCTACCACTGCCCCTATTTCTATTCACCGGGGAACGCGACAGGGGTGCCCGCTTTCTCCCCTCCTTTCTGCGCTTGCTGTTGAACCCCTGGCCATTGCCATCCGTTGCCACCAGGATATCCGGGGCATCCGTATGGGAGGGATGGAGCACAAGGCCTCCCTCTTTGCTGATGACCTGTTGCTATCTCTGTCCTCTCCGTCGTCCTCCCTGCCTGCGGTGGCTGAACTCTTAGACTCTTTCGAGATGGCTTCGGGCTATCGTATTAATTTGGAGAAATCTCATGCTCTCAACCTCACGCTTCCAGCACAGGAGGTCCAGAGTCTATGGGATCTTCTCCCTGTTCAGTGGACTGACGAGTCCATACGGTATCTGGGCCTGGACTTAACCCCTACGCTCTCATCCTGGACCTCCTTAAATTGGCCTCGCTTTCGCAACTCTGTTCGCGAGGAGATGCAACGGTGGGAGGGGCTTCCTTTGGCGTGGCTGGGCCGTCTTCATGCAGTTAAGATGTCCCTTCTCCCTAAAATTCTCTATTTGTTTCAGTTTCTACCCACCCCCGTTCCGCATGCGGATATTCAGGCTTTGCAGCGAGAATTCACTAAATTCATCTGGGGGAAATCGCGCCCTCGCTTCTCCCACAGGCTACTCCTGCTTCCCAGATTGCGGGCGGGCTGGCCTGCCCCAATCTGCTGGAATATTATTGGGCTTGCCATCTTCGTTTTATTTCTGAATGGATAGTCCCTGAAAGTGAAAAACACTGGTTCCATATGGACCGTGCGGTAGCTTGTAGACCACTCTGGGACCTTGCTTGGCTCCCGCGTTCCGCACGCCCACGCAGTGCATACCTGGCAACACCGACGAGAACAGTCCTGGAGATATGGGATGGCTTGGCGCTCTCCCGGGGGCTTACGACTTTCCCCTCTCCTAACACGCCGTTCACCCGCAACCCAGCGTTTCCTCCTGCGCTCCAGCCCCGCTCCTTTGAGGCCTGGACTGTAGAGGGTCGCCGGGTCCTCCAGGATTTTTTCCAGGGCTCTGCTCTCCGCTCTTTTGATCAATGTAAACAGTTTTTTCGCATATCTGACAAGGAGAGTCTACAGTACTACCAAGTACGCCACTGGCTCTCCGCTCCTGAGTACTCCCGGGAGGTGACTCGGCGGCTCACCCCTTTTGAGACCCTGGTTCGTAGATTCGACGGATCTAAAGGCCTCATCTCTAGGACCTACTCGGTTCTTCAGCACTCTGGGCATCTACCAAGCCACGGTTACCAAACTCACTGGGCCGCTGATTTGGCTATTGACGTTTCCCCGGAAGAATGGCACCGCTTATGGAAGGACATTCCTAAGGTATACCGTAGCATCCCACACCGTGAATCTGCCTATAAGCTAATGACACGGTGGTATTATACTCCTACTCGCCTTCACCAGATGTTCCCAGGCACCTCTCCACTTTGTTGGAGATGTCAGGCTGCTAGGGGGGATTTTTTACATATCTGGTTGTCCTGCTCGGAACTCACTATGTTTTGGAAGGAGGTACTCAGCCATATTAAGGACATTGTGGGTTTCCCGGTCCCTTCTACTCCGTCCCTGGCACTCCTAAGCATTCGACCCAGTGCGCTACGGGCCATGACCTTGGCCCACTGGCATCTCATCCTTCACTTACTGGGCGCAGCGCGTCAGACCATTGCCTCTTGCTGGAAACGTCCACACCCCCGCCTATTGCTGCATGGTTCCTTCGCCTATGGGATGTTCTCTCCCTTGAGTTGCTTACAGCCCGTCTTGCCCATTCTGACACCCGCTTTGAAGGCATCTGGCGCCCCCTAGTGCAACACCTTACTAGAACTGAACACTCACGCCTAATGCCTCCTCGATTGAGGGCCCTGCAATTGTTTGATAGTCCCTTGGAACCTTACTCTAGAGGCGGACGGATGGATCCCCTGGAGTAACTTAGGCCGCATGGTAGATGACCACCCTGATTCCGGCAACTCCCGCCTTCCACTCTGGGACTTACTGCTAGTCCCTTCCCTACTCCCCTCTGGCGCATCCATCTCTCCTTCTTCCCTTACTTCTTCTCTTTGCTCGTTTCTTTTTTCTTCTTGATTTTTATTTTTTCTCTTCTGTCTTCTCTTCATAATTTTCTTATTTTCCTTTTTCTGTTTAATACAGTTTCACATGTTGATTGTCACAAACTTTGCCAGTGCGGTTGCACTGTGTTTTGAGCCTTAGGGGTGGGCGGGAGCCTTGTGTAGCCGAATTTTGTCAGTTTTGTGTCCCTATTTGCTTTTCTATGTATAGCTGGGATCCCTCCGGGATAGTCCATCCTTTCTATACTGGCTCTCAGATCCTGGGCTCATTCTAGGCCCCTCTGGACGATGTAGGTGAATCTTCCCCTACATGAATGACTTTGAAATCCTGGACTTTTGCCTTGGCCCAAACTCATAAATATTGTCATCCTTCCAACTTGCTTTTTCTCTGTTAGCATATCAAATATTTGCACTTTCCTGTGAGGGACTTGCTCTTTGTGCTCATTACCTGCTACTCCCTTGCCCCTTTCTTTTGCTATCTGTGACAAGTATTGTTTTCTCATTGCTCGTGCTCAATAAACAGTTGTTGAACAAAAAAAAACAAAAAAAAGGGTCGGGCTCAGAGAGGAGCCTTGCGGAACTCCACATACCAGATGATTAGCAGCCGAGTAGAATTGACCCATTTTTACAATCTGAGCGCGATCACAGAGGAAGGAGGCAAGTAGCTTGAGGGGCATTCCTCCAATCCCTTGCTCCTCGAGCCGTTCCACCAGTCTCAAAGGAGATAGGGTATCAAAGGCTGCGGTCAGGTCAAGGAGAACCAACAGCTTGGCGTGTCCTGCATCAACCTGAAGACGAATGTTGTCAAATACCGAAGTTAGCGTTGTCTCCGCACTATGTTCACCTCTAAAGCCATGCTGCGAGCCATTAAGCAGCTGGTACTGCATATATGAGTGACTGTATGGGTGAATGAGTGGATGTCTGTGTAGACCTAGGAATCAGTGAGTGGGTATGTAGTAACGGGTATTGGTGTATCTATGGTTTCGAAAATGGTAGTCTGTATTTTAGAGTGGGTGTATGAAAGGTTATATTAGGGTGTGAGGAGGTGCATCAGATTATCATGTGGATGATGTCATCAGTGATGTCATTTGAGATGTCATCAGTGATGTCATGATTGATATCAGTGACCATGTCATGAGTGATGTAATATGTGATGTCATCAGCAGTGCATTGCGGGGGCGCGAGTTATAGTTAGCTCAACAAACTATAACGGCCGAATTTCTCTGGTTTTGTACGAGTGAAATGTCTGACTAACTATAATGTCTCTGAAACCTGTGGTTTTTTCAGTGAATTTCTAAGGTTTTTTAAATGCTAATTCCTAACTATAACGTCCCTGAAACCTCTGGTTTTTTCAGTGAATTTCTAATGTTTTTTAAATGCTAATCCCTAACTATAACGTCCCTGAAACCTGTGGTTTTTTCAGTGAATTTCTAAGGTTTTTTAAATGCTAATTTCTAACTATGCCCACATAGGTAGAACATGTACAGAAAGATGAAGAAAGGCGCAGAAAGAAGCAAGAGAAGTGCAGAAAGAGGGAAGAGAGGTGCAGGAAGAGGAAGAAAGGTGCAGAAAAAAGCATGAAAAATACAGAAAGAGGCAAGAGAAGTCCAGAAAAAGGAAGAAAGGTGGCGAAAGTAGCAAGAGAAGTGCTGAAAGAAGCAACAGAGGTGCAGAAAAAGGCCTACTTCGACTGTACGTTACCACAGACTCATACAAAATAGCCTAATCACTAATCCTTCTCCCAAGATGTCTTAAACCTCACTTTTCTCTTGAAGGTTCACTATTAATCGAGTGTTCAGAATGATACGCCTACCAAATATAAAACAGCAATCCTAAGCATATCACTGTTGTAAGTCTGACCAAGGTTGTGAAGGTATGCATGAGTGTCTATGCTTTTACCTAGTGACATGTTACATAAAAATAAACATACAAATACTTGAATACCTGTGTGTAAAACAGCATACTCTGTAAATTTGTGTACAAACAGGTAGAAGCAAGAGAAGAAAGAAGCAACAGAGGTGCAGAAAGAGGGAAGAGGGGTGCAGAAAGAGGCAAGAGAAGAGCAGAAAGAAGCAACAGATGTGCAGAAAGAGGCAAGAGAAGTGCAAAAAGAGGCAACAGAGGTGCAGAAACAGGCAGGAGAGGTGCAGAAAGAGGGAAGAGGGGTGCAGAAAGAGGCAAGAGGTACAGAAAGAGGCAAGAGGGGTGCAGAAAGATGCAAGTGAGATACAGAAAGAGGCAACAGAGGTGCAGAAAGAGGCAAGACAGGTGCAGAAATAGGCAACAGAAGTGCTGAAAGAAGCAACAGAGGTGTAGAAAGAAGCAAGATAAGTGATGAAAGAGACAAGAGAGTTGCAGAAATAAACAAGAGAGATGCATAAAAAAGCAAGAGAAGTGTAGAAAGAGGCAAGTGAGGTGCAGAAAAAGGCAAGAGAACTGCAGAAAGAGGCAAGAGAGGTGCAGAAAGAGGCAGGAGAGGTGCACAAAGAGGCAGGAGAGGTGCACAAAGAAGCAAAAGAAGTGCAGAAAGAAGGCAAAAGAAGTGAAGAAAGAGGAAGTAAGGTGCAGAGAGAAGCAACAGAGGTGCTGAAAGAGGCAGGAGGGGTGCAGAAAGAGGCAAGAGAAGTGCAGAAAGAAAGAAGCAACAGAGGTGCAGAAAGAGGCAACAGAGGTGCAGAATAGGCAGGAAAGAGGCAAGAGGGGTGCAGAAAGAGGTAGGAGAGGTGCACAAAGAGGCAAGAGGGGTACAGATTGAGGCAAGAGGGTTGCTGAAAGAAGGAAGAGAAGTCAAGAAAGAAGCAACAGAGGTGCTGAAAGAGACAAGAAGGGTGCATAAAGAGGCAAGAGAAGTACAGAAAGAAGCAATAGAGTTGCAGAAAGAGGCAATAGAGGTGCAGAAAGAGGCAAGAGAGGTGCAGAATGAGGAAAGAGAGGTGCAGAAAATGGCACGAGAACTGCAGAAAGAGGCAAGAGGGATGCAGAAAGAGGGATGCAGAAAGAGGCAAGAGAGGTGCAGAAAGAAGCAAGAGAAGTGCAGAAAGAAGCAAGAGAGGTGCATAAAGAGGCAAGAGAAGTGCAGAAAGAAGCAATAGAGGTGCAGAAAGAAGCAAGAGAGGTGCAGAAAAAGGCAAGAGATATGCAGAAAAAGGGAAGAAGGGTGCAGAAAGAAGCAAACAAGGTGCAGAAAGAAGCAAGAGAAGTGCAGAAAGAAGCAAGAGAGGTGCAGAAAGAGCCAAGAGGGGTGCAGAAAGAGGCAAGAGAGGTGCAGAAAGAGGGAAGACGAGTACAGAAAGAGGCAACAGGGTGCAGAAAGAAGCAAGAGATGTACAGAAAGAAGCAAGAGAAGTGCAGAAAGAAGCAACAGAGGTGCAGAAAGAGGCAAGAGAAGTGCAGAAAGCAGCATGAGAGGTACAGAAAGAGGCAACAGATATGCAGACAGAGGGAGGAGGGGTGCAGAAAGAGGCAAGATGGATGCAGAAAGAAGCAAGAGAGGTGCAGAAAGAAGCAAGAGAAGTGTAGAAAAAAGCAACAGGGGTGCAGAAAGAGGCTAGAGGGGTGCAGAAAGAGGCAGGAGAAGTGCAGAAAAAAGCAACAGAGGTGCAGAAGGAGGCAAAAGAACTGCAGAAAGAGGCAAGAGAGTCTCTGAAACAGGCAAAAGGGGTGCAGAAAGAGGGAACAGGCATGTAGACAGAGGCAAGAGAGGTGCAGAAAGACAGAAGAGGGGTACGGAAAGAGGCAAGAGGGATGCATAAATTTGCAACAGAGGTGCAGAAAGAAGCAAGGGCAGTGCAGAATGAACAAATAGAGGTGCAGAAAGAGGCAAGGAGGTACAGAAAGAGGCAAGAGAAGTGGAGAAAGAAGCAAAAGAGGTACAGAAAGAGGCATGATAACTGCAGAAAAAGGCAAGAGAGGTGCAGAAAGAGGAAGGAGAAGTGCACAAAGAGGCAAGATGGGTACAGAAAGAGGCAAGAGGGGTGGAGAGAGAGGCAAGAGAAGTGCAGAAAGAAGCAACAGAGGTGCAGAAAGAGGCAGGAGAGGTGCAGAAACAGGCAGGAAAGGTGCAGAAAGAGGGAACAGGTGTGCAGAAAGAGGCAAGAGGGATATAGAAATTTGAAAAGAGTTGCAGAAAGAAGCAAGAGCAGTGCAGAAAGAACCAACAGAGGTGCAGAAAGAGGCAAAAGGGGTGCAGAAAGAAGCAAGAGAGGTGCTGTAAGAAGCAACAGAGTTGCACAAAGAGGCAATAGAGATGCAGAAAGAGGCAAGAGAAGTGCAGAAAGAGGCAAGATAAGTGTAAAAAAGAGGCAAGAGAAGTGCAGAAAGAGGCACTTGAGGTGCAGAAAGAGGCAAGAGAGGTACAGAAAGAGGCAAGGGAAGTGCAGAAAGAGGCAAGAGAAGTACATACAGAGGCAAGAGTGGTGCAGAAGGAAGAGAATGAGGTGCAGTAAGAGGCAAGTGAGGTGAAGAAAGAGGCAAGAGAGGTACAGAAAGAGGCAAGGGAAGTGCAGAAACAGGCAAAGAAATGCACAAAGAGGCAAGAGAGGAGCAGAAAGAGGCAAGAGAGGTGTAGAAAGAAGTAAGAGAAGTGCAGAAAGAGGCAAGTGAGGTGCAGAAAGAGGCAAGAGAGGTGCCGAAAGAGGCAAGAGAGGTGCAGAAAGAGGCAAGAGATCTGCAGAAAGAGGCAAGAGATCTGCAGAAAAAAGCAAAAGAGGTGCTGAAAGAGGCAAGTGAGGTGCAGAAAGGGGCAAGAGAAATGCAGAAAAAGGCAAAAGAGGCACAGAAATAAGTAAGAGAGGCTTGTGCACCATTAGTACCAATTTAACACCCACATTTAGCAATAAGTAACACGTGACCATTCCAGCTTTGCAAATGGCCTTCCACCACGCTGTAACACGTGACGCTGCATTTTTGGGAACATTTGAGCCGTATGAGCTAGAAACAAGTTTTTTTTGTTCAAATCTGCAGATTATGCGGCAGATGATGGAATATTTGGCAAATGCGGAAAATGTTTAATTATGTGAACATTGGTGCAGCCGAACAGTCACATAATTCCAGTGGCCCTGCTCATACCTCCGACGAGGTCCAGAAGTGCTCCTCAGTGGTTCCTTCTTTTTTTGTGTCTCATTGAGTTTATAGTTTAGCTTCTATGGAAACAAGGCAGACTAAACCTGAGGTTACCACTCCACAGCACAGACTACAATACCACATAATTACTCTCCATAACACATAATCCCACTCCACATAATTCCTATTCACTAAATACCACATACTTTCTATCCACATAGTTTCACTGCACAACATACCACATAATTCCACCACACACAACGTACATCCACTCTGCACCAAAAAACATTAGTAAAAATATTTTACATTTACAACGCCAATAGCTCTAACTCTGGCAAATGCGAGACCTATTGCATTGCAAATCCTTGTTTAACTAGTAGTCACGTTTGCAGAGTGGTGGAGAAAGGAGGCTGGGCATCCGACGAGCGCTCAGGAATTCCACTGCGTAGGACTTACAGGAGGTACCTGGAGGGCTTCTTTGCCCCCAAAGTCCCTCAGGAGTAAAGTGGACTTCATCCCCCAACCAGTAATGTGCCAGGAGGCGCGTTTGCAGAGTGGTGGACTAAGGGGGGGCATGGCCTCCGAAAACCTCTTAGCAATGCCACTGTATGGGACTTACTGGAGGTAACAGGAGGGGCAGTTGGCCCCAAGGACATCCTTGGAGGCCAACTACCCCTCCTATTACCTACAGTAAGTACCACACAGCAGCATTGCTAAGCTCTCATAGCAGGCCACACCCCCTTTGCCCACCACTCTGCAAACAAGCTCCCTGGCACGCTCTTGGATGGGGATTGAAGTCCCCTTCGCTGCTGGGGGTCCTTAGGGGCCAACAAGCCTACCTGTTACCTCCAGTAAGCCCCACACAGTGGGATTGCTGAGAGGTGGACACAGGCCATGCCCCCTTTCTCCACCACTCCACAGACACGCCTCCTGGCATGCTGTTGGTTGGGGGATGAAGTCCCCTTGCCTCTTGAGGGTCCCTGGGGGCCAACTAGCCCTCCTGTGACCTCCAGTAAGCCCCACACAGCTGGATTGCTGAGAGTGGTCAGAGGCCATGCCCCCTTTTTACACCACTCTGCAAACGCGCCTCCTGGCGCACTGCTGCTTGGGGTAAGAAGCCCACTTTAGTCCTGAAGTCCTCAGGACTCAAGGGGACCTCATTGTCCCACCAGCAGTGCGCCAAGAGGCGTGTTTGCAGAGTAGTGCAAAAAGGGGTGTGGCCTCAGACCACCTCTCAGCAATCCCACTGTTTGGGGCTTATAGGAGGTACCTGGTGGGCTAGTTGGCCCCTAAGGACTCTTAGGATGGAAGGGGACTTAATTCCCCAACCCAGAACACGCCACGAGGTGCGTTTGCAGAGTGGTGCAGGGAGGGGGCGAGGCCTCTGGCTAGTTGCCGGTTTCTTTCTTTTAAAAATTTTTTTAGGAAGGTGGCTGTGTGGCCCCCCTTCCCTGAACCCTTTTGGGCCCTGGGGACCCCATCCCCCGGGGCCTGAGCCATTTTTTTTAATGAAAAGGAAGGGGGCCGTGCGCCCCCCTCCTGAGTCCAATTACGGCCCCGGGGACCCCATCCTCAGGACTAGGCCTTTCTTTTTTTTGTTTTTAATGGGTAGGGGGGCCCTCCTCCCTAGGGTATTTCACCCCAGGGACCCCATCCCCCAGGGCTAGGCCATTCCTTTTTTTTAAAAAAAGGAAAGAGGGCCAAGCAGCCCCCCTCCCGGGCTATTTTCGGGCCGAGGGACCCCATTCCCCAGGGCTTGGCCATTTTTTTAACATTTTTTTTTTCAGGAGGGGGCCGCGCGTCCCCCCTTCCCAGGCCGATTTTGGCCCCGGGGAACCCAATTCCCAGGGGCCCGGCCATTCATTTTTTTTTTAAATAAAGGGAGGGGGGCCGCATGGCCCCCGTTCCCTGGGCCACTTTCCCCTGACACTACTCCTCCAATGGAGGCAAAGGTGCAGGTGATATAGCATCACGTCCATTGCAGTTCCAGGTCTGAGCACACCACCTCTCACTCAGATGCCCACTCAGGGCTATACTCAGGAATAGGTACAGTGACACAATGGGATATCCAACACAGGACCAGGTCTGCACACTCTGCCACTTACTTGGATGTCAACTCAGGGTTACACTTAGGGATTGGAACACGCCAATGGAAGTAAAGGTGCAGTGATGCAATTGGGTGTACAACACAGGCCCAGGTCTGCACATGCCCACTGAGGACTACATTGAGGGATTGGAACAATCCAATTTAGAGAAAGATGCAGTATTGCAGTGGGGTGTCCAGCACAGGTGCAGGTTTTCGCAGACCACTACTTACACAGATGCCCACTCAGGGCTACACTCAAGGATTGCAATGCACCGATGAAGGCAATGATGCAGTAATGCAGTGAAGTGTCCAACACAGGGCCAGATCTGCTCGCACTGCAACTCACTCAGATGCAGGACTACAATCAGGGATCAGAATATGCCAACAGATGCAAAGGCACAGTGATGCAATGGGGTGTCCAACACAGTTTCAGCTCTGCGCACACCACTACTCACTCAAATGCACATAGAGGGCTACACTCAGGGATTAGAACACACCAATGGGATAAAAGTACAGTGACACTGTGTGGTGTCCAACACATGTTCAGGTCAGTACATACAGCCACTCACGCAGATGCACTCTCATGGCTACACTCAGAGATCATAACACTCGTAAGGAAGCATAGGGACAGTGACACAGTCAGCACCCAGCACAGGTCCAAAGTTGTGCACACCGTCACTCACTTCAGTGCACACACAGAGTTCCAATCAGGTATTGGTGACATATGTATAACTATAAGTCTGTGAATGTGTGACTCAATATGTGACAGAGAAGGAATGCATGCACCTCTGTATGTCTTTTGGTAGGACTCCAAACTTGCAGAGGTTAACCTTGACTGTATCCCCAACCATTTCTCAATATTTAGAAACAATGTATCTGTCTCATTTATGCTGTCCCAAAGCTGTATTGCAATGTGTCTACAAGTATTTTAGAGAAAGATATCTCTGTAATGTAACGTCTGATGTCTATAACAAAACCATTACAATTTACTGAAGAAACAGTTAAAAACTGATTATAGTTCTGACTCAAACAAATGAACCCTTTGAAATTCATGAATTAGGCTTCGCAGTGCAAATCATAAGTCACACCCCCTCTTCCATTGAGAATGACATCACACAGGTCATTATAAGTGACAACACTGATTACATCACTTTTGAGAACAACATTGACATCACTGCTTGAACCATAACTTGCGTCACACACTAGGACTGCATCAAAACATGACTATGCCATCACACATGACATCATTGATGGCATCATAAGAGGCATCATGCTCGACTTACTTGTACTCTTCAACACTGCCATTCCATATGCTAGCAAGTAGGCTTGTCTAAAACACTGCAGTATGGAGGTGGGGCATGCCCATGCTATCTGGAGTACAACATGACAACAAAGTTCCACCGTGCGTGATGCACAGCTCCCACACCAACTGATGCAGGCAAAGTGGTACTTAGGATTATTCCACTGCTCTATTGTACAAGCAGCAGTCATCATGGAAACAGTTTCAGTCCAGAGTAGCAGGCAAGGAGGTTCCAAAAAGGTAATAATGTGATGGCCTTCTTGGAATAGAAGTGGTACCCTCTGCTCTGATATCTGAGCAGCAACCCAAAAATGAAATAAAATGATTTGCTTTCATAGAGAATAATAGACATTCATTGTCAAAAGAAAACTATTCTAAATCGAAATAGATGTAATTCATCGTATTTGTAATCTTTGTAATTATATGGAGTAAATTAATTTATCTCCGAAAGTATAAAATTATAATGTTCCGTAGCACTGGCTGTATTTATAATTGGAGGTATGAGGTAATGATGCTTTTAAAAGAAATAAGCTGCCTGATGGAAATAAGAAGGGGACTACCACGTGCTGTGAATAACATATGATCAGCCTCTGGCAATGTTGCCACTAACAACTGCTGGTTTCCTTTCATACTAGGCATTTTTGATGCAAGTCTGAAGTTTCGGATCTCCTCATAACGACAAGGACATCCGGTCTGAGAGATGGCCATCAATACTTCATAAATTGCATAACAAGATATAAAAAGTGCATGCTTCTTACTCTTGTAATTTATACACTGTTCTTACAAATAAAGTTTTGTGAACAATAAAAACGAATAACTCATGAATGATAGTTACAATAACCAAAGTCTCATGAATGTTGGCTAATCAATATGTGACTGACACTACATCCAATGGCTGAGAGGGACAGATGTTTTGCACATCTCTCTCTCTCTCTGTGTAGATTGCCACATTTGGCCAAAAATAGCACAAGTACCAATAAATCAAACTTAAAAGGAAATCATTAAAACACAGATCACTACCACTCAGTGATGGCCGGCACGGATCTGGGGTGGCAGGGCAGGGGGGCAAGGGGGTCAAAGAAAGATACAAAATTCAGCGTTGTGATTGGCCTGAGCACCATCAGACCAATCACAACATCATCATCATCATAAAATGATAATAACATCAAGTTATTATAATTTTATTTTTCCTTTCTTTCACTGCTTCAAAGCAATGGGCCAATGCTCCTCCGCCTTACCGGAGGAACTGCCACTGTTTCCACTACAACAAACATAAGTAAGGTTAGGTTAGCATATGCAATATAAAGAGTTATGTTTTAAACCAGCTAATTCCAAAGTAAAAAATGCTGGCATTTGAAAAATAAGACACATGCGTAGTCCAGCTACCAAATATATCCAAATATATAAATACAATGCAGAATCTCAGGGTTAGGGCTTACAACAAAGGAAGGGTTTCATATTCTGTTGACTCTCGCCACACAAGGCCCACTTCAAAGAGTTGGGCCATGGGCATCAACTGAAGGTAGCAAGGGATATCAGCTGCTCCCCCCGCCTGTGCTATTCTAGGTCTATCCTTACCACTCATAGGGGCATATTACAAGGGAATTGTGCCACCCGAACATCATTTGTGGTGTTCCGGTGGCGCAATGCTTTGCACCATATTTACAAAGTGCCGTTAAGCCACTTTTTGTGGCTCAGCGCCGCTTTGTAAATATGGTACCCTTTCACACAGGCATCTGCGTGAAAGGGCGTGCAATGGGTGTTGCTGTGGTCATTCCACCGCAACACCCATCGATTTTTTTTTATACTGCCCCAGATTTGCAAGGATCTGTAAATCTGAGGCAGCGCCAAAAACTAACGCCATGCAAAAGCAGGCATTAGAATGGTGCAACTGGGAGAAATACACTTTATTTCTCCTCCTTTTTGCTTTTTCTATCTGTGCTGCATTGTGCAGCACACTTAGAAAGAGCAAAACACCATTAATGATGGTTTATGTGCAGGAAGGTGTCCCTTCCTGCACATAAACCATCATTAAACAATGACGATTTGCTACTTCTATGTGTGCTGAAGAATGCAGCACACATAGAAGTAACAAATTGCCAGTATTGATTGCTTATGTGCAGGAAGAGATACCTTTCTGCACATAAACAATCATTCCCTGCAACTCAGGCACCCTTGAACTATGTCACAAGCGTGTCTGTGTTCAATCAATCAATCACGGCATTTATAGAGCGCGCTACTCACCCGGGAGGGTCTCAAGGCGCTGGGGGAGGGGGTAAGTTACTGCTCGAACAGCCAGGTCTTGAGCTGCTTCCTGAAGGAGAGATGGTCCTGGGTTCGCCGAAGGTGAGTGGGGAGGGAGTTCCAGGTCTTGGCTGCCAGGTAGGAGAAGGATCTTCCTCCGGCGGTGGCTCTGCGGATGCGTGGTACGGTGGCGAGGGCGTGGCTGGTTGATCGTAGCTGGCGGGTGGGCGTGTAGAAGGTCATGCGGTCGTTGAGGTACTTGGGGCCCAGGTCGTGGAGGGCCTTGTGTGCGTGGGTGAGGAGTCTGAACGTGATTCTCTTGCTGACGGGGAGCCAGTGCAGGTCTTTCAGGTGTCCGGTGATGTGGCTGTGTCGGGGGATGTCCAGGATGAGTCGTGCGGAGGCGTTCTGGATGCGCTGGAGTCTTTTTGAAGTTTGGCTGTGGTTCCGGCGTAGAGGGTGTTCCCATAGTCCAGTCGGCTGGTGACGAGTGCCTGGGTGACGGTCTTCCTGGTTTCAGTGGGGATCCATCTGAAGATCTTGCGGAGCATGCGCAGGGTGTTGAAGCACGAAGATGAGACGGCGTTGACTTGTCTGGTCATCGACAGGGAGGAGTCCAGGATGAAGCCCAGGTTGCGTGCGTGGTCCGTTGGCTTGGGCGCGGTGCCCAGGGCCGGGGGCCACCAAGAGTCGTCCCAGGCGGAGGGTGATGAGCCCAGGATGAGGACTTCCGTCTTGTCTGAGTTCAGTTTAAGGTGGCTGTTCCTCATCCAGTCGGCGACGTCTCTCATCCCGTCGTGTAGGTTGGCTCTGGCGGTGGTGGGGTCGTTGGTGAGGGAGAGGATCAGCTGGGTGTCGTCGGCGTAGGAGATGATGTTGAGGTTGTGTTGGCGTGCGATGGCTGCGAGGGGCTCATGTAGACGTTGAAGAGGGTTGGACTGAGTGAAGATCCTTGTGGAACGCCGCAGATGACTTCGGTGGCCTCGGATCTGAACGGGGGAGGCGGACTCTCTGGGTTCTTCCGGCGAGGAACGAGATGATCCATTCCAGTGCTTTCTCTCGGATTCCGATGTTGCTGAGGCGCTTCACTAGGGTGCAGTGGCAGACGGTGTCGAACGCCGCGGAGAGGTCCAAGAGGATGAGGGCTGCTGTTTCCCCGTTGTCGGTTAGGGTTCTGATGTCGTCGGTGGCTGCGATAAGGGCGGTCTCGGTGCTGTGGTTGGCCCGAAACCCGGACTGCGAGGGGTCGAGGGATCCATTCGTCTCGAGGAAGGCGGCAAGCTGTCTGTTGACGGTCTTCTCGATGACTTTGGCCGGAAACGGAAGGAGCGAGATGGGACGGTAGTTCTTGAGGTCGGTGGGGTCCGCCGTTGGTTTCTTCAGGAGGGCGGTAAGCTCGGCGTGCTTCCAGCTCTCCGGGAAGGTGGCGGTGTGGAAGGAGGAGTTGATGATGTCCCGGAGATGGGGTGCGATGGTGGCGTCGGCTTTGTTGAAGACGTGGTGTGGGCAGGGGTCGGTTGGTGATCCGGAGTGGATGGAGTTCATCGTGCGGGTGGTGTCTTCGGTGCTGATCGGGGTCCAGTTGCAGAGGGTGGTGGTGGCGGGCGTTGGTTCGGCGGTAGGGTGCGTGGTCTGTGCGTCGAAGCTGTTATGTATGTCGGTGATCTTGCGGTGGAAGAACGCGGCGAGTGAGTTGCAGAGGTCTTGCGAGGGGGTGATGTCGTTGTTTCCGGCGCTGGGGTTGGAGAACTCTTTGACGATGCTGAAAAGTTCCTTGCTGTCGTGGGCGTTGTTGTCCAGTCGTTCTTTGAGTGCCGACTTCTTGGTGGCACGGATCAGCTGGTGGTGTTTGCGGGTGGCGTGCTTGAGGGCGGTCCTGTTGTCTGTGGTCTGGTCGAGTCGCCAGGCTTTCTCGAGAGTGCGGCAGTTCTTCTTGGATTCCTTGAGTTCGTTGGTGAACCAAGGGGTTTTCTTGCTTCCGGGTCTGCTGGGAGGGTTTTTAGTGGTGCGAGGTCGTCAGCGCAGGCGGTCAGCCACTTGGCGAGGTTGCTGGCTGCTTCGTTTGGGTCCGTTGTGTTGGTGGGTGTGTTCTGGCTGAGGGAGGCGGTGAGCTGCTCGGCGGTGATCTTGCTCCAGCTCCGGCGGGGAGCCTGTTGCGGGTGGTAGTGGGTCGCAGTCTTTCTGAAGCTGAAGTGGACGCAGCTGTGGTCGGTCCAGTGGAGTCCGGTGGCGTGGCTGAAGGAGATGTGCTTGCTGGAAGAGAAGACGGGGTCAAGCGTGTGGCCGGCGTAGTGGGTGGGCGTGTTCACCAGTTGCTTGAGTCCGAGGTTGGCGAGGTTGTCCAGCAGGGCGGTGGTGTTTCTGTCGTTGTTGTTCTCCAGGTGGAAGTTGAGGTCCCCTAGGAGGATGTAGTCGGCGGAGGGCATGGCGTGCGGGCTGATGAAGTCTGCGATGTCTTCGCTGAATAGTGTGCGTGGTCCCGGGGGTCTGTAGATGAGGGTGCCTCGGAGGGTGGTCTTGGGGTCAGTGTGTATCTGGAAGTGTAGGTGTTCGGCGGCGGTGAAGGTCTCGTCGGAGTTAGTCGAGATGCGGATGGTGTTCTTGTGTACGATGGCGATGCCTCCTCCCGTCTGGTTGACGCGGTCCTTCCGGGTGATCTTGTATCCGTCCGGGATGGCTATGGCGATGTCGGGCGCTGAGGAGGCGTTCATCCAGGTTTCGGTGAGGAAGGCGACGTCCGGTGCTGTTGCGTCGAGCAGGTCCCAGAGTTCCACGGCGTGCCTGTGGACGGAGCGGGTGTTCAACAGGATGCATTTCAGGTGGTTGCTGCTGGTGCTCGACTTGGCGGAGGTGGTGCACGTCCGGGGGCAGGTGAATCGGCAGGAATGTGTTGGCTCTAGGCAGCTAAATGTAGTGCCAGCTCTAGGGAAAAAAACACAGGGTTGCGCTGTATTATTGCAAATACGGCGCATCCCTGCAATTCGAAAATGATGCAGCGTGGTGCTGCGAAAATTGCCACAGCGCCGCGCTCAGCCATTTCCTTGTATATAAGCCCCATAATCTCAGGGCTGATAAACGCAGCGACATAACCAGTCGCCAGGGCTCACTCAATCTTGTTTACTTTCAATATTTTCCACTGCTAATGAGGACTATGTGCCTTTCCAGTATGTAACAGTGGAGCGAGCGCCATCATATTTCAGGAATGTGCTGGACAATGACTTTCCCCACAGAAAAACATATTTTCTCGATGGAGATTTGAAAACTACACATCCAAGAAAAAATTTCCTCATCATTCAGTATGATTGTCTTCCCGAGTTCTAGCAGGATTACATGTATATTCTCCCCAAAAATATCTCCCGTCGTAGGACTACACATGCAGCGGTAAATGTCGAACCTTTTCCGGCTGACCTTTGTGCTAATATAACATTTCTGTGTTGTCATTTGTAGTTTCCACCACTTGATTGGTTTCTGTCCTCAAACAAAACAGTATTAAACTCACCTTTATTCGGGAAACAGCGCGGCAACGCAAGCCCTTTGGCTGCGCCACGCTGCGGCACTTTCAAAGCACAGGAATGCGACATATTTACAATAATATGTCGCATTCCTGTGCTCTCCCCAGCGCTGGTGCACAAACAGCTGCCATGCGCTGGCACAGGCACCCTTGCACCATGGTGCAAGGATGCCTGCGTCATGGGGAGATTGTTTCTGTGCAGGAAGGGGCCCCTTCCTGCACAAAAACAATCACTACAGGCATTTTCCTCTTTCAATGCGTGCTGTAGAATGCAGCACGCATTGAAAGAGGGACAAAACGAGGAGAAATGAAAACATTTCTCCTCGTTGCGCCTTACTACGCCACCATGGCGTAGCATTCTGACGCATTTCCAGGTTTACGATTCCTCGTAAATCTGGAAATGTGTCTGGTTCCATGGGTGTTGCATGGGAACACCCACAGCAACCCCCATGGAACGCCCCTTTCACGCAAAGTATTGCGTGTAAAGGGGTCGTATTTACAATGACAGTAAAAGTCACGCAGGGTGGCTTTTCCTGTCCTTGTAAATATGAGGCAGTGAAATGCGCCGCCGGTGCGTCACGAAAAGTGATGCACTGGTGGCGCAAGGGGCTTGTAAATCTGCCCCATAGCGTCCATCACTTTCAAAGAGCCTCGCATCTCTTTTCCCGTTCACAGCAGTACCCAGAAGAAGGATTCCTTCTCTCTATTCTATATTCTTTTTTGCTGCCCGAGTTGTGTTCTCTCCTTTGAAATTTATTCAATTAAAATATATATAACCAGACGAAACAGCACTGCACCGACTAATATCGGTTTGCAAAAATGTTGTTTTGATAAGGGGTCAGGGAATTACACATCTATGACTTCGTGTTCTTTTCTTCTTCTGACAAAATAGTATTTATTCAAATTCGGCGCACGGGCTGCATAGTCGGAATTCTAGTTTTTGTATATCATATGCAGCGTAAATGAAATCAACAGATGATGGAGGCATTGTGAGCACTGATTTTCATAAGAAGACCCGCTCCTGGATCACAGTCTTGGAAACCAAATATTGCACAGTCTTCTCCTTCTCAGGGTCCAATCCAACCTTTTATTATTGTTTTCATTTGTGCCCCTCATACAATATGCATAAGGAGGAGCCTTCTGTTATGAAAAGCGTGTATCCATTAAAATCACATCATCCCTGCACGTAAGAGAGGGATTGATTTTATGGATTCTTCCATGCAGAATATAGCAAGAAACTTTTTCTTATCTAAGAAAAATCTATTTTGAACTCTGCTTTGCCTGAACATCTCGAACACGCCTGTACTTAGGGTTACAATTGCAACATAAAAGATTCAGAAGTAAGGGACAAGGTGCAGGCTGATATTCATCACAGAGGTCATTCAATATGCTCCTCTTATGCTTATTTCCGTAGCAGCCTCATTGATTTGACTTGTCAAATGAAAAAAGGAACTGCTGAGCGGTCACAAAAGCATGCACACAATAACATCTTTTTGTTCATACATTGATCAAAGAAACCATGCCAACACAGGTATTTGTTCCAGAACAGGCAAGAGTGCAAACAAATTGCTCTTAATGCTCATTTCTGACCCTCACTGACATATACAGTGGCCCCGATCACTCTAATCTTCTTTTGACCACAGACTCCAATTTACACTCAAAATAGCATTCCTATTCCACGTTTTGTGGCATGAAAACCCGAAATGCACAGTTTGTAGATGAGCGAATGGGGAATAACACTTGCTATTCCACATTGTCATAAATTGGCGAACTCTACCTTATGGCGATTTGCCTTCTACAGAATGAGTTCAAATATGCCATTAAAAAAAATCTTTCATATAGAGGTTTATAATGACAAAAACCAGTGATAGAAAGTTTTACCGTGAAAACATGCAGATAAACATGTAAAGAAAATTATAAGGATTTGCATGTTTTACAGTCTGTCCCCAGTTTGATTCAGGCTCACAACACAAAGGCCAACCACCTGAAGAGCCTTTAAAAATTATGGTAAACATTAATCTCATTTTCGGTTCTGCTTGCTAAGTCTTCTTAGAATAAAGTTTCTCTTTGTCCTCTTCAAATGGTCATTCATTGTACCACAAGACTAGTGGTTGACGGGTAAAATATTGTTGATGTAGCCCCTTTTTTACATGAACTTCTCTGGCTATCTTTTTAGGCCTGGATTCTGTTTAAGCATATGGAACTCTTCATTGGAAAAGTCCTAAATACTTGGCAAATGAGCTGTAGATTTTCAGGGGCTTGTGACTCTCCTGAGCCAATCCACATGCTTCAACTGCAAGTACACAAATTCTGCCTTTAGAGGAAGATGGCACAGTTCATTACTGAGGCTGATCCTGCAACTCCCCGCATTGCTTATAACGCCCTGAACTTTCAGAGCCGGATAAAGTTTAAAACATTTCTTATTTTCGTATTTGCATACATTGCATGGAATTTCTCAAGTTGGGAGTCCTCTCTGTGGTTTTTCCTCTCTTCGGTTTTCGGCGTATGTTTTTAGGCCATGTTTTTGTTCGTCATTTTTCACTTATGTTATTATTTGTGTTTTACGGTAAAGTGTTCTGATACCTCTGACCCTGTTCAAGTTGAATAAATGTGCCTAATGAAATAAAAAAAACTAAGGGGCATATTATCAAGAACGGCGTTAAAATTATCGCTGCTTTAGCGGCAGAAAACTGCCGCTAAAGCGGCGATAATGGGCTTGATAATATGCCCTTGAGAATTCCAATAGAAGCCCAGGATCACAGCAGAACATGAGCTTCTATTGGAATTCTCAAGGGCATATTATCAAGCCCATTATCGCCTCTTTAGCGGCAGTTTTCTGCCGATAAGCGGCGATAATTTTAACGCCGTTTCTTGATAATATGCCCCTAAATTAGGTTAGATTTGGCATTTACTATTGGAAAGTGCAATTTAAAGTCGGAAGAACTCATCACCAGTGATTCACAAGTAGGCTCCGTTTTTATCAAGATTTGTTCGTACTGCACCACATGCCTCGTGTCACCACGGCAGTATTGTAAGTCCACTGGTGGAAGTGACAAACGAGCGAGCGGAGGATAACAGCCGCTGAATGAAGCAGCCACGACCACTACTGTGATAGGGCCAGATTCCATGACCTAGATTTACTTAGGAACCTGCTATAGAAGTGTAGAAGGGAGAAAACAAATTACCAATTATACATTTCCCCTCCCCATCTGGCTAAAGGCCCACAGACTCTGAATTTGTGTTTTGTTAATTTATTACAAAGCCAAAAATAACAGAATATAGACACACCTCAAAATCAGAGTATAAAGATACATGAATACTAATACAGAGCCCAATCTAGGAATATAGTTCATTCGGCACAATAGGCACAGAACAATGAATTCCAGAATCAGAACACAACTGAGTATAGACACTGCGTCCAAATCCCTTTTCATTTGTATTTCCGGAAATAAAGAATAATCTGTCCCTACTCTACTTCTAAAGTGGCATCCCTTCCTAATTTCCCAGAAGAATTTCCCTCAAAGGTGTCAGTACATGTTGACTTCCTAAGAAGTGCACTCAAGTTAAATGGGCCAAGTAGCGTGAAGCTACGGAGCTCGTTCTAAGATGCTCCCTTTCCTCAGTCAAAAGCAGAAGTCCTGCAAAACTGTCCCTGTGCCTAATACAAAAAGACAAAGTTACACCCCTAACAGGTCACATGGTAAGCTATTCCATGAACACCTTCCTTGAGTAACTTTCCACAGACTCCAATTAATTGGAAGTCTTTTCCGACGACCTTGGTTCCCAGGTTTTCACCAGGCATGGAAGGTGTCCTCCCTTCTCTCTGTTCAAGTTCTTTAAAGACATTCCTCTCCTCCCATGTATCTTCTTAAATCTAAAATAATGAGGTCGAATTCCTGCACCTGCAGTAGCGGCGAAAGAAAACCTTCTACACACGCATACATTTTAATTAACTCCCCACTTGAGAGCTAACGAGGAGAAACAAAACTTAAGAAAAGCGAAAGTTAGGCCTACAATTGGCTAACCTAAGAACCAGTAGCGGTCGGTGGTGGGAGTGTCGCCAAATGCGATGCAGCGAGCGCAACGAAATTCGTATTATTTATTTATATGTGTACTTACCTGTAATCGGCCGCAATCCGTAGTTTACTACCCCCCACCCTGCCCCTCCCCCGCCCCACGTCAGCACCCGGCGGCACTTCCACCACCGACCGCTACTGCTGAGAACGTTCTTTAATGTGCACCCGTTACACAAGCCTCTATATGAATCCTTATAAACAGTGAATACATTTATTTTACCTAACATTCATAATGCACATGCATGATTACATGATTTCTCTAAACACATGATCAGTCCTGTAAATAACGTATTTTAACATGAAGATATAAACTTCATTGTAATAACAGGAATTACAGCAAAACAATAAAATATATGCGAGTGCAGTTCATACATGAATATAATGCACCCTTACAAAATTATAGAGTGGCGAGCGCTCTATCAGCCCCCCTGATGACTAGTGTCATTAAAAACAGCACTTTTCACTTGCTATGTTCTCCTCGCAGAAAAGACCAACCTAAACAGAAGTCGTAGCCTGCCTTCCCTGCCTAAACTTCTCCAGGTTCTTAAGGTTCTGATAGTGACTGTCCTGCAGTCTTTCCATCTGCCTTTCCAGTCTCCTAAGAGAACTCTCAGCCTGTCTTACCTTGTGCCACTTATAAGTTCTAAAGGCACCCAACAATACAATGATACAGATCACAACTATTATGATAGGTTTCAGAATGTAACCAATAATGCCTTGTCCCAAACTTCCAAATAAACTTCCAACCTTTCCAAATCATTGGCCAATTTTATCCCAAACCCTTCAGCAGCCAAATCATATTTGTTGTGGTGTATCTCAGTGATGTAACATATATATTTCTTTAAATCCTTGCTATTGTCAGGGATATAAGTGCAACACTGTTGAACCCTCAGTAATTTACAGACTCCGCCCTCTTTTGCCAATAACACATCTAACGCAAGACGGTTCTGAAGCACCATGTCCCTTATAGAGACCATCTCTCCATCTACAAGCAATAAAGCTTGAGCCATGTTCTCTGACAGTGTGTCCACCAGTGTTGACAACCTCCTAATCTTTACATCATTCAGAACCACTCCCAAACTCGGTATCATTGCGCCAAATACACTTGTGCCACGTTTCTCTCTACGCGGTTATTCCCCTTCCAATGGCCACAAGTCTTCCATGTGGAATATCTTAGGAAATACCACAGCCAAATAACACGTCCCATACCAATTTGGTGGCAAACGGACTTATGCGTTTCTCCCATATACAAAATACACATTGGGCACTATGGTCAACTTATCCAATAGTGCCGTCTTTAAAGATTCTTCAATCAAGAAAATGTGCTCACATTCACTCTCGCCCACAAATACTTTGTCATAATATGTCTCTGGTTGTCTAATGCAAAGTTTCCCTTTTTGCTGCAAATCTAGAGCTATTGGACCAGAGCTTCCCTTTGCCTTATGATCTAAATCCTCTTGGGTCCATGGAACCACCTCATGCTTAGGATCAGGCCTGAACAATGACTGCCTATGCCTACCCTCTATCTGATCCACAAATTTCTTTTCTATGTCAGATAACTTGCATGTCAAATTGTGTCGATGGGCATATGCTGTATCCAAAGTTACTGTGGGTTCCTGTTTATAATAATCATATTTGTTCAAATATTTAAGTAAAGGGACCTCAGAGAGCACTACGTCATAATTGGAGAAGTAGTACTCAAAATGTGCTTTACCATGAAACAGACTCAGCAACTGAAGGGTTATATATATACAACCACCTGCTATGCCTTCCCAAGAATGAAGAGTCGGTCAGACAGTAGAGAATACAAGCAAGCATTTATTCTAATACTCTGCAAAGGAGTCCGGCATGACCTGCACCCTAAGATGGCTGGAGAGGGACTATTTCTCCCAGGCATAAGAATAGCAATTATACATTTCAGCAGGAGCACAAGACACACTTTCCACAGAAGGCAGCAAGAGACAAAGAGGGGCACACAAGGATGAGCCAAGAGCCTGAGGCCGGGTACACACTATCTCTCTCTGGCAAGGTCATTCTGCTTGCCTGCAGCTGAGCCAGTGGGTGCAGGCTCCGTCTCATGAGAAAGGTATGCAGGCATATAAACAATATATCCAATAATACAGCGAGGCCCAACCTTAGGAGAAAATGCATCCCTGTAGCTTTCTGCTGAAGCAAGCAATACATACACATTCATGTCACAGTCTAATATGGATTGCGAAATACAAAATGGATGCACACTGGCTAACTAAAGCTTACATGCTGTGAGGATAACTCAGTGGGTTGCATAACGTGAACACAAATGCATGTATTTTAGCCACACACTGCTAACCTAAAACAGCACGCAGAGGCATCATAGGAAAGGGAATTTTAAATCTAACACAACACACTACAAGTGATGCCATATGTCAGGGGTGTTAGGTTTGAAAATCCCATTCCTGCTATGCACTCGTATCATGCTACATTAGGTTAGCAGTGTGTGGCTAAATAGATGCCATTTGTATTCACGTTATGCAACCCACTGAGTTATCCCTGCAACGTGCAAGCTTTAGTTAGTAAGTGTGACTCCATTTTGTATTTCGTAATCCCTATTAGGCTGTGTCTGAACTAGGCCTCATTATTCGTATTGCTTGCCTCAGCAGAACACTGTGTTTAGTTATTATTTTTCTTTCCTGTTCAAGGCTGCTTCCCGACTTACTAATGAATAGGCCATTCAGCCCTTGCATGCCTATCCGAGTGTGTAGTTCTGCTCCCACGTTAGGAGACGCTGAGACTCAGCGCGGTAACCTTGAGTTGCCGATAGCATGTACCCATCTGGCAAGAGGTAGCCCATCCTTTTGTGCCTTCTTTGTTCATGTTCGGCCCAGGCCGGTAACTTTCCACTGTGGGCATGGTTGTGGGGTTCTTGGAGGAATGATCATGCATCGCAGGCCGTTGGGTAGTCAGTCCCTCGGCAGACATCTTGGGGTGCAGGTCAGATTGGACTCCTCTGCAGAGTATTGCTAATAAATGCTTGTTTGTATTCTCTACTGTCTGACCGACTCTTCATTACTTGGGAAGGCATAGCAGGTGGTTGTAAATAACCCGAGTGGCCCCGAAGGGCCACTTCCTTCAGGGGTAGGTGATAAAATCTAATGCCCTCCTCTACTGACGCTGGAAACTGCATGCACACATAGCAATCCTTTGCATCCATGGTGTCCACACCTCATACAACAACCTTGCGTACGCATTTAACGTAAAGTCACCTTTGGAGAGGTCTACATGTAACAACTAGTTTCTTCTATCATGTCCCTATCTGATTCTGATGCACACTCTCTTATGTCTGATGTAGAAGGTGTAGGTGTCCCTTGCTCCCCTTCTTCTTCTGCAACATTGGCCTCGACTATGGATGTAATGACCACTACCTTAATGACTACAATCCCCCCTACTATGGGTATACCTATCATGCATTTCTGCCTACGGTTCGAATTTCCAGACTCTATATTGAATCAGTTCTCCAACAAGGTGCAGAGGTAGAATCAACAAAGTCCTTTCTTTTCCTTAAATAATTCTGCACACCAAGTTCTTACTGGGTCCCTTTGGGAATTTTGGAATTCTTCTGTATTCAGTTCAGCAATAATGATCTACAGTTCATCAACAGCCATCCCTAGCCCTCTTTCTTCTTCTACTGGAAAGTCCCTAAATTTATTCTTTTTCCACTTGGGCCTAGGTTATCTTCTTTAGAACAATAATTATGTATTTTCTTTCTCTTTGTTCAGTTCAATTTTCATCATAAATCAAATCAGTGCCAAGAGCATCAACAACGAGTTGCAAGATCTCCATACAACATGCTGCCAATTCTTGAGCTGAGGATTGGCTGCCAAACGTTGGAAATGAGAGTTGATTTAAGATCAGAAGGCGCAATCCACTCAGCCTTGGAGGATTAGGTACCATCAGACGCAAGAGCCCGAGGGCCTCAACTCCAGGGACTAACAGTTCAATGTCAATAATCAGTGCGGTCTCCCGCGTCTCACTCTTCCAGACCTCAGCCTGCCGGACCTCCCTGGTCCCTGCATCTTTGACCAGGTATGTCCACTCAGGAGCAGCGTACTTTTGGCATGGCACTCTTTCTCTCTTAGATCTCCTTAAGCCTTCTTGACTTGGCTCTGCGTCACTTTGCTCAGAATCGGACGTTTCGGAGATGGGAGCGAGATCCTTTTCTGATGTAAGCCTCAAATACAGTCTTTCTTTTCTAACTGGCCACGTTTCGCTTCCAGCCTCTGTTCTCCTCTCCACCCTTGCCTGTCTCACACCAGTCTGCTCAGCTGAATCCAACTCTACTTCGACTGCAACGATTCCGTCTCCCTCAGTGTCTGTACCGGGATCTTCTGCAGCGTGATACCTTTCAGCTCAACCTAGTGAACAGTCTGCTTCAGCAGGAACCCTTACAGCTTGGCTTGTCCCCTCTTCCAACCTTGCGATCTCAGCTGGATTTCTTTGAGCGAGAGGATCTTTTTTTTCCAAGAGTTCTGGAACTCTGCCAGTGTGGGAGGCGTAAATCCATTTTGGTAGCCCTCTGCACTTCACAGCTGTGCTTGTAACTAGAATCACTTGGTACGGACCTTGCCACCATGCATCAAGGCAATTCTTCCTCACATGCTTTCTGACCAAAACCCAGTCCCCCGGGCTTAGGTCGTGCAGGAGATCTTTCGAGGTGGGTGCAGTCACAGTTTCGACCTGGTGAGACACAGAATTAACCACGTCACCCAGTCCCTTTCAATAATCGAGAACCAAATCATCGGTGATGTTTATCAACGCTGTAGCTGACACTGCAGGCAAACGCATCACCCTCCCCATCAATATCTCGTGGGGGGGAAAGGCCTGTTCTCCTATCTGGAGTACTACGCAAACTCATTAGCACCAAAGGCAGTGCATCCGGCCTTTTCAAAGACGTCGACAAGCAAACCTTCGCCACTCTCATCTTGATGGTCCCATTTATCTGCTCCACTAGGCCAGATGCCTCTGGCTTGTAGCTACAATGCAGTCTCTGATCAATTTGTAAGGCAGCACACAACAGTTTCATGATCTCACTATGAAAGTGAGTTCCTCTGTCCGATTCCAATGAGGTTGAAAATCCAAACCCTGGGATGAACTCTCTAAGCAACAACTTTGCCACTGTGTGACTGTCACACCGCCTAGTTGGATACGCCTCAACCCAACATGAAATGACACATACCACCACCAAAACATACCTCAACCCACTGCATCTGGGCATTTCAGTGAAGTCCAACTGTATCCTGTTAAAAGGACCTCCTGACCTCCTAATGTGACTCAGAGCAACTACAGTTTTCTTTCCTGCATTCCTTTGCTGACACGTAACACACCTATGACATACTGCCTCAGCATACACACAAAACCGTAGATTTAACCATGTCTGTCGAAACACCCTCACCATGGCATCTCTTTCAAGGTGAACTGCTCCATGAATATGCCTTGCCATAGTACTCAACAAACAGTTGGGTAACACTGCCCTTTCATCCGCTGACACCCAAATTCCATCCCCTCTTTTCTCACAACCTGCTCTAATCCATGCAGCTTCTTCCTCTTTGGGGACCTCTTCTTGGAGACGCTTAACCTCATCCCAGGTATCAGCCACAGTCAACATCATGCCGAGCTCGGTCTTTTCTGTGCTCTCTCCTACATATTTCCCATTAAAGATACAGGCATGTATGGCACAAAAGCAAGTTAATTCATCGGCATAGCGGTTTCCCTTCATTACAAAATCCTCCCCTCTTCCATGTGCCGCACATTTCACCACCGCTATTTCCTTAGGTTTTTGCAAAGCTTCTAACAGTTGTCGCACATATTCTCCATTCCAAATAGGAGATTCTGATGACATTAAGAACCCCCTATGTGACCACAACTGCCCGAAATCATGAACAACTGCAAACCCATACTGACTATCAGTGAAGATAGTAACTTGGACTCGATCAGAGATGAGACATGCGCGTATTAGGGCAATAATTTCAGCCACTTGTTCGGAGTATACTCCTTGTAAACAAGCAGCTTCTACAAATCCAGAAATAGTACAAACAGCAAAAGCTGCTCTCAAACAACCCTCATTGTCTCTTAAGCATGAACCATCAACAAAGAGGACCAGATCAGATTCGGGTAACGGTTCATCGACAATGTCGGGCCTGGGTTTGGTAGAAAGTTCAGTCACATCCAAGCAGTCATGCTCCTCATAATCTTCTCCTTCAACAGGTGGGAATGGCCTCAGTGTAGCAGGATTCAACATAGAACATCTTTTCAAGGAAACATTCTCGGAAGCCAATATAACTTGCTCACACTTAGTAAGCCTATTATTGGTCAAATGCTGTGTTTTGGTTCTCGTCATCAGATGTTCCACTGAGTGCGGGACATAAACAGTAAGTGGGTGGCCCATCACAATGCTTTCAATGCTGACACTGGTTGCAGCAACGGATCTGAGACATCCGGGCAATGCTGAAGCTACTGGGTGTAGGGTGGATGAAAAATAAGCCACTGGTCTACGGGCACCTCCATGTGTCTGAGTTAGTACCCAGATACTGAACCTCAGGCAAACAGTACTGAAGCTTACTTGGGGACACCTTATGTCCATTCTCTGCCAGGTGATTCAACAGAGCCACATTATCTATCCTGCAAGCATCCTCCATCTCTAAGGCAACCAAAAGATCGTCTAAATACTGAGGGGCAGATTTACAACCCCCCTGCGCCACCAGTACATCATTTTTTGTGACGTACTGGAGGCGCATTTCACATCTCCATATTTACAAGGAGAGGAAAAGCCACCCTACGTGACTTTTCCTCTCCTTGTAAATATGGCCCCTTCACACGCAGCACTTTGCGTGGAAGGGGCGTTCCATGGGTGTTGCTGTGGGTGTTTCCATGCAACACCCATGGAATGAGACACATTTCCAGATTTACGAGGAATCGTAAATCTGGAAATGCGTGTCAATGCTACGCCTCCCCAAAGGAGGCATAGCGAGGCGCAACGAGGAGAAATGTTTTAATTTCTCCTAGTTTTTTCCTCTTTCAAAGCGTGCTGCATTCTACAGCATGCATTGAATCAGGAAAATGCCTGAAGTGATTGTTTTTGTGCAGGAAGGTGCCCCTTCCTGCACAAAAACAATCTCCCCATGATGCAGGCATCCTTGCACCATGGTGCAAGGGTGCCTGCGCCGGCGCATGGCTGCAGTTTGTGCGCCAGCGCAGGGGAGAGCACAGGAATGCGACATATTATTGTAAATATGTCGCATTCCTGTGCTTCGGAAGTGCCGCAGCATGGCGCAGCCAAAGGGCTTGTGTTGTACTTCCTTGTAGATCTGCCCCTGAATGAGGACTGAATTCTGAAACATTGTCAGACTCTCGAGATTCTTCTTCAAGATTTGATTGAAAATTGACGGACTTTCTGTATACCCTTGTGGGATATGACACCATGTTAACACAAGATTTTCCAGCCGGAAATCAAATAAAAATTGGCTTTCCTCATGGAGGGGTATCGAAAAGAATGCCTGGCATAGGTCAATTTCCGTAAACCATTCGGCTTCGCAAGGTATTTGGAACAATATTACTGCTGTATTCAGTACCACAGGACAACATGGAATTACAATCTCATTAACTCTTCTCAAGTCCTAAACTATTCTGTACTTGCCACTAGTTTTCTGCAACCCCGTTATAGGTGAATTGCAGGGGCTTCCTCTTATATCTTTCAAAATGCCTTGAGCAATCATAGATTCAATCACAGGTGTTATTGCTGCCACTGTCTCCGGGGTTAACTTATACAGTGGCGTCCTTGGGAATTCGGCATTTGGCTTGACCTGTATCTTAACTGGTACAACTCCTCAAATCAGACCTATCTTTTCGCAAGTAAAATCCCATACCACAGGAGAGACCGAGTCCCTCAAATCAAACGGACACTCGTCCTTGGTCAAGACAATGAACATCTCTGCACACAAATTCTGACTTGCCTCCTTGAAGGCAGCATAGTTGTCACAGGTCTGTAATTCCACCCCCTTTGGAGTACAATAGATGGTACAATTTAGCTTGCACAGAAGGTCACGTCCTAATAGGCAAACTGGACTTGAGTCACACACCACAAATTGGTGTCGATCCTGAAAAGTTTCTATTTTCACAGGTAACTCATTTATTGGAGGATTGGTCATTTTTTGATTGGTAACTCCTACCACTTGGATCGATTGTCCAGAAAGGGACAAGTTGGGAACCACTGCTGACCTTACAGTAGAAAGGGCAGTGCCAGTATCTATTAAGAACGTAATGGAATGACCGTTGATATCTGCCTCCACAAATGGTCCACTCTGGTCTACCTCCAAGGCTGCCCTAAGGGTACAGCCCTCCTCCCCCCTCTTACACTGTCCTTGCAATGGGTTCAGATCATAACTGTCAATTATTTCAATGAAAGGCATCTGTTGATATACATGATTGGCTGAGGATATTCTCGGGGGTTGAGGCACCTGTACCTCTTGTTCCGGACCTCTCCTATACATGGACCTAGGTCTAGTCACTGTGTTCAGACCATCAGATACCTGCACAGTTTCCTCATTTTGCATTTGATTAGCTGGATTTAGGTGACACTCGCACTTCCAATGCCCAATCTTGTGACAGTAATGACAAGCAGTGTTCCTCCTTGGGTTAACCCACTCAACTCTTGGCACAGGGTCCATTCCTCTTCCTCTTCCCTGTCCTGGATGAGCTGTCATATTTTGACCTGCTCCTCGACCATTCCCTTGTCTTCGGCCCATTGTACCTCCATTCCCCTGCATTAGATCTGGTCTCTCAGCATTCCTCAACTGCACCATCATCAGCTTATCCTTCATTTTCCTATGTGTGGACTCTACTTGATCGCTACAGTACTTGGCATTAAGCAGAATGTCGTCCACTGACTTGTTCTGCCAACATATCAAATGTTGTTGTATCATCAAGCTAATCTCAGCGCTCAATCCCAACACAAATTTCGAGACAAACTGTCCCATGTCTTTCTGTTCAAGGGCATCCAGCCCACTATGCTGTTTAAAAGCCAATAGGAGTCTCTCATAATAATCATGTACTGATTCCTTGGGCTCTTGGGTGGTACGATCAATCTTGAGCCAATCAATACTTCGAGGGGCAACTTTAGACTGGAGCCATGTAATCGCCTGCTCGCATTTTTTCATTACCTCCAGTGAGGGGCCATGAGTTACGGGATCCCTATCTGGTTCATCTGTGGGCCACTCAATTGCAATTTTGCACACCACCCACAAATCACCTGGGACCACAATGTCAAACAGAGTATTTAAATCTATCCACAATACCTTTGAAATCTTCACAAACCAATCAATTTGTTTATACCATTCTGCAGGTTTTTCCCTCAGCCGAGGGAAATCATTAGTGAACGATGCCAAATCACCTCTGCTCCAAGGCACATGTACATACTCTCCATTCTGTACCTCTCCCAATGGGTAACCTCCTATCTTCTCCGTCCCTCCTCTGGGAGGCGGAGTGTCTCCCATCCCTTTCTTGGCACCCTTCTTCTTGGACCACTTCTCTTCCCACCTATCCAACTCTTTCCATGCTTGCATTCCTATGACTAGTTCTCAGATATTTGCTTTCAACCCTACTATTCTCTTCTCTTTCAATTCCTGAACAGTGTAATTTAGCCTGTGATTTCCCTGTAACATTTTTGTTTTTGTCAAATCCACATCGTACTTCCACACCAACTGAACTAATGCCTCATGAACTCGTTTTGCCTTCCTAGTGACATCATTGGCCACAAATAACAGCTCATCTTAATCATATAGATCCACTCTTTCCAATGGCCGGTTCCCATCGAGAATCATTGACATAATATCAACAACCACAATATCGACATGCAAAAATATCGGCACAAAATTATCGATAACACTATTATCGACTAACAATACTTATTTAAGAAATAACACAAATATCGAATACATATTATCGTCAACAATAAATATCGTAAACAACATTATCGAATACACAAATATCGTTAAATAAAATATCGACATTTCTTTAAAAACATACAATATGTCCTAAATATCAAATACTAAAATATAGACAGAAAATTTAACGAATGTATACAAATATCGACTTTTAAAAAATAACTAAAGCAAGATATCTTGACCCCAAAATGTATTTTCACAATATAAACACTCACTACACACATTATAACTATAATATAATCTTATTATAACATATAAACATATAAAAGCATAAGATAATAGCAAAACAAACTAATATATATTAAATAAAATATTATTAAACATAACACATACAACATTTAACATTATAACCAATGTAAAACATACATAAGCAAACAAATCTGTTAAAAAAAAATAATTAGCCCTAAGAATTTCTTAATTAGCGTTTCCCATATATGGAAAACAACTGCCAAAAACTAAAAAAAAATTAACAACAACGAATGAAAACCTCACACTAATAAAATACACCAATGAAATAAACCTATCAATTAAACAAACACTATATAAACAACGAAAATTTACATTTAATATACACTACAACTCTACAGAAAAAAAGAAGAGGAGACTCTGCCGGAGTACTTCCAGAACGCAGATTTACATTACAGAAAGAAGCTTTGCAACTGCACAGAGGGGCCTATTACGATGGCGGGTGGATCGCCCCCGCCGGCCCGGCGGGGGCGATCCGCCCGCCATCCATGCTTCAGTGACCCCCCCCATATTAGGATGGCTGGGGGGTCCGCGGCGGACGGAAAGACCGTCTGCCGCTTTTCCGCCGCTCGACTCGTCGACCGGGCGGAAAAGGGCCATAATATGGTGGCGGTGTCTGCAAGACACCGCCAACCATATCATGATGTAGGCGGTGATCAGCCTTTCCATGGTGGCAACACCGCCATGGAAAGGCATACGGTGTCTGCTTTGGGGGGCCCGTTGCGGGCCCCCTGGGTGTTGGGTGAGTGGGGGGTGCACATGGGGGGTACCTATGGTACCCCCCTACATTGGCGTGGACAAGGTGGCAACCTTGTGCGTGCCAATGCACAACATGCATCCACAGCATTGTGGCGGGCGGTGTTGTGAGCACCGCCCGCCACAATGTTGTGGATGGGGGATGCCACCGTGGCGATGGCATCCTAATGGACACAGCAGGACCGCCGCACCTCTGGTGGATGGTCCTGTTCTCCGTTACGTTGGTGGGCGGACTTTGTCCGCCCGCCATCGTAATAGGCCTCTAAGTAAGTAAAACTGCTGTTAGAATAAAACACTACCAAAAAATATATAAAAATTTAATTCACTAATATATCTCTCTTAAACTTATATCTCCTCTACAGATACCTTCTAAAAAGGAACCAAAACTACTTCTGCTGCATCAACAATAAAGTTACTAAAAAAGTAAGTATATTATAATTTTATATTGAGCAACTCCCTAAAATGCCCACCCAAAAACCCACTAATCCACAATGTCCCCATCACCTACAACACAATAGAACAAAAATATTAACATTATATGTTTTCTTCCCAACAGAAACATCTTCAAGAAAACGAAAATAGAAGTTTGAAAAATATTCAACACCATCTTTACTGACATCAACAGAAACATTGTAAGTATATGCAAAGAAATGTATATGTATTTACTTAAAAACTATACAGTATTATTTCAATTAATTTTTATAAATATTTTCCTTAGAACTAAAAAGACCACCATGACTGAAGGCGCACAATTTATTACATCGCAAAAAGGGAAAATGTTATTGTGTTATATGGGTTATGTATACACACAAGAAAAACAAAAGTTTAAAAGTATTTTGGAAATGCAGCAAATATTATTCGAATAAATGCTATGGAAGAGCTATTACACAGGAAACTAGTGTTATATCTGTAAAAAAACATAACCACCCCCCAAATGTAACTGAGATTGAAGTAAGAGATACTCTTGAAACAATAAAAGAAGCTAGCACTAGTACAGATAGACCTACCACAGAAATACTAAAAGAGCAGTTACTAAGAGTACCCCAACATGCATCTAGCCAATTACCCTCTATTGATTCTTTAAAAAGGACAATAGCTAGACAAAAGAAAGCCACTACAACTACTACACCTGCCCCTAAAACCTTTCAAGAGGTAAAGATTCCACCTGAACTAAGTATAACACACAGTAATGAACCATTTATACTATTTGATAATAAATGCAAAGAAAAAAGAATTATTATGTTTGCTACTACAAACAATTTACTTAAATTACAACAATGTAACACCTGGATGATGGATGGGACCTTCAAAATTTGTCCCAAACCATTTTATCAGTTGTACACAATCCATGTTTTTTCCCAAATACTAATATTCCATGTATCTATACCCTACTCCCCAATAAACAACAAGCTACCTACCTTGAAATTCTAAACCAAATAAACAATAAAACCAATAATTATTTTCTCCAGAAAATAATTATTGATTTTGAGAAAGCCATGATTAAAACTATACTAAAATGCTACCCACATACAGCACATACAGCAATCCAGGGTTGCTATTACCATTTTAATCAATGTCTAAGGAGACATCTGCAAAAGTCAACCCTTAGGGGCCTATTAGGATGGCGGAAGGACTGCCACCGCAGGGCCGGCGGTGGCAAACGCCGGCCCTGCGGTGGTGGTCCTTCCGCCATCGAATGGATATTTCCCACCGCCAGATTAGGATGGCGGTGGGAACATGAATGCGTCCGCCGCGTACGCAAAGACCGTCCGCCGCCAGCAATCTTCCCGATTGCCTGGCAGACGGTCCAGGGAGCCCAAAATGGTGGCGGTGCCTAGAAGGCACCGTCCACCAGATTAGGATGCCAGCTTTAACTGGCCTTTCCATGGCGGCGATGCCGCCATAGAAAGGCATACGGTGTTTTGCCACGGGGCCCGTTGCGGGCCCCCGGGGGGTTGGGTGGCTGCACTTGGGGGGTACCCATGGACCCCCCTACATTGCCATGCTCAAGGTGGCAGGCACCGCGCGGAGCCTGCCACGTTGTGCATCGCAATGCAAAACATCGTATTTTAGCATTGCGTACGGTGCTGCAGCCAGCAGCACCGTCCGCAATGTTAACCTACCTGGATGCGCCCGCCAGTGTGGCGGGCACATCCTAATACAGCGGACGAGACCGGCGCACCTATGGCAGATGGTCCCAGCTCCGCAGGGATGGCGGGCGGACGTAAGTCCGCCCGCCATCCTAATAGGCCCCTAAGTGTGGAATATGCAACTAACAGAAGTTTTGCATACCAAGTAAAAAAACTGATTGCACTGGCCTATGTCCCAGTAACTGAGGTAGCAGAACACTATAACCTCCTAATAGAAAGCCCCTACTATAAAATAAATGAAGAAAAACGAAGCCCACTTTTAGTTTACTTCGAAGATACCTGGGTGGGAAGACTCTACAGATAAGGCCACAGAAGACTACCCAAATTCCAAATTCCATGGTGGAATGTGTACTTGAGCACACTAAACAAACAAGCCAAAACCAACAATGCTGTTGAAGGATGGCATAATGCCTTCCAATCAACAACAGGGAGAGGGATACCTACCCTACATAAACTACTCCAAGCCCTCCAAAAAGAACAAAGTTATCAGGAACTTAGAATGGAACAATCTGTGACCCAAATAGACCCTAAACTCACCAAGCAAACCAAACATTTTTACGAATTACTACAAAGTCAGGTAACACCATACCCAAACACAAGAGGCCTAGAATACCTATCACTAATAGCTAAAACGATACTTTAAATTAATAATCTAAAATAATTTAAAATAGCTTTCTTACAAAACACAAACTGTAACTGTACATATAATTTTTCTTAACTTTGTAAAATATAAATAATTTGTCATATATATTTAATTTAATAATATAAATATGTATTGACATCTTAATTACATTTTACAAAAAATAACACATATATAAAATAGTATCCTCAACATTGCCCTCCCACAATTATAAAATAAATTACTTACGGTTTCTGTAGCTGAAGAAAACGTAATCCAAACATCGTTAATCCATCCAGGTATCTCTCAAGCCAAATAAATGTTAAAATTAATAAATCCCAAAAAAATGTAAAAAGACAACTGTTCCAAAAGGGAAATCCAGGGTCGATAAATCCAACGGAATTAAACCATAAAAAACCCGAAAATATTTCTTAAAAAATGAAACGCTCCAGGAAAACCCGAAAAATTAAGAAAGTGTTAAATAAATATTAGTATTAAATACTAATACACACTTCTTAATAAAAACAAAACGCTATCCTCTCCAAAACGCGATTCCGATAACGTAACCTGTAAAAATGGAAATAAACATACCCACCCACACAAACATACACATACACTATAATAAATTACATGTAAAAACACTTTAGTTACCATATACACACATTTCTATACATATCCTACCCTCTGTACACTAGGCCTCAAACACAAACTATCGACATCTCGCTAAAACATAACTAACAACTAAAACACACCAAAAACACAACGACCTAACACTACACATACTACCTACCACCTAACTACATTCAAATACAAGTAAAAACTTAGGGCCCCATTAGGATGGTGGGCGGATTGCCCCCGCCGGGCCGGCGGTAGCCACCGCTGGCCCGGCGGGGGCGATCCGCCCGCCATCCATACCCAAAAGACCCCCCGCCATATTAGGATGGCTGGGGGGTCCGCGGCGGACGTAAACACCGTCCGCCGCTTTTCCGCCGGTCGACTCGTCGACCGGCCGGAAAACCTGAATAATATGGTGGCAGTGTCTGCAAGACACCGCCATCCATATTATAATGTGTGCGGAGATGAGCCTTTCCATGGCGGTGTAGCCGCCATGGAAAGGCTTGCGGTTTTTGCTGTTGGGGGCCCGTAGCGGGCCCCCGGGATTTTGGGGGGGTGGGAGGTGCACATGGGGGGTACCTATGGTACCCCCCTACATTTGAATGCACAAGGTGGCAGGCACCGCGCAGTGCCTGTCACGTTGTGCATTCAAATGCACAACATGCATTTTTCACATTGCGGCGGGTGCTGCTTGCAGCACCGCCCGTCGCAATGTAACAAATGCGGGAAGCGCCCGCCAGTCTAGCCTAATGCCACTTGCGGGACCGCCGCAACAATGGCGGGCGGTCCCGTTTCCCGGTACGGTGGCGGGCGGACAAAGTCCGCCCGCCATTGTAATAGGCCCCTTAGTTTAAATAAAGAAAATTACACTTACCTTGCTCGACGCGATGCAGCATCTAACCGCGAGCTTCTCCCCTGTGAAATGACCCAAAATAACAGTAAGCGGTTACAAAATAGTACCTGTAAAAAAAAAATGGCTGCTTAAATAATAAAACACATAGAAAATAATGTCACAACATATAATACAGTCATAAATAAACAACATTTATATTTTCTAAAAATATTAGAATATTGCAGTAATATGTTAAAAATAAATTAACATTTTTTCTACTTTGTAAAATTATAATAATAATTAATATAAAATATATTTATAATTATTATAATTACTTATTTATTTCTATCATTTACAATGCTTATCTAAAAATGCCTAAACATGTATAAAATGTTAAATAAAAACGTACCTTTTGAAAAATATGTTTGTATAAAAATTAACAATGTCATAATTAATATTATTAACATTTCATATATTAATAATATTAATAAAAAATATATATTACATGTTCAAAAATAATTAACAAGTGACAATGATTTTTTGGGGCAAAATATGTTTAATGTGAAATTGTTTAATTAAAATGAAATATATATATATTTACTAAGGGGCCGATTCCGATCTCGCTCGGAAGTGCTCCTAGCGGCATCCGCCAGTAGCAAGTCCGAGTCGTACGCGTGATTTCCGTGCGAGTCGTACAGCTGTACGAGCGATCAAGTACGATGCGATAATTGCCTCGCACTCCGACCGACTCGTACCCGTCAGCGATGCCTCCCGGGCGACTCAAAGATGTCCGACGCGTACGGCGCAATGCGTTCGATTTCCGGCCGGGCAAGTACGATGCGCGTTGTGAGCAGCCGGTGCGAGTCGGAGGCTCCGGCTCGAAAAAGCTCCGGGAAGCATACTTTGGGGGTCCGCGCAGTACCCCCCTTCACCCGGGGCCCTACGACTCGGACAGCTGGGGGACCCAGGGGTCCCCCTCACCCATGCATGTACATTGCGGGGGGCACCGACGCGAACACGCGACAGGGGGCGCCCTTTTCCAAGACGTATGTTTTTCACGATGGGAGCCTATGTACGCGACGTACAACAGGCTCCCATTGACTTCAATGGGGCTCCGAGCGACCCGAGTCCATCAGCGCTGCAGCGCATCGTACTCTGTCGCTCGGAGCCCCGGAGTACGAGTCGGTCGGAAAGCTCTACGGGACAGAGTCGGTCGTAGGGCTTTCCTAGCGAGATCGGAATCGGCCCCTTAATGTTAAAAATGCAAAAACAAAACTGTAAAAATATATAGCAAAAATAATGTATGTTACAAAAATGTTATAAAGTAAAATGTCAAAAAATGTTTTCTGCTACAAAAGATAAATACCTGTCTTCTAAAATATAAAAATGTTAAAAACATGTATGTTAAAAAATATAATATATGTGAATAAACATATATCCCAATTATTTTATTTTCCAAGAAGAAAAATGTGTATTTATTTTGTATATTTCCTCACTTGTATATAATTGCCTTAATAAAATATGTTTTTTTACCCTAAGTATTTTATTATTAAAAAATAAAGATCATTTAAAAATTAACACGTTATTCTTTTTCTATTAAGTTATTATCATTAAATATTTCCTTAAATGTATATTTTAATGCAATGTATAATTTTGTTAACTAATATATATCATCTCAATATATGATTATAATTATTATAATTGTAAAGATAATATAAAATATTACACATTTCCATCACTACTAGAAATTATAAAAACATTTTAAACTCACACACCTATAAACATATATAATGTAATATTTCTACACCAACTAGTATAAAGTAAATTTATGTGCTCTACACTAGACATAAAAAATGTACTATTCCCACTACAATTAATATACACTGAGGGAAGTTGCTGAACATTAAAGAAATATATTTTACTATTCCCACTCAAGTTAGTATTAAGTCAGGGAAGGTGCAGGACACTAAACTTATATATTTTACTATTCCTACTCCAATTAATATATACTCAAGGAAGGTGCTGGACATTAAAGATATATAATTTACTATTCCCACTCCACTTAGTATTAATTCAGGGAAGGTGCTGGACACTAAACCTATATAATTTACTATTCCCACTCCAGTTAGTATTAAGTCAGGGAAGGTGCTGGACACTGAACTTATATAATTTACTATTCCCACTCCAATTAGTATTAAGTTAGAGAAGGTGCTGGACACTAAAGATGTATAATTTATTATTCCCACTCCAATTAATATATAGTCAGGGAAGGTTCTGGACATTAAAGATATATAATTTACTATTCCCACTCCAGTTAGTATTATGTCAGGGAAGGTGCTGGACACTAAACAAATATAATTTACTATTCCCACTCCAGTTACTATTAATTCAAGGAAAATGCTGGACATTAAAGATATATCATTTACTATTCCCACTCCAGTTAGTATTAATTAAGGGAAGGTGCTGAACACTAAACCTATATAAGTTACTATTCCCACTCCAATTATTATTGATTCAGGGAAGGTGCTGGACATTAAAGATATATAATTTACTATTCCCACTCCAGTTAGTATTAATTCAGGGAAGGTGCTGGACATTAAAGATATATAATTTACTATTCCCACTCCAGTTAGTATTAATTCAGGGAAGGTGCTGGACACTAAACCTATATAATTTACTGTTCCCACTCCAGTTAGTATTCACTCAGGGAAGGTGCAGGACATTAAATTATATATTATATAAATTACATAAAAATTATTATTTTTATATATTATTAAACTCAAATACATAGACTAAGGGGTCGATTCCGATTCAGGCCGGAAAAAGCACCGACCGACTCGGAGCCGGAATTAATTCCGACCGACACGTACCTGTGGCGCCCGACCCGCCAAGTACGATGCAAAGCGTGCAAAATCCGACCGACACGTACGGAACCCAAGCCGAACGACCGAGCCGCACGGAAAACAGCAATCCGGCCGGAAAAACACGCGAATCGAACCGACCGACACGCACCCGGAACAAATCCGACCGAAACGTACCCGCGAACTCCAAACCGCAAAGTACGATGCAAGGCGCGAAACCACGACCGAGTCGTACGGAGAACAAGCCGTACGACCGACACGCATACAAAACTGCGAGCCGAAGTAACACAAAACACCGCGACCGACGCGTACGCAGCATAGAAAATAGCACAAACACAGCGTGAACGAAACGGAGAAGACCGTACGAGACAACTGTAGGGTCCGACTCGGTCACAAGAACGTTTCCAACATGCACAGAAAGTACTAAGGGAAAATACACAAAAAAAGGGCAAACAAGCAATTACAAAGCCAATAAATACTGGGGGGGGGGGGACAGAGAACAAAGACACACCCACAACTCCACCCATATAAAGGACACAAATCCCAACCATGATCCTTTGCAAATCCTATTCACCTGCCAGCACTCAACAGACAGCAACCACACACCCACAGCTCATCCCTCACACAAGCCACACACCATCAGCACACCAACAAATAGCTACCTCACATACACCAATCAAAACACACACTCACACACCTTCACCTGCACACCAACACACACATCACTCACCATCACCACCCATCACCATGCCCCCAAAGAAGAATCACAAGTTCCTAGATAGTGAATTGGAAGTCATGGTAGACGAGATCCTCAGGGTAGAGCCACAGCTGTTTGGCGCACTGGTCCAACAGACACCCATCTCCCAGAAAATAAAGATGTGGGAGAGGATCATCAACAGGGTGAACGCACAATCACCATGTCTGTGCACAAAGACTGACATCCAGAACAGGTGGTATGACGTGCGCAGGAGGGTACGGGAGCTGCTGAAGAAGGACTACCTCCTGAGCAAACACACCGGCAGTGGACCTCCTGCCAAGCCAGTATACCTCAGGCCCTGGGAGGAGAAGGTGCGGGCCATCCTACCGCCAGTGAGCGTCTATGGACTAGAAAACATCCCAGAGCCTGGTGAGTACACAACAAATGTACACAATATTCTGCCACAATACACACACACATCACTGTCAAGGGGAGAGTCAAACCATGCACTCTTAGCAATTACACAGCAACCAGAACAGAATCATCCCAAAATGTGTATGTCAGTCAGATAAACACAACACATGCCATCTCAAAGTTACATTTAACCGTGTCATCACATGTACAAACACAACTACAACTACAGCTAGGCAGTGGCACAAATATAACTAACAAACACATCCAGACATGTAGCCACCACTACAACACCAACACACAGTGAAGACCACTGAAAGAAAGGAATTCTGTGTATGCTGGGCAAGTCAGTGTAGCCAATAGCATCATGGGAGTCGTAGTCACAGATATTGCTCACCCCCACAACTGTCCCATCAACACCACCATGAATCATGCGCACATCACAGGGAGTGGAAAAGGACTCACAAGATGGCTGACACTGGGTACTGCTGTGGGGAGCACAAGGCCCTGCTGGCAACTGTGCAACAACCAACAGCAGGACACCACTGACTGACATCCTGAGAGACAACTTGCACTCCCTGCAATGGAAGCACGTTCCATGGTGGGATATCTGGCTGGGTGGGAAGGAGGACTCACAGCACTGACCATAGTCACAAGCACCTCCCCTCACACACCCCCTCAACACAAACTCCACATAACCCACCTGGGAGAATGCAATGCCTCACATCCTAACTCAAGATCCCACAAAGAACCACCACCCTGGGTTATGCTGTGTGAAGCACAGGGAGACTCTTGGGACTTTTAGCCAAACAACTGCCAGGACAACACTCCCAGCCATCCTGTCAGCACAGGCAGCCCACCCCACAGGGAGGCAGAGTCAAAAGGAAGGAAGGATGGGCATGCTGGGAAGGGGGTGGAGGCAATAGCATGATGGGAGTTGTAGGCACAGATATTGCTCAGCCTCACAATTGGCCCATCAACACCACTCACAACCATGCTCACATCACAGGGAGTGGAAAAGGACTCACAAGATGGCTGACACTGGCCACTGCTGTGGGGAGCACAAGGCCCCGCTGGCAACTGTGCAACAACCAACAGCAGGACACCACTGACTGACATCTTGAAAGACAACTTTCACTCCCTGCAATGCAAGCACAGTCCATGGTGGGATATCTGGCTGGGTGGGAAGGAGGACTCACAGCACCGACCACAGTCACCAGCAGCTTTTCACACCTCCCCCTTAACACAAACTCCACACAACTCACCTGGGAGAATGCATTGCCTCACACACCAATAATCTATCCCACAAAGAACCACAACACTGGGTCATGCAGAGTGAAGCACAAGGACACACATGGGACCTGTAGCAGAACTAACCCCAGGATTACACTGTCAGCCATCTTGTCAGCACAGGCACACAACCCCACAGGGAAGCAGAGTCAAAGGGAAGGAAGCATGGGCATGCTGGGAAGGGGGTGGAGGCAATAGCATGATGGGAGTCGTAGTCACAGCTCAACATCCCCCACCCACATGGCCCAGCAAGCTCACACTCACGCATGCACATCCCACAGAGAGTGGAAAGGCCCATCAAAGATGTCTGACACTGGTGCTGTGTTGTGGGGAGCACAAGGGCATGCTGGGAACTGCACACCACCCAACAGCAGGACACCACTGTCAGCCATCTTGCCATTGCTCTCACACCCACACACACTGAACTCCCCACAAAAGCAAGTAAGTATGGGAATGCTGGGAAGTGGGGTGGAGGCAATAGCATGATGGGAGTCATAGTCACAGACATAGCTCACCCCCACAACTGTCCCATCAACACCACCCTGAACCATGCTCACATCACAGGGAGTGGAAAACAACTGACAAGATGGCTGACACTGGCAACTGCTGTGGGGAGCACAAGGCCCCGCTGGCAACTGTGCAACAACCAACAGCAGGACACCACTGACTGACATCTTGAAAGACAACTTTCACTCCCTGCAATGCAAGCACAGTCCATGGTGGGATAACTGACTGGCTGGGTGGGAAGGAGGGCCGGCTGTCAACCAAATACAACCAATGCAGACCATGTTCACACCCCAACAAATACATAGAAATGCCCAAATAATGCAGGACAATGTGCTACACCAATATCAACCCCTGACTGTGACAACTTAGGACAATGCAATGTACAGGCCCGCACCCAGAGACACAGTCACAACTGTCAGGTGTGTCAACCATTGATGCCTGCAGAAACATAACATACATTGTGTGTGTCTCCCAAAAACAGGTGATGATGGGGACACAGCAGCAGACGCTGAGGAGTCCCAGTCCCAGGCTCAAGAGGATACGGAGCTCACTGGTGTCGAACAGCCTCTGCCCTCCTCGGATGAAAAAGACCAACCTGGCACCTCGGGTGGAAGTCATCATGCAGCACCAGCAGGACCACCAGCTGCAGCACCAGCAGGACCACCAGCTGCAGCACCAGCAGGACCACCAGCTGCACCCCCTGCACCCACCCCTCCAACGACTGTCACCACAAATACCATCCCTGCCGACATGGACAGAACAAGGAGCACCACCAGCACAGGGACACCACCACCACCACCAACCCCCAAGGGGGACCAGGGTCATCTGTGCGTGCCACTGCACGCACTGCACATGTCAGCAGGGGTGGTGGGAGGGGTGGGAGACAGAGGTCGCTGCTTGCAGAGGTGTCTGGTGTGCATGATGACCCACAACTGGCACGCATAGCCGATGCGTACCAGTCCAGCACCGGAGATCTCAGCCAGGTAGTGGGGCTCCTCAGGGACATCAAAGAGCAGCAGGCTGCCCATCATGCCCGCTTGGACTCACACATGTCCCGCGTGGAGTCCAAGTGGGACACACTGCAAGAGATGACGGCGGTGCATAGGGACATATAACAATGCCTCCGCCAGATGACCAGCAACCAGTCTACACCTCCCTGTGTGCCAACAACATCTGGTGCTGAAACAACTGCAACTGCCACAGGGAGGGAGGATGACTCTGGCGGAGAGTCCCCTGCACCGCAGCAGCCTGTACTTGAGGGGCCCCCCCCAAAGAAGAGGGGTCGTCCGAGGAGGGGCAAGTGAGAGGCCGATGGCCATGTGCAACCCCCAGGAACCCTGACCCTGTTCTGGATGATCACCTTTGTGCGCAAACTGTTCACCCTGTTGACGGCAACACAACTCCCACACATGACATGGGGAGTACAAGTTGGACCAATGTCTCAGACAACTGTGGCCCCGATACTGGGGATTTTTGTCTACCAGGACTTTCAATTCATCTAGGAACTTCTGATTGCAATATAAATGTACAGCACTAACCATCCTGTGCACTATTCACACAAATGTATCACAATAAAAACACTAATACACCATACTTGCCTCTGTTGTGATTCCAACGTGGGTGCTGTCATGGGGATGATGAACTGCAAAATTACACTGTGTATGCGAACTGCAACAGCAAGTACAACACAGGCATGTGAGTAATGGCAACGTGACACATATGAGGGAGACACACCACCAGGGCTACACAACACATACACACCTAGGCCATCTGACTCATTGCCTACACTGATGTTGCCAGGAAAGACGGTGCAATGCACAGACACCACACCTATTCCCAGTTGTAGACAAGTAGCCCACAGGTGCATTAAGCAAATGGCAGTCAAATGTGTGACCACAGACAACGCACATCACAAAGTGAAGCACAGGTTTATTACACAGTTGCAACATGTCGTAACCACTACAGATGCAAGGTAATCCCACCTGGCAGCGGGCACACAGTCAACAACTGTAGAAGGAAGGAAGTCCATGGGTGTGGCGAACATCACCTGTAGGGACACAACAGCTACCACCCTGGAAGTACAATCACATCGTCGGTGGACACAGTTGACCAAACGAATCTGAAAGTACCCTGTGAAGGACAGAAATGACACACAGTCAAAAGCAATGGAGAACAGTTCAGAACAGCAAAACTCATGCACAATACATGTTACAAGATACCCAACCAGAACCAAGTTAGCATGTCAACACTGTTGGGGAGTACAGACTACCTGTAAGCACACATCGCTACACACATCCAGTCAAGTAGCCCATGGACACACTCTAACAGCACCAGAGCACCACCTACACATATCATGCCAACTCACATCATTGACATGACACCTCAGGATACTCACATTCAGCTAAAGAAGTTGGTGATGAGCTATGTGCGGACATCACCATCATCATCATCATCACTGGCATTGTGGTCCAGGCCAGGATCCTCCACAGGTGGCGGATGTTGGTCATTGTCATCCTGGATGAGAGGCAACTCATTCCGCACTGCCAGGTTGTGGAGCATGCAGCAGACGATGATAATCTTGCACACCTTCGCTGGGGCATATGGGAGGGACCCTCCTGTCTTGTCGAGGCAGCGGAAGCGGCTCTTCAGGAGACCAAATGTCCGCTCAATCACTCTCCTGGTCCGACCATGTGCCTCATTGTAGCGCATCTGGGCTGGTGTCACAGGGTTCCTGAGGGGTGTCAGCAACCACGGCATGTTGGGGTATCCCGAGTCACCTACGGACAGACAAGTGCACATTAGCTGACTTGGAAAAGTGGGCGGAATACTACAGATCAGATCACACACAATGGCACAAAGTCAGTACACACCGACAAGCCAGGCACGCTGGTTCTGCATCTGTGCCATCATCCTGGGGATGCGACTACTCCTCATCACAAAGGCATCGTGTGCTGAACCAGGGAAACAGGCACACACGTGTGAGATGGTCATATCTGCAAGACACACCACCAGTGCATTGACCGAGTGGTAGTGTTTGCGGTTACGGTAGGCCTGTTCATGTGCCTGTGGTGGTACCTAAGCCACATGTGTCCCATCAATGGAGCCAATGACATGCGGCATCCTCCCCAGGGCATAGAAGTCACTCTTCACGTCAGTGAGTCGTTGCAGTCTAGGGAAATAGATGTACCGGTTCAGGTATAGCAACATTGCCTCCAACACATCGCGGAGCACACGGCTGAACATGGTCTGTGACATCCCACCAGCAGTCGCCACAGTGTGTTGAAAGGTACCGGTGGCAAAGAAGTGTAGGGCTGCCATCACCTTCACCTTGGGGGTCAGCGCTGTAGGATACGGCCGGCCAGGCTCCAAATGTGGGGCCAACTGCACTGCCAAATCCTCAATCAGCTGCCTGGTGAAGCGGTACCGTCGGATGCTGTCCCGTTCCACCATCGTTGCCAGGTCTGGGAATGGTCTATGGACAGCAGGAGCCCTACAGTGCAGAGGAGAAGAAAGCAAGATTGTCAGTCACCCCACATATGCGGCATTGAACACACTCCATATCACATCATACATCATTATGAGGCACAACTACATGAAGTGTGCAGTTCCGTAAGGACATGTATGGTACATACATGGCCAACATCTGTCATCACGGTTCAACAAGTGGCCGTGTCACAGTTCCCATCTCCTGCTGCCATGTTACAATCACCCCCCACAGTGACATGTGAGGACAGATGTGCCCCAGGCATCACAGCTCAACGACAGGTACATTCCCAGGGACCCTGTATTGCCACATGGACACTGGCATTACATGGAGTATCATGTATACACCACAGCAAAACAACCATGACCCCCACAGGTAGTGGTTCCACTTGCCTCTGCAGGACAGACATGGACGTCTGTGACACACACACGCACAACATCAAAGTCCATGCACAAACAACGTGGATGTGGAGACTGTCTCCCATTGTGCACATGAAATCAGAGACATTGTAAACACTACATGCACACAGACTGTGGAGGACCATCACTATTGTGCCACTGGGTCACCCTGGCTCAAACATACCGTCCCACATGGGACTCACGGGGTATGTGACATGACATACACATACACCACCGTGAAATGTGAGCATGGCACATGCTCAGATATGAACAGTTGCACATCACAGTGGTCATGTACACGTAACACCCAGGATCCTGTCCCCATGAACATGTGCACAGCCTGGGGGTGGCTGCCCCCAGGTGACACCCACAGGACAACATGTACACCAACATACACACAATAGGAAATGCAGCCTTACATGCCTTATGATACAGTTTGGACAGGCTGTGGTGTTGTAGGTGTGCCCCTCACTCCCTGGGAGCTATTTGTGGCTGGCATATGTTCATCTGAGACAGGCATGGTGACATATGCCAGTCACTTGTACAGGGATGCGTTGAACAGCAATGGACCGATCGGTGCCCCCGGCCGGCCCATTGCATTCAATGTGTGCGGGTACGCGTTGTACCCCTGTACGCGTTGAACAGCAATGGACCGATCGGTGCCCCGCCCGGCCCATTGCATTCAATGTGTCGGGTACGCGTTGTACCCCTGTACGCGTTGAACAGCAATGGACCGATCGGTGCCCCGGCCGGCCCATTGCATTCAATGTGTGCGGTACGCGTTGTACCCCTGTACGCGTTGAACAGCAATGGACCGATCGGTGCCCCCGGCCGGCCCATTGCATTCAATGTGTCGGGTACAGCGTTGTACCCCTGTACGCGTCGAACAGCAATGGACCGATCGGTGCCCCGGCCGGCCCATTGCATTCAATGTGTGCGGGTACGCGTTGTACCCCTGTACGCGTCGAACAGCAATGGACCGATCGGTGCCCCCGCCCGGCCCATTGCATTCAATGTGTCGGGTACGCGTTGTACCCCTGTACGCGTTGAACAGCAATGGACCGATCGGTGCCCCGGCCGGCCCATTGCATTCAATGTGTGCGGGTACGCGTTGTACCCCTGTACGCGTTGAACATCAATGGACCGATCGGTGCCCCCGGCCGGCCCATTGCATTCAATGTGTGCGGGTACGTGTTGTACCCCTGTACGCGTTGAACAGCAATGGACCGATCGGTGCCCCCGGCCGGCCCATTGCATTCAATGTGTGCGGGTACGCGTTGTACCCCTGTACGCGTCGAACAGCAATGGACCGATCGGTGCCCCCGGCCGGCCCATTCCATTCAATGTGTGCGGGTACGCGTTGTACCCCTGTACGCGTCGAACAGCAATGGACCGATCGGTGCCCCCGCCCGGCCCATTGCATTCAATGTGTGTGGGTACGCGTTGTACCCCTGTACGCGTTGAACAGCAATGGACCGATCGGTGCGCACCCATTGTCAATGGCCTAGCCTGGCAACGGACGCGTTTTCAAAATTCGAACGAGTCGGTTGCTGTAAATTCAGTTGGTCACCCACAACAATGTTGCAAAATCATGTATGTCATGAAGTTGAAGATTTGAAGGATGCTGTGGGCGTGTATTGGTGCTGCTATTCCATGGATTGGCCAGATTCAGAAGATGCAAACGACTTGGACCTATCACTTTGGACACATGGGACAGTATCTGCCTCTGCAGCACACATATATTGCTGGCAGTTCCCCTGAGAGCTCACTTGCCTGCACTACATGCTCCAGGACGACATCTGCCACTGCACTGCTGCTGACTCTGCCCCCTCTGGACCCTGCAATGGCACGTACTGTGGAGAGAGCCCCAGCCTTCAGCCTTGAGGAGAACCAGGCCCTGCTGGACAGCCTACTTCCACAGTACAGCAAGCTGTATGGGACACCAGGGGAGCAGGTGAGTGTTCTGTGCACTGCCTTTCTGAATGTGCATTTTGTCTGACTAGCAAGGCTGAAAGTCTGCACGCCACTGGCTAGCAGGCTCACTGAGTAGTTGTCACCCCCCATAGTGTGTAGTGACATGCACTGGACAGGTATGGTGCAGTGACAGTGCATTTGAACAAGGTTTTACTTCCCATGCAATGATACCATGTAGTGACTTCTGGCAAACTTTCCATGGGCAGCGTTGCACTGACTGTGTACATCATGTGCCCCTGAGATTGAGACATGTATATACAACTGTGTCATGCACGGTTATGTTGCATGTGTAGTAATGGCCTTTTCACTTTGTCATCCTCACAGGTTAATGCCCATCGGAAGCAGGATATCTGGAAGGACATCGTCCGGGCTGTGCGGTCCGTGGGGGTCTACAAGCGCCGGATCTGCAACTGCCAGAAGAGGTGGCAGGACCTTCGGGGCTGGACCCGGAGGATTGCATGGGTCCAGCTGAAGCTGTCACCTCCTCGCAGGAGGGGCGGAACACGGACCCTGACCCCCCACATGCTCCAGATCCTGGCAGTGGTGTTTCCAGACCTGGATGGGCAGCTGAAGGCCAGACAGCAGCAAGGAGGGGGTGAGTCAAAGACTGCACTGTGAACTCTGTATTACATGCTATGTGCCCTCCTCTGGCCTGGTTAAACTGCCACAGTACAGCAGTCATGTTGTCCAGGAGCCATGTCCCTCTATTGTGCACTGCCCACTCCTCTTCTGATACCCAGGTGTGGCCCTTACATTCAGGGAATTGTGTCACTTGGGACTGTGTCCTTGCAGTTTGCTTCACTCAAGGTGGGGGACAGCATCTGTTTCCCTAACTCTGTTGTGGCCATCATGGGTGGGTCCATTGTTCACACAATGCCTGTGTTCGGACATGTAATCTGCGTGTTGCTTTGATATGCGGTCCACTTGCTGAGCTGAGCCACCACATGTGCCTGGGGTATCTGGCACACACCCATGCAGCGGGTGGGAACAATGTTTGGGCCCCAGGAGTGTGCAGATTACGTGTGTCACACATACATAGCCAGCTATCCACTGTCCAGGGCTCATCCCTCATTCATGTGGGGCAGGACAGTCATGCCTACTCCAGCCCATCCAATACACCTGTACTCCCACTCCCGTGTATCAGCTGACACGTTGTGCGCAGTGATTTGACCCCTCAGGTGTCTGCCTCTGTGTCAGTGTGCTGTGGATTTGTTGCCAGGACTGCTGTGGTGTTTCTCGGTAGGGGCTCAGCATGCCACTGGAGATGTGACCATAGGAGACGATACTTGTGTGTCACATAGGTGTTTGATCAGCTGCCCGTGCAGACTGGGGTATGCAAATGTGAAGTTCAGGCAGCTGTTTCCCATTCACAGCAGATTGTGAGGGGCTCAGGTTCAGAGGGTAGTGTCACAGGTCTCCCATATGTCCAATCGGTATGACCTGGACAGATGACGGTTACGATGATGTGTTGTGTGGGGGATGTACATTTGCACTTGTGCAGCTCCAGGACTTGCATTCCCCATGACCTACTATTGTGACACAGTGCAGAGTGTTGTTGTCTGGCTGCCAAGTCATACATCACTGAGACAGTGATGTATGACTTAGCAGTCATGCCTCCACCATGGCATGTGTCTACTTATTGGTGATCCTGCAGGGGAGTGACATGTGCTACATGCACACCATTGTGGCGATGGCTATCAGGACATGGGTGCATCATGGTGTCTGTCGCTGGTATGCATCACATGCATTTCCTATTTGACTCTGGGCATCCCTTTCATCCGGAAACCTGTACTGACTCAGTGGCAAGAGTTGTGATGTGTGCATGTCCACATGCTACACCGTGTCCTCTGCACTGTCCAACTACTGTGTAGGTGGTGCATGTGTCCACACTGGGGTGTTGCTATCCAACAGACACCAGACAGATGGGTGCAAGGCCATGTGGGATGTGAGTGCCATGGTTGGCATCAGACTGACAATTGGCTTCTCCTGTTCAGTTAGGGCACTTTTAGCAATGTTCAACTAATGATGCCAGGGCTTGCTCTGTAATGTGCTGTGCTCACAGTGGTGTGTGCGTTTGGTGCAGGTGACTGATGTCTGTCTGTTTCCCCATTGATTGCAGATACATCCACGGCCACGGAAGGGGACAGCTCCATGGACCAGGAGGAGCCGGAGAGCCAGACTGGGTCAGCAGCCGAGGAGTGGTCGGAGGGACCCAGTGGCACGGAGGGCGAGGGGAGCCACACCGAGGAGTCCTCAGCAGCATCCACCTCAGCTGAGGACCACAGTGGCTCGGAGGATGACTCCCTTATGGAGGCGGGTGTCAGCAGCCAACACACCCCAGCTAGTGTTGCTGTCCCCGCCACCACCAGCACCACCACCGCCCTCCCATCGGCTCCCATTCCCCAGGTCCGTGGAGGCTCCCATGTTCGGGAGCGTGTCTCCTTCAGGCCAGGCACCGCACCCCCTGCCCCTGTGTCCCCTGCTGCCCTGAGTGAGGAGTCTGTGTACCTCCTTCGCCAGCTCCATGTAGGGCAGACAGCCATGCTGAGTGTCCTCCATGCACACACCGCTCTGTTGACTCAGCTGATGTCGTTCATGGAGGGCATCTCATCGGGCATGTCTGACTTACAGAGGGGCAATAGGTCCATGGACTCCTCCCTGACGGCAGCAGTGTCCCTCCTCAGACAGTCCCTCACCCCTCCTGCCTCTGCTCCATCCACACTCCCCAGCACCTTACCCGTCCCAAGCACACACACACCGGCACAGGCACACACCAGCACACACACGTCCAGCACACAGACACACACGCCACAAACAAAACGCACACGCACGCACAGTCAGGGGACTGAAACCAGACTCACAGGGGATGGGGCCCTGGAACACACACACGCATCCACAAGCACTGCGCAGTCCTCAGTTGCCTCTCCCTCCAAAGCACCCTCCCTTGCCTCACCTGCAACCCCAAAGTCACAGCGGCTCTTCCTCTGTGACCTCGGCCTCATCCCCTACGATCCAGCTGCTCCAGCATCCAGGGGAAGAGGAAGCCCACCCACACGGAGCAGAGTGTCCCTCGCCCCCGGACACCCTCCCCCAGGCGCAGACAGACTGAGGCCCCCACCCGCAAGTCCCCCCAGAGTCGTAAGAGCAAGACCCCACCGCCGCCCTGCAGCTCAGGCACCAGGTCTCCTTCCTCCATCCCTCAGGCCCCCACTCCACAGGTGCCCCCACCACACCCTGCCCCAGGTTCCCCCACCCACAGATATACCATCCCCAAGAGGATCCGGCCTTCTCCCCCTGCCACTTTCTCTCCCGGCACCACACCCCCGCTGCGCTTGTCTGTGCCACTGATGTGGTGAGGGTGTCCTCCCCTGTGTCCAGCCCACCTTGCCTGTTCCCCATTCTCCTCCCCTGGAGGTAGGCACTGCAGTGGAGTCCACTACCACCCTGTCTGACTTGGGCACTGCAGTGGCGGACCTGTCCACTCCATCTGCACGGTCCACTGCAGTCGTGCCAGCACACACACCATCTGAGCCATGCCCCCCAGTTGTGCAGGCACACACCATGTCAGACACCTCCACTGCAGTTGTCAGTGGCTCTCCAGCACCCACCACCCCTTCCCTGCCTCCTCCTGGTGAGCCCTGATCCAGTCCCTGCGGTGCCTGGCCTGCCCCCCGGTTGCCCCTCCTAGTGGATTGTCCCTGGTTTTGTGCAGTGCAGGCATGCGTAGGGTGACATCTGCCACTGTCACCCTGTATTGACTTACTTGATGGACTGGCCATTGGCCTTTGTTGGAGCATTACTGTTCTCTGAGTTTTTGGACACACATATGCTGAATAAAGCAACTTTCTGTTCTCTAATGCTATTACTTCTGATGTACATGATGTTGATGATGCTGACCATGCCCTTGCAGCAGGGATGATGATCTTTGGTCTCATGAAAATGAAGTGTCACTGGGCAGGGCCCCATGTGGTGCAGAGGGACAGTGTCCTATCCTGTGGTGTATCCATGTCATCCTTAACAGCATCTGTGGGTGTCATGTGTACAATATTTGGCAATGGAATTTCCTAGTTACATTAGCAATGTCACATCTGTGGCTTCCATCCCTGCACATCTGTAGTGCTTGCCATTGTTCAATTCGTCTACTTCCCTGACCGTGTGGCCATCTCCAGTGGACATGCAGGTTTGGGCATCAATGGGGAAGGACTCATCTGTGTTGTCAGTGCAACTTGCTGTACATGTGTGTTGGATCTGTGCTGATGATTTCATTGACACTCCCATGACCAGGCTGATGTGATGGGAGCCTTGATTTGGTGCTAATTGTTTACTGTGTGACAAAGTGTTGTGCTGACATGATGGAGCCCTACTGATGCGACATATGGCACAGCTTTCCTCACACAGGAGTGGAGTCCCCTCATGGCAGTGTGTGCTCCTGTGACATTGCCTGCGCCCAAGGTGTGTGTTGTATGAGCATGTATGTGTGTTCACTTCCATTTTGCTATGCGTGCTGGGATCCCTAGTGATGTTCCTGTTTGTGATGCTTGCTGAGTGGAGCTATGTTCCCCCAAAGTCTACTCCCTGGGTTCTCTGTGATGTGGGTGCATGGCACATTACTGGTCATCAGGGTGTCACCCATAGGTGTGTTTGCTGTCAGGGCTGAGTTTGTGGGCAGGCGCTGATGGGTCACAGTTAGGATTCCCCTTAGCACTTGTTGTTTACTCCTGTAATGTGATTTCCGGTTTGTGTTAGCCTTCATTGTTTGTGACACGTTGTGTGTGTGACTGCTGGCACTCCTCAGGGTCAGGGCTGCAATGTTGGTAGTTGTCCATGTGTGTTCTTTGTGGGTGACCTTGGCTTCTTCATTGGTGTGTGACTGTGGCTGGGATACCATTGGTTGGTGTGGTGTTGCCGTCATGTCCATGTACGGCGTAGTGTGCAGTGTGTCAGACATTTAGGAGTCTTGTTGAGTGGCCATGTGTGCTGTGTTTCTGCACCTTGCTTCCCACCCACCCCCTGGGATTGTCATGGATGCATGCGCAATGTCACCTGTGCATGTGAGCTTCACTGCAGCACATTGTTGGTGGTCGAGGTGTGTGTTGTTTAGTGTGTGCAGATGAGAGTTGTTGCCCGGCAAGACCCCTGCCTCCATGTTGGCCTTGGCTTACTGGCCATGCTGATTGATTTGTGCTTGTGTGGGTGTGCTGGTGATTCTTTGCTCAGGATACATGACTGTGGTTCACAGTGTGAACGACATCTGGCTTTGTCATCACAGTGGTATTGTAATGCAGCCCAGGGTCACCACATTGTGTGGGCCCTGGGAGTGGTGCTGTGGTGCCTCGGTGTCTTACTGTGTGGGTTGCTGTTCCTACATGCTTGTGTGACATGTGTGATTTGTGCTCCCTCTCATCTGACAATGCCTGATTGCCCACATATGGGGAATTGGATCCCTGAGTTACCTTTGTGTGGCACTGTATGCACATCTGTGTGTTTGGTCTTCAGGCCTCCTCATGTGTTGTGTGGTTGCCTGGGGACACTGGTCCCCCCCCTCACCTGTTGTGTTTGATGTGCAGTGTGTGTCTGCCTGTTTGTGTTTGTGCATCAGCGCCACTGCATTGGCATATTCATGGTGTGCCATTATCTGTATGTTGTTTGGTGTGTTTGCCCTGCTGTCCCTGGGACTCCTAGGTCATCAGTCAGCACAATGATCATTGTTTATGTGTCCCATTGCTGCCATGGTATGGTATCTGTTCACCTGCCATCTGCAGTCTACACAGGGTATCTGCCTTGGTGTGTCCATTGGTGCAAATATGTGGGTGTGCATTGTGATGGTCACTTCTGTCATTGTGTCATTGATGTATGTTGACTGTGTCAGACACCATGGGTGATGTTTGTATGCAGCTGGCCAGAGGTATGTCTTATTTGCACTGCACTGTTTGCCTCCCCAAATCTATGTTGCAATGGGACACCTGCACTACTTTGCCACAGTTGTGTTTGTTGTTCTGTGACCAGGATTTGTCCATGCAGTTTGCCAGTTGCAGCTTCTACTTTGTTCACACTTACATTTTGGTCACTGTGATGATGGGGGTTTGGACCCCATTGCCACAATGGTCAAGATGTGCTTCAGCTCAGGACCCCACACTTACATTTTGGTCACTGTGATGATGGGGGTTTGGACCCCATTGCCACAATGGTCAAGATGTGCTTCAGCTCAGGACCCCACACTTACATTTTGGGCACTGTGATGATGGGGGTTTGGACCCCATTGCCACAATGGTCAAGATGTGCTTCAGCTCAGGACCCCACACTTACATTTTGGGCACTGTGATGATGGGGGTTTGGACCCCATTGCCACAATGGTCATGGCCTGCTTGCATTGTGGGGGCCACCCACATTTATGTGTGGCACATGTGATAGGGTGTCACATTGTATGTTGATGATCATGTTCTGTGTCGTAGGCATTTGAAACAGTCTACACACGCTTGTCATGGTGTTGGGGGGATGTCAATGTTGCATTCTTTATGTTGGTGTGTGCTTGTTGTGACATGTATTAGCCATCCTGTCAGTGGAGATGTTGTTAGTGGTAGGCATCCAGCCCCCCCTGGCTAAGGGTGGTAGTAGTGGTAGGCATCCAGCCCCCCCCTGGGTAAGGGTGGTAGTGGTGGTAGGCATCTGGCACCCCCATGGCTAAGGGTGGTAGTAGTGGTAGGCATCCAGCCCCCCTGGCTAAGGGTGGTAGTAGTGGTAGGCATCCAGCCCCCCTGGCTAAGGGTGGTAGTAGTGGTAGGCATCCAGCCCACCTGGCTAAGGGTGGTAGTGGTGGTAGGCATCCAGCCCCCCCTGGGTAAGGGTGGTAGTAGTGGTAGGCATCCAGCCCCCCCTGGGTAAGGGTGGTAGTAGTGGTGGGCATCTGGCACCCTACTGGCTAAGGGTGGTAGTAGTGGTAAGCATCCAGCCCCCCTGGCTAAGGGTGGTAGTAGTGGTAGGCATCCAGCCCCCCCTGGGTAAGGGTGGTAGTAGTGGTGGGCATCTGGCACCCCCATGGCTAAGGGTGGTAGTGGTGGTAGGCATCCAGCCCCCCTGGCTAAGGGTGGTAGTGGTGGTAGGCATCCAGCCCCCACTGGGTAAGGGTGGTAGTAGTGGTAGGCATTCAGCCCCCCCTGGGTAAGTGTGGTAGTAGTGGTGGGCATCTGGCACCCCCATGGCTAAGGGTGGTAGTAGTGGTAGGCATCCAGCCCCCCTGGCTAAGGGTGGTAGTGGTGGTAGGCATCCAGCCCCCCCTGGGTAAGGGTGGTAGTAGTGGTAGGCATCCAGCCCCCCATGGGTAAGGGTGGTAGTAGTGGTGGGCATCTGGCACCCCCTGGCTAAGGGTGGTAGTAGTGGTAGGCATCCAGCCCCCTGGCTAAGGGTGGTAGTAGTGGTAGGCATCCAGCCCCCCTGGGTAAGGGTGGTAGTAGTGGTGGGCATCTGGCACCCCCATGGCTAAGGGTGGTAGTAGTGGTAGGCATCCAGCCCCCTGGCTAAGGGTGGTAGTAGTGGTAGGCATCTGGCACCCCCATGGCTAAGGGTGGTAGTAGTGGTAGGCATCCAGCCCCCTGGCTAAGGGTGGTAGTAGTGGTAGGCATCTGGCACCCCCATGGCTAAGGGTGGTAGTAGTGGTAGGCATCCAGCCCCCTGGCTAAGGGTGGTAGTTGTGGTAGGCATCCAGCCCCCTGGCTAAGGGTGGTAGTAGTGGTAGGCATCCAGCCCCCTGGGTAAGGGTGGTAGTGGTGGTGGGTATCTGGCACCCCCTGGGTAAGGGTGGTAGTAGTGGTAGGCACCTGGCACCCCCATGGCTAAGGGTGGTAGTATTGGTAGGCATCCAGCCCCCCTGGCTAAGGGTGGTAGTGGTGGTAGGCATCCAGCCCCCTGGGTAAGGGTGGTAGTAGTGGTAGGCATCCAGCCCCCTGGGTAAGGGTGGTAGTAGTGGTAGGCATCTGGCACCCCCATGGCTAAGGGTGGTATTAGTGGTAGGCATCCAGCCCCCTGGCTAAGGGTGGTAGTAGTGGTAGGCATCCAGCCCCCTGGCTAAGGGTGGTAGTAGTGGTAGGCATCCAGCCCCCTGGGTAAGGGTGGTAGTAGTGGTAGGCATCCAGCCCCCTGGCTAAGGGTGGTAGTAGTGGTAGGCATCCAGCCCCCTGGGTAAGGGTGGTAGTAGTGGTAGGCATCCAGCCCCCTGGCTAAGGGTGGTAGTAGTGGTAGGCATCCAGCCCCCCTGGGTAGGGGTGGTAGTGGTGGTGCGCATCCAGGCCCCTGTGTGCATATGTGGCATTGGTGATGGGCATCCCGCCCCTATGGTGCTGCTGTTGCTGGTGTAAGTAAATTCTGCATCCCTCTGTGTGTGTGTGATGTGTCGTGTACGTGTTGTATGTTTTTGTGGTTGGTGTCTGACTTACCTTCTGCGCCGTACGCGTCCGTGCCTGTTCCGGTAGTAAATGTAGAATATTGGTAGGATCGGAACGAAGGGATTCATGGTTGGTTCGTCTCGTTCGTCTTTCTCGTTGCTTCGCGTCGTCCTCGTCGCTGGCGTGTTCGCCTCGTAGCCGTGGATCGTGTTGTGGCACGAATCGGAGCTTATGTGCGCCTCTCCCGGAAGCTTTGACGTGCCGGACGTAGCGACGGGTTCGGCGCGTACGGAAAGCGCATCGTACTTGTCCGGCCGGACGGGGCTGCATTTTCCCTTCCGTGCGACTCGATTCGGCGTTTCCGGATTCGCCTCGGTCGGAGAACAGGACCTGGATTGGGTGAGTACGACTCGGCCGGATTCTATGCTGTTGTGCGCATCGTACTTGCTCGTTCGGAATAATGTACGGATCGGTCGGAAAACAGGCATTCGCATGGCTTTTTTCCCGACCGAATGGTATTGGGTGCGCCTCCGACCGAGATCGGAATCGGCCCCTAAATATAATGCATTAATCCACATTTAAAATATTTTTTTTCACCAATAGTTATAACATTCTTATTACTTAACCATTTTAAAATATTAACATTTTAAAATAAAAATCCAATATATTTATAAAAAGTACACTTATTAATTATGAATTCGAAATATTTTTTATTTTTTTGGGATAAATATTTAAAAAAATAAAATAAAATAAAATATTACATTATATTTCTAAACACTCTTTATCTCTCATCCCTATAAACACAAATTTGCAATTATAAATGTAATGTTTTGTTAAAAAATATTTTAATTACAATTTAAATTTTAAATTTTGTATAAAAATGTCATTTCTCACCAACATCATCCACTATAATCCCAACATCCCATTGCAAATAACTCTATATTTTAATTTATATTATTTAAATTAAAAATAATTGTAAAAAATATTTTTTTAAATAACTCCCCACCATTAACCCCTAAAAACACAAAATTCCTAATCAAAAAATATTTTTTTCCCATAAATTCATTATAAAATTTCAAAATTTGATTTTCAAATTTTTAAAAAACACTCCCCACCCTTATCCCCTACAAACACAACATCACGCTCATAAAACATTTCATAATTTAAAATTTAAAATATTTAATTTAAAAACATTTTTTTACAATTATTTGAAAACACTCCCCACCCATATCCCCTAAAAACCCAACATCCCGCTCCTAAAATTTATATTACATTTATTTTTTTAACAATATACTACAACTATTATTACATTAAAAACAACAATATTTTAATATAAAATAATACTATGGCGATATTTAAAAAAAACAATATTTTATACATTCTATATTTTTTTCCATATTTTTAACAACACTAACAAACGATATTTTTTAATAACGATATTTTTAATTCGATATATCATACTTCGATATTTCATTAAAAAAAAACGATGTTTTTAACATCGATATATATAACATCGATATTTTAGTATTATCGATATACTAAACTCGATATTATTGTGTATCGATATTAAAAATTCGATATTGTGACTAGTTACCTCCCATCGATCACCTCATCTACTTCTGCCTTCAACTTCAGTACATCTAACAGTTCTGCCTTCATTGCACCCTCAAGCCTTCCTCTACTGGTTACATTGCACGGTCCCTCCCTGTCACAACTTTGGTTTCACCAGTGATCCTCTGTCCCCTCAACTTGGACAGTGGGCTGGGCTTCCCTCTCACAACTCTGACTCTTCCATCTACTTTCTGACCCTGCATTCGGGAACCCAAGTCGTGTTCTAGACGCCTCTTGTCTCATTCCTATCTCAGCTGTGCTTCTCATAGTCTCCCTCACTGGTGGAACCCACATTCTTATTTCTGCCCTAGAATTTACCAGTGTACCTGTTCGCCTTGTTTACAATCCTGTGCACACCCTTGAAGGGTCTGACGTCGCCGGCAATGGAGTGCTAGCTTCTACAGGCGCTAAAGGTACAACCGTCCCTCCCATTGTAAGGCTTCCTCCAGAGATAGTTTCTTCCCCCATTCCTGTCTGCTGTTGACCCCCACTTTCTCCCATACTTGGATTGTATATCGAGCCCACGGGTCCAATAGTAACCGGCACCGTGAGAGCTTCTGGTAGCCGTATGTCACTGTTGGCTCCTCTCACCTCAGTATTCCCAACTTCTAAGCATCCTGCCCCTTCCGATCCCATGGAAATCTTTCCCACTACTCGTGCACTTAGGCCTACCGGAGTCGATCCCACTCCTGGGTTTCCTTCTCCCAATTCTCGCTTTCCCCCTCAGACTGAGGGTTATAAGGTGGAAGACACTCTGCCAATTGTCTGTCTAACAAGCTATCATCTGTGTCAATTTCATCCTCTGTATTTCCTGTTAGTGCACCAGCTCCTTGTACCAACAGTGGGTACAATCTTTCTCCCTCAATGGTATCAACCCTCCACCTCTTCAACTGATCATCCCACCTGGCATCCTGATATGACTTCATTGCTTTTCTCATCCTTTCCTGGGAGTTTTCTCTCCGCCTAGCTTGTGCTGCCCTCATCCATGCATCTAATGCCTCGAATTGTGTGGGTCTAGGTGGAGGTTTTAATGAAGACATAACTCCCTTAATTGATACAACACATCCAATCGAAATGACCCATAACGTAGAAAAGCCAATTCTCCTTCCTTTTCTGTAATCTTATGCCAATTTTGGAGCCACACTATTGTATGAAGTCCTACATTTGTTGCCATGTAATGTGCTGGGGTATCCTCTGGCGGGGCTTCTTCCCCTACCCGAGTCACCACACCTGAATCTCCTCTACATAAATCTCGCAATACCTTAAAACATCTCATTTTGAATTTAATTGTTACAAAACACTATTTTCCTTTCCAAATTTCGCCGAGAACCCTCCAATCCCAGCGCGGCGTTACACCGACCGGCCTATCACAGCGCGGCGCACTCTGACATCACTGTTCCCTCTTTGCAGCGGTTCACCCTCCTTCACAATCGCACCATATATATTCGCTCTCACATTTACACAACCAAGTAACTGTTATCCAAAAGCTACTAAACCAAGTAACTACCAATCAGGCAGTCACAATAACCTACAGTTAAATAAAACCAAGTAATTGTCTGCCGTCTACAAGATCGATAGTATACTCTCTCTCAAGAGCATTCACACTCCGTGACCCACGACCTGCGTCAGTCACTCGAATTGCTGTAGTCCACCCCTGGCACCTGAGGATTTCCACATGCGACTCTATTAGATCCACTCACACAAAGTTTCCTTTCCCAAGTGAACCGTCGATAGCGCTCCACGACACCCACATCAATGATCATACAATTACAGCACAAAGCTATCCCGGGATCTTGGACTTCTCTTGAGTCCGCTTTCCAAAAACCTCCTGATACACACGTGTTCGGACCAGTAAACCAATAGACTCACATTCACTCAACTATCATTCCCACTCCGCAAGACATCACACAATCAATTCACCGCAATCTAACACACAGATCACTATTCAGACTCACTCTACCGCTGTCTCTGCCGCACCGTCAATTTCAGCCAACCTCCGTCAACGCTCGCCGTGCTCTGTTCTCAATCATGGGGCTCTATTTCGGACTCTATGGGTCTAATTCTGCTCTAGATTTTCCTGGGTTCTCCCCTCACCTCTAGAGGCAACCATCCGTTTCTGCTACCAATTGATGGGGCCAGATTCCATGACCTAGATATACTTAGGAACCCCTGACCGATGGTCTTTATTGCCTGCTATAGAGGTGTAGAGGGGAGAAAACAAGTTAACAATTATACATTTCCCCTCCCCGTCTGACTAAAGGACCATAGACTCTGAATTCAGGTTTTGTTAATTTATTACAAAGCCAAAAATAACAGAATATAGACACACCTCAAAATCAGAGTAAAAGATACATAAGTACTAACACATAAAAAGAACCAAAATCAAAACACAAACAATGATAACATAAATAAAATACAAACGGCACAGGACTCAGACAAACGCCTCAGTCATCAATTAAGAATCATTGCAAGGAACACACAGAGACACTGATATTGACACAATGTGACAAAACCCAAAAACAACAACTCAAAAGGACGTTACTTGAATTAACAGCAAACAAATGATGGACGGAATGCTGACAATGCAAACATTCTCCCCCAGTCAAAAGATCTGGGTTAAATCCATCGTTCTTTTGCCCACTACGCCACCCCAGTTTGGACCCAGCCATATGCAAATCAGTCTTGACCCTGTGCCCCATGGGAACAGTCCAGACCGAACTGCCAGGCCAGGTTCTCCCTGGACCGGAAACAAGCATCCTGGGACCGGTTTCAGGGTATGTCACCCTTCTTCAGCCAGGCTAGCTTGAATCCAGTGGCACAGTGAGCAAGGGACCCACATCTGGGCATACCCATCCCACTTAGGGCGAAAAGTGTTACAGCAAACAAATGATGGAAGGAATGCTGACAATGCAAGCATTCTCCCCAGTCAAAAGTTCTGGGTTAAATCCATCGTTCTTTTGCCCACTACGCCACCCCAGTTTGGACCCAGCCATATGCAAATCAGTCTTGACCCTGTGCCCCATGGGAACAGTCCAGACCGAACTGCCAGGCCAGGTCCTCCCTGGACCAGAAACAAGCATCCTGGGACCGGTTTTAGGGTATGTCACCCTTCTTCAGCCAGGCTAGCTTGAATCCAGTGGCACAGTGAGCAAGGGACCCACGTCTGGGCATACCCATCCCACTTAGGGCGAAAAGTGTTACAGCAAACAAATGATGGACGGAATGCTGACAATGCAAACATTCTCCCCCAGTCAAACGATCTGGGTTAAATCCATCGTTCTTTTGCCCACTACGCCACCCCAGTTTTGCACATTTGCATATGGCTGGGTCCAAACTGGGGTGGTGTGGTGAGAAAAAGAATGATGGATTTAACCCAGAACCTTGGGGGTGAATGTTTGCATTGTCCAGCATTCCGTCCATCAATTGTTTCTTTTGCATTTGTCGTCCTAAGTGGGAAGGGTATGCCCAGACGTGGGTCCCGTGCTCACTACACAACTGGATTCAAGCTAGCCTGGCTGATGAAGAGTGATGCCCTGAAACCGGTCCCAGGATGCTTGTTTCCGGTCCAGGGAGGGCCTGGCTTGGCAGTTCGGGCTGGACTGTTCCCACAAGGAACAGGGTCAAGACTGATTTGCATATGGCTGGGTCCAAACTGGGGTGGTGTGGTGAGCAAAAGAATGATGGATTTAACCCAGATCCTTGTGACTGTCGGTGAATGTTTGCATTGTCCAGCATTCCGTCAATCAATTGTTTCTTTTTTATTTGTCGCCCTAAGTGGGAAGGGTATGCCCAGACGTGGGTCCCATGCTAACTACACAACTGGATTCAAGCTAGCCTGGCTGATGAAGGGTGATGTCCTGAAACCGGTCCCAGGATGCTTGTTTCCGGTCCAGGGAGGGCCTGGCTTGGCAGTTCGGGCAGGACTGTTCCCACAAGGAACAGGGTCAAGACTGATTTGCATATGGCTGGGTCCAAACTGGGGTGTTGTGGTGAGCAAAAGAATGATGGATTTAACCCAGATCCTTGTGATTGGGGGTGAATGTTTGCATTGTCCAGCATTCTGTCCATCAATTGTTTCTTTTGCATTTGTCGTCCTAAGTGGGAAGGGTATGCCCAGACGTGGGTCCCGTGCTCACTACACAACTGGATTCAAGCTATCCTGGCTGATGAAGGGTGATGCCCTGAAACAGGTCCCAGGATGCTTGTTTCCGGTCCAGGGAGAGCCTTGCTTGGCAGTTCAGGCTGGACTGTTCCCACAAGGAACAGGGTCAAGACTGATTTGCATATGGCTGGGTCCAAACTGGGGTGGTGTGGTGAGCAAAAGAATGATGGATTTAACCCAGATCCTTGTGACTGTCGGTGAATGTTTGCATTGTCCAGCATTCCGTCAATCAATTGTTTCTTTTTATTTGTCACCCTAAGTGGGAAGGGTATGCCCAGACGTGGGTCCCATGCTAACTACACAACTGGATTCAAGCTAGCCTGGCTGATGAAGGGTGATGTCCTGAAACCGGTCCCAGGATGCTTGTTTCCGATCCAGGGAGGGCCTGGCTTGGCAGTTCGGGCAGGACTGTTCCCACAAGGAACAGGGTCAAGACTGATTTGCATATGGCTGGGTCCAAACTGGGGTGTTGTGGTGAGCAAAAGAATGATGGATTTAACCCAGATCCTTGTGATTGGGGGTGAATGTTTGCATTGTCCAGCATTCTGTCCATCAATTGTTTCTTTTGCATTTGTCGTCCTAAGTGGGAAGGGTATGCCCAGACGTGGGTCCCGTGCTCACTACACAACTGGATTCAAGCTATCCTGGCTGATGAAGGGTGATGCCCTGAAACCGGTCCCAGAATGCTTGTTTCCGGTCCAGGGAGGGCCTGGCTTGGCAGTTCGGGCTGGACTGTTCCCACAAGGAACAGGGTCAAGACTGATTTGCATATGGCTGGGTCCAAACTGGGGTGGTGTGGTGAGCAAAAGAATGATGGATTTAACCCAGATCCTTGTGACTGTCGGTGAATGTTTGCATTGTCCAGCATTCCGTCAATCAATTGTTTCTTTTGTATTTGTCGCCCTAAGTGGGAAGGGTATGCCCAGACGTGGGTCCCATGCTAACTACACAACTGGATTCAAGCTTAGCCTGGCTGATGAAGGGTGATGTCCTGAAACCGGTCCCAGGATGCTTGTTTCCGGTCCAGGGAGGGCCTGGCTTGGCAGTTCGGGCAGGACTGTTCCCACAAGGAACAGGGTCAAGACTGATTTGCATATGGCTGGGTCCAAACTGGGGTGTTGTGGTGAGCAAAAGAATGATGGATTTAACCCAGATCCTTGTGATTGGGGGTGAATGTTTGCATTGTCCAGCATTCTGTCCATCAATTGTTTCTTTTGCAATTGGCCTCCTAAGTGGGAAGGGTATGCCCAGACGTGGGTCCCGTGCTCACTACACAACTGGATTCAAGCTATCCTGGCTGATGAAGGGTGATGCCCTGAAACAGGTCCCAGGATGCTTGTTTCCGGTCCAGGGAGGGCCTTGCTTGGCAGTTCAGGCTGGACTGTTCCCACAAGGAACAGGGTCAAGACTGATTTGCATATGGCTGGGTCCAAACTGGGGTGGTGTGGTGAGCAAAAGAATGATGGATTTAACCCAGATCCTTGTGACTGTCGGTGAATGTTTGCATTGTCCAGCATTCCGTCAATCAATTGTTTCTTTTTATTTGTCACCCTAAGTGGGAAGGGTATGCCCAGACGTGGGTCCCATGCTAACTACACAACTGGATTCAAGCTAGCCTGGCTGATGAAGGGTGATGTCCTGAAACCAGACCCAGGATGCTTGTTTCCGATCCAGGGAGGGCCTGGCTTGGCAGTTCGGGCAGGACTGTTCCCACAAGGAACAGGGTCAAGACTGATTTGCATATGGCTGGGTCCAAACTGGGGTGTTGTGGTGAGCAAAAGAATGATGGATTTAACCCAGATCCTTGTGATTGGGGGTGAATGTTTGCATTGTCCAGCATTCTATCCATCAATTGTTTCTTTTGCATTTGTCGTCCTAAGTGGGAAGGGTATGCCCAGACGTGGGTCCCGTGCTCACTACACAACTGGATTCAAGCTATCCTGGCTGATGAAGGGTGATGCCCTGAAACAGGTCCCAGGATGCTTGTTTCCCGGTCCAGGGAGGGCCTTGCTTGGCAGTTCAGGCTGGACTGTTCCCACAAGGAACAGGGTCAAGACTGATTTGCATATGGCTGGGTCCAAACTGGGGTGGTGTGGTGAGCAAAAGAATGATGGATTTAACCCAGATCCTTGTGACTGGGGGTGAATGTTTGCATTGTCCAGCATTCCGTCCATCAATTGTTTCTTTTGCATTTGTCGCCCTAAGTGGGAAGGGTATGCCCAGACGTGGGTCCCGTGCTCACTACACAACTGGATTCAAGCTAGCCTGGCTGATGAAGGGTGATGCCCTGAAACCGGTCCCAGGATGCTTGTTTCCGGTCCAGGGAGGGCCTGGCTTGGCAGTTCGGGCTGGACTGTTCCCACAAGGAACAGGGTCAAGACTGATTTGCATATGGCTGGGTCCAAACTGGGGTGGTGAGCAAAAGAATGATGGATTTAACCCAGATCCTTGTGACTGGGGGTGAATGTTTGCATTATCCAGCATTCTGTCCATCAATTGTTTCTTTTGCATTTGTCGCCCTAAGTGGGAAGGGTATGCCCAGACGTGGGTCCCGTGCTCACTACACAACTGGATTCAAGCTATCCTGGCTGATGAAGGGTGATGCCCTGAAGCCAGTCCAAGGATGCTTGTTTCTGGTCCAGGGAGGGCCTGGCTTGGCAGTTCGGGCTGGACTGTTCCCACAAGGAACAGGGTCAAGACTGATTTGCATATGGCTGGGTCCAAACTGGGGTGGTGTGGTGAGCAAAAGAATGATGGATTTAACCCAGATCCTTGTGACTGGGGGTGAATGTTTGCATTGTCCAGCATTCCGTCCATCAATTGTTTCTTTTGCGTTACTTGAATTAACAACACCGTACATAGATAATGTTATCTCAAAAGGACGTTACTTCAATTAACAACACAGTACATAGATAATGTTATCTATGTACTGTGTTGCTAATCAAGTAACGTCCTTTTGAGTTGTTCTTTTGGTTTTGTCACACTGTGTCAATATCAGTGTCTCTGTGTGTTCCTTGCAATAATTCTTAATAGATGACTGAGGCGTTTGTCTGAGTCCTGTGCCGTTTGTATTTTATTTATGTTATCACAGTACATAGATATAATTATCTATGTACTGTGTTGTTAATTCAAGTAACATCCTTTTGAGTTGTTGTTTTTTGGTTTTGTCACACGGTGTCAATATCAGTGTCTCTGTGTATTCCTTGCAATAATTCTTAATAGATGGCTGAGGCGTTTGTCTGAGTCCTGTGCCGTTTGTATTTTATTTTTGTTATCATTGTTTGTATTTTGATCTTGGTTCTTTTTATGTGTCAATTTCCAGCCCTGTTGAAGTTCTCCTGGTGCTGGAGAGTCTGTGTGCTGGACATGATACTTACGAAACTAGCGTGAGGTGCAGACCTATAAGTCCGCCGTTGTTTTTTTTTTGTATAGATACTAATACCAATCTATGAATATAGTTCATTCGGCACAATATGCACAGAACAATGAATTCCAGAATCAGAACACAACTGAGTATAGACACTGCGTCCAAATCCCTTTTCATTTGTATTTGCGGAAATAAAGAATAATCTGTGCCTTTTCTACTTCTAAAGTGGCATCCCTTCCTAATTTCCTAGAAGAATTTTCCTCAAAGGTGTCAGCACATGTTGACTTCCTAAGAAGTGCACTCAAGTTAAATGGGCCAAGTAGCGTGACGCTACGGAGCTCGTTCTAAGATGCTCCCTTTCCTCAGTCAAAAGCAGAAGTCCTGCAAAACTGTCCCTGTGCCTAATACAAAAAGACAAAGTTACACCCCTAACAGGTCACATGGTAAGCTATTCCATGAACACCTTCCTTGAGTAACTTTCCACAGACTCCAATTAATTGGAAGTCTTCTCCGACGACCTTGGTTCCCAGGTTTTCACCAGGCATGGAAGGTGTCCTCCCTTCTCTCTGTTCAAGTTCTTTAAAGACATTCCTCTCCTCCCATGTATCTTCTTAAATCTAAAATAATGAGGTCGAATTCCTGCACCTGCAGTAGCGTGGAAAGAAAACCTTCTACACACGCATAAACCTTAATTAACTCCCAACTTGAGAGCTAACCAGGAGAAACAAAACTTAAGTAAAGCGAAAGTTAGTCCTACAATTGGCTAACCTAAGAACGTTCTTTAATGTGCACCCGTTACACAAGCCTCTATATGAATCCTTATAAACAGTGAATACATTTATTTTACCTAATATTCATAATGCACATGCATGATTACATGATTTCTCTAAACATGTGATCAGTCCTGTAAATAATCGTATTTTAACATGAAGATATAAACTTCAATGTAATAACACGAATTACAGCAAAACAATAAAATATATGCGAGGGCAGTTCATAGATGAATATAATGCACCATTACAAATTTAAGAGCGTCGAGCACTCTATCAGCCCCCTCTGATGACTAATGTCATCAAACACAGCACCTTTCCCTTGCTATGTTTCTCCTCGCAGAAAAGACTGACTCTAAACAGAAGTTGTAGCCTGCCTTCCCTGCCTAAACTTCTCCAGATTCTTGAGGTTCTGATAATGACTGTCCTGCAGTCTTTCCATCTGCCTTTCCCGTCTCCTAAGAGAACTCTCAGCCTGTCTTGCTTGTGCCACTTATGAGCTGTAAAGGCACCCAACAATACAATGATACAGATCACGACTATTATGATAGGTTTTAGAATGTAACCAATAATTGCCTGTCCCAAACTTCCAAACCAACTTCCAATCTTTCCAAATCCTTGGCCAATTTTTTCCCAAATCCCTTCAGTAGCCAAATCATGTATGTTGTGGTGTATTTCAGCGATGTTGCTCATATATGTCTTTAAATCCTTGCTATTGTCAGGGATATAAGTGCAACACTGTTGGACCCTCAACAATCTACATACTCCGCCCTCTTTTGCCAATAATACATCTAATGCAAGACGGTTCTGAAGCACCATGGCCCTTATAGAGACCATCTCCCCATCAACAAGCAGTAAAGCTTGAGTGTTCACTGACAGTTTGTTCACCAGTGTTGACAGCCTCCTGATCTTTACATCATTCAGAATCACTCCAAAACTCGGTATCATTGAGTCAAATACATCACCAACAATTTCTCCTGCACTCGCGCCACATTTCTCTCTACTCGTTTGTTTCCCTTCCAATGGCCACAAGTCTTCCACGTGGAATATCTTAGGAAACTACCACAGCCAAATAACACGTTACATACCAATTTGGTTTCAACCGGACATACGCGTTTCTCCCACATACAAAATACACATTAGGCACTTATGGTCAACTTATCCAATAGCACCTTCTTTATTGATTCTTCAATCAGAGAAATGTGCTCACATTCACTCTCTCCCCACAAATACTTTGTCATAATATGTTGGTGGTTGTCTAATGCAAAGTTTCCCTTTTGCTGCAAATCTAGCGCTATTGGACCAGAGCTTCCCTTTGCCTTATGATCTAACTCCTCTTGGGTCCATGGAACCACCTCATGCTTAGGATCAGGCCTAAATAATGACTGTCTATGCCTCATCCTCTATCTGATCCACAAATTTCTTTTCTATGTCGGATAACATACATGTCAAATTGTGTCGATGGGCATATGCTGTATCCAAAGTTACTGTGGGCACGAAATATTTTGACATTCTCTCTTCCTGTTTATTATAATCATATTTGTTCAAAGATTTAAGTACGGGGACCTCAGGGAGCACTCACGTCATAATTGGAGAATTAGTACTCAAAATGTGCTTTATCATAAAACATACTCAGCAACACACTACAAGTGATGCCATATGTCAGGAGTAGGTGATGATATCTTAATGCCCTCCTCTACTGACTCTGGCAACTGAATGAATGAATGAATTAATTAATTAATTTATTAACTGATCGATTAATTAAAAATCATTACAGTAAAAACAGACGCCGTTAAAAGAATCGTATTTTGTACTTGGCAAAATGCCACCCTCCATTCCCCGGCAACCTCCCGTTCCAACCAAAACCTGGCTTTATAGTTGGCCATGTGCCCTTAAACACATTATACAGTCCCCAATATTATTTAAAACTCATTTTGATTAAAAACACCTCATTAGAAATTTTAAAAGCACGGTCTTAAAAGGACTGGTAAAAAAAAAAAAAGCGGGCGCACTCTCAGTGCTTGTCGGGGACCAGTACGCTTGACTTCCGTGGGGTTTAGGCGTGCCAGTCGCCAACGTTGGATTGCGTTCATTCGAGGCCTTTAAGGCAACCCTGATCAGATGCATGAATTTCCCCAGTCTTGCTAAGGTCATAGTTTTTGTTTTGGAAAAACACAAGGCTGACGCTTCGCTGCAGGATTTTGCTCATTGACAATACAGATCGGGCGAAGGAGTCGCCGACATTCATTGTAAAGATTGGGGCAGCAGCATAGGAGGTGCAACCAGGATTCCATCGTGTACGAGCACAGCCTACATTCTGTGTTTTCCCCTTGCGGGCCCATGCTGGATTAAAATCAGCAATACATAACGTGATAAGTCTCATAAAAAATATTTTTGCTTCGGGCTTGTGGTGTTAGGGCCTCACTTAGGTAGGGTTGAGCTTTTCCTGGCGTGTACTATTTATTCAATGGATCAAGATTAGAATTGAGCGGAGGGGCTTAGTGTCTTGAACAAAAGATATTTCACACACTTGTCTGTTTATCACTTTTTTCCAAGCATTAAGTGGGATTTCCAGTAACTGTAGACTTGCTTCCTCTATTTTCAGTATGTTGATGGCACTGCCAAGGCCTATTTGCCAGACCAAACCTGTCTCCTTGAAAATGGATCTCAGTTGGTATCTTAAGGAGTCGGCTGGAGCCCTCAAGATCCTGAGGTGTAACTTTAGAAGCTCCCCCTGACACATCAGATCTGGCCTCGCGAGACCTAACTCCAATCTCAGCCTTGATTTCCTAGCTGACCCTCGGGATAAGGAGAACTGATTTGTATGTTTTGCTTGGGCTGATTTCAAAGAGACGTCTAATGACCCTGGAAGCCCAGGTGGCCGTAGCTGATAGCTGGAAGCAGTTTTGCTTTTAGGACAGTCAGTATTGGTCCAGCAGAACATTGTTGGCCTTGGTGGTCAGATGTTTCTGGTGGATGTTCGCCTTGGCCCGTTCTGGGAGCCAATCCCCCAGATAGTTGTAGTGAAGCCACTGTGCCGAATTCCAGATCTCCCAATAGCCACTGTGCTTTCCTTTGGAGATGGTAACTCCCAAAGATGATTACCTTGGTCTTCCCTGGTTGACTGTCAGGAAGTTATCCTTATTGAAGCGATTCAGTGCATTGAAGTGAGTGACTTTGGCAACTGCATGCGCACATTGCAATCCTTTGCCTCCATGGTGTCCACATACTCATACAACAACCTTGCGTACACATTTAACGTAAAGTCACCTTTGGAGGAGGTCTACATGTAATAAATGACTAGTTTCTTCTATCATGTCCCTATCTGATTCTGATGCACTCTCTATTATGTCTGATGTAGAAGGTGTAGGTGTCCCTCGTTCTCCTTCTGCAACATTGGACTCGACTATGGATGTATTAACCACTACAATAGTGAATACAATCACCCCTACTATGAGTGTAACCTATCATGCATTTTTGCCTGTGGTTCCGAATTTCCAGACTCCATATTGAATCAGTTCTCCAACCAAGTGCAGTAGTGGAATGAACAAAGCCTTTCCTTCTCTCCTAATGGTTCTGCGTATCAAGTTCTTACTGAATTCCTTTGGGAATTCTGGAATTCTTCTGTATTCAGTTCAACAGTAATGATTTACAGTTCATCAATAGCCGTCCCTACCCTTCTTTCTTCTCCTACTGGAAAATCCCTAAATGTATTCTTTTTCCACTTGGTCATAGGCTATCTTCTTTTAGAACAATGATTATATATTTTCTTCTTTTTTTCCTTGTCCAGTTCAATTTTCATCATAGATCAAATTGGTGCCAAGAGCATCAACAACAAGTTGCAAGATCTCCATACGGAAAGCTGCCAATTCTTGGGCTGAGGGATGGTGACCAAACGTTTGAAATGACAACTGACTATTGATCAGAAGTCGCAATCCCGCTCAGCCTTGGTGGATCTGATACTGTCAGAGTCAAGAGCCGAGGGCCTCGACTCCAGGGACTAACAGTTCAATGTCAATGATCAGTGCGGGCTCCCCGGGTCTGACTCTTCCAGACCTCAGCCTCCTGGACCTCCCTGATCCCTGCTTCTGTGACCAGGTATGTCCACTCGGGAGCAGCGTACTTTTGGCACGGCACACTTTCTCTCTTTGATCTTCTTAAGCCTTCTTGACTTGGCTCTGCATCACCTTGCTCAGATTCAGACATTTCGGATGTAAGCCTCAAATTCAGTGTTTCTTTTCTCATTGGCCACGTTTTGCTTCCAGTCTCTGTTCTCGTCTTTACCCTTACCAGTCCCACACCAGTCTGCTCAAGTTGAATACGACTCTACTTCAACTTCAATGATTCCGCCTCCCTCAGTGTTTGTACTGGGATCTTGTGCAGCTTGATCCCTTTCAGCTCGACCTAGTGAACAGTCAGTTTCAGCAGGAACCCTTACAGCTTGGCTTGTCCCCTCTTCCGACCTTGCCATCTCAGCTGGATTTCTTTAAGCAAGAGGAGTTGTTTCTTCCAAGGGTTCTGGAACTCTGTGTGGGTGTGGGAGGCGTGGATCCAGTTGGTAGGCCTCCTCACTTCACGGCTGTGACTTGTAACCAGGATCACTTGGTACGGACCTCGCCACGGTGCATCAAGGCAATTTTTCCTCACATGCTTTCTGACCAAAACCCAGTCCCTGGGCTTAGGTCGTGCAGGAGATCTTTCGAGGTGGGTGCAGTGCAGCCTCGACCTGGTGAGACACAGAATTAACCACGTCAGCCAGTCCCTTCCAATAATCGAGAAACCAAATCATCGGTGATGGTTATCAATACTGTAGCTGGCACTGCAGGCAAGCGCATCGCCCTCCCCATCAATATCTTATGGGGGAAAGTCCAATTCTCCTATCTGGAGTACTACGCAAACTCATTAGCACCAAGGGCAGCACATCCGGCCATTTCAAAGACGTTGACGAGCAAACCTTCGCCACTCTCATCTTGATGGTCCCATTTATCTCTGCCCCACTAGGCCAGGCGCCTCTGGCCTGCAGCTACAATGCAGTCTCTGATCAACTTGTAAGGCGGCACACAACAGTTTCATGATCTCACTATGAAAGTGAGTTCATCTGTCCGATTCCAATGAGGTTGGAAATCCGAACCATGGGATGGCCTCTCTAGTAAACAACTATGCCAATGTGAGACTGTCACACTGCCTAGTTGGATACGCCTGAACCAACGTAGAAAAGACTCACACCACCACAAAACGTACCTCAACCCATTGCATCTGGGCATTTCGATGAAGTCCAACTGTATCCTGTTAAAAGGCCCGCATGACCTCCCAATGTGACTCAGGGCAACTTCAGTTTTCTTTCCTGCATTTATTTGCTGACATGTAACACACCTATGACACAATGCCCCAGCATACACGCTGAAACTGTGGATTGAACCATGTCTGTCAAAACACCCTCACCATGGCATCTCTTCCAAGGTGAACTCCTCCATGAATATGTCTTGCCCATAGGACTCAACAAACAGTTTGGTAACACTGCCCTTTCATCTGCTGACAGCCAAATGCCATCCCCTCTTTCCTCACAACCTGCTCTAATCCATGTTGCTTCTTCCTCTTCGGGGACCTCTTCTTGGAGACGCTTAACCTCATCCCAGGTATCAGCCACAGACAACATCATGCTGAGCTCGGTCTTTTCTGTGCTCTCTCCTACATATTCCCCAATAAAGATACAGGGATGTATGGCACAAAAGCAAGCTACTTCATTGGCATTTCCCTTGGTTACAAAATCCTCTCCCTCTGCCATGTGCTCCACATTTCACCACCGCTATTTCCTTGGGTTTTTGCAAAGCTTCTAACAGTTGTCGCACATATTCTCCGTTCCTAATAGGAGATCCTGATGACGTTAGGAACCCCTCTGTGACCACAACTGCCTGAAATCATGAACAACTCCAAACCCATACTGACTATTAGTGAAGATAGTCACTCGGACTCATAGATGAGACATGCGTGTATTAGGGCAATGATTTCAGGCACTTGTATACTCCTTATAAACAAGCAGCTTCCACAACTCCAGAAATAGTACAAACAGCAAAAGCTGCTCTCAAACAACCCTCATTGTCTCTTAAGCATGAGCCATCAACAAAGAGATCAGATTTGGTTAACGGTTCATCAACAATGTCAGGCCTGGGTTTGGTAGAAAGTTCAGTCACATCCAAGCAGTCATGCTCCCTCACAATCTTCTTCTTCAACAGGTGGGAATGGCATCAGTGTAGCAGGATTCAACATAGAACATATTTTCAAGGAAACATTCTCAGATGCCAATATAACTTGCTCATACTTAGTAAGCCTATTATTAGTCAAATGCTGCGTTTTGGTTCTCGTCATCAGGAGTTCCACTGAGTGCGGGACATAGGTAGTAAGTGGGTGGCCCATCACAATGCTTTCACATCTTTCAATGCTGACACCTGTTGCAGCAACGGATCTGGAGACATCCGGGGACACGCAGAATCTACCGGGTCTAGGGGTAGCTGAAAAATAAGCCACTGGTCTACAGGCACCCCCATGTGGCTGAGTTAGTACCGCTAGTGCGCACCCCTCCCTCGCATGACAGTTGAGCAAAAGCGCTGTATTATAATAGGGCATTCCCAGGGCTGGAGCACGACATAGGCTCTCTCTCAGCTCCCGGAAGGCCACCAAACAGTCGTTATCCCATGGTACCGGATCATTTACATCCTTTGTGTCAACCTTAACAAAGGTTTTGGCTTGAGGGAAAAATTTGGAATCCACTGCCGACAGTAGCCGACCATTCCCAAAAACATTTGGACTTCCTTTTGTGTTTGAGAGTGCCCATTTGTAAGATCGCCTCTATGCAATCTGGTGATACCTTTCTCTTTCCCTTTTCAATCCGATGACCCAGATACTGAACCTCAGGCAAACAGTACTGAAGCTTGCTTGGGGACACCTTGTGTCCATTCTCTGCCAGATGATTCAACAGAGCCACAGTATCTATCCTGCAAGCATCCTCCGTCTCTGAGGCAACCAAAAGATCGTCTATATACTGAAAGAGGACTGAATTCTGTGGCATTGTCAGACTCTCAAGATTCTTCTTCAAGATTTGATTGAAAATGGATGGACTTTCTTTATAACCTTGTGGGATACGACACCATGTTAACACATGATTTTCCAGCCGGAAAGCAAATAAAAATTGGCTTTCTTCATGGAGGGTATCGAAAGAATGCCTGGCATAGGTCAATGACCGTAAACCATTCGGCTTCATAAGGTATTTGGAACAAAATTACTGTTGAATTCGGTACCACACACTGAACCCTCACCAACCACCCCGACACCCGGAAACCAGCGATTGACGACTGGACAGCCCTCACCACCGAAGACACACTGAAGACAATTAAGTCAACCCACTCAGGGGCCCCCACGGACCCCTGCCCCACCACATCTTCAACAGAGCCGCCGACACCATCGCACCCTTGCTCCGCCACACCATCAGCCGCTCCCTGGCGACCGCCTCGTTCCCCGATGACTGGAAACACGCCGAGGTCAACCCCTCCTAAAGAAACCCTCAGCGGACCCCACCGACCTCAAAAACTACAGACCCATCTCCCTGCTCCCGTTCTCAGCGAAAGTCATTGAGAAAGCCATCAACAGCCAGCTCGCCACATTCATTGAAGAACACAACATCCTCGACTCCTCCCAGTCCGGCTTCAGAAAAAACCACAGTACAGAAACCGCCCTCCTCGCCGCAACAGACGACATCCGCACCCTACTGGACAAAGGAGAAACAGTAGCCCTCATCCTCCTCGACCTATCAGCGGCGTTCGACACAGTCTCCCACCACACCCTAATACGCAGACTCTACGACGCAGGAATCCAGGACAAGGCCCTCGACTGGATCCGCTCCTTCCTCTCTGGCAGGACGCAGCGGGTCAGACTCCCCCTTTCCTCTCGGACCCCACACTACCACCTGCAGGAGTCCCCCAGGGCTCCTCCCTCAGCCCGACGCTCTTCAACGTCTACATGGCTCCACTCGCCCCCATCGTCAGAACCTACGGACTCAACAACGTGTCATACGCAGACGACACCCAGCTCTTCCTCTCCCTATCCAACGAGCCCAACACCGCCAGATGCAACTTTCGAGAAGGCATGGAAGCCGTTGCAAAATGGATGAAAAACAGCTGCCTACAACTAAACACCAACAAAACAAAAGTACTCATCATGGGCCCAAACCCTGACGCCTGGAGCGACACCTGGTGGCCCCCCGCCCTCGGAAACCCGCCAACCCCCACTGACCACGCACGCTACCTGGGAATTATCCTGGACTCCGAGCTCAAAATGGACCGCCAGATCAACTCTGTCTCGTCTTCCTGCTTCCACACCCTCCGCCTCTGTCGTAAGACCTTCAAATGGATCCCCTCGAACACCGAAAGACCGTCACTCATGCCCTGGTCACCAGCAGACTCGACTACGGCAACGCACTCTCTACGCGGGAATAAACAAAAACCTCACCCGCAAGCTACAGAACATCCAGAACGCCACCGGTCCTCAACCTGCCAAAACACTGCCACATCTCCCAGCACCTGCGCACACTCCACTGGCTCCCCGCCGAGGCGAGAATCACCTTCAAGATGCTCACCCACACACACAAGGCCCTCCACGGCACCGGACCAGCATACCTGAACAGCCGACTCAAATTCCATGCACCCCAAAGGACCCTACGATCAGCCCAGCTCTCCTACGCTGTGGTCCCCCGCACCAGAAAGACCAGATCGGGAGGCCACTCCTTCTCCTTCTCGCGGCCAAAGCATGGAACAGCCCTTCCGCTCCACCTCAGACAGACAACATCGCTCCCCATCTTCGCAAGAAACCTCAAAACCTGGCTCTTCAACAGACCCCTCCTTGATGGAATGGAACCTGCACCCCCCCACCCCTAGCACCTTGAGACCCTTACAGGTGAGTAGTCGCGCTTTAACAAACCCCTGATTGATTGATTGACCACAGGACAAAATGGAATTACAATCTCATTAACTTTTCACAGGTCCCGAACTATTCTGTACTTGCAACTAGGTTTCTGCAACCCCATTATAGGAGAATAACAGGGCTTCCTCTTATCTCCTTCAAAATGCATTGAGCAATCATAGATACAATCACAGGTGTTATTCCTGCCACTTTCTCCGGGTTAACTTATACTACAGCATCCTTGGGAATTCGGAATTTGGCTTGACCTGTATCTTACCTGGTTCAACTCCTCGAATCAGACCAATCTCTTCACCAGTAAAATCCCATACCACAGGAGAGACTGAGTCCCTCAAATCAAACAGTAACTCTTCCTTGGTCAAGACAGTGAACATCTCTGCACACAAATTCTGACTTGCCACCTTGAAGGCAGTGTCGTTGTCACAGGTCTGTAATTCCACCCCCTTCGGAGTACAATAGATGGTACAATTTAGCTTGCACCTCCGACCCTCGGTCTAGGTCCACTCTCTCCCCACTGCTCCGCTGTGCCGTCTCTTGCCTCCAGACCACGACCTACTCCTTGGGAGGATCGAGGCTGCTGCCAGCTCCTGTGCCTGCTGCCCGCTCCAACTGGGACCAGACTGCCTCCAACCACCGTAACCTTTCTCAGCCGATTTTTTCTTAATTTTTTCCCTGTTGTGCCACTGTTATTGTGCCCATCTGTGTCTTGCTCTAATTCCACCACTGTTTTTATTTTCTCGTGCCTGCCTGTTCCTTTTGCCTTTCGCCGCTGCTGCCCCTCGGCCCCTCCCCCGAATTCCCCCGTAATTTCCCCGTAATTTCCCCGAATTCCCCCGAATTCCCCTGCTCCCGCCTCCCAGCCTCTCCTCCCTCCCACCTCCCCTACTTAATGGCGGCCGCTGCGCGTCACGCAGTGGGCGTGCGCAGCGGGTGCGCTGCCGGCGCGCCAAAGGCAAGCCCGTCTGCGCCCGTCCGCGACCCGACCGCGGCCAGCGCCAGGAACCCTGGACCTCCCACTACCCATCGCTACGACACCACCACCCTCCTTGCACTCAACCCTGGAAGACTTAGAGAATGCCAACAGGCCTCGCCGAACATGACCCACGGCCAGTTCTCCTGCCTCCACTGCCGCCAGACCCTCACCTCCACCCCGGCCTCCAACACCGCCGACGCCAGCACCGGCGACACCCTAAAATGCATCCTCCTCAACGTACGCTCCGTACACAAACACGCCATGGAAATCTGGAACCTGGAACCTACTCGACTCTCTCTCGCCCAACATCGCCTTCTTCACAGAGACCTGGACCAACGCATCCTCCGCCCCCGACATCAGCACCGCCATCCCAGACGGATACAAGATCCAGAGGAAAGACCGCCCCAACCACCCAGGAGGGGGCCTCACCATCGCCCACAAGATCACCCTCCGCCTCACCACCTCCAGCAAAACCTTCCCCTCCGCCGAACACCTGCACTTCAAGATCCAGACCACCCCCAAAGCCACACTCCGAGGAACCCTCATCTACAGACCCCCGGCCCCCGAACACCTTTCCTCACCACCATCACCGACTTCATCGCACCCCACGCGATCGCCTCAACAAACTACATACTCATTGGAGACCTGAACTTCCACCTCGACAACCCCAGCGACCCCAACTCGACTATCCTTCGTGACAACCTCGCCAGCATCGGACTTAAACAACTGCGTCAACACACGGACCCACAGAGCAGGACACTCACTCGACCCCATCTTCGCGGCAGGAAACAGCGTCCATTTCAGCCACACAACGCAGCCTCCATGGACCAACCACCACTGCGTACACTTCGCCATCAACAAACCCAAGGCACCCAAACCAGCCCCACGCCCACCACGAAGGAACTGGAGCAAGGTTACCGACAGAGCAACTTAACTCCACCCTCACCCAAGACAACCACACCTGGGCACCCGACGCAAACAGTGCAAACGCACGCAGCCAGATAACTCCACACCTGGATCTCCAACTGTGCAGATGAGCTCGCCCCACTACGCAACCCCGACAGACAATGCCCCAGGAAAGCCGCCTGGTTCACAACCGCTCTCCAAGAAGCCAGACAAACCTGCAGACACCTGGAGAAGAACTGGAGAAACACCAAGACAACCAAAAACCACACCACCTACAAGGACGCCATGACGGACTACCACAACCAGATCAGAGCCACAAAAAGGAACTTCATCCACAACAAAATCCTGGCCAACTCCACCAACTCCAAGGAACTTTTCAGTGTCATTCAAGAATTCACCAACCCACGCAGCGAAGCCACAGACATCACCCCATCCCAAGACCTCTGCGACAAGCTTGGAACCTATTTCCACCTCAAGATCAAAAACCTCTACGACAACTTAATCGACCATCCACCAGGTGCCAAAACGGCCCCCGCCCCCAGAAACACCAGCCAGCCCACCATCTCCAACTAGACACCGATCACGGCCGAAGACGCTGCCTCGACCATGAAAAGCATCCACTCGGGGCCCCACCGACCCCTGCCCCCTCACATCTACCACAGAGCCGTGGCCACCATCGCACCCAAACTACAACGCACCATCAACACCACCTTCAAAACAGGCACCTTCCCAGACGACTGGAGCGCGCAGAAGTCAGACCCCTGCTCAAGAAGCCCACAGCTGACACCACCGACCTCAAGAACTATCGCCCCATCTCGCTCCTTCCCTTCGCAGCCAAAGTTGCAGAGAAAACAGTCAACAGGAAACTGACACGATTCATTGAAGAGAACGCCGTCCTTGACCCGTCCCAATACGGATTCTGAACCAACCACAGCACAGAGACCGCCCTACTCGCCGCCACAGATGACATCCGCACCCTCCTGGACCAAGGCCACTCCGCAGCCCTCATCCTACTCGACCTATCAGCGGCCTTCGACACTGTCTCCCATCGCACACTAGTCGTCCAGACTACATGACGCTAGGAATACAAGGAACAGCCCTGGACTGGATCCGATCATTCCTCACATGGAAGAAGCCAAAGGATCAGACTCCCACCCTTCCTCTCAGACCCCACGAAAATCACCTGCGGAGTCCCACAGGGTTCATCACTGAGCCCCACGCTCTTCAACATTTACATGGCCTCCCTCGCAGCCATCGTCCGACAACACGGCCTCAACTTCGTATCCTACGCCGACGACACTCAGCTCATCCTCTCCCTCACCAAAGACCCCACCACTGCCAAACTCAACTTCCAGAAAGGAATGCAAGACGTCGCAGTCTGGATGACCAACAGCTGCCTGAAGCTCAACGCCGAGAAGACAGAAGTCCTTGTCCTCGGTACCACCCCTTCTGCATGGGACAGCACCTGGTGGCCGACCGCCCTCGGAAGCCCACCTACTACCCTCAGACCACGCCAAGAACCTTGGCATCGTACTCGACTCATCACTCTCCATGAACCGAAAGGTCAACGCCGACACCTCCAGCTGCTTCAACACCCTCCGCATCCTCCGCAAACCCTTCAAGTGGATCCCCCTGAGTCAAGGAAGACAGTCACCCACGCACTCATCACCAGCAGACTGGACTATGGAAATGCACTCTACGCTGGCATCAACAAGTCCCTGCTCCGCAAACTCCAGACAGTACAAAACACCGCCGCCAGACTCATCCTCGGCATCCCCCGACACGAACACATCAGCCAACACCTACAAAGTCTCCACTGGCTCCCCGTGGAAAAAGAGACACTTTCAAAATCCTCACTCACGCCGACAAATGCCTACACAACAACGGACCCAAATACCTCAACGACAGAATCAACTTCCAGGTACCCAAACGAAACCTCCGATCTTCCAACCTCGCACTGGCCGAAACCCTGCGCATCCACTGAGCCAGAGCAGGCGGAAGATCCTTCTCTCACATTGCAGCCAAGACCTGGAGCAGAGCTACCGGCAGACATCAGACGCGCCCCTCCCTAAACACCTTCAGGAAGACCCTCAAGACATGGCTCTTCGGCTAAACAGATCTGCGGACCCCCTCAGCGCCTTGAGACCCTCATGGGTGAGTAGCGCGCTTACAATTCCCTGATTGATTGACAGAAGATTACGCCTAATAGGCAAACCGGACTCGAATCAAACACCACGAATTTGTGTCGATCCTGAAAAGTTTCTAATCTCACAGGTTACTCGTTTGTTAGTAGATTGGTAATTATCTGATTGGTAACTCCTACCACTTGGATCAATTGTCCAGAAAGGGACAAGTTGGGAACCACTGCTGACCTTGCAGTAGAACGGGCAGCACCAATATCTATTAAGAACGTAATGGGATGACGTTGATATCTGCCTCCACAAGCGGTCCACTCTGGTCTACCTCCAAGGCTGCCCTAAGGGTACAGTCCTCCTCCCCCTCTTACACCGTCTTTGCAATGGGTTCAGATCAGAACCGTCGGTTATTTCAATGAAAGGCATCTGTTGATATACATGATTGGCTGAGGATATTCTCGGGGTGTGAAGCACCTGTACCTGCTGTTTCAGACCTCCCCATACATGGAACTAGGTCTAGTCACTGTGTTCATACCATCAGATACCTCACAGTTTCCTCATTTTGCATTTGATTAGCTGGATTTAGGCAACATTCGTGCTTCCAATGCCCGATCTTGTGACAATAATGACAAGCAGTGTCCCTCCTAAGGTTAACCCACTCAACTCCTGGCCGAGACTCCATTCCTCTTCCTCTTCCCTGTCCTGGATGAGCTGTCATATTTAGGCCTGCTCCTCGACCACTCCCTTTTCTTCGGGCCACTGTACCTCCATTCCCCTCCATTAGATCTGGTCTCTCAGCAGTCCTCAACTGCACCATCATCAGCTTATCCTTCATTTTCCTATGTGTGGACTCTACTTGATCGCTACAATACTTGGCATAACACAGAATCTCGTTCACTGACTTGTTCTGCCAACATATCAAATGCTGCTGATTCATCAAGCTAATCTCAGTCCTCAATCCCAACACAAATTTCGAGACAAACTGTCCCATATCTTTCTGTTCAAGGGCATCCAGCCCACTATGCTGTTTAAAGGCCAATAGGAGTCCCTCCTAATAATCATGTACTGAGTCCTTGGGCTCTTGGATGGTACGATCAATCTTGAGCCAATCAATACTTCAAGGGGCAACTTTAGACTGGAGCCATGTAATCGCCTGCTCGTATTTTTATTACCTCCGGTGAAAGGGCCAGGAGTTACGGGATCTGGATCTGCAGTGGGTCACTCAATTGCAATTTTGCACGCCGCCCAAAAATCACCTGGGACCACAATGTCAAACAGAGTATTTAAATCTATCCACGATACCTTTGAAATCTTCACAAACTGATCAATTTGTTTATACCATTCTGCAGGCTTTTCCCTCAGCCCAGGAAATCATTGGTAAATGATGCCAAATCACCCCTGCTCCAAGGCACTTGTACATACCCTCCATTCTGTACCTCTCGCAATGGGTAATTTCCTAACTTCTCCATGTCTCCTCCCATCCCTTTCTTGGCACCTTTCTTGGACTACTTCTCTTCCCACCTATCCAACTCTTTCCATGCTTGCATTCCTATGACTAGTTCTCGAATATGGGTTTTCAATCCTACCATTCTCTTCTCTTCCAATTCCTGATCAGTGTAATTTAGCCTGTGATTTCCCTGTAACATTTTTGTTTTCATCAAATCCACATCGTACTTCCAGGCCAACTGAACTAATGCCTCATGAACTCGTTTTGCCTTCCTAGTGACATCCTTGGCCACAAATAACAGCTCATCTTGATCATATAGATCCACTCTTTCCAATGACAGGTTCCCATCTATCACGTCATCTACTTCTGCCTTCAACTTCAGTACATCTAACAATTTTGCCTTCATTGCAACCTCAAGCCTTCCTCGATTTGTTACATTGCACAATCCCTCCCTGTCACAACTTTGGCTTCTCCAGCGATACCCTCAACTTGGACAGTGGGCCGGGCTTCCCTCTCACAACTCTGACTTTTCCATTGACTTTCCGAGCCTGCATTTGGGAACCCAAGTTGTGTTCTAGATGCCTATTGTCTCATTCCTATCTCGGCTAATCTTCTCATAGTCTCCCTCACTGGTGGAACCCTGATTCTTATTTCTGACCTACAATTCACCAGTGTACCTGTTTGCCTTGTTTCCTACCCAATGCACAGCCTTGAAGGGTCTGCCGTCGCTGGCAATAGAGTGCTAGCTTCCACAGGTGCCAAAGGTACACCCGTCCCTTCCATTGTAAGGCTTCCTCCAGAGATAGTTTTTCCCCATTCCTGTCTGCTGTTGACCCCCACTTTCTCCCATACTCGGATTGTATATCGAGACCACGAGTCCAATAGTAACCGGCATCGTGAGGGCTTCTGGTAGCTGTATGTCACAGTTGGCTCCTCTCATCTCAGTATTCCCAACTTCTGACCTTCTTGCCCCTTCCGATCCCACCAAAATCTTTCCCACTACTCCTGCACTTAGGCCTACCGGAGCCAATCCCACTCCTTTTGGGTTTCCTTCTACCATTTCTCATCTCCCCTCCTCAGAATGAGGGTTGTAAGGTGGAGGACGTTCTGCCAATCGTCTTTCTAACAAGCTATCATCTGTGTCACTGTCATCCTCTGTATTTCCTGCTCGTGCACCAGCTCCTTGTACCAACAGTGGGTACAATCTTTCTCCCTCAATGTTATCAACCCTCCACCTCTTCAACAAAGCATCCCACCTGGCATCCTGATATGACTTAATTGCTTTTCTCATCCTTCCCTGGGAGTTTTCTTTCCGCCTAGCTTGTGCTGCCCGCATCCATGCATCTAATGCCTCTAATTGTGTGGGTCTAGGTGGGGGTTTCTATTGAAGACATTACTCCCCTTAATTGATACAACACATCCAACCGAAATGACCCATAACGTGGAAAAGCCAATTCTCCTTCCTTTTCTGTAATCTTGTGCCAATTTTGGAGCCACACTATTGTATGAAGTCCTACATTTGTTGCCATGTAATGTGCCGGGGTATCCCCTGGCGGGACTTCTTCCCCTACCCGAGTCACCACACCTGAATCTCCTCTACATAAATCTCGCAATACCTTAAAACATCTCATTTTGAATTCAATTGTTATGAAACACAATTTTCCTTTCCAAATTTCGCCGAGCACCCTCCAATCCCAGCGCGGCCTTACACTGACTCGGCCTATCACAGCGCGGCGCACTCTGGCGTCACCGTTCCCTCTTTGCAGCGGTTCACCCTCCTTCACAATCTCAGCATGTATATTCGCTCTCACATTCACACAACCAAGTAACTGTTTATCCAAAAGCTACTAAACCAAGTAACTACCTATCAGGCAGCCACAGTAACTTACAGTTACATCAAACCAAGTAATTGTCTGCCGTCTACAAGATCAATATTATACTCTCTCTCAAGAACATTCACACTCCGTGACCCACGACCTGCGTCAGTCACTCGAATCGCTGTAGTCCACCCCTGACTCCTGAGGTTTTCCACAAGCGGCTCTATTACATCCACTCACACAAAGTTCCCTATCCCTAGTGAGCCATCAATAGTGCTCCACAACACCCACATCAATGATCAGACAATTACAGCACAAAGCTATCCCGGGATCTTGGACTTCTCTTGAGTCCACTTTCCAAAAACCTCTTGATCCGCACGTATTCGGACCAGTAAACCAATAGACTCAGGTTCACTCAACTATGATTCCAACTCCACAAGACATCACACAATCAATTCACCGCAATCTAACACACACATCACTATTCATACTCAGGCTACTGCTGTCTCTGCCACACCGTCAATTTCCACTGACCTCCATCAACGATCGTTGTGCTCCGTTCTCAATCATGGGGCTCTCTTTTGGACTCTATGGGTCTAATTCTGCTCTAGATTTTCCTGGGTTCTCCCCTCACCTTTAGAGGCAACCATCCGTTTCTGCTACCAATTGATAGGGCCCGATTACATGTCCTAGATTTACTTATGAACCCCTGGCCGATGGTCTTTGTTGCCTGCTATAGAAGTGTAGAGGAGGAAATAAGTTACCAATTATACAATTCCCCTCCTTGTCTGGCAAAAGGACCACAGACTCTGGATTCAGGTTTTGTTAATTTATTACAAAGCCAAAAATAACAAGAATATAGACACTCCTCAAAATCAGAGTATAAAGATACATGAATACTAATACAGAGCCCAATCTACGAATATAGTTCATTCGGCACAATAGGCACAGAACAATGAATTCGGAATCATAACACAACTGAGTATAGACACTGCGACGAAATCCCTTTTCATTTGTATTTCCGGAATCAAAGAATAATCTGTCCTTACTCTGCTTCTAAAGTGGCATCCCTTCCTAATTACCCAGAAGAATTTCCCTCAAAGGTGTCAGCACGTGTTGACTTCCTAAGAAGTGCACTCACGTTAAATGGGTCAAGTAGCGTGAAGCTACGGAGCTCGTTCTAAGATGCTCCCTTTCCTCAGTCAAAAGCAGAAGTCCTGCAAATCTGTCCCTGTGCCTAATACAAAAAGACAAAGTTACACCCTAACAGATCACATGGTAAGCTATTCCGTGAACACCTTCCTTGAGTAACATTCCACAGACTCCAATTAATTTGAAGTCTTCTCCGACGACCTTGGTTCCCACGTTTCACCAGGCACTGAAGGTGTCCTCCCTTCTCTCTGTTCAAGTACTTCAAAGACATTTCTCTCCTCCCATGTATCTTCTTAAATCTAAAATAACAAGGTTGAATTCCTGCACCTGCAGTAGGGGCGAAAGAAAACCTTCTACACACGCATACATTTTAATTAACTCCCAACTTGCGAGCAAACGAGGAGAAACTAAACTTAAGAAAAGCAAAAGTTAGGCCTACAATTGGCTAACCTAAGAACGTTCTTTAATGTGCACCCGTTACACAAGCCTCTATATGAATCATTTATAAATAGTGAATACATTTATTTTACCTAATATTCATATGCACATGCATCATTACATGATTTCTCTGAACACGTGCGAAATCCTGATCAGTCCTGTAAATAGCGTCACAATTTCATTCCACTGATTTTAATATGAAGATATAAACTTAATTCTAATAACCACGAATTACAGCAAAACAATCGAATATATGCGAGTGAAGTTCGTACATGAATATAATGCACCCTTACAAATTTAAGAGCGTCAGGCGCTCTATCAATTCTTTAATGCATTAATGATTTAGGGTTTTATTTATATCTCGTTGGATGGAATACTCCATCACAAATGTGATGGATATCCCGTCCGCCGTATTACTGATCCCCATAGGATATAATGGGATCGTAATACGGTGGACAGAGATTTCCATCACGTTTGTGGTGAGTATTACCCTCCGCCAAGATCTAAATTAGGGTTTTTATTTATGTTGCCAGTAGTATCTACCTGCAAGGGAGCTTGTGGTATTAAACGAGGGGTTGCTGGACCCCTGTTTGAATTTTATTTTCTCCCCACTGCTTTTAGTTTGCACTGCAAAGCGCAGTGTCGCCAAGACACCAGACATGCCCCCCTCCTGATGCCGACCTACAAATTCACCGGCACAGCGCATCCGCGCCACCTTGCCTGGAGATAGTGTGCATGTGACTATTTGATTTTCTTGTATGCACTAGAGTTCGGTTTTTGAGAGTTGCCTGGCTGCTGAAGCAACATAGCAGCACCATATGCTAGAGAGCTTCTAAGCCCTACTCATTTTGATTCTTTTATGAGTTATTCTTTTAACCGTTTTGCTTTCGTTTGATTTATGTCACCAGCAGTGTCTACCTGCAAGGGAGCTTGTGGTAGTACACTAGGGGCTGCTGGACCCCTGTTTGAATTTTTATTTTCTCCCCAATGTTTTTAGTTTGCGCTGCAAAGCGCTATGTCACCATGCCCCCAGACACACACCCCCTGATGCTGACCTACAAATTGACTGGCACAGCTTGTTTGTGCGGACTCGCCTGAAGGTATTCTGCATGTGACTATTTGATTTCTTGTATGCACTAGACTGCAGTTTTGAGAGTTGCCTGGCTACTGAAGCACCATAGCAGCACTGCATGCAAGGAGGCTTCTGAGCCTCACTCATTTTGATTCTTTTATGCATTATTAGCTTTTAACCTTTTTGCTTTATTCTGATTTATGTCACCAGCACTGTCTTCCTGCAAAGAAGCTTGCGTTAGGACACGAGGGTTGCTAGACCCTGTTTGAATTTTATTTTCTCCCACTGTTTTGGTTTGCGCTGCAAAGTGCTGTGTCACCATGCCCCTAGACACGCCCCGAAGCCAACCTACAAATTCACCAGCACAGCACATCCACGCCGCCTTGCCTGAAGTTAGTGTGCATGTGACTATTTGATTTCCCTGTACACACAGGAGAGTGGTTTTGGGAGTTGCCTGGCTCTTGAAGTGCAGTAGCAGCGCCATATGCAAAGGGCTTCTGAGTCCAACTCTTTTTGATTATTTTATGTATTAGTAGCTTTTAAACTTTTGCTTTAGTTTGATTTATGCTAACAGTGGTATCTATCTGCAAGGGAACTTGCGGTAGGTAGTACACAAGGGATTTCTGGTCCCCTGTTTGAATTTTAATTTCCCACTGTGTGTAGTTTGAGCTGCAAAGCACCACATCACCAGGCTCCCAAACAAGCCCCCTCCCTTGATTCCGACCTACAAATTCACCTGCACAGCACATCTGCGCTGCCCTTACCTGAAGGTGTTGTTCATGTGACCATTTGATTTCGTTGTAATCACTAGGGTGTGGTTTTGGAAGTTGCCTGGTTCCTGAAGCACCATAGAGGCGCCATATGCAAAGGGCCTCTGAGCCCCACTCATTTTGATTCTTTTATGCATTATTAGCTTTTAACCTTTTTGCTTTAGTTTGATTTATGTTACCAGTAGTGTTTACCCGCATTGCAGATCCAGATCCCGTAACTCCTGGCCCTTCACCGGAGGTAATAAAAAATACGAGCAGGCGATTACATGGCTCCAGTCTAAAGTTGCCCCTTGAAGTATTGATTGGCTCAAGATTGATCGTACCATCCAAGAGCCCAAGGACTCAGTACATGATTATTAGGAGGACTCCTATTGGCCTTTAAACAGCATAGTGGGCTGGATGCCCTTGAACAGAAAGATATGGGACAGTTTGTCTCGAAATTTGTGTTGGGATTGAGGACTGAGATTAGCTTGATGAATCAGCAGCATTTGATATGTTGGCAGAACAAGTCAGTGAACGAGATTCTGCGTTATGCCAAGTATTGTAGCGATCAAGTAGAGTCACACATAGGAAAATGAAGGATAAGCTGATGATGGTGCAGTTGAGGACTGCTGAGAGACCAGACCTAATGGAGGGGAATGGAGGTACAGTGGCCCAAAGAAAAGGGAGTGGTCGAGGAGCAGGCCTAAATATGACAGCTCATCCAGGACAGGGAAGAGGAAGAGGAATGGAGTCTCGGCCAGAGTTGAGTGGGTTAACCTTGGGAGGGACACTGCTTGTCATTATTGTCACAAGATCGGGCATTGGAAGCGCGAATGTTGCCTAAATCCATCTAATCAAATGCAAAATGAGGAAACTGTGCAGGTATCTGATGGTCTGAACACAGTGACTAGACCTAGGTCCATGTATGGGGAGGTCTGGAACAGCAGGTACAGGTGCTTCACACCCCAAGAATATCCTCAGCCAATCATGTATATCAACAGATGCCTTTCATTGAAATAACCCGACGGTTCTGATCTGAACCCATTGCAAAGACGGTGTAAGAGGGGGAGGAGGACTGTACCCTTAGGGCAGCCTTGGAGGTAGACCAGAGTGGACCGTTTGTGGAGGCAGATATCAACGTCATCCCATTACGTTCTTAATAGATATTGGCGCTGCCCGTCTACTGCAAGGTCAGCAGTGGTTCCCAACTTGTTTGGTTGAGGAAGTGTCTTTCATTTAAGGTTACAAAGCGTAAGGTTGCTAAATGGACATTTGGCGTTGCTCAGATTTGCCTGTGGATGGAGGGTAGTACAAGAAGATCTCTTACCAAAGTTATAAGTGTGAGCAATTCCTCCCACGAGTAAGTTATCTTTATGGTGGTGTCGGGGAGAAACGAGCAGAGGTGCTGGAGCTAGTTGCTGTCCGGTCCCGACGCGAGCGCAAACAGGCTTGCCATGTGTGCACCTTTGCACACCCGCTGCATGGACGCCATGTGCCAGTGAATTTGTAGGTAGGCATCAGGGGGTGGCATGTCTGGGGTTGTGGCAAGACAGCGCTTTGCAGTGCAAACTAAATACACTGGGGTGAAATTAAAATTCAAACAGGGGTCCAGCAACTCCTTGTGTACTACCGCAAGTTCCCGTGCGGAGTAAACACTACTGGTAAATAAATCAAACTAAAGCAAAAAGGTTAAAAGCTAATAATGCATAAAAAGAATCAAAATGAGTGGGGCTCAGAGGCCCTTTGCATATAGGCGCCTCTATGGTGCTTCAGGAACCAGGCAAGCTGTCCAAATAAAAGAGGTGGCGACCTCGCGATAGTATACCATAACCACCTTACTGCCACGTTCTCGCCCCATTCGCATTATGCAGAGTACGAAGCCCTGTCTTTTAAATTTGGACTAAATCCAAATAACACCTTCAGCGGGCTGCTTATTTACCACCCACCGGGCCCTAAATCATCATTCAGCTAGAATCTAAGCCCTAGACTAGAATCTAGTTTTAATACTAACAAACTGCATGATTCTAGGTGACTTTAATTTTCACCTAGTGAATCAATTGGACAAAGACTCAGAAACCCTAATAGAAACCATGACCAGCTAAGGGCCTAGAATTAAGTAGTAAATTATTCTACTCATGTGGCAAGTCAAACCCTTGACAGGATCTTTACAGACAACCCCCACATAAAAATCAGAAAAGTACTGCCACTCACTTGGTCTGGCCATTCAGCTGTAATGTTCGACATCCAACTGACAGACAAGGCGCTATCCTTAACCCATCCCACCCCCATTCAATGAAAACAACACACCCATGGCATAAACTCAAATTCAAAAAATGTAAAATGGTCCCTAATAGGACAAAACCCACCTATGCCAAAAACCTGGACCAGATTGTCTCCAAATACCACACTTGGTTCGAGACAACGCTGTCAACCAATTAGTTCCCAAAAAAATCTACAAACCATAGGCCAACGCCCACCGAACCCTGAGTTTTGGAAAAACTCAAAAACAAACTATGTTGTAGATTAGAATATAGATGGAACAGCACTACAATGTTAAAGAAAAGAGACCTATACAAAGAAATCTCTAAAAGAATACATTACCATGATTTTCGAAGACAAAATTATCTTTCTTCACCAATAAAAATTTAAGCCACCAAAGAATCCACTAAAGAGCTCTTTACAACAGTTAAATCGCTCTCCAATATCTCTGAGAACAAAAATACTAACTCCAAACAGTCCTTCTGCAATGTGCTAACCACCTTTTTCCAAGCTAAATTGGAAAATGTTAATGCAGCTTTTACAGCCAAATCTATATCTACTTCTAGTTCCTCTGAAATATATCTTCCTCAACCAACTCAGAATCTCTGACCACGTTCTCACCACTCACAATGGCTAAGGTACTTAGATTGACCAAACCCATGAAGTCTGGCACCCCAACAACACCTGTCCCGAAAATCCTTCAATAGATTCCAGAAACAATTCTCAGACTTCCTAACCAATATCTTGAACAACATGTTCAGTACAGGCTACTTTCAAAAGTCTGGAAAAACGCATCCCTCTAACTATTGGTCAACATCCTGACTTCCATTTCCAGTGAAAGTCATTGATAAGGCCATCAACCAGGAACTGACAGCTTTTATGGATGCAAACCATCTTTTAGATCCAACTCAGTTTGGCTTTGAAGCCAACACAGCACAGAATCTGCCTAAATTGTTTCATCAGAGAATACAAGAGCTTTTATTGACAAAGGAGAAAATGCTGCTCTAATCTTGTTAGACCTCTCAGCGTCATTTGACATGGTCAATTATGCTATCCTGATTGACCGGCTCCACTCACTAGGAATCAGAGGAATGGCGCTCGCCCTCCTAAAAGCATTCCTGTTAGAACAAGAACAAAGTGTAGCACTTTAAAACTTTGTATCAAATTCCTATACCCTCCAATGCGAAGTGCCTTAGGGCACCTCCCTGAGCCTTATCTACTTTAACTTATACATCACTCCGCTTTCCAAGCTGATAAATACATTTTGGGTTCTCAGTAATATCTTATGCTGACAAAACCCAAATCGTGGTCTCGATCTCAGGCAACCCACACCACTCAGCTGTCAAATTCCATGACTGCATGAAAAATATAGGAGCCTCGATGAATAACAACTATTTAAATTGAACTCAGGAAAGACTGATGGCCTCCAGTTTGGAAACAAAATCCCTCCTTTTGGTCCCCTAGCTGGTGGCCCCAGGATCTATCGGTGGTTTGCCAAAACCAGTAGAAAATGTAAGGAACCTATGTATCCTGTTTTGACCTCAAGCTGACATTTGACAGCCAGAACAATTAGATTTCCTCATCTGTTTTCTACATCCTTAAAATATTCAGGAAAATTTTTCTTTTATTCCAGCTAACCTCCAAAAGACAGTTCTCACAGCACTAATTTTATCTAAACTAGATTACTGCAATGCCATGTACATGAACTTGCAGCAAGAAACTACTGACCTAATTGCAAACATTACAAGAAGTGCAGCAACACGTCTCTTATTTGGAATACCAAACCATCAGTCAAGCAGTCCTTGCACTCAGAGAGTTGCACTGGCTACCTATAAAAAAATAGACTTCAAGGCACTGTGTGCTGCCTTCAAAGACCTTCACAACACAGGACCTGAGTACTCTAATACAAAACTTTTCCTGGTATATTCCTGCCAGACCACTACGATCAATGGCAGCACAATATTTACAGTCCCTAAATTTGAAGGAAATCCCATTGGGCGGTAAAAGCTTTGTTGCTTGCACAACCAAACTGTGGAACTCTCTCCCTCTACAACCAAAATAAATTACTAATCTCCTATAGTTCAGAAAAGTACTTAAAACATGGCTTTTGAACCAATAAATTCATAGTTCTCAGTTCTGTTATGCTCCCTATCACGCAAAATCACTGTTCACACTGGTTTCAGGAATAAGGCAGTGCCAAAACACCCATGGGTAATGAAAGCACATACTTGCAGAATATAACACTTCCGGATTTTTCAGGACGATTCCCAATCCACCTTATCCTAATGATGAGAAATAGAAATCAATAATGACATGCTTCATTATAGCAATCTCCTGCAAATGGGTTTTTCCTTCTGCTTAGCATTTAGTCTCGAAAGTACAGAAGAAGCACTTGTTTTTATTTATCGAGTGTTAGCATTCATATGAACATTATATCCTCAGAGCTGGTTCGATGCTTATTTGGTCCACCTCTCGACCGCCTCAATTCCGAGGATGCTGTAAAAGCACGGAAGATTAAGGTGATCAAGCGAGGAAGGATAGGAAGGTACAGCAGGGAGGGAGACCTTGAAGAAATAAACAAAATGGCTATCACTCACGGTAACACCTTTTGGCATATCAATATATAGCACTATAT